>JAPTHN010000007.1:16760336-17960336 GCA_026936325.1 Platynereis dumerilii
TCGATGAGATGGCTATTCAACCTGGGATCCAACTCGTCTGTAAAGGAGAATAGCAGGAGTTGATGGTCTACCCTGTGGCATATTTTCCAACTTCACAAGAATCAGCTCAGCAGCTATACTACATTTTTAGGCAGGCACTTTACATGTTAAAGACCTTTGGATTTTCTGACCATTACTGCAGCATTGATGGACTGCAGGCCAACCGCACATTCATGGATAATTGCACGAAATTCAGAAATCCTTCAGCCATGACAGCAGTTTATCGAGGTCTTCCTCCTGGTACCTTCATTGTGGATATCAGTCATGTTACCTATCAAGAAAATTCAGAACAGTGTCCTAAAAAGTCATCCACCAGGAGTGAGGCACTCGACTAGGGAAATCAAGTGTCTTTGCAAAAAGTTAAGCAAGGAGCACATACATGTAGGGGAGACCGGGGCTAGTTGAATCGCGGGGTTAGTTGAATATTCGCTTTTATTCCCCGGGGTTGAATTTTTTAATCAAAATTTGACTTCTGGTAGATTATTTATTCTTCAAGGCATGACATCACTTCCTACATGAACCATATTTCGAATTGTGTACTTCACTAGGCTGTTAAGTTGATTTTTGTGCTCCTGAAGTAAATATTTTGAGTTTAAATAATTTTGACCTGTATGCTATTTGAACTATTTAATGCAACATTTTTTATGACAAGTTGGAAGCCTTTGATATTACAAATCAACAGGCAAAGACATTTTTTGGTAAGCCTTTGATTAAAGTGCTATAATGGGTGACCTAGGCCACATGGTGGGTTGGGGCTAGTTGAAACATTTTTTGTGGGGTTAGTTGAATCACTGAAGCAATGCTATGCATAGTCTCGTTATTAACAGCAAAGTAAATAATCATTACTGCATTGTATAGTTTGATCCTATTGGTGTTTTTGGCTGAAATAACGTACATCAGAAAAAAGGAAATAGGATGAGTGCCTGCTGAAATACCCAGGCAGCCCCTTGAAGAAGCCTTAATTGCTAAACGATAATGTTGAACAGTAGCCCAAGAGTGTTATATTCTTCAGGCAACAATATATTATTCATTTATACAATATCAGTGTCTTAAAGCAGTGTAGAAATTTAATACACAAAGAACAATACAATACAAATGTGCAGTGTACCAAGTGTCTCTGTGTAGGTCTTGTTCCTTCTGCTGCCAGGCTTGTTCTGCCAGTTTGGGCTGATGGAGGGAGCTGCAGCAGAGCCCCTGGTGGCAACAACAGCAACACCACCAGTGGCCAGCACTGGAACCGGGGCACATCTGCTACATTCTCCCCCTTTTTATCTGGGAGCTTCGTGTATCTCATTGATATGTCGAACGAGTCCATTAGTGGTACAGCTTCTTCCTGATCGGCGTAAGATGAGATCCAATGTGCAGTAGGATGGTAATGGTCCTTGTCTCCTGCTGGTGATCCAAATTCCATAATTCCATGAAGCAAATCCTGGGGTGCAAATATAACGATGATCATCCCAAAAGTATTTACAGGTCCAACGATGAATGTACATCAATATACAGATGATGGATGATGACTGGGATATATGTACAGATGATAGATGATGACTGCCGAGAAAGCTGGCTTGGGGTGCCTTATTCACAAATCGCCTCAATGAAAGACTGCAGAGACCAAGATACTCCATTCCTATGATCGTTTGCTTCACCAGATGTTACGCAGGTTGAACAGGAAGAGTTCTAGCAATCCTGGCTTACGATGTTGCACCTGCAGCCTTCTTGAAGATTACTGCCATACTTTCTTGAGGGATCCACAATCAATCCCAACTTATGACAGCCTTTTCTGAATGTAAATTGAAGCGGTCCCTGAAGGGAACCAGAATTAGAAGAACATTAAATGAAGTTCTTCAGCTCTACCAATCTGGCCAACCATGTCGCATGCTCATACACCTGGATCTTTAAAGTTGTTGTCAAGGCCAAGGTGTATGACACACAGACTTGTTGCCAGATGAGACTTTGGTTGCAGAATTCATTGGTGAGGTGGTGGTCGGTCAACATGGCAACCATGGACAAAGATGCGACCAACTATCTTTGTCCTATCCCTTTTGGGTGTTTGCTCATGAGGCGATGTTTCATGTGAACACACTCAGTAGGGTGCTCCTTCTGCCCCCCAAAATTGAAATTTTTTCTGGATCCAACCTTACTTTTTTTTGGTGGTGAGGTTATCAATCAAGACCATTTTTCTGAAATTTCATGAAATTTTAAGAATTCCTAGGTGTAGCACATTGTAATTGAAATGTTGTCGTTTTTTGTCATTTCGAAAGAAAAGAAAACAACAGGCAATCAAGAGATAACATGGTTTGCATGATAAATCAGATTTAAACATACATAATGTAGTACAGGCACCATTTGGGAACGATAGAGGTCAGCTAAGTACTAGGTACCACTCGCCAGAGTCATCAATATGATAGGTGTAAAACACCAAGTTTTCGCTGTTTTCTGTGATTTTGGCGATAATTCAGAGCAGTTCATTTTGAAATCGATCTTCCTTTCTTGAATGATCTTAATAATCTACTTCCAATTTTACCCTCTTTCTGCACAGTCATTTGTGACCCTAAAGGCACTGGAGATCTTTTTCCCTGATATGCATTCTGCATCTGTCATCATATTGTCATTCAGAAGGTTCGGATGTGTACATCAATCTGCAAAAGGGATGGTTCAATCTTCATTAAAGAAACAATGTGCATGCCATAAGTCTGCAACCACTAATCTACAGTTCCATATTTTCCCTCAATTCAGGAACGTAAGGCTTCCCAAAAGCAGTACCTTATCTGCTTTGATGTTGGACGTTTCATTGTTGTTTTAATATTTCTTGCACTCTATGTGTTTTTATCATCGGTACGCAAGTTATCATCAAACAGTGTCAAAGCGATCATGTCAGGAACAAGATAACAGAGATGATGTTTCAGTACTTTCAGCTCAGCTTCCCAAATTGTGGAGTAAGTTATTAATAACTTAATGATATTGTTGCACAGTATGACGTCATTGCTTGGGTTGAATTCAACTGAGGTGCATACAGAAATACCTCGAATTTGACAAATCCTTTTAATTTTTTGCATACTGCAAGCACAGGCAAAAGCCTGGAGTCTGTCTTAATTGTCGCTATTTATTTATAATTGTCAAATAAAGACATAACTTTATTCAGGCAACAGCTAACAAGAGTGCATAAGAAGCTTTGTCATCCAACAGGCTACCCCTCTTCTTCAAGTCATTGCTAGTTGCAATTGAAGAGCAGAAATACAGCAAGACAAGATCAAGTATCAATACATCATCAGAAATAGGGTGCCTTCTGAAGTTTTACAAAAGGTCTGCCACAATCTCTTTCAGCTCACTGAGAAAAGGCTGAAAACCACTATCAGCCATTGACAATGAATTTAAACCACTGAATGACATTTTTTGGGGTAAATGTTCTCCTAATTTTGATATATAATGGTGTACATATATATTCATGGTCCTGTGCCCTACCACTGTGGCAGGAGTCTTTCCTCTCTTGGTGTTTTATTTCAGTAACGCTTTAAATTCCTCATAGCATTAAATATTTCCAAAGTCATCTTATTTGGGGCTGACAGGAAATATGTGCTCTCTCACAGAAAGGTAAAACAAGTTCAGAGTATTTTTTTCCAAATATCTTCCCTATGAGCTATGAAGCTCAACAAGACCTGCTTCCTTTGGGAATAATTGTAGACACAGTTTCTTGTAAAACAGATACCTTGATCCTAGTGTCTTGATGTGGCTAAGAATGCTGCGCAAAAGGAATATCCCAAGGATCTGCTGAATTTGATGATTGACATCTTTGCAGGCCTTTAAAACTTCAGAAATGTCCTTCACACGTTTACCATGTGAGGTACTGTGCAGCTGGTCACATTACAAAACATTAATTTATTGCCTACTAGTGTCACAAGTATTTGATTTAATGTGTGTATATTAAACACTGAGTCTTGAAACTCTTGGCAACTTCCTATTTTTTGACTCATTTAAATGATCAAAAATCTATTTTTCATCAAGATTCTGCCTTATTTTGATAAATGCATTCAAAGAAGTGAAAAAGTTTGATTTCTAACAAAGGTTTGCATGTAATCAAGGGAAAAATAATTTTAATTGTTGCATAATATGCTATACATACCAAAGCAACCTTGTTATCAACAATTAATGATAACGTTATGACATTATGAGACAATGCAATCAGTGTTGCAACTACAGTGCCTTCCTGAACCTAAGCTGGGCCTTTAATCTGATGGTAAATTTAGAAATGAGTAAGATGTGGATCACTGGATGGAAAATGCTGTTTTGACACAGAAATCTTCTTAAACAATATTGAAGACTATTGAAAAAAATATGATAGATAACCTAGTAATTCACAAGAAATCGCACAATTTTAAGGAAATTTGGCAAATTTCAATCCAGATGTGCTACACCAAGTATCAATAAAATTTCTTGAAATTTGGCATGATTACTTCTTTTGACTAACCTCACCCACAAAAAAAAGTATACAGGGTTCTGAGCAAGTTGGGGCAAAAGAAGCACCCTAACACTCAGCTTGATTTAAGCCAGCGTCTGCAGCGGGCATTGCTGAAGCATGCGACTGGGTAGACGTCCTTTTAGGCTTAGTAGTTTGTTGGAATGAACTCGTTGATCCACAACCTTGGCAACCAGAAAGTGGTAGCTCTGGCTCCAGTGGCTTCTGTGGTCCCAAAGAGCCCTGACCCATGGCATCAGCTTCTAATGAATCTGTTGTTGTGGACTTCACTCCAAGGACGGCCCAATTTTGTCTGTCCAGGCCATTCATTACTCCAGTGAAAGGTGCCTGGAACATTTTCACCTGAAAATAACAGCCTCCGACCAGCAACTGATGGCAGCAACTGGAAATTCTCACAGCAATTGTAAGGCACCTGTTCTGCACATCCCAAAATGTCGCTGGCCTCCAACACACAACTGGGGAATTTGTTAGTGCTCTTCCTCGGTAGCTGGAAAGGTGGTGCAGACGGAGAGCTTGGGAGGAGCTGCATCTCGATGCAATCAGGTTCTGATGTGTTCTGCAGAATTTTCCGTGTGGCAGCCAGTTTCTTCCTTGTCTTCCACTCAAAGTTACGGCTGCTGTTGAGGATCTTGAAGGCATGTTGATGCATTGAACCTATAAAATTACAGAACCTGGTTGATAGGCTTGATTTCGAATGGTTCAGATGCTCCTTGAGCCTCGACCACACTGGTCGGCGACACTTGAAAGGTTCACTTGCCTCTGTTTCATATCCATGGTCTTTAAAGCAAGAACAGTTGAGGCTACTCACACACCCCTCTGAAGGCAGTGTCCTCTCCAGGCCGTCTGAGATTTGGACAGGCAAGTCTGACACCGAAGTACAGGTCGGAGTGTTCTGTCCTGGACGGTGGAAGTCTTGTAGTCCACGGGTGTCCTCTTGCGGAGATTCCATTTCTTTGTTTGTCTTGCAGAATGTGCAATATGACCCATGCCTCCAACCAACAGAGGCTATATAGGGCACTCCTGCAACAGCACGGAATGACAAACATGAGGTTGGTGGCTCTTGGGTACATCCTGGAGTTTCCGGGATCTCAAAGAAGCCACTGTCTCTTTGAAAGTCACACTCACATGCTGATGTTCTCCCTGAAGAGTATTCAGCAGAAGTATCGGCTGACAGAGGATCATTGATTGACAAATGCACATGATGTGAAGAGTCTGTGTCAAGGTCCTCAGGAAGAAGTTTGAATGGCATGGCCAGGTCATCAGTTGCATTGAGGAAGTCAATCTCACCGTCTTCCTCCCCCTTTAAATTTTGGCATTTAGAAGACGGTAATTGGAGATCAATGCTGTTGGAGGTAGGCGACATCATCTTAGAAGATGCGGCAGGTGTTGTTGTGGTCATTTGCAAAAAATGTGGCTGGTGTGCATTCCATGGCAGAAACCTATTGGTCTCTTCAGGCTGATGGCCAGGAACACAGAAACTGCCTGTTACCACAGTGCTACTTTGCACATTATCATACACTTGCGACTGTTGATCACAAAAGACTTCTGCCGTCAGTTTTGCTGGTTGATCATCATGTTGGGTCCTGGGTGACTTATTACCAACTAGCCTGGAGTTACCTCCCAGCCAATCAGCATAGTCACCCATGTGACACTGTAGAGAAATATTGCCATCGCCACAGTCTAATGGTCGTTGTACTTCCTTTGATGGCAGATGAGGTGTAGAGCTGAGTACCTGTGGAGGTGGTGGAACTGGGTCTGGCAGTCTGTTGGTTTTAATGGGATCATCTGCCGACCAACCTGCTGTTGCCTCAACCAGATGACCACCATCTTCAGTATGATCATTGTGATCTGATGTCTTGGAGGATGGATCAGTTGATCCAACATGAGGACAGTCAGGTGGATTAGCAGCTGTCATCTTCTTCTGACAAATTCTCCTGGAAAAGTCAACTATGTCAGGTGACCTGAAGTCAGTTAAAGACTGGGTGACATTGCAATCAGTCACTGGGGTCTTGCATTCAGTCTCAGAGACAGTGGCATCAGTTTTAGCCCCTGGCTGAACCAAGGCTCCAAAACTGACATCCTCTGTCACTATGCCATCAGGTGTCAGTGTTGAAGTTTGATGTAAGGGAGATGTAAGACAGCCCTTAGTAGAGAGGTTTCCCTCAGTCCCCAGAAAAACCGTTGCTGCAGGAGTGACAATCTTCTGCGGTGATGTCAAGACCTTTCCAACCTCTGGTGACAATTTCGGGGTAACGTAGTTGACTGCAGAAGAAGAAGACCTATTGCTAATGTGTGAGTCCCTCTTGAGTTTTTCAACTTCTTGCCATAGTAGTTCCAGCTGTTTGACTTTCTTGTTATTCATCTGCACTCTAGACGTCTGTTCGAACTTGTTTGTAATTTCATCCAGCATTTCATACATGGCTTTAGCAAGGAAATACTCCTGCACCTTCTCCTGCACTTTCTTTGCTCTTTCCCGGTCAGCTTCATTGTCCTGCTTTGAATGCCTATCCATCTTGACGGGATACCACTACAGTATTATGACCCTGATGAAAAAACCCTGGCTAACCACGAGCTTCCCTGCTAAAAGCAAAGCGCCTGCAGTTTTGCACAGAATCAAAGTTGGGCAGATATGACAGTTTAACGGCCAGAAGAAACGCTACTACAAGAGATCTGACAAGTCACACCTGGAGCTCCGGTACAAAACATAAATCCAAGGAGTGTCAAAAACAACCGGAGAGAAAGTACAGTACCAACTCAATTCCAGGACAGCATCAGCTGCCAAGCAATAAATGCCAGCAGCAGGAGCCTTCCCCAGAAATGAACAGGAACCACAGAGAAATCTCCACAACTGAATCACAAACAATCCTCGCAAGCCAACAGCTACTCAGCAAATTAATGCCAGCCACTGTAGCCTGCACAGGACAAGGGGCAACACAGAAAACCGAAATAATATTGAAGAATTGGGAGATTAAACCCCCCAAAACAAATTCAAACAGTGAGAATAGTTGATCAAAGTACTCACAAGTCAAAATGCGAGAACAATTTCACATCCACCACAAAAGCCGAAAAAAGTCACAAGAGAACAACTGAGAGTAGAATTAGATCTTATCTGGCAAAAAGTAGATTATTTATCGAATTATTTGTCAGCAAAGAGAAACTGCAATGTGCATCAGCCAGAATGGGCGAACCATGGGTGACCAAGTTAAGATACAAAAAGGATCTCTGTTGGTACCATGTATACTTCAACCCAAAACAGCTGCAAGCAGTTATGCAGTATGCCCAAACTGGTAAGTCTACTAACAATAATCTCAGATGCTAACTGAAGTTCAGAACACGCCAACTTCACTGAATAGATGAACATGAGTTCAAAAGCACAGACATCCTTTGCAGCAAAATGAATGTTTTTCCAAGCCACCGATAAAGTCTCACAGGAAAATGCAATAAATCCACAAAACAATGTTGCAATTGCCTCAGTGCATACCTGCAATGAAAATCGCCTGCCAGTCCACAATGTGAATAAACAAAAAGTTAACCAGCAGACAATCACAATGTCACACCAAAACAAAAGCAAACAAAACGCAAGATTGCTGACTCACAAAATTAATTTAAGGAAAATTCTAACAAAATATCACAAGTGCCTCAATGCGTACCACACTTGAAATTACCTGAAGACCACAATGTACAAGTACAAAGCTATCAAACAGCAATTAAGTGCAACACACCAAAGCAAAGGTTAAACACTCTGTCTCACAAAGTCAAGGGAATTAAAACACTGTTGCGAATGCCTCTGTGTTCGACACCCTCAAAATTATCTGGAGGCAGAGTACAAGTACAATGTAATCCAGAAGACAGTCAAGTGCTCCACACTAAAGCAAAAAATCAACACACCTCACTTCCCCCTGTTCAAAAATGGAATGGGAGCATGAAAGAAAGGCTAAGCTAAGTTAAGAGTGTGTTTGTTGAATAGACCCTAGATAGTGACCAATGCTAATCCCGCAAAGTACTAACCATGAAAACAACTAAAAAATGTGAGACAACACCTTTGAAGTGTGAGACAAATAGTAAAGGAGATGAATGAAGGTGTGAATGCTAACACTACACCTATGGCTTATCCCAAATGTCAAATTCAGAAAGTGCAAATTTATATCTGCCCTCTGAATTCAACAGAATTTACAAAAAATTAAAATAATTACATTAAATTTGCACTCGCATAGAATCTGACTGCCGGTCCACCGAAAATCAGTATTACTGTCCTCAGTAAAAGCCAAACAGACAGGTCACAATGGCTAGGCAACAACCAAATAAATTAGTTAAAGTTTTAAAAATTGTTTACGAAAACTAATTTAAATTTAAGAAAATTTGCAAGGCAAAGATCCCAACTGCCACTCCTTCGAAATGCAGCAAAATACTGCCCTCAAAGGTAAGCAACAGCCAAGATCACACTGCCTATGCAACTAACTACTAATTTTAAATTAATAATTACTCTAACCTGTCAGCAAAATATGACTGACTGTTGTGTGTAATTACTGAATTGAGGGGGACATGTGCAACCCAACCTAAGATTTGTTTCAATCTATGTTGTTGCCATGTGCCTCCACCCAAAATAGAACAACTCCACAAGCAATCAAGTTAAATTGCTGCTAAATAACTAATTAAATTGAAATTAGATATTTATAAAACTATCTAATGTGAAGAATTAGGAAATAGTGTAATGTCACAATTGCCTCAGTATGTAAAACAATTTCTTGCAACAACCGCAACAAAAGTGACCACTATACCCTCCTCTCCAAAAAAAAATTTAAGTATTGATTTAATCTAATGTGTTATATAAATAGTTTAATAAAGTTCTAAGTTCTAAGTTAGAGTTTATACTGAAACATTGATTAATCCTACAAAGTGCAAACAATACAGACACCTAAAATGTGAGAAAAATATTCAAACAAACAGTGTCTAATGTAATGTCACCACACAAAGTAAGAATTAAAAAATGTATGAACTATTAAATAATAATCAGAGAACTAGCTAACCTGACAGCAGAGAAAAAATAAATACTCAAGGCTAACTTGAAAGTCAGCTCAAGTATATAAAATGCTCAACTCACAATAATAATATGATCAAGCAATAATGTTAAACGCTCATTTCACTGCAAACTCAGTGACCAAGCAATTAATATCCGGGCTCCGAAGTTACTTCTGAACACCAATGTAGAAATTTAATACACAAAGAACAATACAATACAAATGTGCAGTGTACCAAGTGTCTCTGTGTAGGTGTTGTTCCTTCTGCTGCCAGGCTTGTTCCGCCAGTTTGGGCTGCTGGAGGGAGGAGCAGCAGAGCCCCTGGTGACAACAACAGCAACACCACCAGTGGCCAGCACTGGAACCGGGGCACATCTGCTACAGCAGAAAAAGAGAGACTTTTGCACTGGTCATTTCAACAACCGAGTTATTACCAGCAGCCAAGCCGGCCATTTGCTGACATTGTAATGAAGCGTTCACACTTCACACCTTAATACAATGCAGGAAAGAGACAGCAACCCATTGACAAGAGACAGCAAGCCATTTCCCCATTGACTTGTCTCCTTACAAAGATCTTTTTTCTCAGTTAACATCACTGTCTGAATTACTTTTCATACTGCACAACCATCTCATTATTTCCAAAGATTTCAAAATTTTCTTTCAAGTTTGATATTGCTGCTTGTTATACATTTTGTATTAAATTATGAAATACATAATTCCTAATGTTAAACCTAATTGCTATTTAGGAATCAGTTGTTGTATTATTAATGTTTATTGAACACATTTTTATTCGTAAATGTGATTTTTGCTAGTTTATTCTGAATGATTCAACTAACCCCATGTTGTGTTTCAACTAACCCCGGCCCCGGGGTTAGTTGAAACACTTGGTCTCGCGGTACTTTCAAGCTTATAGTGAGAACTTGTCAATATTTTAAACAAAGTTGTTCCATGGAATGTTGAGGTGAATACTGTAGCTAGCACTTGCTAAAATATTGTACCTGTATCTACTACCATAAGCTCAGTAGAACGCTATAAAAAATTGGCGATTCAACTAACCCCGGTCTCCCCTACATGAAGTTCTTAAAAATCCCAGTCTTAAGATGCACAATCACTTAGCAGAAGATGTGCTCAATAAAGATTATATGCTTAAGTCAATGAGATTCTATGCTGCAACTTCGGGAGAAAAAGAGATCAAGATCAGAGGAGTGAGTTAGTGTTTCATGCCCCTATCAGCACCAGTGCGGGCTATTAATTTTAGAGGCACACAAAATAACATTGTAGTTTCTTGGTATAATGTCCATTCTTTGCCAAGTGTTTCATGACAGTAAAGCAATGAATGACTTCAGTGATAAGCCATCAAGTTTGGAGAATTTGACCTTGACAAGTTTGGTCGGAGTGCGTGATTGCTCATCCCAGCCTTAAAATGCGCAATCACTTAGCGGTAGAAGTGCCCAATGAAGATATGCTAAGTTGATCAGATGCTATGCTGCAACTTTAGGACAAAAAAAAGCAAGATCACAGGAGTGAGTTAGTGTTTCTTGCCCCATCGGCACCAGTGTGGGCTATTTAGAGTCATGCAAAATCACAGGAACAGTGGAGTACCAACAAGTAGGTAAAGCTTCTTGAGTTCGAAAACAGCACAGCGAAATGCAAATGCTTCTTCCACACCTTTAAGTGTTCAACCTGTCCTGAGAGTAAAGTTACGTAAAAGAGAAAACGTGTTAATTTATTACAGCAACACATAACCAGGCATGTTGTTTCTTCAAAATAACTGGCAAGTGCAGACTGAGGCCAACAGGATTTCATTGACCCAGGGGTCCATGGCCAGTGGCCAATGCAAATGTCATCATTTCAGAAATTAAGAAGGTCGACTCCAAAGATGACAGCAGCACCTGCGGTGAGGGGCTGGCAGCATTTTTTGCCCCCTTCAGCGCTGATGTGGGCTATTTGGAGGCAAAAGGGAAAAAAAGGAGAAAAAATAATAAAATAGTAATCGCAGAAAGATCACCATGAGAACAGAAGAACGGGGATAAACCAAAACAGTCTCGAGTTCCGACCCATCACCACTACTACAAGGTAGATCAGACATATCGCAGGAGAAAGACAACCTTCCAAGACCAGTATCTTTGTTGATCATTTCATTCCAGATACCTATCAATGGTAAAAATTGTAAATTCTGTAGTACTAAAACGCCAATATTTACAGAATTTTAATAGGCTGTTCCTCTGAGGAAAGCCAAATGGAATATGCATGTGGAACAAGTAGTTTCCACTTGTCAATCCAAAACGCTCTTCATTCCCAACAATTCAACATCCGAGATACCATGTGCTGAAGAATAAAGCTAAGTTCTCACGGCAGTGGTCAAGTGTCGGCGAAGCTGTCTAGGTGCCAGGAAGCCACATTTCGGAGATTCGATTTGGACAATTATATAATCAATTAAAGGTTATACATCGTCGTGGGTGGATCCTAGGACGACGAGGCACTCGTTTTCTACGCCGAATCGCTCGTAATTTGTGCCGAAGCAACCCAAAATGAGGAAGAGAATTGTGTCGGCGAGTTGTGAGGAGCCTCGGTGAAGTTCTATTGCTTCAATGTTAAACTAGCCTCGCCCAAGCAGCCTGTTGCTTCGCCCAAGCAGCCTTTAGCCTCGCCCAGGCACCTCACAAGTCCTCAATTACGCCCAAGCAAAGAGCTGTTTCGGTGAGGCAAAGAGCTGTTTCGGCGATTCATCAGAATCTTTGCATCGGCGAGTTGTCCAGGTGCTTCACCGAAGTTGTATTGACTCAATGATAAAGTAGCCTCGCCCAAGCAGTCTCTAGCCTCGCCCAGGCAATCAGTAGCCTCGCCCAAGTACTTTTAGGGTCTTTCATGCCTTTTGCATCATGGATCTTTGCTTCGTCAAGATTCAACAGGTTGAATCTTTGGTGAGGCAAATTTCTTGCTTCACCAACTTGTCACGTGATTTCTAGGAACTCTGATGAGGCAGTTTATGATGCGCTGAAGACGAAATTATCGTCGCCGAATTGTTGAAATTAGTTTAATCATCTTCTACTTTCCTGGAAAAAGAAGAATCGCCGTGGCAAGTAACCCCTGATACGTCTCCGTGAGAATGTAGCATAAAGCTAAAAGAATACTACCATTGGTAATTATTGATTTACAAACTCCTAACATATAGGGGCAACATGGCTTTAGAGGAAAGCTTACAACAGCCTCACAATAGCATTCACATTTTAATGAAATTCACAAGCCTTCCTTATAGTTTTCGCTTTGCAGAAGGCATTTTAACGACCAAAAAAGATTAGTACTGAAGATTTCGGGAAATACGAGCATCAGCGATGGATGGATGATTGGGGTTTTACGTCCTGTATTTATGCACCTGGTAGGCTAATTAGGACAGGACGACAGCAATGCAGCAAATATCCAACATAGGCCCACGTGACCTGTAAGAGTTGGATTCGAATCCGTAACCCAGCGAATGGCAGCCCAGCACCCTACCACTGAGCTAACCCACCCCCTACCAGCATCAATGGAAAACAGCCACATGAACAGAAAAAGACGGAAGAATTCGAAAGGTCACCAATTATTCCACAAAGACAACAGGAAACAATAGCGGAAATTAGATGAAATTCACATGCCCTCGAGAATGGAGAGCATTTTCATAAATGTACTGACGAAAGACCAAATGGAAGTTCATGCTTTCCTGAAGGAACAGTTTACCAGCTTCAATACACTGAAATATTGGCTTTTAACTTCTTGACTTTTCTCAGAATACCAAATCACTTTGATGACAATCACATGCTCTGTTTTAATTTTGAAGAGAAGAACAAAGCAATTTAATAGTGAAAGACTGTTCGTTGTGTAACTTTTATAAAGAGAGGCAATTCAATAACCCCTCTACACAGGAGCATGCACACCTGCTTGCTCCTCTACAGAACCAATTACACTGTGATACAAACAGACAATTTTATTAAAAATATCAATATTTTATTTACAATTGTACAGATACATCACAATTTACAGTTTATAAAATAAATGCATTATTGTCATCTTGAAGTTTCCAAGTCATAGATTTCAATTATTTGCTTAATGATATCCCTTATTTCTCGTAACGATAGGTCTTCACACAGGCTCTGAAATCAGAAAATATCACTGATGATTAATTGAAGATATTAAAGGCAAACACTCGTCGAAATCCTACTTTTAATAAACTTATCTTCTTTTGAAAGAATCAGATGTTGCAAGTGCAATCAGCTAACATTTACCAAAATTTGTTTTCACCATAGATAAGGAAAAATTTATGAAATTGACATTTCAGCTTATTTTTTGTGGTCCTTCAGCATGTTCAGTCAGCTATGCAGTGACGTAAGGCAGGGTAGCCCTCCCCCTCTATCCTCAGATGATATGGGCAATGAGAGAACCACACATTTGCAATTTTGACCACCAGACAATACCGTGATATACTGAATTGGATTAATAGATTCTGTTATAAAGGTGACAAAATTAATTTGAGACAAACTGAAACTGTGAAAATATTTTCCGAAGAGTTCCATAAACATCACTGTCAATCATTAATTTGCCTTGTGGTTGATTGGCTGGTTATGGGGTGGGTGGGGTGAGTTAATTTGACAGTGGTTAAATTGCTCCCTAAGTTACATGTCCAGATCGCATTTTTTGACTGAAATGTTATTCAGCTGCCAGATGGATACATGTAGATAGACAGATAGAGATATAGATAGATAGATAGATAGATAGATAGATAGATAGATAGATAGTTGGATAGTTGGATAGTTGGATAGATAGTTGGATAGATAGTTGGATAGTTAAACAGATAAGATAGATAATATAGATAAGATAGATAATATAGATAATATAGATAATATTATGACCATAAAATATAGATAGATAGGTAGATAGATAGATAGGTAGATAGATAGGTAGATAGATAGATAGATAGGTAGATAGATAGACAGATAGATAGATAGATAGATAGATAGATAGATAGATAGATAGATAGATAGATAGATAGATAGATAAATAGATGGATTCATTGATTGTGTTCTGTAAAGGCTATAGTTTTTTAGGATCATGAATTGTTTAAAATCTCAGTCAGATTTTTTTTAAATTTTTAATTTATTGTGATAATATGCTCTTAATCATTTTCTCTTTTTGCGGTTTGAGCTTGTCAGGTTTGGTCCAAGTCAGTCACTGTTCATTTTACCTTGAGACACTGAACGTGTCATTTTGGATGCAAAACTGAATGATTGAAATGAAGATCACAATTCATTACAGTTTTACATCATTGTGATTGTTTGAAGGTGTCATTTCTAAAATATTTCACAGCTATGCCTATCAACTACACAGCTCATAATAAGTCACATGTATTTGTTTACTTAAAACCCAGTCTCATGTCATTGAAGCACTTGCCTTCCAATAGGGGTCGCTTTTTAGTGTGCCAAAATTATGGCCAAAATGGAAAATTAAAAGTTAGTTTTTAATGGGTTTATTTTGGAACGAATTCGAAAGGACCACTTTAGTGTTTCTATAAATATAATGCTTGAGGCTCCCACCTGATAAAAAAACTGCACTATTGTGGCCCTTTAAAACAACTTTCTGCATCTTGAAAATGTATGATTGGGTGCTAATTGATTGTGATACTGGAGATGTCTAATGAACAAGTTGAAATATTTCCAGAGTGTATGTATCGCATTCAATTACCGAAATCAAGCTTGACTTTAAGTCATTATTACGTCTTCAACTTACCTGCCACCATGTACTTTGGGAATTTTTGCTGTGGGGAACATCAATGCCATGAGATTGTAAAGCCATATACAAGACAGCCACTGCCAGATGCTGAGGGTTTAGACCTAAACACGTTTTAGCATGGTAAGAGTCTCTTAAGATAGCCCATGCTGTTTGCGCAACAGGAACTTTATCAAACGTATCGGGCTCCAACCAGTCTTTCACTGATTTCATAAAATGGAGTAGGTACTGAAAATAAGAAAAGCATGTTTAAGCATACCAGTGTACAATTTTTAAGTATTGGCAATCAGGTGCAGGCACATTGGTTAGCACGCAGTGGGCAGTTTACTTAACCACAGAGCTGTGTTACTCTGTGGTGGCACAGCAAAGAGTACCAAACATCAGCAATTCGTGCTTTTACATAAAAGTGGGCTACATTGACCTTATCAATTCCATTTTTTTTAAATTTAAAAGATATCACTGCAGCACTACTTGTTGGGTATACTTGGCGCATCAGTGCTCCCTGCTGCCGTATCACATACAAAATAAATCCTGTGAAAATATTTTTGACATTAATATACATGTATAAACAATTCAATTTACCTTGTGGGGATGTTGGAAAGTGACTTGAAAATTTAACATCCGGATGACAAGCAACTCACACTGAACAAGCGACTCTCTTAATTGCCAGTAAGGTTCCATGTCAATGATGGGTTTTTCTGGATGCAGGCAGCTGGAAAATATATCGAAGCAATCACCAACCATTTTTCCAACTTACATAAGGCTGTGGTTGTAATGCAATACTTTGTCAGATAACACAAAATAATCGAATGCCAATTTCTTATGACGTAGAAGGTTTATATTTACCCATATGAAATATTGATGATATCACGTCCAGGAATTAAGTTCTCATCATTCTTGCCAGCAAGGTACAGACATGTCATGGCAATCAACTGAAGAAGAAATACAGGTTGTTACTGAGCAGAACATTTACAGAAAAGCTAATCAAATGGCTACTGGCTAACATAACTCTCATAAGTTACATAACAGGAATATATTGACAGACCAATACATGTATATAATATCATAGATGGAGAGAAGCTTCAGAGATAATGTGAAATATAAAGATTAAAGAATGACGCACTGACTGTCATACAGTGGGTATAAGAAGACAAATCAAGAATTTTTGCATAAATAACAAAATTTACAAATTCATAGAAACTCACATAAGGATCATAGTCTTCCAAATCAACACAGTCAAAGAATTTGTGATATATGGTAGCAGCAGTAGCTAAGGGAACACTTCGCATGGCAAGCTTAATACCTGAAATAAATAAGGAAACGTTCAGTAAAATCACACAAATCATAATAGCTCCTACAGGGGCTCTTTAAGTCACTCATATTGAGTCATATACGCTTTGCCTGCATGACCTTCCAAACGGGTATGACTTGGACTCAAGCCATCAGAAGGTATCATGTTTGAGTATTTAGGCCTCTTACATTGTCGTTAAACTATCATAAAAATATACGCCTAAACAAAGAGATGGCAAGTTTACTTACCTGCTTCATACATGAAGCTTATAACTTTGAAATGGATTCGAGCTATATCCCGACTCCTGTCTTCAGCCGTGTCTGCCTCCATGGCAATCTGAAAATATTTTTGTGTACTGAGTAAAATTAGATTTATCTTATCATTAGACATTAGTCTTGGGAGGAGTTACTCAACATTATTCTTTAGTTTTTTAATGCGTATTAAAGTTGCCCTGAATGATACAACTCTTTGTTTACTATTGGTTGTTTCATACATAGTATAATATAAACTTATGATAAATAATATTTTTGACAAATTTGAGCAAGTGTCTCTTTGATTACACTAATTATTCAGTTAATTCCTTCACTTTTTCATGTTAGTGCCTCCAACCTCCAGCACATCATTGTTG
The DNA here is from genome assembly GCA_026936325.1 of Platynereis dumerilii. Classification (NCBI taxonomy): domain Eukaryota; kingdom Metazoa; phylum Annelida; class Polychaeta; order Phyllodocida; family Nereididae; genus Platynereis; species Platynereis dumerilii. The sequence goes on from JAPTHN010000007.1 coordinate 16,777,547, forward strand.
ATGACGTCACAATGACCATTGTTGAAAATATATAGCTATGAGTTAACTAATTCAAACAATGGTGATGACGTCACAAAGTAGAAAGCAAGCAAACTGGTGATTTTTTTCCGTGCGTACCCGAAATAAATCTAGGGGTCATTTAGTGCACTTATTGAGTCAATTCACTAGGAAAAAAAGGTCGTACACCAAAGAAATTTTGCACACTTAACAACATGAGCTGGATGCACAGGATAATGTAAAAATTAGAGAAACTTTTGGTCGAATCCCACCTATCATTCTGGGTAACTTTAAGATTCAGATTAAGATGGCTGTTTTTCAAAACTTTCTGGTAATTCTCTTCATCTCGGATTGAATTACTCTGATCCAGAAAGTGTTCTCATTAGGGTTCAGGAAAAAAAGTCTCCCTATACAGTATACCTATCTACAAGTCAGCCTATTCACAGAGCCGACCAGCTATTTCAAACCAAGCTCTGCATATCTCTTTCTCAGTCTTTCTGAAAACGCCCAAACTTCGAAGACTAAGTCACAGCCACCCAAGGACGTTTTCGGATAGCCTCGCACTAGTAACACGGGTAACTCGGGTGACTCTGGAGTGACTGGTGTTTTCCAAACATGCACGAGGGTAGCCCGGAACCAGAAGAGGAGAGCTTCACTCGAGCAGGAACCAGTTTGTCATGTGGTACAAACTCTGGAGACCCTAGTACTCTCCAATATGGGGGACTAGCCGGAAACACGACACTCGAGGATTGACGTTGACACCTCCCGGACTGCAGGAAGCTATTTATTGACAAGCATAGGTGTGTGTGAGTGTTCCGAGTAAGTATAGCCTATTTGTGAAGACTTTTTCTAATTTTTTTTGCAAAATTTTAGTATAACTTAAAATCGTGACATTCATCGCCAACCCACTAAAACAGCCGACTTCTGGCGATCTGACCAATCAGAGAGCCGTATTTTTGACACATTAAACAGCTTAAAGGGTTGCAACGACGCAAACGGAACCCAGAGATATTCATAGTGGTGTCAAGCTGAATTAAATTCTTTGATCAGGCTTGGAACGATGGGAGGCGCAAGCAGCTTTCTAGTTGTCCAACAAGCGTAGCCTAGTTGGTATTGGCATGTCACCCAGTTGGTTGTCGCCTAGTTGGTAGTGTTGTAGCCTAGCTGTCCGTCGCCTAGTCGACTGGCAATCGGCCGTGCACGAACAGATAAATGGTGTCGTGTAGATCGGCGACATTCGTCGAGCGCACAATTTCGGCGACCGACACCGTGACGGTAAAACCGGCGGAACAGCATGCAGCGCAGCAGCAGCCCAATCTGGGATCCACGGCATTTCATGACCTTAGGTAGCTAGTACCGCTTTCTGTGATTTGATTGGTCGAGAGAACAATGCAATCAACATCCGCTCATTCACAATTGCTCTGTGACGTCATTTACTACTTGCTTGTCCGCTGATATGTGGACAGGGACCAGGTCGAAGCGCCCCCGCAGATCGAAGTACGTACCTAGAACGAAGTATGTCCGTCGTTTGAAGTATGCCCATACCTCGAACGAAGTATGGTGCAGTTTCAGAGAGTTGATGTGATCATCCGTCGTTTTCGCCAATGTTAAGCTTTAATCCATAGTAATAGTCCCATCAATGTAATCCCAGAAATATTAGGCATTAATCCACGTATAAATAACATCATTTAACTGAACTGGACAGCCAAGAGAGGCTCCGATCTGAGTCGCATTTGCGACGGCCGTCACGAAACGGCCACATTTCTCTGCAGTCATGGCAGTGCCTGGCGTTCTCTCACATGGAATAGCTTCTAAAACATCCCTCAGAAGTGTGCAAGTAAAACTGCCACTTTCCTATGTGGGCAACTTGAGATATTTCCACTAAAAGACAGCAGCATGCAAAGCATCCTTCCTTCCAAGTACGAAATCTGTTGCAAATCACCCGGGCGCTCAATCCGATCAACATCCAAAATTTAGAGCCAAAACAAGGCGCACCGTGGAACGAGGTACGGGCGTACCTCGATCCAAGTATGCTTCTGATATCTTTGGATTAAAGTCACGTTTTTGCTGAATGCCCACATAAAACGAGAAAAAGAAGTTACTCACCTTCAATACAAGGAAGTAATCTAATAATCCAGACAGTATTTTGGATTGGCAGTGGGCTCAGTGATCCCAGGTGAGCGATTTTATGCAGCATGTGCACCATTCGTCTTCACATTTCTGCCGATTTTTCGGCGTTCCCAAACATTGCAAGTAAATTTATTAGTCAGATTGATTCTGCAGGATCAAATTCATGCTCAAAGCAAGTTTGCACAGTGGGATTATGTGGGATATTGGCGAAAACAGGGGATTTATTGATGACCTCTCTCAAAATGAAGCATACTTCGATCGAGGTACAGTAGTACTTCAAACGACGGACGTACCTAGAACGACGTACGTACTTCGATCTGCGGGTGCGCTTCGACCTGGGGACGAGTCAGCAGCAGCCAGTAAAATATAATTTTATACCACAAGCAGTGGCCTGAGCGTAAATAAAAAACCTTGAAACCTTCAAACCTTGAAACCTTGAAAAACACTCAAAAATGCACTTCATGTACAACCAGTGTGTACAACTCGTACTTCAGCCTTACCCTGTTTTAGTCGGTGTTGATATTGATGAGCTATTTACAGCAAAATAAGGTCTAAAGTACATTAATTTTGCTGTCAGGAGAAACCAAAATAAAACAACGCAGGAAGTTGATTCGGTGTCTCACATTCGAAACGATTTAGGGCACCAAAAGTTGGAGTTATTTTCCATAGAAAAATACAAACATGTTACTGTTGAGATTAACAGCAATCACGATATTTTCCGTGGTATTCATCATCATAAAAATATCATACAATATTTTTTGACGTGAATTTTCGCGCCGAGATGTCTCAGGAAATTGCCGAACTTCGTCGCAGATTTTTCCTTTGGTGAGATTTCGATTGCATTTTTGCTTGTTTCCTCAAACAGAGAAGGTGGTATGTCCCCTCTAACTCGAAATATATGTATTCTAGCTTCCGAAAAACTTATTGTCAGTCATCTGTGATGGGGGAATTGCTCACAGTGACTGCTGACCAAAACAGGTGCTGGGTGCAAGTCATTCATTCGGTGTGCGGTGTGCGGTGAACAGTTGGGTGGCCTTTCTGGTCTGTGGCCGTTATAACCATACTCCCTGGTGAACTAGGCGACACCTGCGTCCATGTGTTACTTGTTACTTGTAATACCAACTGTTCGACAGATATCAAGAAGATATCAAGAAACACGTATCAGTTCATAGGGTAGTTACTAGGTTACACACAGTTTAACAAGGTGACACAAGTTCACGCAGCACTATCAACTTACAAGGTGACACTATTGAATATACAACTGATTTCCTTCGCCATAAAATAAATGCCATAATCACGAAATAAGCCTGCGACTCTTAATAACGCAATGAGCAAGCCTATGGTAGGGCATAGGCAGCAGCTCAGTCCGTGGCAGGTACGGGGGTTCATTTGCCGTTTGTTGTGATAAGTTGCCGACTTGACTCGACTGTAGACTGTCTTACTCCTACACTTCATACCCGGTGAATATACGCCACGATTGCCCCTGGCGTAACGAGCAGTGAAAAAGTCTTAACTTGATGGACAATCATTCTTTGGATAGGCCTAAAGATCATATCGTAGACAATTTTGTTTGCTCCTAGCCAACGAATACAAGTCAAGTCGTAGACACACCAAGTCGTAGACACATTTAAGAGCTATCTCCCAAGTCGTAGACACAGCATTTTCACTTTAAAAAGTCATTACCCACTCGTAGACAAACAATAAGATTAAGAAACCAAGTCGTAGACACCACACCATCCAACCCGTAGACAACATTATTTCAGGGTCTAGCAACTTGTAGACAGCACTGAGCACTTGTTTAAAGCAGCTAAAATGTGATAATATAAAGCAACTGTGGCAGTAATCCTGCATTGCAATTTGGACACATTTTGAGTTGATTGTAAACTTAAGACAGCTTGCTTCAAAGTGAGAATGCAATGAAGTCAATTAGCTCCTGATGGCAATTAGCAAGAACCTTGGTTGTTGAATTTTTAAGCCCGAAGGGGGCTTATTGCAGTCGTGAACGAGCCAAAATCTGTCACTTTACCCATACGGTTTGGCGTCTGGTCTCTTTCATCTCGCACAACTTTTTGTGCAATCAACGTATTCCTCTCAATTTACACTAGTCCCTTTATTGTGGAGTAAACTCGGGAACGACATGCTTTCAGCCATGTGTGTATGTGTAATCCATGGTAAAGAGCGTATTTCGTTACGCATTTCAATTTCACGTCGCTCTCTCTTCCGACATGTTTTCATCTGATCGCAACATTACTTGCCCCGCACCAAACCTTTTCGCTGCCTCTGATTGGCCCAAAATGGCACTGACTGGTGGCGTCCTCTGCCAACAATGAGGAACTGACCCAACTAGATCCACAGTGTGGCTGCTGCATGGGTTGTTTATGTTTTGTTTTGGTTGTTAAAAATCGTCTTTCTTGGCAAATGAAATGGAAAATATTATGCACTATGTCTCATGGACTGTGAAGATGTTGCGCTTCCCAGGCTGCCACAGAGGCACTTTACTTCTCAATCCCAAAGATTTCCATTCAAGTTCATTGATATATATTCAATTATAATTTTAAGGACATGAAAAACAGCTTTGCTGATTTGGCTGTCCTTCTTCTACGCCTAATAATAACAATTTACTGCAGAGAAATACTTGTGTTTCACTCTAGTGAAATGAATTTTCCCCTGAGGGCTTTACGTGCTTGCACGGTATTTTTTAAAATTGCAATTCAGATAACTCCGTATCAGCCATTTGAATAAATAGACACCTAGACAGACAGACAGCTAGACAGCTAGACAGATAGATAGATAGATAGATAGATAGATAGATAGATAGATAGCCATTTATGTCCCTAAAATCAGCTGTTGTCCCTGATGACGTCACAAGCACAGAATTGTTTTTTTTAGGACTGATCAGTCCAGTAAGGGTTAAGGGAACTTAGTTTAGTTGAGGGGAGCCAAGTTTAGTTGAGGGAGTTCAGTTTAGTAGAGCTGAGTTTACTTGACGGGAGCTGAGCGAGTGAGTGTGTGAGTTTGTGTTTTTTGCTCCATCAGCACCAGTGTCGGCTATTAGGAGACATGGAGAGCTGAGGGGATGGCAAAGGTAGTCAAAGTACACGGGGGTATGATTTGCATATGACTAGTCATTATGCTTAATTGAATATACTAAATTAAAATTTAATTTGTTGACTATTGCATCATTACAAGGTACTGTTTTGTGATATTTTTCAGTGAACTTGCATCATCCTGAAGATTCATCATGGCCGCTGCAGAGCCAAGGAGCACTGTTGAAAATGCCCAGATGTCCAAAGTATGGAAGTCTAAAATTTAATATAGATCTAGAATATTTATTTATTTAATGTTGATAGAGTTGCATTGTGAAAATGTGAACTCTTGAATCAATGTAAAAAGGCTGATGCCTCAAAGTATTTTATTTATTTATAACAGTGCTATTACCTGCTTTGTGAATTGATTATTTTGGGGAGTTGTGTCAATTTATGATTAGCCACCAAACCTGTCTCATAGATTTGCTTCAAGGGATGTCAAATGGCAACATCAGTAGATGATTGTTGTTCAATAATATTATCAAATGAATTTCATGATGTTGTGTGGTTTAGGTTTCAGATGGTAAATACAAGTACACTAACACAGAATTTAAGCGGGTCTCGGCTAAGATGTATGACTACAAATGTGATATCAAACTCAAAATTGGCGGACAGACATTCAGAGCTCACAAAGACGTGCTTTCGGAGGCTAGTGATTACTTTGGTGCAATGTTTGGCCACAACATGAGGGAAAAGGAGCAGGATACGATTGAATTTCATGAACTCAGTCCCCAAGGCTTCACATGCATGTTGGAGTATTTTTACCACGGTCACGTCACCGTGGATGCTGACAATATTCAGAGTGTGATTGAAGCCTCCCGGTTCTTCCATATAGAATGGTTGATTGGCATATCTTGTGACTTCTTGATAAGACAATTAAGTCTTGAGAATTACGACTACGTTCTTAATCTAGCTGACCAGTACATGTTGGGAGATCTGCGTAAGGACATCTTCAGGTTCATGACTCTGAATTACATGACATTGGTGGAGCAGAAGGCTTTTGTTATGCTCTCCGAAGACTTGTTCCGCCAGATTCTTGGCGATGATTACTTCATTGATGCCTCGGAGGATTTCATTTTCAAGAGTGTGTTGAAGTGGTTGGACAGTGATCCCAACAGAGAGGGGTTGTTCGTGGATATGTTGAAACTTGTGCGATACCCCCTTCTGGATTACAACACACTCATCAGCATTGGGGACGATATCTTATCCAAACCTGAATTACGGAAATTAGTTGAAGATGCCAAGGAATTTGTTCAAGCACCAAATCGCCAACCTCTGTTGGTCTCAGAGCAGACTGAATGCCGGGGAGGTCATGACACGATTTTGATGTTCGCAGCCTACGATGATGCCCACCTCATTCAGTACAAGGTCCCTGGGCTGGAGGGTCTATTTAACGAAGAGATTGACACCAGCTTCTTGCTGTCCGTCTTTGAATTCAGTGCTCTTGTTTCTCTCGGAAACTTCATCTTTGTAGTCGGGGGTTACAAAAGAACAAACTATTGCAGCACGGAAGTTGTGTATCGCTACAACCCGAGAAACAGGGAGTGGGGAGTGTTGAAACCGATGCAACAGGCGAGGGTCAGCTTTACTCTTTGTGCTGGGCAACGAGGGTTGTATGCGGTGGGGGGTATCGACCATGTGGTGGAAGAGGGCCGAGATGTGGAGAACATTCTGGACACTGTTGAATTCTACGACCCTATAACTGGAGAATGGAGGTACCTGCCTAATATGCCAAACGGAGCTTTCAGTATGGGAGCATGTGTGGACAACACGGAGACTCTTTTTGTGAGTGGGGGTGTCAGTGTTAATCCCGAAGATGACGTGCCTGTCAAGTATTTCCGCAAGTTGTCCCCTGGAGATGAAATGTGGACGCAGCTAGATGACATGTTGACTGAGAGACAAGGTCATGTGATGACCGCTTTTAAGAACAAGATCTATTCCATCGGAGGCTACACAACTGCTCTTGACAGCATGCGGTTCGAACACTGTCTCACGCTTGAATACTTTGACCTGGAGATTGCGCAGTGGTGCTTGGTGGAGACCATTCTCAATCACGGCCACATCCACAACTCTCTAGTTGTGCTGGAGGACAAAATGTATCTTCTTGGAGGCAAGGACCAGAATCGAATGCTGATTACGTTCGACCCAGAGAAGGGAGAAGAGGTCAAGGTGGAGTATGTCGGAGAACTCGTCAACCGAATCCTGCCAGCTAGAATTGCATTCCCAGTGGACGAGTAAGAAACTTTCTCTTCTTGTCGCCTGCTCTTTGTATACCAGCAAGCTTGCCTGTTTGACAGTTTCATAGATTTGCGTAGACCCTATGCATACCATGATAAGTAATCTTATAACCTGCCTGACTAAGAGTGTGGTTTAATACTGTGGTATGCGCTAACATTTGAATCTACTTGAAAGTGGTGCTGGTTGATGAGATCCAAGTGTTTGTGTTAAGTAGAACAAGAACTTTACTGAAAGTGCACGCATTGTTGTACAATATTCTTCTGGTTAACTACCAGTATATTTAGCAAAGCCTCCTTTAATTTTTGGCCTAAAATGCTGTTCAATTTCAAATTTATGAGATACTATAATCTGAATTGAAAAACAGGCTTCCATGAACAACAAGTTTTGGCCAAATTTTTGAATGAATTAATTGCATGTGATACAACACACATTTGGATTTTTGTGTCTAATTCAATAATTATGATAATGCTGCATTCAGTCCAAAACCATGTATAAAATTGTATATGGTATGTCAATGGTTACAGAAAACCACATGTATCTTCTCTACTCTAATTATCCTCCATGATCTGAGCATATGCTTTATCATGTTTATAAAGGAATTCCTCTGAATCTGATATTTAACAAACTTGACTCTCATACATTGTACTATATATGTAGGTTTGTGAGACTAACATTATTCCATGAATAATCAACTATGTAGCCTGCATGATATATTATATACTTAACACTAACCAAGTGTATAACTGAATTGGTATTGTCTTTACTGCAAGATAAATTTGCACAATTTTGTATTCCTAGAATGTGATAGAAGTGCCTGATGGTAATCTGCAAGTTGCTGCAACTTGATATTATTCTAACGGATTTAATTCACCATTACGGATGTAAACTTTGTCTTCTTCACGATTAGTGATCTCTCGTTTTAGTGAGGTTAATGATACTTGTAACTTCCATTAGACACCTATGTGTGTAATAATAATTTAATATTAATTGTTTATAGATAATTGCTTTGAGGTTGTTTTACTAATATTTTTTCTGTGATATTTTTTAAAATCTTCTAGTCAATCTGGCTATTAAAGTTATTGCAATGTGTTCAGATTATTCTGCACCTTTACCATGTTTACCTTGCCATGTAGTGTGATATGTAATGAGTTTCAAAATTAGAACTCTAATTGTAATATAAATTGCTAATTATGTACAGAAGCTAACCTTGTTATTTTATAGTATGTTCTTATGTGCATGATGTATATTTCATTAAGGTGCACTGAGTTGATATTTATAACCACTAACAAAATACTTTAGCTTACATATTTGCTTATGATTATCTGCATGCTTAGCTTTATCTGCATGTATACATTAATGTTAAGATTTCCTTTAAGCCACCTCTAATTGTTTATAAGTGTATAATCTTGTTATGTGTATATAATTTTATGTAGAACATTACCCCAGGTTAGTACTATTAAAGAAACTTTGTGTTGTCTGACTCAAATTAGTTGATGGAGCACAACTGTAATTGATTTCTTTCCAAATTTATTCAGTACTATTCTTTTTTTTGAAAACAAAATTAATTTAATCTGTGATTCATTATTTTGATAATTATTGAAAATTAATATAGTTTTACTCTCTATCTTTTTATTTCGCATGAAAGATCTGATGCATACAACACACCCTTATATAGATCTTTATTTTATAGATCTTTATTTTAAATCATTTCTTTTGATTTTCTGTTGACGTTTGTTTGATTGTTGGATGATTGTTGTAGGCAACATGTCTTGGTTGAAGGAGAAGGGGATAAAGGAGATATTGAGTTGTACGAAGAGGAAGCTTCATAAATGGCGGCCAGGAGTGGCAAGTTCTTTCTTCGGAGGGCTGCAAAAGGTTATGAATGAATTTAAATCTGGTGCTGCATGCTGATTGATTGTGCTTGTGTTCAGAAAAAATGTTAAGGGATGTAAAAATGCACAATATTTATTCTCGTGCTTGTTACATATGGAAATGTTGCTTTCATATATATATATATATTAAAATGAAATATCACAGGAATCTATTCTGTGTTTTGGTTAAACTTGCATTTCCATTGATTTCAGTCAATTTTGGAAACTTGCTTATAGCTGTTCTGAAATTAATATATTTAATTGATATTGGTAGGGTATCGTACAAGATAGATGGCCTTGTCTCAGGTTTGCTTGTCAGATGATGTCATAATAATATTATAAAGGAGATACTTGGACCAAATGAGAGTCGGTTTGAGCGGGTTCTTGACAGTATTTGTACAGTCTGAACAGTACTAACCACTTATTCTATCAGTTATCAATCTATGTCTAATAGACATGTACTTATGTACTAAAACAATACATGCACTATGCATAGATTGCATTTAGACTGCATTGCATTTATCCCGACATCCAGATGAGTAAAAAAGCAGCGCCCAAGTTTGAAGTTCCAGCAATGCTGGTACTTGTTAATTGTAAGTTTGACAGAAAAAAAATCTAGATAATGATAGTCTGGTAGCTCCGAAAGAAACCCATTCAAGAATTATAAGCTGAGTTTATTACTTTTTGTGCAGATTTATCCAACATTTCTCAATCCTATGAAGTATGAGTCAGATGAAATGTGGCAAAATTGTTAACTTTGATAAAAGTTACGGTTGTTATTTAATATTGGGCAATTGGTTTTCCCAAAATCTTGATTTATTTGTGGTGTTTTATTGGCACTTTTTCTGAATGCGAAGTTTTTTGTTTTGTTAAGTGTTCTCATTTATGTTATCTCAAGTAATTTGCTTTCGAGTGCTCAATCTTTTTATTTGGTCCTACATCATGTTTCATTTCATTTTTTATAGGACCTTGAATATGGCATAGATCTAGCAGTATTATGGCTTTTATCGTTCGCTTATTTTTTGTCTTTCTTTTTATTGATGTACTGTGTGCACTATTGTGTACATGTACCTATCTTGACTCTTCATTAATTTTACCAAAGTTCATTTAATTTGCATATTTTAAATTTATATCCTAATATATTTAGCGAACAGTGTTTAAAAGTATAAGTGTGTTGACAATCATTGAATCATTGCGGTCACATGAATATGATAATCATAATCATGTTATATATGTCAAGATTTATATTTGTCTATATATATATCTATTTATATTTTATGTTACTGTTAAAAATCCCCAATTATTTTTTGGCATGTAGATTTTATACATTTATCTGATTATGTTGTCTTTGGCCATCATTCTTGTACAGGTATCATGAATGAGGACGATTCTTCATATTTAATTTGTTGACAAAATTTCAAAGTAGATGATGATCAGATTTTTAAATTGCCATGCTATAGGTTAGCATTATTAAACACACACAAAAAAACTGTTCTATTTGGAAGTAGACCTACCAATAATGTAGGCACTGTACATGCTGTACAGATCTTAAAAAAGAAAAGTGAATCAATTGGAGTCATCTTTCTTATTGTTATTGTAGAAACCTTTCTAACTTCCATCCCAAGTGATTCATAAGTTGCTACTTACTGTTCCAAGCTGGTCATTAACCCACAGACACACGGAGTCATAGACACACAGACACACGTAAATATATCAGTTCCTTATCGGAACAATTTATAATGCAGTTAATTCTCATTAGTGCGACTGTCAATATTATCTGGATTGATAAATCATGAGTTTTATAGAGTTCTAGTAATGCATGGAAAACTATAGGAGTTAGGCTCTGGATAAAGCCATCCCTGATATTAGCTGATTAGACCACCCCCATCAAGAGACTCCTCCATGTCCACTGAAGGAGGTTGCTCGTTCAAGGTGCTGAATTGATTGCAAGTTTGGCATTTATGCTCATTGATGATCCCTAATGTACTATTTGATGGCCTGTGTTATTTTCTTACATTCCTCTTCATTATTTTTGCCATTAAGAACATTTATATATTTCATTTATTCGCCACACATTTGCTTGTTAATGGACAATGTACCCATGTTTATTATGACTGCGTTGAAGTAAATATTCAACATTTATCACAAATTGATGTTTCAACTTGTTTTTCCTGATAACTGAAAATTTGTATGTAAATCTTCATTGATGTATTGTTGACAAAATGTATTAAAATGCCTGCCCTGTGGCATGGCATGTGAATTTCATCAAATTAAGGTCATATCTTTGTGACCAGGTTGGGAGTCTCGAGTTTTTGTGAAGCTTGATCTTGACTGTTTTTTCCGGGAGTCTCTTTTCAACTATAATATATTTGAAATAGCCTCATTTGTGGCTTGTGAATTTCATGAAATTGAGATGATATTTTTGCGACCAGGTTTTAAATGCTGATTCTTTGTGAAGTTTAGTCTCTGGACTGTTTTCCTGAAGTGTCTCTTTTCTGTTATCTGCTTCTTTGATGAAGACATTAATGTGCCCATGTTTGTGAGTGCATTGTAATTGAATATTCAATGGTATCAAATTGATATTTCAACAGTGTTAACATAATTATATTGAATAAATGTGTTAAAATGTCTGTCCAATGGCGTGACATGTGAATTTCATCAATTAGGATTCTAGTGTTGTGACCAAGTTGAGCATCAGAATTTTAAATGAAGCTTTGTCTCCTGTTTGCTGTTGTGGCTCTTTCCGACATTTATTTGAAGAGGACCTTATGGCATGGGAATTGCAGTGTTAAGGTTTTATTTTCGGACCAGATATTAGAGTTTGAATACTTTGTGAAGCTCAGTTGTCTTTCAGACTGGCTGAATTGTCGCTTTTCCGTAATAATAATTTGCTTTGGCCTCGTGGTTAATGAATATAGGAAAATGGTCTGTCCAATGGCATGTGAGTTTCATCAAATTTTAAAGGTCATATTTTTGTGACCAGGTTGAGAGTCTTGATGCTTTTGAACAGTCTCCTGACTTGTTCCGAAGTATCTTTTTCATTATTTGCTTCTTAGATGATGTGCCCATACCATGTTAGCCAGAGGGTTGATTCTACTGTTGAAGTAAATGTTAAATGGTATCACCGATATTTCAGCAGCGATAACCACTTTCTAATGAAAAGTTCCAAGTTTGAAGTGTGAACGACCGATAATCTAATAAAGACCTTAAAATGTCTGCCCAATGGCATGTGAATTTCATCACTTTGAGTTCATATTTTCGTGACCAGGTTGAGAGTCCCATTTCTAAGTGAAACTTGATCTTGCGACTTATGCTGTAGTTATTTTTTTCCCGTAGTAAGTGCACATTTGAAAAAGCCTTATAAAAAAATTCATGGCTTGTGAAATTAATCAAATGTAGTGACTGATACTTTATAGTTGGAAAGCATTATACAATTTGTCTTTGGATTCTTCTGCAGTTCCGCACAATTCTTGTTTTTGCCTCCACATGAATCAAAGTTGTCCTGTTCTGGAAAATCATAATCTTGAGCATGTTGAGCCAATGTGTGAAATGATTGGGTGCCTTTGACAGGGAGCAGCATCCTTCCTAGTGTTTCAGTATTCTGTCTTCATTGGCTTTGACAGCCTGTGTGTCATGCTTGTTATCATCAGAGAAGATTGTCACTGTCAACTATCACAAGCTCTACACTTGCACAAGTAACCTGCCTTGGCAGGAAAGGTTATAGCTGTTGAACATAACTCACACTTGTGTGGTTTTGAGGCTGGTCTTGGTGCTTATTACAGCTATTTTGACCCGAAGCAATATCTCATCTTGTTTTAAGTATATTCTCTCTATTCTTGAACTGCTCTTGTTGCCATGTGGCAATGAGCAGTTCTTATGGCAACTTGTTGACCTGTCCTGATAAGCCTACAACGTGCATAAATACAGGATGTAAAGCCCCAATTATCCATCCAATGTGGCAACTTGTCTGCATCCTTGGTAAGCTAATATATGTTTTAGAAAAGGGTATCCTCATCAGATCCCCGGTAATCGGCCTCCGAGTAAAGGAGGATTTCTCGGAATCTTGGGCATTGATTTGCTTAGTTCGAACTTCCAGTCAACTGAAACAGTGCTAAGTCGGGTACCCAGGTATGGGTTCCGACGGTCTATCCGTCTGCCACAATGGTTCCATAGATACTCAACTCCAAGTGCACATTTAGTAAAGCTGTGTTCACTAACGTTCAGCTTGATGGTAAGTCAAGGTGAAATTTTTTTGCATTGAATGCTTGAAATCCAGGCTTTTCTACATATTCAATTGGAAACAGGTCCCTATAGAACCAAAGGACTATATCACGATTTAATTTGTAAGATGAGGCTGCTTGGGACTTTTTTCAGCAAACCACCTTCTTTTATAGTTTCTCTCTCAAAGCATAGTTTACAGTAAAACATCTCATCAATTTTCGTAGTTGCTAGTCCTGCCTGGGCTAGAAGGGTCTTACTCTTTAGGGGAATAGAACTCTCCCATGTATTCCCAAAATGTTGATATTTGTTTCTGAATTCTCTGTTGCGGTTTCCAAGTGAGCCCAAGCTTCGCAAGCATGAAAATTGTGTCCTGCCTTTGAGAGACCTACGGAATACAGATGAGTGCATCTTTTTTTTTTGGAACACTTCAGAGATGTTTGTGGATTAGCGGTCCAAACATTTTCAAAATCAACTTTCAACTTGGTAGTGTGACTTCACAGGCTTAAAAAATGTTTTGTTTGTGGCTGTTATTGTTAATCAGTTGATTCAGTGCTCATCATATCCGGCATCATAGGTCACAATAAACAAACTAATTAAATGACTTGAGGTACTTCATTAAATAAGAGGATTAGGAGACCAACAGAAAACTGTCAATGATGTGGCAAAGCCAGTTTGCAAGTTAAAAATAAGAAAATTAATTTTTCCAGTGGACCGCCAATCTGCAAAGAGCTGTAAAGGGGGAACTTCCTGAACATCTCACCAGTTTCAACTTGTGTTCTCAAGTTGTTCTTTCAAGATAAATTTCATTTTCTTGATTTTAGAAGGATCATCAGGACGCTGTCCCAAGAGATTTCTCCGGCTTCTTCACTATAAGAGTAACTTTGTGTAGACTTGGGTTCTTCTCAGCTCACACAGACTCTGTGGCCTTATAGTGGCCGAAGGCGGCTAATGGGGCCCTGTCCAGTTAGTCCCCGAGCTCTGGCACCTTCCTCACAAAAATAGTGCAACGGTCTTAAGGGGTTTTTATGTTGTAGGATACATCCGCGCATAAGAAAACCATCGTCTTAAGCGTCCCACAGGTAACTTTGGGTTATATAGCTCCAATCAAGCTCCAAAACTTCAACCATGTTTTCAGGAAATTCCGAAAACCACAATTTTGACAGTTGTGAAAATATTTTTAAGGCTAGGTCATTCAAAATTCTCATACATCCTCCTAATGTATTTGACTGTAATGACTGAGCATTTCATAACCATCGCTCAAAGCTAACTATGGAATTTTGACCACTATTTCTTGAAAACCGTGCAAAAATAATTTTCAGTTTGGCCGGAAGCTTACAATTTCTACACTGTGCCAAGAGTATTCTGAGCATTAAATAGACTTGAAATGGGGGGGGGGGGTCCAGACCTTCCCTCCCCCAGATCCACCCCTCCCCCGGATCCACCCCTGATTTACAAGACATGGCCTCATGAATTCGCCATAATAAGGCGTACAGTCAAAGTGATTTTATGTCTGCGAGAGGTGGTCAAGATCAAATATAACACAGTAACAAAAGCTTCCAAGTGGCTTAGGCATGGCACTGACCATGTATATATTTTTCATTATTTGGCGTGTTCACAAATTCGTGGAGGTGTAAAAATCAGCATGTACGAGTTCGTGGATGTGTAAAAACGAGACTCACTTCCATTTATCATAGCTACCTAATTTCACTCTCATTCAAAGGTCTTTCCCATATATGGTCCTAAAACAATAAAAAAAAATATATTATACCTGTCTCTCTTTAAATAAATTGTTCATGATTTATTGCAATTTTCCAGGCTATGATAAGTAATTGCACACAAAACCCCAAAAAGGTTGTAAACAAGTCAATTTATTTTGTACCAAAACTACATTTTAACTACTTTCTACAACATGTAATATATCCAATTTACTCGATGACATGCCATTTCCTGTGAGGAGGCCCTCCCGGTAAGCCCGCTTCCTTTCTATTAACGTGTTAAATTCAACGTTTTCCTGAACTGAATTCAAGGCTCGGTTGAGGCTTTCTTGGCGCTCCTGCCACCGTGCGGCTCGCCCGATCCTCGCCACAAAAGATATAAAGTTTTGTGTAAGTACATGCAGGGGAAAGTCTTTGACACATTTCAAAAGTGAAGTTTGGACTGACAATTATATAAATATTACACGGAAAATATGACTTTTTCCTGGAGTGCAATCAATTTTAAACAATCGGAATAAATTTTTACACCTTCATGGAAGTGTGCAGTTACTGATCTAGTGTATGTAATATTCTTAAGATTTGCGGAATAGAACAATGTGAGACATAGGCCTACACCAGAAATGAATGTAGCAACCACCAATAACCTGGTCAACCAACCCAACTCCCCGGATCAGCCATGACACTTCATGTAGAAGTGAATGCAAATCATGGAGGCATTGAATTTTTTTTTTTATTGCACTTACGTCGTTCAATCTATGCTGTGTACATGACATTGTACATACAATGATATTTAATGCTCTAGCCAGGGGTTTGAACCCGTATCTTAGAACAAGCAGTGATCAGCACCATCATCAATCATATGTATATAAACTGAACCAAATTAAAAACGCAAAACTATTCCTTGGGCTGTATAAGCTTCAGATGGGCTAGTGAGTGTATGCACATGTGTAATGAGGTGTCAAAGGACTCAGTTGCATAAAATCACTACAGGGTGGTCAAAAAAAAACTTTACACTTATGAATTATTTTTTGGGTAACGCTCATGGTAACAATTACTTATTTTTCAATACAAAACAACTTGTATAGCAAAGAACAACCTTTCTAGAGATAATTCATTAATTCAGAAGTCCTTTTGGACTGATGACTTTTCTACAGTGGGTCTAAATGTTGCAGAGGTGTGAAAAATGTAAGTTTGTTTGCGTTTTTCCCATAAAACTTAACGGAAGCCTTCATTTGGCAACTAAAGTCTGTGGTGTCTTGCAGGGATCTGCCTCTAAATTTGCCAACCCAGAATAATCACATTGATTAAGATCTTATGATAATAGGGGCCCTATTGTCCTGCCGAGAAACTTGGCAGAGCGAACCTTGATCCAGTTCTGGGCTTTCCATGGGAAAATGACTGATGCCCCATCTTGTTTGAACATTAAATTATCTGTAACATTGCATGTCTCATCTATCCAGTGCTAAAGATGCTCTTTTAAGATGTTAATATGTACTTTTCCCGAGTTTTTTAAAACCCTGATCGTCAACCTTCAGACGGCTTTGTTTTTAAATCTTATAATGGCCATAGTGGAGGCTGAACTTGGTCTAACCCGTTCTGGCTTGCACTAAATTATGCCTCTGTATTTTCATTTTCATTTTAGGTCATATTTATTTGTCTTGTGAAGCTCAGTTGCTTCCAAATTGCTGATGGGTCATGATCAACCCAGATTAGTGAAAAAGCAGGAGCATTTCTGGCTACCATTTTGTCTACTATCAAAAAAGTGATGACCTATTTTAATCAGCAACCAATTTTCCAAAGATCTTGTATACTTGGCTTGTATACAAAATAAGTACCCTGGCACTGATTCAATCATGGCAGCCTGGAAAATGAAATATCAACTGTAAAGTTTTTTTTTGACCACCCTGTATAGTGTGTCAATTTTTTGCATGTCTGTGGCCAAGTTTATAACATTGGGATATGGCAAACTGATACGTTACACACTCCATAGAGCAAATCTAGTGATTTCATGTTAAAAAGTTTGAAGAAAATGATGCAAAAGGCCATACAATTGACTTCAGTTTGCGCCACCTTACTTGCAGAAAATTTAAAATTTAGGTTTTTGAGAAGTCAGGTCAGAGTTTACCACACACAATGCTATTCCAATGCAAAAATTCAACTATGGAAAGAAGCTGTTACACAGCTTATTCAATAGCTGCGGAATGGATAAGGCTCAGGGTCCATCAAAAGGACTTCACACAACCTGTGTAGCAGCTGCAGAGGTAAAAATCAGTATTGTCTGTGTCATCCTTGTGCTGTTTTCACAACCACACGTGTACCCCTGTAGGAAAAGCACGAGGAAGGCACACATGGCACTGCTGTTTGCCCAAGGTTGCTATACAGGTTGTCCAAGGTCTTGGTCATAAACCCTAAGCCGTTTTTACTCTGTTGCATTTGTACAGGCTGTTTGAGGACCTGTTTCCAAAGTTGCATTGTTTCACTGGAACACCATTGCGTGTGACAAAATCTGACATGACTTCGCAAAAAAACTAAAGTTTAACAAGTTAAGTGGCACCAATTGAAATGAATTTTGTGGACTTCGCATCATTTTCTTCAAGCCTTCACATGATATCCTTAGATTTGCTCTATGGGGTGCCTTACACCCCAGTCTATTGGTCATACCCCAATGTGATAAACTAGGCCGCGGATGTGCAAACAAAGGTCAGAATTGAGTGATGTTTTGGAACTGAGTCCTTTGACACCTGATTATACATATGCATGAACTCAACAGGCCATCTGAATCATATACAGAAAAATAAAGACCTGCTAATAGTTTTGCGTTTTTAATTTGGTTCAGTTCTGTTTTGGCTGCTATTCTGTTGATAGGCGGGGCTTCGCATATCACAATCTGTGTTTCTGTGACTTTCTCTGCTTCTTCAATCAATTTCCTTGCTTCCTTCACTCCGTCTTTCCCGTTCTTGATGTTATTTGTCCCGAGCAACGTTATGCATACATCGTAGTCTTCCAGTTTGTCCACTTTTTATAGGTCCTCAATCAAGTAGGGGTCTTCAGTGAGGTACCATGCCGTCTCGTCATTTAGGTGGCCCATTATTCTCTTCGAATTTGAATCACCTATGATGAGGGCGGTCTTCTTAGGGGGGCCTTCTTCTTGTGTGGCAGTGCCCTCGGGTGGTGTTAGTTTTCTATCCTGGTCACACATTATTCTGTTGATCAATTCTTTGTTGGTGGTCTCAACCTCCCTGAGTTTTCTCTCTGTGCTTTCAAGCTGTTTCTTTTTTTTCTTCTAGTTGGTCTTGGACTTCGTTTTTCTTTTTCTTCATTTCTTCTTTAATGGTGTAGTATCTTTCTTTTTCCTCAATTTCCTGGTTAATCCTTTGTTTTATCTGGGCAATTTCTTCTCTCAGTTTTTCTTCTTTTTCATGGTCTTCTTGTCTTGCATCTTTTTCTTATCGTTGTCAGCTGCTTTTAATGCTTTCGTCTTGTCTTTTACTTCTTTTTCCAATTTCTTCTTTTCTTTCCTGATGCGCTGAGGTATCCTACAACATAAAAACCATTGGGGCTTCTAAGGCATGGTCAATAAACATATAATTATATTTATATATTTAATAATATTATTATTTACAGAAAGAATTTCCGGTCAGCGTTGTTTTTTTTGGTCTTTTCTTGGTGAACAATTTGTAGGCCTCCACCATGCAGCACTCGCTCTGCTCAAGATTTGCAATTTTTTTTGGTGCGTACTACAAACCTGTAAGACAATTGAAGGGAATCCCTTCCTATTAATGTACCATTGACTGATCCAAGACACTGTGAAGTCTGACATGAGTTCCTTGCCTCTAAATAGCCCACACCGGTGCTGATGGGGCGTAAAACACAAAATCACTCACTCACTCCCTCACTGACATGAGTTCCATCCACACAATCAATGCAGTCATGCAGTTCATTTGTCTCGTTGAATGTAAGTGCAATTCGGCGTTGCTCACTCTCATCTGGCCAGTGAATCATTTCTTCCTTAAAACAGACTATTGCTTTTGAAACTCGAAGCAAAATTACATGGACAGTTGACAGCGACACATTATACAATGTCCTGTTTCCCTCATGGTGTTTGTGTTACTTATGTAACTGAGAAAGATAAAGAGCTGCTTCTCTGCCTTCAGTGATAGTCCCCCATGAAGTAAAACCGGGGTTAATATTGGTTGTATGCGCCCATGCTGTAGATGAAACCTTTCTTTATTCAATCTGGAAGGAAAAATACACCGAAGTGTGACATTAATGTATGTCAGAGAACTAACTCATTATTGGTAGGGATTTCCAACAACATTTAGGTTACAGTGTGCAAAGTTCAGAAAATGTTATACCAAAAACGATATATAAACTTTCAGATGTTGCCAGTAATAGGATTTCAGCAAAACAGTTTGAATATTGTCCTCAACAGTACTATGTCAGTTGTTGCACTGATTTCATTGCGCGATGAAGCTCTAGATCTGCTGAATATCATTGGTAAAAATACCATAACCACCAACACTGGCACCAGTGAAGTATAAAGAAAGACAAACCCAAAACTGTTAAAACTAATAAAAGACAATTGCAACACGCTAACGAACCAGACATATATATACCAAACAATCATGATAGATATCCTCACAATATTGGCATTACACTGTATGTGCCCTTATTCTTTACATAGGGCTACTATTTATTATAGGTGAACACTGTGACTCACATGGAGGAGTACATCACAAAATACAGAAAACCAGAGGCCAAGGTTGTACCTGAAATGCTGCTTGAAATCCATGGCTGTATAATCATCTATGGTCGACTCTGCATAGTCCAGGACTCCGGGAACTGCACTGCGTCGCATCAACCAATTTAATACTGTCATGAGCGTTAACGTTTCCGCCTCATTTCCATAATGCAAGTCGTCTTCTTGGTCTCTGTCCTCTTCCAGCAACTCAATAACTATAATTGCTGCTGTCACCAGTAGTGCCTCCTCCGCTGCCATGTTGTTTACCTACATATGCGCCCTCTGGTTGTAATCTGCAACAAAACTCTTGTAGAGATATGTACAACTAAATCCGACTTACTCGGTGCGTTCGTTTACTCGGAAACTCGAGGCGGAACCTCCTGTAACTTCCTGAGACGCTGCACTTGCTTGAATTTTACACTCTTGTCACGAGTGTGTTGCTCGAGTGTTAATTCGAAAACACACACGCACACTCTGCTTGCGCTGTGCCAATAAGCATGCCCTTCAGAAACGGAATTGAGGCGGATGAGATGTTGGTGATCATTACAGACAAATGAAACGCTCACATCACAGTAGGGATAAGCAGCACAGGATGCTCCCCAGTAGGGTGTGTCAATTTTAAATTTTTATGCAAATTCAAAAAGCACTAGTGTCTAAAAGGTGCGTTTTGACCTGGAGAATCCAAATCTGTTCTCGAAATGGTGATACGACAATTCTTACCTACTTCAATTTTGGTCCAAAGTTTCAATGTTTTTTTCGTAAAAACCTTTTTATTTTTTACTGTGGGAGTGCCTGGCTTGTGAGTGATGAAGTTTTAATGTTAATGTCAGTTGAAAACTCGTAAAATGTGAGATGGGGTCTGTTGCATTTCATATCATATCTTCATCAGAATTTATTGCAGGGCAACATGAGTGGTACCACATGATAGAAAATATTCTTAGAATTCTCATGGTACCAGTGATGTTGTCCTATAATTAATTCTTATGAAGTTAAAATACGAAATATAACAGCCCCTCCCTGATTTGTTGCAATACATCAGACAAAATTTAGCAATAACACTTCCAAGCTCATACAGCGGATTTTCCATAGCCAAAAATTAAAAAAATATTTTATTTGCTCTTTCTTGAACTTGGAGAATGTGAATCACTGCAATTATCAGTGAAAAAAAAATCAAAAACTTTTTTTTAACAGGATTAGACAGTCAGCAACATTTTCGTTTCTAAAAAGTGCAGGCCTAAGAGCCAATGGGAGTCAACAAATCGTCCTAGACCATTAATGTTGGTATGCAAAATGTAGGTCTTTTTGAGAGCTTTCCAACCATGGCAATTATAATGTTGTATGACAAATACTGATAAAGTTATAGAGAACCGCGGATTGGCGAATATGGTCGAAAACGAGAAAAACATTGAAACTTTGAACCAAAATTGAAGTAGGTAAGAATTGTCGTATCGCCATTTCGAGAACAGATTTGGATTCCCTAGGTCAAAACGCACCTTTTAGGCACTAGTGCTTTTTGAATTTGCATAAAACTTTGAAATTGACACACCCTACTCCCCAGGACTTGGTTCAAAAATGACTTTTGCTCTAGAGCTGAACCTCTCTGGCACAGCATAAATGATTGATTGACAATGCATGCTTGGAATGCTGACCTTTTCATTGACAGCAATAGGTGCTGCGGCCATTTGCTTCCCCTTTGGTCTTGAATTCAGCAATGATGACATTGTCTATTAGTCATTAATATTCAAGTAGCCTTGGCAGAAATCAAGCAGTGCACCAATTTCATACGAAAAATCAAAATACGATGTCATCACAGATTTCACACACAAGTAGAGTCCAGTAGTATTGGCCACTCCCATGCATGTCCTGTTGCCAAGTAGAAATGCCTGCCCGTTGACACGGAGGTGCTGGTAAGTGCGGCCTGGGAGCCGGTGTCTATGGTGGCGAGAGGGCGCTAATGACCAACCAATACTGGGATGATCATAGTCAAATTGCGCAGACCATCGGTGTATTTTGGCTCTGCCCACGCCTCAGAACAATTGAATTCTTGAAATAGGTCATCTCTGGTACTTTCTGTAGCCTTGGTAGCCTCAGTGGATGTGCTGGTAGTCAGGATTCTGTATGAGGCACAGAATTCAACTAACATGTTATGGTATTAAATTTTGTATCTATTCAATATATTTAGTGATAAGCTATTTTCACTTTTGATGAATCTAATTAAACTTGTCCCAAGAGGGCACCACGCTCCAGTGTTCTGTTTTCTTTTCTGATTACTGCCATCTAGCTTTTAACAACTTAAGGATTAAAATCTCCCAGGATTATTAGGGCAGCCTCTGTCATTTCAACTGAGTTCTCTGAATGGTTCAGAGCTCTTGTGCAGCAGCACATGGTTTAGCATTAATGTCTTACTGGTGAGTGTTTTACTTTAATAGTATGAATGAATTGAACTTATGAATGAATGAATTTTATTACAATTAATTATAAGCAATTGTATCTAATATATTGTTTTTATAATAGGGAATGTACATACAATGGTACTGTCTTTGTGGAATTGCTTCGACCATGTGAATTAGCAAGCCCCGGCTTGGGTAGGTTAACACATGTGTATTATGTAATAATTATCTTGTTAAAGGTTAATTTAATACATTTTGTTATTTATATATTATAGTATCAGTTATGGTGTTCAAATTACTTAATAGGTTTTTAATTCTTTCAGGGCTTTTCGTTGATCACATGTTCTGCATATTTTGGGTGAATAAATCGTTTTTACCAACATCCGTCTTTCGAGTCCTACGAACTCCCTCTATAACATCAACATGGCGACAAGGATGAGATTGCAGTCCGTCTGGAGAAGCCACAGTTTCGAAACACCGCGGTGGAAAATTTTTCCTGGAATCTTCAATTTCGTGGATGCCAAGAAATCTGAATTCGTCTGCAACTTTATGTGAGGTATTGTGGCAGGATAAGAGACAATTACAATTTAAATAATCATCCAGATTATTTTAAGTATTGACTGTGGTGGACCAAAATATTTATTACTGCAATTTTTGGACATTTATGTGATTAATGTGAACTTTAAAGACTTTGATGCTACATCATAATTGCTGTGCTGTTGACACTTAAGGCTGCTTAAGGGATTAACTTTCTTTAGCACCTGAACTGACATTTTAGCATTGATTCGACAAACAATGCTACTTAAGTGCTACATTCTACAAGTGAACTCGTCAAGTGCAAACTTTTGGATTATTGATTTAAGTGACTGTCTAATGTTTTTGTCTAATGTTTTGAATGTTTGACCTGACCTGAGTGACATTGTTTATTTACAAACTTGGTCAGAATTTTGACAGGTCATTTTGACTTTTGATATTGACAATTATTGTGTTATTGTGATTTGAGCCCTGCTTATATTTTTAATTGATACTAATGATTATTAATTGATCTTGTGATATTAGCTTACTAGTCAGTTATTTTCTGATTTTGAGTTAAAACATTTCTCACCTTTAACATTTTTTCACTTTGAATTTAATTGAAAGTTTTTGAGTTGAAACATTTCTCAACTTTAAAATGTTTTCACTTTGAATTTAATTGAAGGTTTTTGAGTTTAAACATTTCTCAACTTTAAAATTTTTTCACTTTGAATTTAATTGAAAGTTTACTTTTGTTATTGAACTTTAGAAAAAATTATATTCATACTTAGTAGATATTTAGAAATTCTAGATTGATTTTCCTAGAATAATTAAAATTTTTTTCAAATTAAAGTTACTATTTAATTTTAATTCAAACTTTAAAATTTCTAGTTTCATAGATTTAGAACTTTGAAGCAACTCTACTTAAATTGAATTTATTCCAAATTTGATCAAATTCCAAATTCAACTTTACTTTTTTTTCATTTTTTCAAAATTCCTTTCTCATCATTGCTTATAGTTTTAAGTGTGTGTGAGAGTGAATGGTTGTGTGATTGATATTTGGTTAGTTTACTATGTCAGACACAGAGGGGGAGAAGGACCCTGCGGTCCCTGCACGTAACAATGGTGCTGCAGATAGTCCTCCAGGTCTAGGTGGTACTCCAAATGTTGGTGAGAATCTAGGTGCTGGAGGCGCTGGGGGTACTGGTGGTGCTGGGGGTACTGGTGGCGCTGGGGATACTGGCGGCGCTGGAGGTACTGGCGGCACTGAAGGTTCCGATAAGCAAACAAATATGGCTGAATATGTTCTGAAGTTAAGTGCTTTTGAGAAGCAGGAACTGTTGTATTTGCTTCAGGGTGCAAAACCCAAGGGCAAGGTGGCGCCCCCTGTCAAAGATGAACAGGCATCTCTTCCCTTTGTCAAGGATGATCAGTCATTTCTTCCCAAACAAGAACCCCCTTCTGACAGAAGTTATGTTGCCCCTTCTAGATCAGTTGATAATACGTTAGGTGCTGAGAGAAGGATTGATGAAACCAAAATTCCCAAATTGTCTAAATTTTCTGGTACTTCTGCAAAGAATGAACCTTCTTATCGAGTTTGGAAATTTGGTGTGGAAAATCTGAAGGCATTGATAAGTGAAAGAGAAGTTATTAGAGCCATTCACACTTCAGTTACTGGTATGGCTGCTGAGACTTTGATGAGGTTAGGACCTGAGGCTAATCTGACGACAATTCTTAGCAAGTTTGATCACATTTTTGGAACAGTGATTAGTTCTGAGAAATTGTTAGAGGGTTTTTACACAGCACAACAGACTTCAACTGAAACGGTTGCTGAATGGTCCTGCAGGCTTGAGGACATTCTTAGTCATCCACAGTTGAAAGATTTGCCTCAGAAAGCTAACATGCTTAAGTCTAGGTTCTTTTCTGGTTTGTGTAATGACTCGGTTAAGAGTGCAATCAGGCATAGGTTTAAAGAGGGTAGTTACGAGGAATTACTTGTCTTAGCAAGAGAGGCTGAGAGTGAACATAAACTCAAGACTGAAAGTAAATCAAAAGCGGTTTCAAAACCACAAGTTATTGATGGTGTTCAGAAACAAATTGATGAACTTACAAAGCTTGTCAATTCACTGAATACAAAGTTTGATCAATTTTCTAAAGGCAAATTGTCTAATGAAAAAGGAGCCTCTCAAGCTAAAGATAGGGTAAAGCCTGGTAATGGGGATAAGACAGTACAGTCTCCCAACAAAGTAACCTGTCACTACTGTAAAAAGGTAGGGCATTACAAGAGTGATTGCCTAAAACTAAAATCTTTAAACGCGAAAAGGGATACTGCGGGGAGCAATCAGTAATCCCTTCTTCTTCTCAAGTTAGTGAAAATGCTCCTTTGGTAGGTCCTTTGAATGAAACTTGTGTTAAAATTGAGGGCTGTGACACTTTAGGTTTAATTGATACTGGTTCACAAGTGTCATGTGTGTCCGAGACATTTTTTCACAATCATTTAAAGCACTTGCAAATATTTCCTCTCACTTCAATTTTACAGGTTGAAGGAATAGATGGGTCATATTTGCCATACACCGGATACATTGAAGCTAAGATTACATTTCCTGGCCATGTACTTGGTGATATTAAAACAATGATGTGTCTTCTTCTGGTAACAAAAGATACCAACTATAACAAACATTGCCCTGTGTTACTTGGTACTAATGTGATTTTGCCTTGTTTGGAGTTGAATAAGGATAACCCAGGGAATATCCCTAGGGCCTGGAAGGTAGCTTTCCAGAGTGTCGTCAAAGAGACTTCTTCTATTGTCAACAATCCTATTCAAGTTAGGGAGGCTACAGAGGTACCGGCTTGGAGCAGTGTTATAGTTACAGGGTCTGCTGTTGATTTTGACACTAGGGACACATCTCCTGTTTTAATTGAGTCCACTCCGGAATCTACTGTTCCTGGAGGTTTGCTGGTTACGCCTGCAATTTATAACAAACATTCCATTCGGGATGAAGTTCCAATTCATGTAGTTAACACCTCTGATAAAAAGATTGTTGTGCCAGCTAACTGCGTTCTTTGTCATGCGACGTCAGTCAAGTTAGCTTCGTTTGAAGAAAATTCTTCAGTTCCTTCGCAGAAGATCCATGATGCTTTTCCTTTAGAAACGCTGACCACGGAGCAGAGGGACTTAGTCTATCAGTGCTTGGACAAGCATGTTTCCGTATTTTCCTGGGGCGACTGGGATTTGGGACATTGTGAAACAGCTCCGCACCGGATATTTGTGACGGACAACAAACCTTTTAGAGAGAGGTACAGGCGTATACCACCCCAAATGGTAGAGGAGGTCCGGGACCATTTGCAGCAAATGATTGAGGCTGGGGTGATCCAGGAGAGCACCAGTCCCTATTCCTCTCCAGCAGTCTTTGTCCGCAAACCAAATGGCACTTTGAGGTTTGTCGTGGACTACAGGAAGTTGAATAAAATCACCGTCCGGGACAGCCATTATCTTCCTAGAATCGACGAGACGTTTGACCGACTTTCGGGCTCATCATGGTTCTCGACTTTGGATCTGAAGGCCGGTTATTGGCAATTGGACATGGATCCCGAAGATCGCCATTACACTGCCTTTACAGCAGGCTGTTTAGGATTCTTCGAGTATTTAAAAATGCCTATGGGATTAACTAATTCAGCTCCAACTTTCCAGAGAATGATGGAATCAGTGATGGGTCCTCTGAACTTACAAGCCTGTTTACTCTACCTAGACGACATCATCGTGTTCAGTGACTCTTTTGAGTCTCAGGTGAGTAAACTTGATGCTGTATTGACTAAATTAGGCGAGGCTGGTTTAAAGCTTAAGCCAGACAAATGTGTTCTATTTAAAAGAGAGATCAAATACTTGGGACATATTCTTTCGGCTGATGGTATACGGACAGACCCTGCTAAAATAGAAAAAGTTCAAAATTGGCCTGTTCCGCAGAATCGTAAGCAATTACACAGATTTTTGGCTTTTTGCGGCTATTATCGCCGTTTCATTAAGAATTTCTCGAAGTTGGCTTTTCCGCTTCAGAGATTACTTAGGGGTACTCCATCTACAAAACCCAAGAAATCCAACAAATCTAAAAGTAAAGCTCCCAAGCTGATTTATCCCCCTTTTGAATGGAACACTGATTCTCAACTTGCTTTTGACAATTTGTTAGCCGCCATGACTTCAGCTCCTGTTCTTGCGTATGCAAATTTCTCAGAACCCTTTATTTTACAGACTGATGCTAGCTCGCACGGTCTAGGGGCTGTATTAAGTCAAAAGATTGATGGTAACTTACACCCCATTGCTTTTGCTAGTAGGGGATTGACACCAACCGAGGCAAGATATCCTGCACACAAACTTGAGTTTTTAGCTTTGAAATGGGCGATTAGTGACAAATTTTATGACTATTTGTACTCTTCGGAATTTGAATGTCAGACAGACAGTAATCCGATTTTGTATGTCATGACAAATGCAAAATTAGATGCCACTGGGTTACGGTGGGTCGCGGCATTGTCATCCTTTAACTTCAGTATAAAGTATCGCCCAGGCAAGTTAAATTCTGCAGCGGATGCATTGTCTCGGATGGAAGAAAATT
Source organism: Platynereis dumerilii (assembly GCA_026936325.1). Taxonomy (NCBI): domain Eukaryota; kingdom Metazoa; phylum Annelida; class Polychaeta; order Phyllodocida; family Nereididae; genus Platynereis; species Platynereis dumerilii. Next base: position 16,805,056 of record JAPTHN010000007.1, read on the forward strand.
CCTGTAAGATGAGTTCTGAGACTGTAAAAGCTGTTTTTGATGGCGTTAACAACAATGAATTGATTTCTGTGCTTACTATGTCTGTTTCTGTTGTTCCAGATTAATCAGTTGATGTTGGGAAGAATTTCTCTACAAAGCAGTGGTCTACCTTGCAAAGTCAGGATACGGCAATGGAACAAGTCCGTCAAGCATTAGTGCTACAGCAACCTCTCAAGTCCGACAATCAGGAAGCGCGTCTCCTATGGCTTCAGAGGAAGAAACTTCTGATGGAGGATGATGTTCTTTATAGAAATTGTGACATTGGAGGACATGCTGTGCGGCAATTGGTTCTTCCTACTGATTCCAGGTCTGAGGCAATGAAGATGCTTCATGATGACATGGGTCATTTTGGAAGGGAACGTTTGATGGAACTGCTGAAGAGTAGATTCTACTGGCCAAAAATGAGTGAATCTGTGAGTAAATATCTGGCGGAATGTGAAAATTGTTTGAAGAGAAAGAGGCTAGATCCAAGAGCAGAATTGGTTAACATCACTTCTACCAGCCCGATGGAATTGCTGAGTATGGACTTTCTTGGTTTGGAGACTTCCACTGGAGGGTATAGCAATATACTAGTCTTGACCGACAACTTTACGAAGTATGCCATGGCGATTCCCACACGTAATCAAACAGCCAAAACTACAGCAAAGGCATTAGTGGATCTTTTTGTCAATCATTATGGACTGCCAAGACGCCTGCATAGTGACCAAGGCCCAAACTTCACAAGTAAGGTCATCAAGGAAATGTGTACCATGCTGGGAATAGAGCAATCCTTGACAACTCCGTACCATCCAATGGGCAACGGACAGTGCGAAAGATTTAACCGGACGCTGTTGGATATGTTGGGCACACTCCCTGAAGCTAAAAAGAGCAGGTGGAAAGAATTTGTTCAACCTTTAGTCCATGCTTACAACTGTACCAAGAATGAAGTGACTGGCTTTAGTCCCTTCGAACTGATGTTTGGGAGAAAGGCCAGGCTACCGATTGACCACAAGTTCGGAGTAGTTGGAAAAGATGAAGAGTTGTCCTACAATGAATACATCAACGGTCTTCGGAACAAGTTAGAAGAGTCTTACAAGATCGCAAGCGACTGTATGAAGAAGGCTCAGAAGTCATCAAAGGCCAGATATGACAAGCGGGTTCGAGGCAACCAACTTTCCTCTGGAGATAGAGTCCTCATCAAGAAGACAACTTTTCAGGAAGGAAAGCACAAGTTGGCGAACCGATGGGAAGACCAAGTCTACATTGTTGAGCGGCAAATCCAAGATCTTCCAGTATATGAGCTGAAACCTGAAGATGGAAGAGGAAGAAGGAAGCGCCTTCACCGCAACAATCTTCTGTCCATAGGTATGCGAGAGGAAGAATCTGAGGAAGCTGGTTCGACTTCAAGTGAGGAGGTATTTCCTATAGTGACTGAAGACCACTCAAGGCCCATGACTGAAGACCGCTCCAGGCCCAGGACAGCAGAGATTGTACCAAAACAACAGGACATAGCAGAGTCAACTCAAGTAACAGAGACACAGAAAACTCCCGAATTGAGACCCAAGGATGTCACTCCAGTGACTCCTCCCCAATCCGAAAATCTTCGGAAAGAAGAAGAAAGACAGCAAGCTGAAGAAGAACCATCATCTGAGGAAGAAGTATGGGATGAGGAAGATCCTCCTCCAGTTCCTGCACTTCGGCGGTCCACTAGGACAAGGAAGTTGCCTGTCCGGTTCCAGTCAGGTGATTTTGTACTTGGTAAGGGTGGCCCAGTTGTTTCCTCTCAGGATGAAAAGATTTCTTTAGTTGCCAAAATGTTAGAATTTTTGAAATGAATTTGTATTTAGTTTATCATGTATTTTTTTTCTATTGTCATTCCTTATGAGTTGTTGTAGTTTTGAAAATGATGAGGTCATCATTTTTCTCTCTAAGGGGTGTATGTTATGGTATTAAATTTTGTATCTATTCAATATATTTAGTGATAAGCTATTTTCACTTTTGATGAATCTAATTAAACTTGTCCCAAGAGGGCACCACGCTCCAGTGTTCTGTTTTCTTTTCTGATTACTGCCATCTAGCTTTTAACAACTTAAGGATTAAAATCTCCCAGGATTATTAGGGCAGCCTCTGTCATTTCAACTGAGTTCTCTGAATGGTTCAGAGCTCTTGTGCAGCAGCACATGGTTTAGCATTAATGTCTTACTGGTGAGTGTTTTACTTTAATAGTATGAATGAATTGAACTTATGAATGAATGAATTTTATTACAATTAATTATAAGCAATTGTATCTAATATATTGTTTTTATAATAGGGAATGTACATACAATGGTACTGTCTTTGTGGAATTGCTTCGACCATGTGAATTAGCAAGCCCCGGCTTGGGTAGGTTAACACATGTGTATTATGTAATAATTATCTTGTTAAAGGTTAATTTAATACATTTTGTTATTTATATATTATAGTATCAGTTATGGTGTTCAAATTACTTAATAGGTTTTTAATTCTTTCAGGGCTTTTCGTTGATCACATGTTCTGCATATTTTGGGTGAATAAATCGTTTTTACCAACATCCGTCTTTCGAGTCCTACGAACTCCCTCTATAACATCAACATGGCGACAAGGATGAGATTGCAGTCCGTCTGGAGAAGCCACAGTTTCGAAACACCGCGGTGGAAAATTTTTCCTGGAATCTTCAATTTCGTGGATGCCAAGAAATCTGAATTCGTCTGCAACTTTATGTGAGGTATTGTGGCAGGATAAGAGACAATTACAATTTAAATAATCATCCAGATTATTTTAAGTATTGACTGTGGTGGACCAAAATATTTATTACTGCAATTTTTGGACATTTATGTGATTAATGTGAACTTTAAAGACTTTGATGCTACATCATAATTGCTGTGCTGTTGACACTTAAGGCTGCTTAAGGGATTAACTTTCTTTAGCACCTGAACTGACATTTTAGCATTGATTCGACAAACAATGCTACTTAAGTGCTACATTCTACAAGTGAACTCGTCAAGTGCAAACTTTTGGATTATTGATTTAAGTGACTGTCTAATGTTTTTGTCTAATGTTTTGAATGTTTGACCTGACCTGACCTGACCTGAGTGACATTGTTTATTTACAAACTTGGTCAGAATTTTGACAGGTCATTTTGACTTTTGATATTGACAATTATTGTGTTATTGTGATTTGAGCCCTGCTTATATTTTTAATTGATACTAATGATTATTAATTGATCTTGTGATATTAGCTTACTAGTCAGTTATTTTCTGATTTTGAGTTAAAACATTTCTCACCTTTAACATTTTTTCACTTTGAATTTAATTGAAAGTTTTTGAGTTGAAACATTTCTCAACTTTAAAATGTTTTCACTTTGAATTTAATTGAAGGTTTTTGAGTTTAAACATTTCTCAACTTTAAAATTTTTTCACTTTGAATTTAATTGAAAGTTTACTTTTGTTATTGAACTTTAGAAAAAATTATATTCATACTTAGTAGATATTTAGAAATTCTAGATTGATTTTCCTAGAATAATTTAAATTTTTTTCAAATTAAAGTTACTATTTAATTTTAATTCAAACTTTAAAATTTCTAGTTTCATAGATTTAGAACTTTGAAGCAACTCTACTTAAATTGAATTTATTCCAAATTTGATCAAATTCCAAATTCAACTTTACTTTTTTTTCATTTTTTCAAAATTCCTTTCTCATCATTGCTTATAGTTTTAAGTGTGTGTGAGAGTGAATGGTTGTGTGATTGATATTTGGTTAGTTTACTATGTCAGACACAGAGGGGGAGAAGGACCCTGCGGTCCCTGCACGTAACAATGGTGCTGCAGATAGTCCTCCAGGTCTAGGTGGTACTCCAAATGTTGGTGAGAATCTAGGTGCTGGAGGCGCTGGGGGTACTGGTGGTGCTGGGGGTACTGGTGGCGCTGGGGATACTGGCGGCGCTGGAGGTACTGGCGGCACTGAAGGTTCCGATAAGCAAACAAATATGGCTGAATATGTTCTGAAGTTAAGTGCTTTTGAGAAGCAGGAACTGTTGTATTTGCTTCAGGGTGCAAAACCCAAGGGCAAGGTGGCGCCCCCTGTCAAAGATGAACAGGCATCTCTTCCCTTTGTCAAGGATGATCAGTCATTTCTTCCCAAACAAGAACCCCCTTCTGACAGAAGTTATGTTGCCCCTTCTAGATCAGTTGATAATACGTTAGGTGCTGAGAGAAGGATTGATGAAACCAAAATTCCCAAATTGTCTAAATTTTCTGGTACTTCTGCAAAGAATGAACCTTCTTATCGAGTTTGGAAATTTGGTGTGGAAAATCTGAAGGCATTGATAAGTGAAAGAGAAGTTATTAGAGCCATTCACACTTCAGTTACTGGTATGGCTGCTGAGACTTTGATGAGGTTAGGACCTGAGGCTAATCTGACGACAATTCTTAGCAAGTTTGATCACATTTTTGGAACAGTGATTAGTTCTGAGAAATTGTTAGAGGGTTTTTACACAGCACAACAGACTTCAACTGAAACGGTTGCTGAATGGTCCTGCAGGCTTGAGGACATTCTTAGTCATCCACAGTTGAAAGATTTGCCTCAGAAAGCTAACATGCTTAAGTCTAGGTTCTTTTCTGGTTTGTGTAATGACTCGGTTAAGAGTGCAATCAGGCATAGGTTTAAAGAGGGTAGTTACGAGGAATTACTTGTCTTAGCAAGAGAGGCTGAGAGTGAACATAAACTCAAGACTGAAAGTAAATCAAAAGCGGTTTCAAAACCACAAGTTATTGATGGTGTTCAGAAACAAATTGATGAACTTACAAAGCTTGTCAATTCACTGAATACAAAGTTTGATCAATTTTCTAAAGGCAAATTGTCTAATGAAAAAGGAGCCTCTCAAGCTAAAGATAGGGTAAAGCCTGGTAATGGGGATAAGACAGTACAGTCTCCCAACAAAGTAACCTGTCACTACTGTAAAAAGGTAGGGCATTACAAGAGTGATTGCCTAAAACTAAAATCTTTAAACGCGAAAAGGGATACTGCGGGGAGCAATCAGTAATCCCTTCTTCTTCTCAAGTTAGTGAAAATGCTCCTTTGGTAGGTCCTTTGAATGAAACTTGTGTTAAAATTGAGGGCTGTGACACTTTAGGTTTAATTGATACTGGTTCACAAGTGTCATGTGTGTCCGAGACATTTTTTCACAATCATTTAAAGCACTTGCAAATATTTCCTCTCACTTCAATTTTACAGGTTGAAGGAATAGATGGGTCATATTTGCCATACACCGGATACATTGAAGCTAAGATTACATTTCCTGGCCATGTACTTGGTGATATTAAAACAATGATGTGTCTTCTTCTGGTAACAAAAGATACCAACTATAACAAACATTGCCCTGTGTTACTTGGTACTAATGTGATTTTGCCTTGTTTGGAGTTGAATAAGGATAACCCAGGGAATATCCCTAGGGCCTGGAAGGTAGCTTTCCAGAGTGTCGTCAAAGAGACTTCTTCTATTGTCAACAATCCTATTCAAGTTAGGGAGGCTACAGAGGTACCGGCTTGGAGCAGTGTTATAGTTACAGGGTCTGCTGTTGATTTTGACACCAGGGACACATCTCCTGTTTTGATTGAGTCCACTCCGGAATCTACTGTTCCTGGAGGTTTGCTGGTTACGCCTGCAATTTATAACAAACATTCCATTCGGGATGAAGTTCCAATTCATGTAGTTAACACCTCTGATAAAAAGATTGTTGTGCCAGCTAACTGCGTTCTTTGTCATGCGACGTCAGTCAAGTTAGCTTCGTTTGAAGAAAATTCTTCAGTTCCTTCGCAGAAGATCCATGATGCTTTTCCTTTAGAAACGCTGACCACGGAGCAGAGGGACTTAGTCTATCAGTGCTTGGACAAGCATGTTTCCGTATTTTCCTGGGGCGACTGGGATTTGGGACATTGTGAAACAGCTCCGCACCGGATATTTGTGACGGACAACAAACCTTTTAGAGAGAGGTACAGGCGTATACCACCCCAAATGGTAGAGGAGGTCCGGGACCATTTGCAGCAAATGATTGAGGCTGGGGTGATCCAGGAGAGCACCAGTCCCTATTCCTCTCCAGCAGTCTTTGTCCGCAAACCAAATGGCACTTTGAGGTTTGTCGTGGACTACAGGAAGTTGAATAAAATCACCGTCCGGGACAGCCATTATCTTCCTAGAATCGACGAGACGTTTGACCGACTTTCGGGCTCATCATGGTTCTCGACTTTGGATCTGAAGGCCGGTTATTGGCAATTGGACATGGATCCCGAAGATCGCCATTACACTGCCTTTACAGCAGGCTGTTTAGGATTCTTCGAGTATTTAAAAATGCCTATGGGATTAACTAATTCAGCTCCAACTTTCCAGAGAATGATGGAATCAGTGATGGGTCCTCTGAACTTACAAGCCTGTTTACTCTACCTAGACGACATCATCGTGTTCAGTGACTCTTTTGAGTCTCAGGTGAGTAAACTTGATGCTGTATTGACTAAATTAGGCGAGGCTGGTTTAAAGCTTAAGCCAGACAAATGTGTTCTATTTAAAAGAGAGATCAAATACTTGGGACATATTCTTTCGGCTGATGGTATACGGACAGACCCTGCTAAAATAGAAAAAGTTCAAAATTGGCCTGTTCCGCAGAATCGTAAGCAATTACACAGATTTTTGGCTTTTTGCGGCTATTATCGCCGTTTCATTAAGAATTTCTCGAAGTTGGCTTTTCCGCTTCAGAGATTACTTAGGGGTACTCCATCTACAAAACCCAAGAAATCCAACAAATCTAAAAGTAAAGCTCCCAAGCTGATTTATCCCCCTTTTGAATGGAACACTGATTCTCAACTTGCTTTTGACAATTTGTTAGCCGCCATGACTTCAGCTCCTGTTCTTGCGTATGCAAATTTCTCAGAACCCTTTATTTTACAGACTGATGCTAGCTCGCACGGTCTAGGGGCTGTATTAAGTCAAAAGATTGATGGTAACTTACACCCCATTGCTTTTGCTAGTAGGGGATTGACACCAACCGAGGCAAGATATCCTGCACACAAACTCGAGTTTATAGCTTTGAAATGGGCGATTAGTGACAAATTTTATGACTATTTGTACTCTTCGGAATTTGAATGTCAGACAGACAGTAATCCGATTTTGTATGTCATGACAAATGCAAAATTAGATGCCACTGGGTTACGGTGGGTCGCGGCATTGTCATCCTTTAACTTTAGTATAAAGTATCGCCCAGGCAAGTTAAATTCTGCAGCGGATGCATTGTCTCGGATGGAAGAAAATTCCTGTAAGATGAGTTCTGAGACTGTAAAAGCTGTTTTTGATGGCGTTAACAACAATGAATTGATTTCTGTGCTTACTATGTCTGTTTCTGTTGTTCCAGATTAATCAGTTGATGTTGGGAAGAATTTCTCTACAAAGCAGTGGTCTACCTTGCAAAGTCAGGATACGGCAATGGAACAAGTCCGTCAAGCATTAGTGCTACAGCAACCTCTCAAGTCCGACAATCAGGAAGCGCGTCTCCTATGGCTTCAGAGGAAGAAACTTCTGATGGAGGATGATGTTCTTTATAGAAATTGTGACATTGGAGGACATGCTGTGCGGCAATTGGTTCTTCCTACTGATTCCAGGTCTGAGGCAATGAAGATGCTTCATGATGACATGGGTCATTTTGGAAGGGAACGTTTGATGGAACTGCTGAAGAGTAGATTCTACTGGCCAAAAATGAGTGAATCTGTGAGTAAATATCTGGCGGAATGTGAAAATTGTTTGAAGAGAAAGAGGCTAGATCCAAGAGCAGAATTGGTTAACATCACTTCTACCAGCCCGATGGAATTGCTGAGTATGGACTTTCTTGGTTTGGAGACTTCCACTGGAGGGTATAGCAATATACTAGTCTTGACCGACAACTTTACGAAGTATGCCATGGCGATTCCCACACGTAATCAAACAGCCAAAACTACAGCAAAGGCATTAGTGGATCTTTTTGTCAATCACTATGGACTGCCAAGACGCCTGCATAGTGACCAAGGCCCAAACTTCACAAGTAAGGTCATCAAGGAAATGTGTACCATGCTGGGAATAGAGCAATCCTTGACAACTCCGTACCATCCAATGGGCAACGGACAGTGCGAAAGATTTAACCGGACGCTGTTGGATATGTTGGGCACACTCCCTGAAGCTAAAAAGAGCAGGTGGAAAGAATTTGTTCAACCTTTAGTCCATGCTTACAACTGTACCAAGAATGAAGTGACTGGCTTTAGTCCCTTCGAACTGATGTTTGGGAGAAAGGCCAGGCTACCGATTGACCACAAGTTCGGACTAGTTGGAAAAGATGAAGAGTTGTCCTACAATGAATACATCAACGGTCTTCGGAACAAGTTAGAAGAGTCTTACAAGATCGCAAGCGACTGTATGAAGAAGGCTCAGAAGTCATCAAAGGCCAGATATGACAAGCGGGTTCGAGGCAACCAACTTTCCTCTGGAGATAGAGTCCTCATCAAGAAGACAACTTTTCAGGAAGGAAAGCACAAGTTGGCGAACCGATGGGAAGACCAAGTCTACATTGTTGAGCGGCAAATCCAAGATCTTCCAGTATATGAGCTGAAACCTGAAGATGGAAGAGGAAGAAGGAAGCGCCTTCACCGCAACAATCTTCTGTCCATAGGTTTGCGAGAGGAAGAATCTGAGGAGGAAGCTGGTTCGACTTCAAGTGAGGAGGTATTCCCTATAGTGACTGAAGACCGCTCTAGGCCCATGACTGAAGACCGCTCCAGGCCCAGGACAGCAGAGATTGTACCAAAACAACAGGACATAGCAGAGTCAACTCAAGTAACAGAGACACAGAAAACTCCCGAATTGAGACCCAAGGATGTCACTCCAGTGACTCCTCCCCAAACCGAAAATCTTCGGAAAGAAGAAGAAAGACAGCAAGCTGAAGAAGAACCATCATCTGAGGAAGAAGTATGGGATGAGGAAGATCCTCCTCCAGTTCCTGCACTTCGGCGGTCCACTAGGACAAGGAAGTTGCCTGTCCGGTTCCAGTCAGGTGATTTTGTACTTGGTAAGGGTGGCCCAGTTGTTTCCTCTCAGGATGAAAAGATTTCTTTAGTTGCCAAAATGTTAGAATTTTTGAAATGAATTTGTATTTAGTTTATCATGTATTTTTTTTCTATTGTCATTCCTTATGAGTTGTTGTAGTTTTGAAAATGATGAGGTCATCATTTTTCTCTCTAAGGGGTGTATGTTATGGTATTAAATTTTGTATCTATTCAATATATTTAGTGATAAGCTATTTTCACTTTTGATGAATCTAATTAAACTTGTCCCAAGAGGGCACCACGCTCCAGTGTTCTGTTTTCTTTTCTGATTACTGCCATCTAGCTTTTAACAACTTAAGGATTAAAATCTCCCAGGATTATTAGGGCAGCCTCTGTCATTTCAACTGAGTTCTCTGAATGGTTCAGAGCTCTTGTGCAGCAGCACATGGTTTAGCATTAATGTCTTACTGGTGAATGTTTTACTTTAATAGTATGAATGAATTGAACTTATGAATGAATGAATTTTATTACAATTAATTATAAGCAATTGTATCTAATATATTGTTTTTATAATAGGGAATGTACATACAATGGTACTGTCTTTGTGGAATTGCTTCGACCATGTGAATTAGCAAGCCCCGGCTTGGGTAGGTTAACACATGTGTATTATGTAATAATTATCTTGTTAAAGGTTAATTTAATACATTTTGTTATTTATATATTATAGTATCAGTTATGGTGTTCAAATTACTTAATAGGTTTTTAATTCTTTCAGGGCTTTTCGTTGATCACATGTTCTGCATATTTTGGGTGAATAAATCGTTTTTACCAACATCCGTCTTTCGAGTCCTACGAACTCCCACTATAACATCAACAAACAACATGCGGTCAAATTCCTTGCCATCAGGATGAGCGAAGTAGCGATCAACAATGTTTGTTGTCTAAATGATGACTCGTTTTCCCTTCTCTTTAGTTGAGTATGTTAGAAGACATAGTCTTGTAGTATTGAGTGCACTGGGATGAAAACTAATTCGTGGGAAGATTCATGAAACTTCGTTCCGGTGCAGCGACCAACTGCTCCCATGGTACTCACCTCACAATGTGTCAAGAATGTGTATCCAATATGGTGCAGCTCCACTACAGCATCTTGGTTTTCCTTCCTGCTGAACTTCTTCCCAGGCAGCTAAAGCAATGCTGCCAGTCCTAGTTCTGATTTGGCTATGTAGGAAATGATGTACATGATGCAGCTGTAACTGTCAAAAACTTATGGCGCATCAATATTGGCATTGCACAAGAGAATTCATTTAATAAAGTTTCACTTATCACTTGTTTCAGTGCAACAATTGCGTTTGAAACAACAGCCCTGAAGGTAGATTCCAGTTGTTCTTGGGTTAACAAGGCAGCTTGAAGAAAATGTTCTGTTGAGATATCTTTAATAGTATGCGTTTCAACATTTTTCCAAAAATTTTCGATGTTTTCTTGATCTCGTTACTTCTCCTCATCGAAAGCATCTGCAAGCATCGCAATGAAAGTGCTGGAAGATAGGGGTCTTTGAAAGTGGAACCTACACACGGTCATGCCTTTTTTGCAACTTTTAGTATGCTTGCTTGAGTGAGTTTGCAGTGATTGAACTTTTTCTTGAAGGTTGCTGTCCGTCCGAAATAAGATTTCGGCTTATTTTTTTGTAAGAAGCTAGACTTTTGGCGTAGTAGACTTGTAGACAGATTTAGGCCAATACCTGAGGTTGATGGTGTCTCAAAAGTCGTCAGGAGGCTGGCTTCTCCTTTTCTGTCATTTCTGGTGGATAGAGGAATGTTGGTGATATGCAGTATTTTTTCCAGTGGCTTCACATGAAGTTTATGATAGCCAGCCTCATCCCTTGTGAAGAATCTGAAGATAGTGCATGATAGTGCATCGTCAAGCAGTGGAGTTGCTGAGATCCAAGAGGCTGCAGTATCGGCGCTATCCACGTGGTCTCGTGGGCCCACTGCAGCGCTGCTGCATGGCTTCCCATCATCAACAATAAGGATACTGATATGCCTTATTTAGTCTCCAAAAACAGAGAAATGCAACACACATACCATGAGATTTCCCGCTACATCTACTAGCATGGCCATTGAATTTGTATCAGGGTCTTCTTGCCGCACAGGCAATGTGCCTCGTCAAAAGCCAACACCACCAACCATTCCTCATATACTTGGCAAAGTCTGCCCATTGTTCTATCAATAGGAAGTGCTTCTGGTGAAGCAAACACAACTTACACCTTTCATCTCGTAATTCCTCCTCATTGTGCTCACTTTGATGAGCGCACTTTAATGCCGAGGCAACTACATGATCAAAGAGTTGCGGTGATATGTACTTTGAAAGGTTGCCATCGCAGGTATGATCTTGAACCAAATGCTATTTCAGATGACCAAGCAGCCTCATTTTTGACAAGGTGAAGTATTTTCGCATTGGTAGATTTCCCATATTCTTTCATTACCATTCATTTCCATATGCAATTATCAGATTGTCTTCTTTTGCAATTTTACTGATGCTGTCCTTACGCATGATTGGAAATACTTCTTCCTTCAAAGCCCTTTGCATCAAACTCAGACATATTCCAAAATATGAGGAAAAATTACGAAGACATATAAAATTCTAGCCTGCCTCGATATAGCCCATTAAGGTGCTGCAGAGGCTTAAAACACACACACACACTCCTTCAAAGCCCTTGAGGGTGAATGACAAATTCGACCAGCAATAACATCTGATTGTGTCGGCGAAGCCCTCTGACTAAGTGTGGTTGCTTCATCTTTCGCAGCGGGACAAGTCTTTTGGTGAAGACGCATGCAACTTTTCTGAATCCAATCCAAGCAAGAGGGACATGGCCCAATTGGCCCATGCATTACTTGGACACATATAAGGTGTTGGATATTTTACTGCGACCCAATAAGAAATGGTCATGCCCCCTAGCAATCACTGTCAGGTTGTGCCATGATTTGCCTTGATTCGTAGCAAACAGAGCAAATTCTTCCACCTTAAATTATTTTTAGGTAATGTCCTTAATCTCCTTCACTGATTGTTCCTAGGAATGGACGTCGTTTTGAAGAATGTGTTGTGAAAAATTAATGGTTAGCTTTTTTTAAAGCATAGAGGCATGCCTGCATTGAATTAGCAGACTTCTATTGGACAGCAGCTTCAGTCATCCTTTGCTTCATTGCTTAATCCTCCTCCTGTCCTAATTAGCCTACCGAGTGCATAAATACAGGACATAAAACCCAATCATTCATCCATTATTTGCAATTTGCTTTTTTCTGCAGCTCACGGGAGAAAAGGATGCCACATAGACAGAGGAAGACAGGTTAGACTACGCTTGTGATTGAATAACAAGAGTGATAGGGTCCTGGAGAACCACAGTTGGTTGGTAAACTGGCAGTGTCAAGCCAGCAAAAGGGAGGAATGCTCTGGGCCATATCTGTGACTATTCATCATTCACAAGTGCCCGAACATCATTTGTCAGCAGTGATCAAGCAACTCCCAACATCTTGTTTTTCCATCAATTATTTTTGTTTTCGACAGAATGTGATGTTTGTACTTGTAATCAAGGACCTGCCACCTTGCCAGTGCCTTGGGCAGAAAGATCTAATTCACTAAAAAAAATATCTAAATTTAATCAGCTTTGCCAGATTTTCACCCTCTTCTCATGCCATGGCAGTTCCCTCTGTGATTTTATGATATTCCAAATTGTTTCAGTTGTAATACCTTCACACAATTCATCATGTCATTCTGAGTGTTTGTACAGTGCTGGATGTTTGCAAGATCTATCACAATCTCATCAGGGTTTGTGATTGGAGATTTCCTTAAGCCTTCATTGCCTGGGTTATTTAAAGGTAGGGTGAAGGCGATACATTGTGCCAGTGCTGACTTGATCTTGAGCAATCTTGACAATTTGTGTTGGAGATTTTACACTATTATGCTTTTATTGGCTGGTTTGTATGATGCCTAGAAAAATTATTTTCAAGAGCAAGCTGCATCAGAAAACATTGGGGGCTCCTGAAACACCCTAGTGGCCATCAATGACCGGTCCCAAGAAATTCTTATCGAAACATGTCCAGCTTGTCTCCCTGTGTCCACATTTCCCCGGCTGATAAGGCCTGATAAGTCGTCCTTTTTTTGGAAACTACCGAGTGCCTGATAAGGCGATGAGTTACAGGATCTCCTACAGTCCTACGTTGTGTCTGGCATGGCTACGCTGAAATGCTCTTCAAAATGTTATGGATAGTTCCAAGGAATACAAGTGGATGGTCTTTCTGCTGGTAGATTATGGTAAGTTTTTTGAAATATGTTCTTAATTTATTTGATTTGGTCATTGCTTGTCAATAAGACTTTTGTGTCACCACAAGTGTTACTGGCAATGATTTGATTGCCAGTACTTATATATAAGTTGTAACCCTTTATCTTATTGTGTTTAGCCATATTCTCTTCTTTGAATCGAACAATGACACCAGTAGAAAATATCTTTGTAACCACCATAGGAATAGAACAATGCAATTTTTTTTAAAAGTCATACATCATAATGATTGACCCAAGCATATTGTCACTAAGAACTCCAGAAAAAATAAGCAAGGAGCAATAGCTGGTTTGTTATGGCATATAAATAAAATAAGTTGTCTGTCGTAAGAGGATTCTTTTTATTGGGGTGAGCATTGGGGCTTACTTTTTTTAAAAATTCGATTGTTCTGTTTGATCTGTTACATGCCATTTGCAGAGGCCATAGTTCACTTGCTCCACTTATGCACCTCCTTAAGACAATGCAACAACATAGGGTTCTGTGTCATGATATGATATTGTGAGATATGCTTTGTAGTTAGTACTTGAAAAGTTCCACTTCAGTGTGGCAAAGATTGATAATGAGGATTGATGTCATAATTTTTCTCAACCTTCCTTTATATATAGATAATGGCAGATTAGAATTATCAGAAATTTGTCAACAAATAATTTAATTTTACTAATATTGGAAGAAATTCAACGAAGCCCGGCATCTGAGGTAATTCGTAATCATCTTCCTTGAACCGGTAACTTCTCAAGGTCGAGCTTATCCCATTTTGATGTTTGCCATGGGTAACGAGAACTAAAAATTATTTCTTGATTAAAAAAGAATTGGTTTGTGACTGATGTTAGTCATTTGTCAAATTACAGCCCGAATAATTTGGTCGTTCTTATAGCAACAATTCTTACACGTTGGTTCCGATATATTTATTGGCTCCGCCTCTGGCGAGAGCTTATGTAACGAGTCAGGCCCACAACGCTGTGCACAACTTCCTGACAAAATTCGAGATCGTATACCATTGTCCTTTGGTATCATGTTTTCAAATCACCAAATACCTGCTCTTTTCTATTTTGGCTCCAGTTTGTGCATTAGAAGTGCCATAAACACCCAATTACAAATTGCGCCAGGCCAAGCCAATGGTTGTAAGGCCAAGCCAAATTTATTTTTATGGTCAACTAGATCAGCAGCACAGACCAATGCTAACATACAGACTGAGCTCAAGTCTCACAGAGATCACCTGACATCTGGCCTGGCCTGGCCTGGCAGTGTGGCTGGTGTTTGTCAACACACCAGCAGTCCAGCACTCCATGTGGTTTCCACAACATGTACACACAGCAACATACAAGCTGTATGGATTCAATGAACAATGATAGCTGATGAGTCTAAAAGTGTCACTATGACAATTTTCATTGCTATTATTTAACACTACTAGGTTCATTCTAGTTGTGACAATTTAGAAATATTTTGGTCCTACCTGGCCTTAGTGGTGTTTGTGTAAGAATGTAGAGAACTGTATTCACTCAGTCAGCAGTGGTAATCCAAACACATGGACCATGGCCATGTCCTAAACTGCTAAATTCCATGCCAATTAAGTGAATTATTCCAACTCCAGATGCAGAATATATAACTTCAATGTCAGACTGGTAATTTCTTTGGAGCAATCATGGATAGGTCCATAGAATGACTCAAACAACCTGTTATACAGCTACACTTGGCAGCATGCTGATGCTACTCCAAGAATGTGATGACATATATTTAGGTTTGACCTGCATTTGTTTTACCCTAAAGTCCTTTCTGCTACTGTGCTGTTGCAAATCACTGCACTGAGATGGGGAATGTAAGAGGGGGGGGGGGGGTAACTGCTAGAGGTAGGAATCTGCAGGGCTAAATATGTGTCATGAGTCAGGCAGACCACAGGGGCCATTCAGCTTGGTACAGTTTCCCAAGCAACTTGCCATAATGCCATTTACATTGCCACAATTACATACATGATAGATAGATAGATAGATAGATAGATGGATAGATAGATAGATAGATAGATAGGTAGACAGGTAGACAGATAGATAGAAAGGTAGATAGACAGATAGAAATACACAGATGGAGATAGACAGATCAACAGATTGACACACGGACATAGATAGATAGATAGATAGACAGCTAGATAATCTTTTATGCAGCATGTGACACTCATTGGGTAATAAACAGTGGCGTCCCTAAGGGGGGCATGGGGGCCATGTGCCCCCCATACTGGACCTGTGCCCCCCAGGTCCCCCCCATATGAACTTTCCATCTGGCTAAAATATACAATTAGTATTGTGGGTGCCCCCCCCAGAGAATCACGTGCCCCCCCCCGGTATCCCCCCCCTCGCTCGAGACACCCTAGTTACGCCACTGCTAATAAACATGTCTTTGGTTAAACTCACACCTCAGCATTACTACAATTTAGTAGTAAGAACAGCAATGTGCATGAAATGCAACTACTCCCTCACAAATAAACAACCACATTCTCCTTCTAATGCGAATGGCATACACTTTTTACATCTGACAAATTGTCAAAAAAGAAGCAGCTTTCGGGTTGGCGGAGCCGTGTGCTCTCCGAGCGCCCGTTCTAGTTTAAAGCTAAATTGCTGCCAACTTGAAACATGACAATATACACTACCCTCCAAAAGTTTGAATACACCAGAAAAGGTTAGATTTCACGCAAAAATACCTAATCTTCAACACAAATTTTGTTTTATATTTATATCATACAATATGGAGATTGTATTCAGACCATAAGGTGTCCATATTTGATGTTTTTAGATCATTTTTGTATAAATTTATCAAAATTTCTCGATATCCAATTTTTTCATTTTTTATAAAAAGCTACAAAAGCACTGTTATCTTCCATATTTATGACATCTAATAATTTTTTACACATTTCCACTGGTTTGTGATGATTTTACAAGTAGTTTCAGACCAGAAAATGACCTTTGGAAATCGGACAAAAATATTAATTTTGACTATTTTTGAGTCAAAACAATGCTGTAGAGGCTCAAATAAAATAATTTTCACTAGAGAAGATACATTCCATGATTATACTTCATGGTAACCCGACATTTTCTAAATTTTGAGTTGTCAATGTCCAATTTTTAAACTGTCTTTTTTGGGTTAAAAATAATTGTTATGATCACGTTACAACTCTGAAAACACTTAAATATGATTAAATTTCATAAATCTAGAAGATAACTCGGCTGTGACATTTTTTTGTAAAATACCAAAATTTGGGATATCAAGAAATGTCATAAATTTCAACCAAAATCACATAAAATGACAAAATAAAGACATCTTCTGACTTCAATGTGACTTCCTTTATTGTTTGATGTAAACATTAAGCAAAAATTCCATTCAAAATCAAGTATTTTTAAAAGAAACCTCTCTTATCCAGGTGTATTCAAACTTTTGGAGGGTAGTGTACAGTGGGTTGAAAAAGTATACACCCCCCTGGAGTGGTCTTCCAATTTTATGTCATATAGATCTTCCTTCAGAAATGCATCATCAATCCCATACTTCTACATGCTCTAACTGACCTCTCTTGTAACCTATATTCACCATAAAATTCTGGGTGGTAAGTCATGGATGAGTAGAAAAAAAATAATTCAGTGAAAATCAGTGTTGCAAAAGTATACACCCCCTTCATGTAGTGAGATTGCAGGCAGCTATAAAAAGTTTCCAGCTTCTGGAAGTCCAAGAGAGCATTATGTGAATGATTATCTATATTGCTTAAGCAGTTAGTGCTGTTTTAAGTAATTTTTTAGAAACTTCCTTCTTGTGTAGACTGGTCCAAAATATGTATTCCAGGTGCCGTTTTTGCCTGTCATACAAATTTGGAACCAGCTTCTCAGATAAATGAGAAAATTTCAAGGAAATGAGCTGGACAAGTGTATACTTACCCTGATAGCACCCAAGACACTTTCCAGTTTGATATCTTTGATAGAACTAAAAAATTAGTATGATCAAAATTTTTGATAATTTTCATATTTTATCACAAATTGGGAGATGAGAAAAAATATCGCTTAAACTTGATTGAGCATTGTCAAATGGCACCTACTTTATATTCATAGCTGATAGAACCATACATGGATAATGGCATTATTGAAAACGCACATTAGAAGACACAAGACATTAAATGGGAGAGGGCCAAAACTAAGCATCGATGCAGGTTCCTATGACCGTATGTATTTTGAAACTCTGTTGCAGATACTGAAGTGAAACTTTTTCTAGGTTGTATCAGGGTGTGTCCCTGCCTGTCCAGTCCTTTTCTTGCTTTTTGAAGGCTTCCCAAGGAAAGAGTATCCCAACACCTTTTGTCAGGTATAAATGTCAGTTCATTCTTACACTGCTGTGGGGGATGCTGATGTGTAATTAGGGCTCAAAATATTTTTTGTTCCCTTTCAACGTCTAAAATTCTCAAATGCAGCTTATGGACATCACTAGATATCTGTTTTATTTTCATATCTAATTTTTTACAATTTTTATTTACACTACCCTCCAAAAGTTTGAATACACCAGAAAAGGTTAGATTTCTTCCAAAAATACCTAATCTTCAACACAAATTTTGTTTTATATTTATATCATACCATATGGAGATTGTATTCAGACCATAAGGTGTCCATATTTTATGTTTTTAGATCATTTTTGTATAAATTTATCTAAATTTCTCGATATCCAATTTTTTCATTATTTATAAAAAGCTACAAAAGCACTGTTATCTTCCATATTTATGACATCTAATAATTTTTTACACATTTCCACTGGTTTGTGATGATTTTACAGGTAGTTTCAGACCAGAAAATGACCTTTGGAAATCGGACAAAAATATTAATTTTGACTATTTTTGAGTCAAAACAATGCTGTAGAGGCTCAAATAAAATAATTTTCAGTAGAGAAGATACATTCCTTGATTATACTTCATGGTAACCCGAAATTTTCTAAATTTTTTATTTTTGAGTTGTCAATGTCCAATTTTTAAACTGTCTTTTTTGGGTTAAAAATAATTGTTATGATCACGTTACAACTCTGAAAACACTTAAATATGATTAAATTTCATAAATCTAGAATGTAACTCGGCTGTGACAATTTTTTGTAAAATACCAAAATTTGGGATGTCAAGAAATGTCATAAATTTCAACCAAAATCACATATAATGACAAAATAAAGACAACTTCTGACTTCAGTGTGACTTCCTTTATTGTTTGATGTAAACATTAAGCAAAAATTCCATTCAAAATCAAGTATTTTTAAAAGAAACCTCACCTATCCAGGTGTATTCAAACTTTTGGAGGGTAGTGTATAGTAAGTTGACTCTGTGATATTGTCCATCCACAGTCGACCACAAAAGTTACAGAAATAGGGTAAGACAATCCAAGATGTTGAAAACCAATCAGAGATCATCTATTTATATCATAATTTTGCCTTTTTCGGTCAAAACATCATTATTGTCACTGAAAAAAAAAATCAACAACTTGCAAAGGGTGTACCGGTGTATACTTTTGCAACACAAATGTTTGCTTGCTTAATTTTTTCTACTCTTCCATGACTTACCGCCCAGCATTTTATGGTGAATATAGGTTACAAGAGAGGTCAGTATGAGCATGTAGAAGTATGGGATTGATGATGCATTTCTGAAGGAAGATATCACAGAAAATTGGAAGATGACTCCAGGGGGGTGTTTACTTTTTCTGCCACTGTACAAGTTGTGGTTTTTCCTGTCAATAGGCATTGGGCACACTCTCAGGTAGGCCTACTTGCTGGTGCACTTAGTTATACAGGTTAAAATATTAACCAGGAGTCCAATCAATACATTTTATTTTGTAGGCCTATGCCACTTTTTAGGAATTTTCCAATCACTAATCGAAGGCAATTACATACTTGACATAAATTGATTGTTATACAGATAAGAAAATTATTGTTTAAAATTTATCAATTCAGTTATGCTTACAAAATTATCTGATAGTGTATTGGAAAGATCATACCTATGATTAAATTTCAGTAATTTCACCGGAGTCATGAAACTTATTTTGGGTATAATGATTTCAGCTCCTCTATATTTAATTACAATTTAGTAGTTGACCATATCACCTTGTTCAAATTTACTCTTTTGTTTTGTTCCTGAGGCTCTTTTTCCAACATCAACACAATCAGCCTAAGTAAAGGACAAGCCTCTCTAATCAGAGAGTTTGGATTGGGGTTAAGCTTTTTAGCCATATGGGGATCGGGTTTGGGTGCAGGCAGTGTAAGCAATTTTTATACACATGGCATGTATGCAACTTGTACTGCAGTCTGCAGAGCCACCAGTAGTATATTATACTTGTGTTTCTGTGATGCAAATGCTTCACAAAATGTGATGACATTATCTGGATTTGGTCAGTTTTTGCTCTAATCCTGAATAATAGGTGTGAAACGCAGACATGTAGATTGTACTTCTGGGCATGGTTTTTTTTGGCAGTTAAAGACAATGATAAAGCACTTGACAATTGAAAACAATTGACATAAATTTAATATCTTACAGTCCTTGTCATACTTACGTGGAATCTCAAGTTCTTTTCTATGATGTTGAACTGTGATGTCAGAGATGACTCTATTCTAGCATTGCAATATATGTTAATTAACTTCAAGCTGTGACGTCATTTCAAACTGGGTCAGATTCCCCAGCTTCTAGCCAATGTTGTTCCTCCTGAACTGAGCGTCAGTTTCAACACAGTGTCAGAGTAAGAATTTTATCAGGGATAGCCCCTTTAACCACGTCATCACAGCTTGATAGCCAATGGGCTGACAGAAAACTATGCATCACAGTTCAAACATTGATGTATTGAAGGAAGCATTACATTTGTGATCCCAATGATTTATCACAGCAATCACCAGTCTAATCCTACCAAATGGCAGCTTTTTGAGCGTTCACAGTAGACAACTGTTATAATCTCCACAGAGTTGTTGTTTGATTAATCTACAAACTTGCTAACTTACAACTTTAAACTTTGATGGAAGTTGGTATAAACAGAAGGCTTTGACAATTTGTTGTAAACACATGGCTTATGTTATGTATAGTTGTTCTGGCAGCCCATTGGCTGAGAGGCTGTGATGTCAAACTTGCATGGGTTTTCCCAGACCCAATTTTCACTCTGACACTGAGTTGAAACTGTGATGCTCAGTTTGGTGGATTCGCATTGGCTAGAAGCTGGGGAATCTGACCCATTTTAAAATGACATCACAGCTTGAAGTTATTTTAAATATATGGCAATGCTAGAATAGTGTCATCTCTGACATCACAGTTCAACAGCATAGAAAAGAACTTGAGATTCTACGTAAATATGACAAGGACTGTAATCAGCGATAAAATATTTTAAAAACTCAAATGCATCATATAAAGTGAAGCTGATTAGTGCCATCTTTAGTTTACTCTCGTACTGTCATGATTATTCATTAGCAATGATAGCACTTTTTGAATAAAGGTTATAAATTAATTTTTGTTTGGGTAGATATCTTCCTTTAGGTCCGTCATTGACAAATCAAGTGGTAAAAGCAACCTATCTTGTGCAGGTTTGTCTCCATATGGGGATCTCTACCAAAAACCAGGAGTCCCAATTTGGTCAAAAATGGACAAAAAGTGATCCAGCTCGGTACTGCCTCAATATGCAACAAATCACTGAAATAAAGGTATAGGAATATTATCCTAAATGTTGGCAATCAAACTCAGTCCTTGTTTTGTCTGTAATGTTAATATAACTCCAGATATAAAATTTTAAAGTTCAGAAATTGAGGTTGAAAATTCACAGTAAGAATTACAATTAACTTTCAAATGCAACCAATCATAATACTTAAACCCATTTAGCATGTTTAGACCCTTGAGTGTCCCTTTCTCAATGAATTAGTATATATTGCAAGGTCAGTGGCATATTTATGATGGACCGGGGGGGGGAGGCATTGGGCCATGCCCCCAAATTTTTTATAATAAAAAATAATAAATCAAAGTTTTTCCTAATACTTTTATGTGAAGTCAACATGCATACACTTAATGCTCAGTAATCTATTTATTAAATGAGGAGTTGAATCAAGACAAACTTTGTCACATTGTCTTGAGATATTATGAAGGGTTCCCATACTACCTTGCGCCCTTGCGCAGGGTACCCCACAAAATTACTCTGCAGTGACTGCACTCCAATGAAACACAATACTTTTATCCAATTAAGTAAAAAAACCACTTAAATTTTGCAAATGAACAGCACGAAAAAGGGTATGATGCACTATGGGCTTAAACAGCTGTGTAAATGCATTGATCCAATGGCAACATGCACAAACGTTCACTCACTTAAAGTGGATTTTCTCCTCTCTACCACTACCTATCTTCACAAACTAAACGGCAAAATGTTCCCAAGAATATTCTCTAAAATAATTCACAACAATGAAAGCGGTATAGGAATGTTTTAACCAACAAATATCACAACAAAAACTTTGAACAGGTTTTACAGACGAAAAATGGATGGATACCGGGACAAAAGCATGTTATACCACAGCTTTATATTCTCATTCATTGATTCCATGCCTTTTCTGGAGAGATCTTTGAGGTTTTCAATGAAAAACCAGCCGTAATGCAACCTCAAGTTGACTGTGGTTGGCAGGATCAACTTTTGCACAGCCTTCTGAAAAAACTACAACAGCGCTCCTACTGGGTTCTGGCATTGCTATATTCATCTTTAAAAGAAGTCATTGCACAAAACAGTTTCATCTAGTAGTTATTTACAACCGTTAAAGGACAAATGTTTAGTATTGTTTACATTTGGCTGCTTGAGGAGTCAATGAGGACATATTACAGTTGTCTAATGGGTAAATGTGGTACATGAAGATGTACACACGAGAATGTCAATGTACATGACATTCGAGGGTGTACATATCTCATGTCCCACAATTTACCCATTAGACAATTGTTTTGTACCATGAAACCCCCCATTATCACAAGAAAGTTATGAAAATTAAGAGCCAAATTCTGTAAAAAATATTTAATCAGAAACGTTTTCAGAGACTTCACTTTTACAAAAATATTTGTAATGGTTACAAAGTGTATACAAGTTGCAAGGAATTTGCTGTGCAAATCTCTGCCGTTCCAAAAAAAAAAAAAAAAATTTTAAATAAGGTTGTGTTGATATTTTTCATCAGGAATGTCAATATGTTGCTTGGCTGTATTTGTCTTTAACTTCTCAGATGGGATGTCAGGCAGTTTATTTCTTGAAGTAGTACCTCAATATCAAATAAACGTGTTCTGTATTCTGACAGCTTCTGACATTTTTCTTATAATGCCAATAGGATCACACACTACTTGGGTTATGTTCATATGCATTTTAATGTTGTGCTCATTCTTACCTCCGGATGTTATGTGTTATCTATTTACATGGATTTGTATTTGTCTTTTATGACCGTGTGGTCAAATATTGATAACAACTTTACATCCATAATGTGTAATTTTCAGAGATAAGGTAATTCTAATGGCATTGTTTTAGATTTTATGTGTTAGAAAAAAAGTTACATTTTGTGACAGTATTGAGGACGTGTCTGGTTTCCTGATTTCCACAGCCATACAAAGATTGGATATGAAATGATTGGTTAAAATACTGATTTGAAGGTTATAAAAGTGTGCCTAATGGATTTAACTGATTTAAGTTCATATTAATCACTCTAATAGGAAGAAATTGTGATATATCGGTATTTTGTTTCCTCCTCAGGCCGATATTAGTTACTATGGGCTTCCACAGTGGTCACCATGTAAATGTTGATTCCCTGCCACAATGACAGTAATGGCTGTAAGAAGTACTGGGAGAATGGAAGTCCATCCATATCAAAAACAGGACAGATGTAATAGGCTGGATGGAGTCTCAATATACTTGATTATTGCACTTCTGATCGTGAATCAGCCAATCAGCGTTGGTGGAGGATGGTCCAAGGATGCTGATTTATATGTAAGACGACACAAGTATTTATCGAAGCTAATTCAAGACAGATTGTCGCATGATATTGATTGATTTATTAAAGTATGGTTTACATTTTGCTGGTTATTTTTGAAACTTTACAACAGCCCATTGGAAACTTTTATGTTGTCTATCAACAAAGAAATCTTAAATAAACGTCTTTATCTCTAGTCGTATATCAATCTGCTATGCTGTGTTTATGGTTTTCCTTGAAAAATATATTTCCAATCAAGTTTAATTGCAGTATAGAAGTGAAGCTGCTTGTGAGATTAGTTATGTGAAGTTGGGTTCTTTTATGTTACTTTTCCCATGTAAATAATGATAAGACCCTGTTCTATTCATCTTTACTTTCCAGTGTTGTGATAAAGAAGAAGTATGTGGCTTAAAAAAGAGTGGTAAGTCATTAATTTTAAGCAAGTTTATTTTTAGAAAAGTGTAGGACCAATATATATTTTTTTATTTTATGAGTTCTACTTGATATTTATCAGGATAGTGGTGTATGAGTCAAGGTTTTGATGATAAATTGGATTATTCTTTTTAACTTTCCAGATTGTAGGAGTATCCCTGAAATGAATGAATGGCTATGTCTTGAATCTCTGAATGTCAGCTCAAACATATTCTTAGCTGAAAGTGAGTTGCAAAAAATATTTTCATGTAAAATTTACTTCATATTTAACCATTTTAAACTTATGTTTTAAAGACCATTTGTCAAGTTAACAGTTGCACTATATTTCAAGCTGGTGCCTAACTATCTTGTTCAAGTGATGCTTCATTCTCACGGCAGCTCCCGGAGAACTTTTTGAAACGGCGGCGAAGTATTTTCAGGAGAGACGGAAAAATATTTCCTCTTTTTACGTATCGCGCAGGGGCATTTTAGCTTCCCGCCGGACATCTTTTGGTTGCACGCCGTCGAGAATCCTGCTTCTTACCGTCACTTCAAATCGCGACGGAGCAGAAAAAAAGTTTCAACCAGTACAAATTTTATTAAAATCGACGGGGGAGCAGACCAGATAAATTGTTCGACGCCGCGATCAGAAAAGTAAGACTGCGTCGAAGTTTTCGCGCCACTGAGGGGCAAAAAGTTTCCCGCCGTTTACGAAAACAAGCGGGATTCTCTGCGTGGCGCCAAAAAGGTCGACCCCGCGGTTCTTCTGCACTCCGCCGTCAAGGAAAATGCTCCGGGACGTGTGCAAAACCTTCGCGCCGTCGTCTGGACCCCCTCCCGGAGCAGACAGAGTGGCGCCAGAGGGGCTATTTTTAGCAAAATCCTTTGTCCGCGGGGTACTGAAACCATCACGGCGTCGACCTTTTGTGCCACGGCGGGAAAGGGGGGTCAGCCATGGAGACGCACTGGCGCGCGCCTCGCATATAAATAGAAGAGCAGCCACTAGAGCACCATAACCACTCTGAACTTCAAGACGAACGCATCTATACTCCATGACACTCTGCTTCACAACCTACTGAATTGCTGCTTCATTGCTGAATCCCTGCTTCATTGCTGATTGATCCTGCTTCATTGCTGATTCATCCTGCTTCATTTCTGATTGATCCTGCTTCAAGATGGGACCCAGAGGAAGAGGGAAGAAGACCTTGAGGGCACCAAGCAAGGGCATCAATCCAGCCAACACTCCACTGACCACTCCATCTTCAACTCCAGTTGGTTCACCAGCTCCTTTCATAGACTACACAGCTGTTACATTGTCTCCAAGCATGTTCAGCTTGCAAGACAGCATCGTGGCAGTGACCACTGCTACATCAACAGTGACCAGTGAGACCATCTTCGAGGGCCCGCCACCACCCAAAGTGCTGCAACAACCTGATGAGGAGGATGAAGATGATGATGAAGAAGCTGAAGATCAAGTCCTGGCCAAGCTTGCTGCTGCTGTCAAGTCTCCAACCAAGCGTGGCAGGCCTGCCACTGCTGCTGCAGCCAAGAAGAAGCGTCCCAAGTCTGCTGATGCTGATGTCAAGTCTCCAACCAAGCGTGGCAGGCCTGCTGATGCTGCTGATGCTGCTGCTTCTGTCAAGTCTCCCACCAAGCGCACCCAGTCGGCTGATGCTGCTGTCTTCAAGACTCCCACCAAGACTGCTCCAAGGGGAAGGCCTCGCACTCCTGGCAAGTCTCCTTCAGCCAAGCGTCACGCCACCTCCAAGTCTCCAGCCAAGTCTCCAGTCAAGCCTCCAGCCAAGTCTCCAGTCAAGCCTCCAGTCAAGCCTCCAGTCAAGCCTGTCACTCCAGCCCAGACCCGAGCCAAGACTGCAGTCCAGCCTCCACCTCCACCTCCAGATGATACTCCTGCTGATGATGAAGATGATGACTGTGTTCTGACAGCTGCAATGATCCACCAGCAGACCCTGGACTCCAACTACGATGCCACCACAGAGGAAGATACTCCCAAGAAGAAGGGTGCCAAGTCCAAGGGCAGCAAGGGGAAGAACCAGCCAAAGGAAGATTCTGACAACACTGGATCTGAGGTTGAGCTGATCCAGGAGGCCGATGGCCAGTTTGTCCACAAGGAGAAGAAGAAGGGCTACAGGAAGGCAAACTCCAGGGACCTACTGGGCATCACAGAAGAGCAGGAGGATGACCTGATCGACTGGTACCGGGAAAACAAGCAGCTGTACACCAAGGGCTCAACCACCTTCAAGAGTGGACAGAAGGACAGACTGGATGCAGAGAAAGCAGCAGAACTGACATTGCTAGTGGGGAAGGAGATCACAGCAGCTAAAGTCTACAAATGGAGGAACAACATCAGGACTACCTTCTCAAAGTGCATCAGACCTCAACCTTCTGGAGCTGGCAGAAAGAAGATGTCCGAGCGAGACAAGTACATCCTGGCGAAGTGTGAATTCTTGAGGTCCTCCATCATTCCGAAGGGTGCCGTGGAAGTCTCCAGCTTCACTGGACCAGGAGGAAGTAACCGCCTGTCGTCCGATTCTGATGCCCCCATGGACTACAATCCTATGCCCGACCTTGATGACAGGCCTCCCAGCCAGCCAGCAGCAGTCCTCCCAGGAGATGTCCCAGCAGTCCCTCCAGCCATCCCAGCAGCAGTCCCAGGTCTTCCCAGGACGAAAGCCATCCAAGAAGAGGAAGGACACAGCCCAGGAGATGGCCTCTGCCCTGACTTCAATTGCTGGTCTCTACACTTCAGACAGGCCCAGGAAAGCAGCACCACCTCAGCCGGCAGGACCATTCTGTGACATGTGCCCACAAACTGCTCACAGGCTGGATCCAGAAGTACACCAGTTGCAGAACATGTGCAGGAGTATCTTCACATCTGGGAAGAACATGAACCGTGCCCTGAGACTTCGCCTCCTGCACTCCTTGAGCCAGACGGACAACTACTTCGTACAGGCGGCCGTCCAAGATAAAATCCTGATGATGCAGCAAGAGAATGTGGAGATGATCCTAGGGCAGCAGCAGCACCAATACATCCCTCCTCCTGGTCCAGCTCCATCCTTTGTCAACGAGGACTTGCAGCAGCCTCCAACAACTCAGCATCAGCCCCAGCAGCCCCAGCAGCCAAGTCTTCAGATGCAGTCCCAGCCTCCACGCCAGCAGTTGCAGTCCCAGCCAAGCAGCAGCAGCCAGTTCCAGTCCCTGCAGCCAATTCGAAGCCAGACTCCAGCCCTGCAGCAGTCATCTTTAAGCTTCAGCCAGCTGATGCTTGACAGCCCCCAGAAGCTTGGCTTCCCCGGACCCTCTTTTGGGCAGCAGCAGCAGCCAGTACAGCAGCAGCCACTACAGCAGCAGCAGCACCAGCCTCTACAGCAGCATCAGCCACAACAGCAGCAGCAGTCTCTACAGCAGCAGCAGCCACCACTACAGCAGCAGTCTCTACAGCAGCAGCAGCCACCACTACAGCAGCAGCAGCCACCACTACAGCAGCAGCAGCCACCACTACAGCAGCAGCAGCCACCACTACAGCAGCAGCAGCCACCACTACAGCAGCAGCAGCAGTCTCTACAGCAGCAGCAGCAGTCTCTACAGCAGCAGCAGCAGTCTCTACAGCAGCAGCAGCAGCCGACAGTTGTCCACCAGCGGCAAACTCCATTGTCGTTCCAGTGGAGCCAAGTCAACATGCCCTCTCCAAGGAAGTGATGCTTGTTCAAGTCGTCTGAAAAAAAAAAAAAAACCCTGGCCCTTTTAAGGGCCACCAAATCCTCCAAAAAGAGCTGGCCACGTACACATCTTATGTTGACTAAAAAAACTCTTGCGATGACAAACAAGAGCAAAAATGAAAAGAGCCCCAAAAAAAAAAAGTTGACAAATTCCCCCCAAAAAAAAAATCCGGTCCTGGCCCTTGTAAATTTTAAACACCTTCATAAAAGCAAGGTGCTATTTCCCTTCTTTTTTTTTTGGCCCATTTTCACTTTCTGCTTAACCAGTACAGGTGGCATTTCTGCTTTCTTAATTAAAGTTTTTTCACCACTTTAATTAATATACATAGATAGATAGATAGATAGATAGATAGATAGATAGATAGATAGATAGATAGATAGATAGATAGATAGATAGATAGTCAGACAGATAGTCAGATAGATAGATAGATGGATAGATAGGCAGATAGATAGATAGATAGATATATAGATAGATAGGCAGATAGATAGACAGATAGATAGGCAGATAGATAGGCAGATAGATAGCTATATAGAAGAAAATATTTGGACGTCGCATATACACTGCAGCAAAGAAAAACGAGTGATCGTCATTTTGCAGTGATGACACTTGGATAGATAGATAGATAGATAGATAGATAGATAGGCACATAGATAGATAGACAGATAGGCACATAGACAGACAGATAGATAGATAGACAGATAGATAGATAGATAGATAGATAGATAGATAGATGGAACACAATGCTCGTTACATATATACACTGCAGAAAACAAAAGCAGTTATCGTCACTTTGCAGGGATTGCACTTGCATAGATAGATAGATAGACAGATAGATAGATAGATAGATAGATAGATAGATAGATAGATAGATAGATAGATAGGCAGATAGATAGACAGATAGATAGATAGATAGATGGAACACAATGCTCGTTACATATATACACGGCAGAAAACAAAAGCAGTTATCGTCACTTTGCAGGGATTGCACTTGGATAGATAGATAGACAGATAGATAGATAGATAGATAGATAGATAGATAGATAGATAGATAGATAGGCAGATAGATAGACAGATAGATAGATAGATAGATGGAACACAATGCTCGTTACATATATACACTGCAGAAAACAAAAGCAGTTATCGTCACTTTGCAGGGATTGCACTTGGATAGATAGATAGACAGATAGATAGATAGATAGATAGATAGATAGATAGATAGATAGGCAGATAGATAGACAGATAGATAGCCAGATATATAGCTAGATAGATAGGCAGATAGAGAGGAAGTGAAAGTGATTTAAATGGGTTGTACAGATAGATACAAAGCTAAAAATTTACCATTTTATGTACGTCACAAAATATGTAGTTGTTGCAGGGAGGGCTTTTTTTTTGGGGGGGGGGGTTTGTCAACATAAAGATGTGTACAAGGCCTGCTCTTTCTGGAGGAAGTGGTAAGCCCTTACAAGGGCTGGGTTAATTTGTGGTTTTTTAAGGGGGGCATTGAATTGCTGTTGCTGCTGCTGCTGCTGCTCTGCTTCATCTTCAAATTCTGTCCATCTGCCAGGGGACACTTCCTGCTGGGCTGTTCACGTAGTCTCGTAGGTAGTCTCGGTACTGTTTGGCTTGTCTTGTGGCATTTCCATATGCTGGAGCGAATCCAAGGTCATGCAAGGGGTCTCCTCTCCACAGTCCTTCAGTGACTTCATGGGTTGCAGGATCTTCTCTGTCCATTACGTCGTTGTCCATGGCTCGATGAATTCCTATTCTGTCTCGCAGAAGATTGTGTAGAGTGCAGGCTGCCAGAGTGATGGCTGCCACTCTGCCGGGTTTCTGGGGCATCGTAGTTAGGAAGCATCTGAACCTGTGGGACAGGATACCGAAGGCATTCTCCACCACTCTCCTGGCTCTTGAAATTCTGTAGTTGTAGACTCTGGAGGGGATGTCAAGGTTTCTTCTTGGAACAGGCTTCAGCAACCAGCTCTTCAGGGGGAAGGCCTCATCTCCAACGATGAAGTATGGAAAAGGATTCCCAACTGTGCCAGGTAGAGGTTCAGCAGGGGGTAGCCCAAGTCGTTCTTCTTCCAGCAGGTCCCTCAGCCTTGTGTCCAGGAAGACTCCTCCATCCGATGAGCTTCCTTGGCATCCAGCCTGCACGTAGAGGAACTTGTAGTCAGAATCCACCAAAGCCATAAGCACAATGGAATGGAAGCCCTTGTAGTTGAAGTAGATTGACCCAGCTTTCCGAGGACATCTGATGCCAACATGCTTCCCATCCAGTGCTCCGATGCAATGGGGCATGTTCCACCTCTTCTCGAAGCCCTTGGCAACTTCCTTCCAGGATGCTGGATCCATTGGCAGGGCCAGCAGATGTTCGTAAGCTCGCATGATGGCAATGCAGACACTGGGGATAAAATTGCAGATGGTGTTGGGAGCCACTCTGAAACCGTAGGCCAAGGACTTGTAGCTCTCTCCTGTCGCCATGTACCGTAGGGTGACTGCCAACTTCAATCCAGGTTCCAGAGCCCTCCTCATGTTGGTGTCTTGTTTTGTAATTGCAGGAGCCACAGCAGCCAGGATTTCAGCAAAAATGTCAGGAGGCATTCTGCAGAAGTTGTAGTAGCCAGAGACATCATTGTTGGCCAATTCAGGCAGCAGCTGGTAGAAATGGCCATGTTGTTCCCTCTGCAGCAGCCAATTCCGAATCCACCATCTCTTCATCTTCCTCCTTCTCCGTATTCTTCTTAGATAATAAGCACCAGCAACAGCAGCAACAACAGCAACGTCAAGGTCTTCCCCAGCATCTTCATCAGCCATCATGTCTGTCCAGCATCCAGGAGTGTCCCCTTCAAAGGTCAAGCAGCAAGTGAAGCAAGGCGGCCCTCTGCGGCCCTTTTTATTGGCTTTCGCAGCGCCCTCCTCCGCCGCGGTGCCCTTGACAACGGCGTCATGCTTTTCATTTCCGGCGATGTGCCCTCGGGCCTACAGACATCCCCGTGGAGAACAAAACCATTCCCGCAGTCCTAAAAGCAATCCCCGGCGTTGTGAAAATATAGTCCGCCGCGGTGAAATAGGTTCACTGAGGGGCAGTTATAGGTTCCCTGCGGGGTACTTTTTATATCACGGGGCGATATAAAAGTATCCCGCAGGAGGAGGAAATTTCTTTCCCCCCGGCGAACTTTTGATGACGGCGTACAACTTTTCTTCCCCGCAGGGAACAAAAAGAACCCCGCCGTGGCTTTCGCTGCATGGTTATCGATTAGCCTTAATTGATTACATAATTGCCCTTCGCGCCGTCCTAACTGAAAATCTTGCAAGAATTCGTCTGGCTCTGCGCCGCCGTTGATAAAAAGCTTACCGTCATCTCCCGTGAGAATGGGGCATGAGTCGTAGGCTCTGTTGTTAATTGTTGGTCAGATATTATCGGACTAGTGTCCGCCATCAAATTTTCTGGTGTTTATTGAAAAATGAATGGTGATGCTTTATTTTTTTCTTAAATGGCTAGGTATATTATATTGTACAGTACCCATTATTATGGCCTACCTGCTTATGTATTGCAGTATATGGAAAGTTCTATCCATTGATGAAGTTCTCAGTGTCAAGCCAGCGAAGAGTCTTTCTTCAAACTAAGAATTCGCCGACTTCCGGTCCCACCTGTTATTCTCTTTCACAAGTAGAACGTGGAAATCAACAGGTATTTAATCATGGAGACATGGACAGTTATAGGGGTGGGTCCAGAACATTTTTGCTTGAGGGGTTAGCTCATCACTTTGTGGAACACTTTGTGTTCGACATAGCATATAAGTAAAAATTATAAATATCACCGATAGATAATTACCCCCTCCCCTCTCGGAAGCAACACTGAATCTGTGAAACATTTTGAAATTTTGCTCGTTGTGAAGGGTAATACAGTGCATCCTGTAGGTAAGTGGTGCCATTGCATCAATGCTAAACATCTCAAGCAAAACTGCTTGTGGAGGCAAGAATTCTCATCCGGTTAGAGGAAAACGTATTGGATCATAAAGGCCGATATGTGAGGCATGTGGGATAACAATGGCAGCCAATTTTATTTGCCGTAGTTGGAGATAGGTATGGGTCAAAGACCTTGATAAGTAAGTGAAACACAGGCCCAATGTTATTTATTAGGGAAGGGTGGTTCACTTACTTATGGACCCATACCTAACTCTGACTAAAGAAGAGAAATTGGCTGCCATTGTTATCCCACATGCCTCATATATCAGCCTTTATGACCCAATATGTTAGCGGCACTGTATTAATATATTATTGCCATGTTGTTTGAATTTTCTGTGAAGATTTCCAAGATATTATGACATGAGCCTATGTATAAGGATCCTGGAAACAAACTAGGCTTAAGTTTGGCTTGATGCTTTTAAATGTGTGTCACAAACACACACACACATGCTTTTAAATGTGAACTTATTAAACTGGTATATTTATTCAATCTAATTTGAAGATATGCAGTCGCCTGTCCAATCATTTATACACAACGATGATGGAGCAGAGTTCTGAGCCAGATGTTCCCTGCGGATTCTCATCACTACTCACAAATACCCTTCCCTCTTATAACCTTTCAGGTGAGACTCTGTTTTGTAGTTTTTGGTTCATCGGTTAGATCCCATGTGTCATAAAGTTTTTACTCAGAAGTGAGTAACAACCTCTTTATATAGGCTCATATAGGCTTTCTGACACTGAAGTTGCAAGCACACAAATGAAAATTCATATCAATAATGCTGTTCCTGCAACAGTGGTGTCAGAATGTCTTTAAAGAACATTTAGGTGGGTAATAAATTATATTGCTCAAGAACTTCCCAGCCACATTGCAATCAGGAAATTTGATAAGCAAAAGGAGTGGACTATTGCGCTGTGAAAATGGCACTTCGTGAATCATGTGATAATAGCTGATGAAGTGTCATCTTTAAACATTCCTGACTGACATGATGACATCAGTCTGCTGTGTATCAAAGCAGGCGAGTGAGCGACTACAGCAGGCCACTGTAGCCTGTCTACATTCAACATGGGAAACATGGAGGCTGTTTGATTAGCCATGACCAAGAGAAGGCCATTTGATTTGTCATAACTGATTTTGGACTAAAAGTCAGAGATCCATAATCCTTTCGTTTGCTTGTCATCAACAAGCGGGATTAGTCTCCTCAAATCAAATTAACACTGGAAGTATTGGGTATGATCATGACGAATCATCAGCGTGATGACACACGAAGTACCATTTTCACAGTGCAGCAGTCAAATTTCCTGACTGTAAGTCCGTACTTAATTGATCAATTTTTAGCAACTGATTGAAAGTAGTGCAGGGAAAATAGTTTTCTGTATCATGTGCTCCAGTTGGACTGACTCTCGAATTCAAACTTCTCTTTAATTTGCAGCCCTCCAAAACCCTGAAACCTGGGCTTCATACATAATTATGCGCTACCAGTCAAATCATTCCTCAATCAATGTGGCTTTCCACCAAGCAGATCCTATTGCCGGCAAACTGTCTCGCTTGTCGTACAACATTGAACTTCTTCAGCTTCTATCTCATCACCATCCATGGAAAATCCTTAATACGAAAATTTTGCGCCATAAAAATGAAACTGGTCTGGAAAGAACTGTCCGGTTCAGCAATCTACCTTCTGGGGTTTACAAGGTTCGACTCCAGGTATGTCTAAATATCTAAATTACTTCATCATACATTATTGAAGTAATCTAGACATGTTGCTTGCATGGGGTTACATAATAATAGCACAATGATTAAAAGGCTCTTAAAGCTGAAAGAAAATTGGTGTGGGAAAGATCATCATTCCTCTCTGCATCTACACTTAACTTGCGAGCTGCATTCTGTAAGTGTTTCCTCCCTCGTCACCATATAAGTCTCACCGGTCTCAGGTGAAGAAACAGGGAAGGATATCAATTTGGCCATTATATATCCTCTAAATATCTGAATAACTATTTATTAGAGTGCACAAAGGTAATTGAGTTATTGCAGAATACCCATCCAGATAATCTCAGCTGAAGTGAGAGGATCATGATGAAAAGCAAATGATATTTTTACTAATGTTTGAAAAATTACCTCTTAATTGGAGGGAGGTGTTTCTGGAAACTCACTGTTGTCTCATAAATCATTCTGATAAGCCACTTTCCACTTTCTGGGAATGAAATTGATGATCTGTCATTTTCTAGACATGGTCAATATTTCCCTTCTTTCTCTTCACATTCAAATTTTTTTTCCCCTGAAATTAAAAATACCCGGAGGGCTCAGATTTTAGTTTTCCATTAGTTCCCAGACTTCCATCTTTTA
The DNA here is from genome assembly GCA_026936325.1 of Platynereis dumerilii. Classification (NCBI taxonomy): domain Eukaryota; kingdom Metazoa; phylum Annelida; class Polychaeta; order Phyllodocida; family Nereididae; genus Platynereis; species Platynereis dumerilii. The sequence goes on from JAPTHN010000007.1 coordinate 16,838,893, forward strand.
CTGAAGTGCATTTTCCTTTATCACCTATTAATCATTGCAATGTTTATATAATGTTCTTTTTTTACCAAGCGTAATTGATGGTTAGATTGTTTGTCAAGTTCCAAAATCATCAATTATAATTCTCTGTCTCTTCAGCTTGCAAATGGTTGCTATTCATATTGTCCATACATGTACTCGGAAGAAGTAACTATCGTTGAGAAACCTTCTTTAGGTGAGTCATATTATTAAGATTCTGAATTTCTTCCCATTTATTCGGCCCAATTTTCGACTTAACTAAAATTCCGTCCAGATAGCCTTAAAAAACGTTTGTTGATATAAATGGGGAATGAATGATACAACGCATATTTAATTTTGTTACAGGTCATAATCCAGAGAATGAAACGGATATTGAAGATATCGGACATGAACGTTTAGAGAATGCCACTAACATTGGAGATATTGGTCATGAACGATCAGATACCCTTATCCAATCATTTGGTATTTAATTTCAGTAATGTATTAATTAAATAATTTATGTTTGAAAGCTGTGTTGTTGAAGTAAGTGCGAACCGGAAATGGGGCAAACAGATCGAGAGTCTGATATAGGTCATCCATCTCAATGGTCAATTGTTAAAAAAATTGGCAAAGTAAGCCGGAGCAACTTAGCCAGTGTTCGTTTTGAAAATGATAAAAATAAGATGGCTCCTAGATTCGTTTTGGAATTGGCCAATTGAGACTAACCTACTTTAGGCCCTTTCGAGTGAGTCGTCCTGAAAAAGATGAGCATAAGGCTGACGAAACGACCGTCTTGGAAATTTGCAACTTCTGCCAGACCCACTTTTAGAAGCCAGCGGTGGTCTTGGGAAATTGCAAATTAGCCTGACTCGACCTACTTAAGCCTCTTTTAGTGGTCGTCTTGAAAACTATTGAAGTAAGCCTGACATACTTTTAAATCATCTTGAAAATTTCCAATGTAAGCCTGAGCCACTCCGATGTGTTCCTCTTGAAAATTATTAAAGTAAGCCAGATCCACCTGAGCCAGTTTGTGGTCTTGAGAAGTTGCAAATTATGCTTCACGCAGGTTGCTAAAAATCAGCAATTTTCAATATGATTAAGTGGGTCAAACTTACTTCAATAATTTTCAAGACACTTGCCGATTTTAAGACGATTGGTGGGTCAGCCTTATTTTCGTCATTTTCAAACAAATTAATGGGTCACCAGTGTGGGACTTTTCCAATTTTTCATACTTGACAATTGAGATCAATTAACTAGGTAAGACTGTATATTTGACGTATATCAAACTGTAGATCTGTTCGCTCCACTTTCGGTCCCTGTGCTTCGGGTTTGCAGTTATTTCCAGTGAATTTGAGTGTAAACTAAAGTGGGATTGAAAAAAAGTTTTTTGGGTAGTGCTGTGGTAAATCACAAAGCATCATGTATATTACTGCGAAACACTTTGATATGGAATTAAAGGGACTGTGGCACTGTGAAAATGGCACTTCGTGTGTCATCATGCTGATGATTTGTCATGATCAAACCCTATACTTTCAATGTTAATTTGATTGAAGGAGACTTATCCCACTTGTTGGTGACAGCCAAACAAAAGGATTATGCATCTGATTTTCATTCTAAAATTTGTTATGAGAAGTCAAATGGCTTACTCTTGATCATGACTATTCAAACAGCCTCTATGTTTCCCATGTTGAAAGTAGAGAAGATGACACTTCGTTGGCTATCATGAGTCACATAGTGCCATTTTCACATTGCCACAGTCCACTTTATTTCTGTATCAAAGTGTTTCGCTGTAACATTCTTTATTTCTCTTTAGGTGGTGACAACAGTTTGAAGGTGGCTTTGTTGACAGGTGCCTGCTCATTGCTCATCCTCTGTGTTTTCATATTTCTTACAATTCGGTGCAGGTTGCCTTCAAGATGCAAAGGTAATTCTTCTCTCTTCATCTTCCAATTCAAATTTTGGACGATGCACATTTTTAGTGAAATCTAATTGAAATTAAAATATGTATGTATTCATAGCCATATTCGTGTACTTCTCTTCATTTCAAGCAATGGCGTCAAATTTCCAGAAGCCTCCACATATCCCACACCACCTCAGCCATTCTCCTGCTGATCTTTGTAAGTAAATTCTTCATTTCTTTTTAAAATCCCGATGTGAAAGCTATTTTATCAGCAGATTTAACCGAAATGAAAAACTATTTGTTGACATTTTCAAAAGAATGAATCTTCCAATAATGGGCTAAAAATGACAATTGCTAAAATTTAGTTGACATTCTTTATTTTCCTTCTTTTGAGCTATGTTTAAAGTGGAAGACTATAGCTTTGATCTGATACAGATTATGTATTGACCCATACCTCCCAAGTTCTCAAGCTGTCCTGGACTGGGTATTATGCAATTTAAATTGAGACACTACTGATTAACAAAGATGGCTATTGGTTGTATTTCAGATGAGCAAGAGCATATAAAAAGAAAAGTTTTCATTGTGTATACCCAAGAGAGCACTTCGCCAGAAGGAAGCTCTCTCCATGAAGAGGTGGTTCGCCACTTTGTCAACCTTCTTATCGGTCAGATTAAAGTAGATGTTCGTGCTGTTGACCTGTGTATTCGAGATATTCGTTGCTTGAAACCCCGCAAATGGGTCCATCGGCAGTTGGATGCCTGTGACATCATAGTCATCATCAACTCAGCAAGTGCCATGGAACGTGTTAAATCAGGATATTTCAAAGATGTTGAAAAATGGAGTGCTGAGCTTCAGAACGCAAATTTAGTTGACAATGTGTTTGACATTGCAATGGAGGGAATTATGGCCAGGTTGCAGAGTGGCCACATCAAAGACTGTCCTTCTAGATATGCTGTGGTGACTTTTCCTCATTCAGATTCTGTTGAGAACTTAATTCCCTATTTGTCAACCGAAATGAACTATCGATTGATGTCGGAATGGCATGCGTTTTGCATGCATTTGAAAGATGTTGGTGCTTCTTCCCCAGAAATGCTTCATCAGAGCTATAAAATTCTGTCGAGTGTGGATGGCATAAAACTGCAAGAGGCTATGGACAATGCTGTGTCTCATTATACGTGGAGAGATGTAAACAATGCTGATAAGGCTGACTCGCTGGACAGACATGTGAGTCAAGTGCTTGTCGCAGATATGCCAATGTCTCAGGACGATTGTCATGCCAATGGATACTGTGTAAAAGAAGAGTGGCAGCCTAGCAACCAGTTTGACAGTGGCTTTGATTCTCGTAAATCTTTTAATCCGACAGAAGTCGACCACCAAGCTGGCCATGATAACTCTTATCAGCCGAGTGGTGTATTTAATCAGTCTGAGTCAGTGGAAGCCACTCAGAAATTATTAAAGACACACAATTATAACAATCTACCAGATGATGAAATATCACTTGGCTTCGTACCTCCTACCATCTGGTCAAGTTCAGAAACATTGGGTACAAATATCTCAGAAACCCAGAGACAGTTGGTTCTGTTGCCTTATCACAATGTTTTGAGGGAAATCAACAACTTACCATCGACTGAGGAACAATGTTGTTAGGGATCAGGTTTTTGGTCAAATGCCTTGTAGCTAAAATTGATGAATTGTTTACAATCTTTAACATAATTGGCCATAATTTCTGACATACTCTATTATTACTTTGATCTTAACACATATTTTAATAATTGAAATGATGTATTGGTAGTTTTCTTTGCGAATTATATTATTATACCATTCGACACCTCTGTCAGCCAATCATGAGCGAGTATTTCACTGCAATAAAACCCATATTCCTTGTTGTCCAGTTATCCTCCCATGGGAGAATAATAAGTGAAGCTGTGAAAAAAAAACACAGCAACAAATGACAAGTTTCAGTTTTGTCTTATGGTATAAGCTCGTTATTCACCGCAGGATCGTCAATATGTGTTTATCACAGCTCGGGCTAACGCCCTCGCTGGATAAATGACATATTGCCTCTCCCTAGGTGAACAACCTATACTAATTATGTATCCTTTATCCTCTCCACTTTTTCACTTCTCTCCATAATTTAAAGACGGGGAAGGCCAATTTTCCTTTAATTGTATTGTTTCTCTTTGAAGGCATGCCATATTTTTATTTTTATACTGTAGGCCTCAGGCCTACATTGAAATTGAATGATGATAAAATGAATTGAGATGGAAGAATAAATGAAGTACAAGTATATGATATATATAATTCTGTTCTTTTTCATTGCTTTTTCGCAAGACGCCTAATGCCTCTTCAGCCGTTGATGGCTTGCTCTATTTAGATTTGTTTTTCGTAAGTCTGACTTTACTGTTGACAGTTGTGGATTTGAGGCATTTAAAGGTTCATTGTCATTTCCTGTGCCACTCAGCCTATTCATGAATTTTGTGTATGTATGAGTTGTCTTTTTCTCTTTCAATATTTAGCCCTTTATTCACCTCTCATTGAGTCATTGTGTTTAATTTTGTATGGAGATAAATAGAGTACATTGCTTTGGCTTCAGTCCATAACAAATCACAACTTTGAGATTTATATTTGGTACTATTGATTTCTGTGAAGGAGATTCAAGGTGCATAATCTGTCTCAAGCCAGATTAGTTTCAGTTGGTTAAGCTCTTGTGGGTGTATAAATATAATTAATTGGCAAATGTCTCCGCTAGAATATTGACATATGTATGTCATTGACTTCATAGCTGTCTCACTACTCATACCAAAAATGGAGGACTCTTTACCTCTAAGGAGCCGTAAATTCTTTTACGATGAATTCAGTGGTAAATTCATTGGAGAGACACGAAAAGAGACTCTTGATCGATTGAGTTACCAGAGACAAGAATACGCCACAACGCGAAATAAGAACCACGTCACCAAACTACAGGACAGATACAAGGAAATAGCTGAAGCAGAGAAGCTGTTTCTTAACAATAAGGCGAAGGAAATTACCAATCTGAAAACATCACTGACAAACATGATGGCTCATAAAAGGGCTTTGTCCAAAGTCGCAGCGTCTAAAGTAGCATCGCAACATATCCTTGAAGACAATCCAAAAGACACTGATTTGGACACTGGATTTGGTCAATTTGGAACGTACGGTTTGAACGCAGGTTTAATGGACTTACAGGATCTTTTAGAGACGGAGAAGGAAAAAATGACGCCTTCATACAAAAGACAGAAAAAGGCGAAATTCATGCTTGGTTACCATCGTGAACGTGAAGCGAACAAAAAAATGAAAAATTCTAAAATGAGTAAAAGTAAAAGAGAATGTATCAGTGGTGAAAATGGAGAAAATATTGTATTACCGGCTATTTTGCCAAGACAGTCCATTGGGAGTATTGATGCTGAAGACAACCAAAGAGGCATACCAACCAGCCTTTCCGATTCATCTCTGCCTCCAATTTTTGTCACTGCCAAACCAGGATCTCAGTCGGTTGATGGCAAAAGTTCTGTTTGAATCGGCTTCTATAAAAATCGATGAAATTAATGTGCTCGGACAAATCAATAACCGTTCACAGAAGACGTAATTTTTGAAAAAAAAAACAAAAAAACATGCCAGTGATTCAAGAGGGTAACTCTTTGAAGCTGTTGAGATGGGAGAAAAGTTAAAATATACAGTAGTTTCATTTAGCAAGTTTGGTTTCAGCCACCAATTTGACATTTGAACAAACTGATTTGACATTTGACCCACCGATTCGACATTTGAACTTTTGCTGAAAATATGTTTCGAAGAATTGGATAGAAAATATATCTGTAAAATATTGATTCTGATATGGTTTCATGTTGGGAAGACCAGGGTAAGTTGATCCTCTTTTCAAAAGTGGAATTGCCTTATTGGTATTGTCACCGTAGACATGCATCACCCGGGTTATCTGGTTATGCATAGGTTTGAGTTTGTTGCAAAATTTTAATATTTTAATGATGTTGTAACACTCAGGAGAACATATCTGCCTTTTTTTAAACCCTTAGCGGTGTAGGAATATGTGTATGCTGCAATAAATGCAAGTACATTTTAAAAACAGTGTTATAAATTCCATGTCTTTGTCTTTCAATCTGAATTGTTGATTGATTGGAAGATTGCATGAGTTCAAAAATGGATACAACAAATGGTTTGATAATCAAATGGATATTGGACATGTCAAACATTTAAAATTAAATCCTTGCTGAAAATAAAATATGTGCTGCTCTCCAATGCTTTGTTGTTTTAAACTTGCTAGGTAAGGAGTCGCATAAGCGGCGTGACTTTCGAGAAGGTAACCGCATAGAGAGTGTGACCAAAAAAGTCTTAAAAAACCTGGGTTTCAAGAACAAAACCAACATGACCCTGCAATCAGATTCAAGGAATCCATTGAAGCGGAAGATGAAAAGGAAAAAAATGAAGAGGGTCAAGAGCAGCCACAGGAAGAAAATGAAGACGGTAAAGACACTCCAGAAACCATGAAAGTAGACGGAGCAGAAGAAATGAAAGAAAAGCACATACGAACAACTTATGAAGGAAAAGACAGGACAGAAACAGCAGTCACCAGAAATCTCACTTTCAGAGACTTTCTCCACTGCTTCCTAAAAGGAAAAATTGCACATGACGAATGTTTGCACAAAAATACTTAATATAGAAATATTTGTACAAAAACACCTGGAATAAACATAGGGGCTTCTAAGGCATGGACAATAAACAAATAAGTATATATTTATAACATACAGGGGAATCACCATTTTTAAGCAAAAACATGCCGACTTTGACACCATCCGGTGGCATGAGATAGTGATATTTTAATTCCCAAAATTACCTAGATTTGTCAGAAAACACCTGGGCATAAACAGTGTAAAATTTAGTTTGGTCTTAGCAAGCAGTTCCTGTTTGACTGGACAAACAAAATCCACAAATTTGCACACTTTTCGAGGACTTGCGGGGCACCAGGAGCTGGCGTAAAATCTCAAGTTTTTGGTTTGAAAACACTTACTTTACTTACTTTATGTGGTACTCTGGGCTTGTTTTGTTGTTCACCAGTGAGAACAGTACCCAAGTTTCGCTTTAGAATAATAGTGGTCATCTGTCACTCACAAGTACAGTGCCACCTGTAAGTAAGTGAAACGCATGATACTGTGCCATTGCATCAATGCTAAACATCGTCAACCAAATTGCTTGGGGAGGCATGAATTCTCATCTGATGGGAGGAAAATATATTGGGTCCATAAAGGCTGATATATGAGGCATGTCGGATAACCATGGCAGCCAATTTTCTCTCATGTAGTTGAAGTTAGGTATGCGTCAAAGTCTTAAATGTTTTTTCCACGCCTGCTGGGTTGTCTTCACAAGTTCACATTGAAGTCTTCCTACATCTGGGTCTGTAGACCGGTGAAGCCAGTGCATGGTTTGCCGGGAGCTGGGTTCGTATCCGCGTCCTCATATCAAGCAAAAGGTTTCTCAATCTGTGCAGCTGTCACGCGGGGGGGGGGGGTCATTCACTGTGAAAGGTTGCATATAGAGTAGGGTGGTTCATTTTTAGATTGAACTTTTTTTTTTGTGAATTTCACATCGCACACCCGTTGATTTGATGAGGGTGGGTATAAAACTGATGCAGGTGAAATTTTAAGGAAATCCAACTAGAGGAAGGGGTCTCCCAAAGGCCTTAAAGTTTCAATGTTGTTTTCGTTTTTGACCATTATAACTTTGTCAGTATTTGTCATACAGCATTCTAATTGCCATGGTTGGAAAGCTCTCAAAAAGACCTACATTTTGCATACCAACATCAATGGTCTAGAACGATATCTTGACTCCCATTGGCTCTTTGGCCAGCACTTTTTAGAAACGAAAATGTTGCAGACTGTCTAATCCTGTTAAAAACAGGTCTTTGAATTTTTTTTCACTGATAATTGCAGTGATTCACACTCTCCAAGTTCCAGAAAGAGCAAATGAAATATTTTTTTAATTTTTGGCCATGGAAAATCCTGCTTTATGAGCTTGGAAGTTTTAATGCTAAATTTTGTCGGAAGTATGGAAACAAATCAGGGAGGGGCTGTTATATTTGTATTTTAACTTCATAAGAATTAAATATAGGGCAATATCACTGGTACCATGAGAATGCTGAGAGTATTTTCTTTCATGTGGTACCACTCATGTTACCCTGCAATAAATTCTGACGAAAATATGATATGAAATGCAACAGACCCCATCTCACATTTTACGAGTTTTAAACTAACTGTAACATTAAAACGACATCACTCATAAGCGAGGCACTGCAACTGTAAAAATCAAAAAGTTTTATATTTGGTCATTCTGGAACATAGAGAATGCGAATCACTGCAACTGATCAGTGAAAAAAATTCAAAAGCCTTTTTTTAACAGGATTAGGCAGTCTGCAACATTTTCATTCTAAAAAGTGCAGACTGAAGAGCCAATGGGAATCCAAGACATCGTCCTATACAATTGATGTTGGTATGCAAAATGAAGTTATTTTTGAGAGGTTTCCAACCATGGCAATTAAAATGTATGACTAATACTGATGAAGTTATAGAGAACCGCAGATTGGCGAAAATGGTCAAAAATTAAAAAAACATTGAAACTTTAAGGCCTTTGGGAGACCCCTTCCTCTTGTGGGATTTTCATAAAATTTAAACTGCATTGTTTTTGTGCCATTTCTCACAAAATAGGAGGGTGTGCGAATTGATATTGACAAAAAAAGTTTTTTGGACCACCCTAATATAGAGGCACTGCTGGATGGTTTAGGTTTTTTTGGCGTTCTTGGATTAAAACAGTTTTGGTTTTTTGACATTCCTGATTAATTTGATTCTGGTTTTTGCAACCCCAACATGTTTTGCATCGTTAGAATCGGCTTTAAAAGAGGATTAAAATAGTTTTAGAAGCATAAAGATTAAATTGGTTGACAAAAGTTCTACTGAAGGATTAAAATGGTTTGTGGTCTTTGTACTGATTTCCAGATTCGAATGGTTCTGGTTTTCAAAATTTCCATGGCGCATCCATATGTAAATATTGGGGCAGCTGTAGCCATTCGGCCACAGAGGCCTGAAAATACGGGTGTTGACACATTCTGGAGAAATTTACTACGCTGTGGCGTCATCTGCAGTTAATTTTAGATAGTGCCCAGAAGGTCAAGGACCATCTTATCTCACAAAATTTGGCCCAACTACTTTGAGGCACTTCTATTTTTAGTCAGAAGGGTGAGGTGAACAGGTACTATGAGTCGGTCTTTCAATTTCTTGTTGTTTCATCAGACAAAATAGAGCTTATATAGCAGGAAGTTGAAATACATCAACAAAAGGACTTAGTCTAGAAGAGGATGGTGAAAGCAACAATCAGTAAGTATAAACCCAGTGCAGGTAATATTCTCCAGCTTGATCATTTTGAGCCATTTTGTTGATGACAAGAAAGCCTCTTTCAAAAAGAGACTTGCACCGGGTCTCGGATGTGTGAAAACGATGTCTGATTATTTCTGGCTGTGCTTCTCTTGTCTGGTTTTGTGAGTCTGATCTTTCCTTGTCTGATTCCTCTGGTCTGCTTTTTCTTTGTCTGATTCTGCTTGTCTGATATTTTCTTGTCTGAATATTTCACATCTGACTTTTACTTCTCTAATGATGCTTGTCTAATCTTTCTTTGTCTGAATCTACTTGTCATTAATTGACTTTTTGTCTGATTCTGCTTGTCTGATCTTTCCCTATCTTAATATTTCTTGTCTGATTTTATTCATTGTGTTATTATTGCTTGGATCTTTCCTTGCCTGAATATGTTTTGTCTGATTTTTTCTTATCTCTTTCCTTGTATGAATATTTTTTCCTGAGCTTGGCTTGTCTGAATATATTTGTCTGATTTTTCCTTATCAGATTATTGCTTGCCTATAACCTTTCTTTGTCTGATTATCTTTGTGTGATTTTTCCTTGCCTGTTTATTGTATGCTTGATCTTTCCTTGTCTGAATATTTCTTGTCTGTTCTTTTGGATTCTTTACTTGTCACCTCAGTAACATCTCAACCTCTTTTTCACATCATCAGTTATTTCTTTTTTGTGGTAAAGATTGTGCAGCTCTAAACAAAGAGAGGGTACAAATGGTGGTTACTGACACAACCACTATTAACATTCATCCCTTGAAAATTAATGTTTTCGTAATGGTGAATTTTCCAAAATACAACATTTTCCTGACTAAATTTTTTTACACAGCTTGTAATTTTCATAACTTTCTTGTAAAAAGATACAAAAAGTGGCCCTGTTCTCCCTGCCTTCCCCCACATTGAAATTTTCGGGTGTACATCTTTATGTCCCACATTTACGCATTAGACAACTATTTTTTGTACCACTCAACAGTGAAAATTGTATATCAGAAAATTCAAATTTTACTTGGTTTGTTTGAGATCATTCAATTTAGATAAACCCATCAATAATTGCAGAAACAACAAAGCAAGATAGAAAAAGCTGCGGAGAAGTCCTCGATGGAAGAACAACCTCCAAGTGGAATGGCGTCCAGTGATACTAATGACCCCAATGCTAGAATCAATGAGCAAGGAAATGTGGTCAGTGAACTGAAGGGTGAAAAGGCTCCTGTCCGAGCTCCCTCCGGTGGTTCTGAAATTGCGGACGAGTTGAATGAAAAAATCTATGAGCAGGGCAACATTGTGAGAAAGCTCAGGTGTGAGAAAGCTCCCAAGGTAATTTCTGAGGCCTTTTCGAATATTTTGGCATAGCTATTTCATAAATAAATGTATGAAATAGTATAAGAATGATGCAACAAGGTCAAGGCGGGTCCATAAGAATTGAATCATTTGCTTGCAGGATGCACTGGATGCTGAAATCAGGAAGCTACTTGCTTACAAAGCAGAATACAAGAAAGTTACTGGAAAAGACTGGAAGCCAGGTCAGGCACCTGCTAAGGCTGCTCCGGCACCAGCTCCTGCCCCAGCTCCTGCGGGTGGGTCTGGAAATGCGGACGAGTTGAATGAAAAAATCTATGAGCAGGGCAACATAGTAAGAAAACTGCAGACTGAGAAGGCTCCCAAGGTAATTTCTGAGGTCTTATTCAATTTTTTTGGCTCAGCTATTTTGGAAATAAATGTATGAAATAGTATAAAGATGATGCGACAGGGTCAAGCCGTCAAGGTGGGCCCATTAGAAATCTATTTATAAAACATACATATTACTTATTTTAGTTGACCCATAAGTCATACAAAATGTTACATGAAGCTGTTCATGCAGAAGGACAATTCCGTGAAGTCTGATGTACAGATTTGACATTTTAGCAGCTTGTGTAGCCCTACCTTTACAGTTTACACCTCAGCTATTTCATTGCTATCCAGGCATGAGGCCAGGTGATAGGGGTATCAGACAAGCCATCGACCAAAGCTCCAAATGCAACAGGAGCTGAGTTACGTCAAAATGTCATGGTGTCGGACATACACCCCGTGAGTACATCTGACACCATGACATTTTGCCTTGTAGCTCAGCCCCTGTTTCACTTGGAGCTTTGGTTGATGGCTTGTCTGATACCCCTATTAACTGGCCTCATCCCTGTTTAACAAATAGCCAAGGTGTAATGGTAGGGCTACACAAGCTGCTAAAGTGTCAAATCTGTAATTCAGACTTTACAGAATTGCCCAGAAGTCAAGAAGCTGCTTGCTTACAAGGCAGAATACAAGAAAGTTACTGGTAAAGAGTGGAGGCCAGGACAGGCCCCTTCTAAGACTAAGGCTGCTCCTGTACCAGCTCCCTCCTGTGGTTCTGGAAATGCCGATGAGTTGAATGATCAAATCGCCGAGCAGTGCAACATTGTGAGAAAGCTCAGGTCTCAGTAAGCTCCCAAGGTAACTTACGTCTTAACCAATCAGCGTGCAGTATTTCTCTCATCCTCAAATATTTAATGGCAATTTGCGTAAAGTATTAGGTCCTCAGAGGCGTAAAACCTATCATTTTAAGCTCTTGAAGAGATCCCTCTACTCCTGTCAGAATATAATTTGTAGAATCAGAATCAAATCAGGAAAATCGCCCTCGTTTGCATAACATGTGTGAAGTGAAGGTCTGCCCATATTTGGGAGTGTGTCTAATTTATTCACTGACAGCTTATACCTGGAATAGCCTTTCACCCATTTAAGAAGTGATTCACTAGTTTGAAAGAATGTGCAAAAGTGGAACAGTGTTACTTGTAAATGCTCAATGTGTATAAGTTAAAATGTGGGTTATCATTGTACAATATTAATTACCGTAAAACGGGGTAAAGTTGGAAATCCGGGGGAAAGTTGGCCGGCTATTTTAACCCACTTAATGGTAGAAATGGCAGCTTTCCTCACTGACACAGGTGGCAAATTTGCCGAGGAAACCTATGTCAGTGAGAAAAGTGGGCATTCTTCCTTTAAGCCGGTCAAAATAGCTGGCCAACTTTCCCCCGGATTGCCAACTTTACCCCGTTCTACGGTACTACAAGTATTTTGTTAATGTAACTCTTTTATCCTTATTTTTATACACTGTTTTAGTTAATTTTGATACTTTTTGTCAATTGTTACAGTCGGTAAAAAAAGTCTACGGCTTATTTTGTATTTGTCCAAATTGATCTGTTTTAAAATAAAATTTCTTTGACTTTGAGGATTTTGGTGAAGTGCATCATGCATAAAATACCATGAATACATCCAAACAGATGTAAAACTTTTTTTCTCTTTTCGGTATAATCAGGCCACGTTTAGTACCTGTATAACTGAGAATTTAAATTTATCATAAAATTAGTCACTTATAAATTTAAAATTTCTGTGTGTGTTTAGTTGAGGTTGAAGTGGGTGTGACAAGTTTTAAATTAACAAAATATTTTCCTTTGCTGTTTTATAGGCGACTGTCTGTGAAGCAGTAAAACAACTTCTAGATCTTAAAGCTCTCTACCTAAGTGCAACTGGAAAACATTGGAAGCCTGGTGAACATGTTCCCTCTCATGACCTCAATCTGAAAATCATTGACCAGGGCAATGTTGTGCAAAAACTCAAGTCTGACAAGGCTCCAAAGGTAAAACAACGCACTATCAGTCATGATTTACAGTTTCTTTTTCCTCTGGATCGTTTGAGGTGTCAAAAACTGCTTTTCTTCGTCTTTACTTTGCTAGATTGAATTTTTGAATTTTCACGGTAGTGCCATGATATTAGATTAGAAGAAATTTGCTGCACTATGGTGTCATCTGCAGTTAATTTTGGATAATGCCCAAAAGTTCAAGGGCCGCCTTATCTCACAAAATGGCATTTGTCCCGACGACTTAGAGGCACTTTTTAGTCTGGAAAGTGAGGCGAACAGGTACTATCAGTCAGTTTGTGGATTTCTTGGTGTTTCATCAGACAAAATAGAGCTTATATAGCAGGAAATTGAAATACATCAACAAAAGGACTTTGTCTAGAAGAGGATGGTGAAAGCGACACTCACCAAGCCTAACCCCAGTGCAGGTAATATTCTCCAGCTTGGTCATTTTGAGCCATTTTGTTGATGACAAGAAAGCCTCTTTCAAAAATAGACTTGCACTGGGTCTCAATTGTGTGAAAACAATGTCTGATTATTTCTGGCTTTTCTTCCCTTGTCTGGTTTTGTGTGCCTGATATTTCCTTGTCTGACTCCGCTGACCTGCTCTTTCTTTGTCTGATATTTTCTTGTCTGAATATTTCTCATCTGACCTTTACTTTTCTAATGATGCTTGTCTAATCTTTCTTTGTCAGAATCTACTTGTCTTAAATTGACTTTTTGTCTGATTCTGCTTGTCTGATCTTTCCCTGTCTGAATATTTCTTGTCTGATTTTATTCCTTGTCTGATTGTTGCTTGTTGGATCTTTCATTGCTTGAATATGTTTTGTCTGATTTTTCCTTATCTCTTACTTTGTCTGAATATTTTTTGTCTGAGCTTTCCTTGTCTGAATATTTTTGTCTGATTTTTTGTTATCTGACTATTGCTTGCCTATCACCTTTCCTTGTCTGATTATTTTTATGTGATTCTTCCTTTTCTGGTTATTGTCTGCTTGATCTTTCCTTGTCTGAATATTTCTTGTCTGATCTTTCGGATTCTTTCCTTGTCACCTCAGTGACGTCTCAACCTCTTTCAAATCATCAGTTGTTTCTTTTTTGTGATAAATATTCTGTAGCTCTGATAAAAGAGGGGGGTAAAAATCAGACTCCATGAGTCCCTATTTTTCCGATGACACGAAGTGTCAGAGGGACTCCAGATATTGGATTGTCCAAAAATGTTTACTGTTTGGTTACATAACATTTAATTGTTACTGGTTATTTTCCAAATATCTTAACTGACTGGTTACATAACTTTTCATAAACAGTAGTTATTGTTTTGAGTTTTATGTCCTAAAACACCTTGTGTAATTAATTACAAATACTTGTTATGTCACTTAGTTTGGCTTCTCCTATTGTCACATAACAACTTGCAGTTGGGACTGACAACTTAAAATTATAAACAATTACATTGTTATCCAATGACTTAAAAATTCCCACACTTTAAAGAAAACAATTTTGTCTGAAGTTCATTCTGCCATATCATACTCATTTGCATGCTGCTTGTGCTCATTTGCATGGCCAATATCCGGAGACTGCAGTGCAATGCTTGCACTGCCTAACACATAAAGCAGTCTCAAGGAGACTGGGTAAAAATGGTGGTTACTGATGCAACCACTATAATAACCATTCATCCCTTGAAATTTTTTTTTTTTTTCGTCATGGTGAATTATCTGAAAAACAGCATTTTCCTGACTAAATATTTTACACAATTTGGCTTGTAATTTTCATAACTTTCTTGCGATAATATGGGGTTTCATGGTACAAAACAATTGTATAATGAGTAAATTGTTGGACATGAGATATGTTCACCCTTGAATGTCATGTATAACTTGGCCTTACGGACTCGTTGTACCTACATTGACATTCTCTTGTGGACACATCTTTATGTCTCACATTTACCCATTAGACAGCTGTAATTTGTACCACTCAACATGAGATATTTAGTACACCCTTGAATGTCATGTATAACTTGGCCTTACAGCCTTGTTGTGCACTCTAAACATTTGGTTGTCACTGTGACTGGTTTATGACTACTTTAGGATAGTAATGGTTGCAAAAATCTGGTAGTGACTTCCTGGAAAATCATTTTGACTATTCTGTCATAATCAAAATGAATACGTTGATTATGCAAGTGTCCGACTGGCAGTCAATTTTATCACCATCTGATAGCTTTGATTACCAGGGTGGTACAGCTTACTAATCCAATATTTGTCACGTTGACAACCTGTTAGTAATTTTTAACCGGCCTAACAGCGGAGGCCGGTTAATACAGGAGCTGTAAATGGATCAGGTGAAACCATAAACAGTAACCACAAACCAGTAACCACAAACCAGTAACCACAAACCAGATGTAAACCACGGTTTTTCCCCATTGTGACCTTAATATTTCACTTACAGTTATGAAATTTGATACAGGTATGGGACTCTGGGTATGGATTGGGAACATGTCGAGAAACCCAAGATGGCTGCCGTTTTTTGGCGGCCATTTGGCAGCCATCTTTCTTCATTCTTGAACTGCCCATTGTGACCTTAATTTTCACTTATAGTTATGAAATTTGGTACAGGTATGGGTCTCTGGGTATGGATTGGGAACATGTCGAGAAATCCAAGATGGCGGCCATTTTGTGGTGGCCATTTTGGCAGCCATCTTTCTTCATTCTTGAACTGGCCATTGTGACCTTAATATTTCACTTACAGTTATGAAATTTGGTACAGGTATGGGACTCTGGTGATGGATTGGGAACATGTTGAGAAATCCAAGATGGCGGCCATTTTGTGGTGGCCATTTTGGCAGCCATCTTTCTTCATTCTTGAACTGCCCATTGTGACCATAATATTTCACTTACAGTTATAAAATTTGGTACAAGTATGGGACTCTGGGTATGGATTGGGAACATGTCGATAAATCCAAGATGGCGGCCATTTTGTGATGGCCATTTTGGAAGCCATCTTTCTTCATTCTTGAACTGCCCATTGTGACCATAATATTTCACTTATCGTTATGAAATTTGGCACAAGTATGGCACTCTGGGTATGGATTGGGAACATGTCGAGAAATCCAAGATGGCGGCCATTTTGTGGTGGCCATTTTGGCAGCCATCTTTCTTCATTCTTGAACTGCCCATTGTGACCATAATATTTCACTTACAGTTATGAAATTTAGTACAGGTATGGTACTCTTGGATGGATTGGGAATATGTCAAGAAATCCGAGATGGCTGCCATTTTGTGGCGGCCATTTTTGCAGCGGCCATTTTTGCAGCAATCTTTCTTCATTCTTGAACTGCCCATTGTGACCTTTATATTTCATCTACAGTTATGAAATTTGGTACAGGTATAGTACTCTGGGTATGGATTGGGAACATGTCGATAAATCCAAGATGGCGGCCATTTTGTGGTGGCTATTTTGGCAGCCATCCTTCTTCATTCTTGAACTGGCCATTGTGACAATAATATTTCACCTACAGTTATGAAATTTGGTACAGGTATAGTACTCTGGGTATGGATTGGGAAAATGTCGAGAAATCCAAGATGGCTGCCATTTGTGGCGGCCATTTTGGCAGCCATCTTTCTTCGTTCTTGAACTGCCCATTGTGACCTTAATATCTCACCTACAGTTTTGAAATTTGGTACAGGTATGGGACTTTGGGTATGGATTGGGAACATGTCGAGAAATCCAAGATGGCTGCCATTTTGTGGTGGCCATGTTGGCAGCTATCTTTTTTCATTTATTGAACTGCTCATAGTGACCTCAATATTTCGCTTAGAGTTATAAAATTTGTTACAGGTATGGGCCTGTGGGTATGGATCAGGGACATGTTGAGAAGATGGCCGCCATTTTGGCAGCCATCTTTCTCAACACTTACTAGCTCATTAGGAAGACCTGCTACAAAATAGCTGATTCCAGATTTGAATTGCCCTCCCAAAACTTACTCAGAAACTAAGGATTGAGGAAAAAATATCTATTCCTTCATTGATTTTTGAAATATCTTCAGGATTTGCAAGTTCGCCAATGGGGAATTACATTATAAACTTCAAGTGAATTCTGGTAAAGGTAAGTATTTATAGAATGGGCCAAAATTTTACATATGACTTTTACTATATAAACTGCAATACCAGACCAAGGTCAAGCTGGATCAGAAAATATTGGGGGCAGCTGAAACACCTACTGTGGGTATCAGACGGGAACATGTTGAGAAATCCAAGATGGCAGCCACTTTGTGGCAGCCATTTTGGCAGCCATCTTTCTTCATTCTTGAACTGACCATTGTGACCTTAATATTTCACTTACAGTTATGAAATTTGGTACAGGTATTGGCCTGTGGGTATGGATGAGTAACGTGTTGAGAAATCAAAGATGGCGGCCATTTTGACAGCCATCTTTCCTTTTTTTTAGAAATCTGTTCTATTGCATTGCTTCTATACTAATAGTCTAGCATCTTCCAATCAACTATTTCTCCTATCTTCCAATATCAGTTGCTCAGTGGTTTAAGCAATGGCACCTTCAATTTCATTGCGCTAGGTCGGTTTTGAATCCGCGGATTCTTGTTACTCAAGGAGTTGTCGGTTTAGGCACCAGGAATTACCACTTTAGAGTTGTCATCTTGACCACCCTGTGTTTAGAGTGTACCTACATTGACATTCTCGGGTGTACATATCTTCATGTCCCACATTTACTCATTAGACAACTGTAATTTGTACCACTCAACAGTGAAAATTGTATATCGGAAAAGTCAAATTTTATGTGGTTTGTTTTAGATCATTTAATTTAGATAAATCCATGAATAACTGATTTTTTGCAGAAACAACGAAGCAAGATGGAAAAAGCTGCTGAGAAGTCTCCAATGGAGGAACAACCTCCGAGTGGAATGGCGTCCGGTGATACTAATGACCTCAATGCTAGAATCAATGAGCAAGGAAATGTGGTCTGTGAACTGAAGGGCGAAAAGGCTCCTGTCCGAGCTCCCTCTGGTGGTTCTGGAAATGCGGACGAGTTGAATGAAAAAATCTATGAGCAGGGCAACATTGTGAGAAAGCTCAGGTCTGAGAAGGCTCCCAAGGTAATTTCTGAGGTCTTATTCGATTTTTTTTGGCTCAGCTATTTTAGAAATAAATGTATGAAATAGTATAAAGATGATGCAACAGGGTCAAGCCGTCAAGGTGGGCCCATTAGGAATCTATTTACAAAACTATTGCGTAAAGTATTAGGTCCTCCGAGGCGTAAAACCTATCGTTTTAAAGCTCTTGAAGAGATCCCTCTACTCCTGTAGTAATCATAGCTGTACAATTTGTGGAATCAGAATCAAATCAGCTAAATCGCCCTCGTTTGCATAACATGTGTGAAGTGAAGGTCTGCCCATTCAACATATTTGGGAGTGTGTCGGAATAGCCTTCCACCCATTTAAGAAACTAGCATAGTACCCGTGATAATGGGCACAATGGGAGTAAGAATGGTAGAGAGAGGGGGAACAGCCAAGGGCCAGTGTTTCAAGGCAGTAAGGCCCTCCCTCCCTCCATTGGAGTCCAGGGAAAACACAACTACTACTACATTGTCCAAGAGAAGATGAATAGTCGTGCATAAATGATTGTTAAGTGCACTGGTATAATATGAACGATTTGAGAAACGACACCCACTTATGATTGTTGTAAGACGTGAAATAATGTTGCTTGCAAATTTTTGGTTGTGGGCATTGAGTAGTTTGGGAGGAGTAGCGTAAAGCATCCATGAATTAAGGGTATGATGATGATTCACTTGTTTTAAAGAATGTGCAAAAGTGGAATGGTGTTACTTGTAAATGCTCTATGTGTAGAAGTTAAAATGTGAGTTACCATAGTACAATATTAATTACTACCAGTATTATTTTAATGTAACTCTTTTATCCTTGTTTTTATACACTGTTTTAGTTGATTCTGTTACTTTTTATCAGTTGTTACGGTCGGTAAAAAAAGCCTAATGCTTATGTTTGTATTTGAAATTTATCCGACTTAAAATAAAATTTCTTTGACTTTGAAGGCTTTGCTGAAGTGCATCATGCGTGAAATACCATGAAGACATCCAAATGGGTGTGAAACTTTTTTTCTCTTTTCGGGAACCTGTATAACTGAGAATTACCATAGGATTAGTCACTTCTAAATTAAAAATTTCTGGGTCTAACAAGTTTTAAATTAACAAAAATATTTTTCCTCCTTTGCTGTTTTATAGGAGGCTGTCGGTGCAGCAGTAAAAGCACTGCTAGATCTTGAAGCTCTCTACGAAAGTGCAACTGGAAAACAATGGAAGCCTGGTCAACATGTTCCCTCTCATGACCTCGCCCCCGCAGGTCTCGGACCTGCCCCCGCAGGTCTCGGACACTAAGGTGAAGACCTCTAAATGTCCTCTATCCTTAGTGGCCAACATTGAGACAGTGCGCATGCATGGTATGTCCCCTACCTTACAGGAGAATATCAATATACCAAGTTTCAAAACCGGATCGTACGTCAACTGAGTAACGAAGGTGCACGTCCCTCACAGAAGACAATCACAGATAGCCTGAGGTGCCAAACTAATGGCACATTCCTGCTGAAACCTGCAACCTCTGAACAACAAGAGGAATTGACCGGCATCCATGAGATAGCTAATACCAAAGTCACCATTGAACTTTTTCAAAGATCAGCAAAGGCATTATCTTCTCCAAAGAAAGCAAGACCTGCTCAGACATGAAATTACAAATTGGTTTCACAAACACGGCATCACAAAACTCAAACATCTGGCTCACACGAATGGTTATGAGTTACTGTTGCTAACATTTATAAGCGAACCAGTTCCAAAGAAAGTACCTGTAGCCTTGGAATGGTGCAGAGTTTCTCCATTCTTTCCCCATCCAAAACAGCTTCACAGGGAACTCCAACGTGCAATAAATAAAATGATAGGCCTATTGCTAAGTCAACTACCCAACTATTTATCTGTTTCTCTGTTTATCTGACTGTCTGTCGATCTATCGATTTCATTCCAGTCCCAACACAGCAAGGTTCGATTTCAGAACAGCCGGTCACCTGCACCTATATTAGACGACAGTTTCAATCATCCTTTACCTCATGCTATGCCTTCCGTCCATCCGAATCAGCCTATCGAGTGCATAGGCCTAAATAATGATACAGAACATAAGACTTCCAACCATGGATCAATCCCAATGCTATGCATTAATAATGACGAAAAATAATCGTCTTGATTCCTAAAGACTTTGGATACAAACTAAAGATACTGACATTGTGATTGGCATTACCACGCTGGCTGTCTTGCATGTTTTGGAAATATAAATCTATTCATGTACAATTTAATTTGTTGAGTAGCTAACAAATGGAATATCTACAGGACTTTTTTTATGTTCGAGGGCCTTTAGCAGTTGCTGCGGGTCCATTCGACATTTTTTTGTATAATGTTTTAAAGGACTGATATCACATTTATATGGACATTTTTTTTACTTGATAATCTAAACTGATATTGGACACTCTGAATGATTAAAAAAACACAGAACATTTACAGGTTTAATCACCAGAACTGGTACCAGTATTGTAATAATTATAATATATACTTTAACCGTGTTTTTAACTTTCTGTAGACTAGTGTAGACTTTGATTTTGCTTTTATTATGATATTGATGACTCATAAATTTTATCTTTTTTTGTATTCGGTTTGTCAAAATAAAAGTCTATATATATTATATTTAATATTTTTCATTTTATGTCTTTATTTTCACCAATTCTTTAATTTCTGCTTTCCTGTGTTTTGATTATCCATGACTGCTTTGACCTTTATTTTCAGGCCTAGACTGAGTTAAATGAGTGTCAACATTGGTTTTTCAATTAAATTAATACAGTAACATTAATATTTATAATTATTACGATTTTGTGTGAATGTGTACTCTGTATGAATAAAGATAAACTTTTTGATCTTTGATTTTTTATCCACTTCCAACTTCATGATTTTTAAAGAAAAATATCAATAATTCAATTATGAATTTATACTAATGTTGAAATACTGGTAAACCCAATATAACAGCATTAAACAAAATTAACGTTATAATAAATCAAATTTGGAGATTTCCATAATGATCTGGCTCCCTTTGGGATAGTCCTGATAACCCTCATAGCTATTTGATTCATTTTAGTACCTCAAATAAAACCAGTTTTAAAAATGAAAAAAAAAGAAATATTGAAAAAATATTGAAATACCACTCTCATTGTGGCTTAAAATTTATATTGGTATTATGAAGTTTCAATGAAATAATATGGAATATACCTGCAATGGTTTACTGATATGAAACTTATTCATACCCCAACCTTTTTTTAAAGGTCTTATAAAATGCCTTCCACGGCATAATGAGAGAATCAATTTTGGTATTTTTAGTAGTATATGTGTTGTTATAAGCAAGAAATGGTTTAATTTTCAATTTGTGACAAACCCAAAAAACCTCAAATTTCAAGAAGTAAAAAACCCACTATAGTGTTCTACTGTATGCATATAAGTATGGATGGATTTCTATGACTGAATTATAGAATTATGGTATCTGCAATTTGATTCATACATTGCCACTGTTAACCAGTAGCTAAAAAACCAATACTGATTTTTCCTTGTATAAGTGCAATTGGTTTTTAAAAATATCAATGACTAATGGTTTTTAACAAATCAAAAGGTGTTTGAAATACAGGACAAGCTCAGGTACCAGTTTTGAAATCTTATTAGAACTTTAGTTTTTAGAGTGAAATAAGAAAAATAAATTCCTTGTCTGCGATGATGGCTTGTCTGGCACCCCTATTACCTGGTATCATCCTTCTTTAACAATGAAATAGCTAAGGTGTAATGGTAGCGCTACACAAGCTGCTAAAGTGTCAAATCTATAAATTGGACTTTATAGAATTGCCCAGTTACTAAAAATACAGCCCCTCAATATCAATATATATTAATGAGCTATTTGTGAGAAATTAGAACCCGTATGAATTGCTGTAAAATGAAAGATTCTCACTATCAAAATACAACTCACTGTGCCATACGGGTAACAGAGGATTTAATAGTTAGGCCCTAAAATATGGAACAATATACCAGTCTGCATTGAAAGTAGCTCCTCACTCAGCACCTTGAAGTATCTGTAATATTATGAAGTCTCTATATTAAATAAATGGCTACTCAAAGATGAAATTGAGAGGTCAACCAGATGAAAGTTGTGGGGAGCTATGGATTTTCTGTTCCTCCCTTACCATTCCTGTATGGTGTAACAGCAGTAGCACCACCAGCCTCAGCTTGTGGTTTGTCTGTCTTGAAATCTTCTATCTCAGAGGTCCATGTACCCCTCTCATGAAATGGTGAAACTAATTTACAGCAATTTGTGGTGCACAGTCGAGGAATTGGGCCAGTCTTGTGAAGGATTTGTGTACCTTCAGATCAGTATTGCTTGATTTTGGTGGCTGATGTCCCACTAATGCCTTATAGGCACTAATTTGCTAGCTTGTTCTTGCCTTTGTCAAACGTGACCTTCTTCACAAGCACCGCTCTGTATCGCTGTTCCGGAGTGTTCTCCTTCATCTTCTTGTCATCTCTAACCACCTTCGAAGTACCTTGTGACCTATTGATGTTGTTTGTGCTATTCTGTAAGCTTCTTTTCATCCTGCTGTTCACCTCTGGCATACTCATGTCTCATGGAATTGCTTTATATTACTTCTGTCAAGTCGTCAGGTCCAAATTTGATGTAAACTGCCAATCAAGGAGTCCTACATGAGTTCGAAGGAGTTTAGCTTGTTGTTTCATGACTCGTACAGTTGCACGCATGAACCTGAGAAACAAAATCCAAGAAATTGATGGAATTGTTTCTTGTTTGTTGGTACAGGTCAATTAAAGATCTTCTCTATCTTGGCTTTGTCCAACGATCTTAACGCCTTCTTCTGAAAGTGAGTGACCAAATATTTAATTTCAAATTGGAACAAACAGTACTTGCTGGGTTTCAACTTCATGTCTGCAGCTTCGATCCTTGTCAGCACTTTCTCAAGGTGAAGCAAGTTTTGTTTGAAGTCAGAGCTGAAAACAATGACATCATCTAAATACAATGAACAGCATTCAAAATTGACCCTCTGGAATGTATCGGCGGAATTGGACAAACACATCAGCAGACAGACCCATTCGTAAAAGCCTAAGTCTGCTGCAGTAAAGGCAGTATACGTCCTATCTTCGGTTCCATCTCAACTTGCCAATAGCTTGCCTTCAACATAATCTTTGCTTCAACTCAAGTGGTGAAACCACGACAAAACCTGATAATCTGTCAATGGTATCATCAGTCCTTGGTATATAGTGAGCGTCTAGGACAGTTTTGTTGTTTAATCGCTGAAAATCAATACAAAATCTGAGGATTCCTTCACGTTTCTTAATGCGCTGCCGATGAGAAAGGTCTGTTGCTCTCCAGAATTACGCCTGAGTCTAACATGAAATCTCACTTTATCTGTCATCGCAGGCGGAATTCTCCTTTAACTCTCTTTAAATGGAGTATCATCAGTCAGTCTTATCCGATACTTGTGTGCTGTGCAGTGACTAAGATCTAAACTGTCCCAAGAAAATGCATTCCTGTGTCTTTCTAGGCACTGATGGACTCACTCTTCTGTAGAAAAAAAAGTGCTCTTGTAGATCTCTCTTGTTCAACACAAGACAAGCCCCCGCAGGTCTCGGGCCTCCTCGCGGCGGTGGGTGGTAACACTTAAGGTGAAGTCCTGTATCCTTAGTGGCCAACACGAGACAGTGCGCAAGCACACGTCTCCCCGACGGAAATGGGGCAACCTGTTTGCCGTGGGTTGCGACCCGTGTTGGAGGATGAAGGGGTCCTGGTGGTTGAGTTGGGCGGGACTAATTTGGTCCTCTCATACAATACACTACTTTGGCCTGGATTTCTCCCAGACGGGAGGCTGGATTGGCCCGGTCCAGTCAATCGGCTTGTCATGTTGCTATTTAGGACTTCAGTCCTATTTGGCCATGGCTGATGGGTCAATCAAGAAAGGTTAGAATCCGAATATTTGCCTGCCATGGTTACTGTTATCATGATTTGAGGCAATATTGCAGGCCTAGTCTTTGGAGAGTATACCCTTCTTGTATCCCTGTGACTCGAGTACTGGGCTTTGCCCTACTCATATTGGTCTCCCCTTGTTGGACTCCGTGGCGGGTGGGGAACATGGGGGGTGAAAAATAGAACACTACATGGATTTTTTTAACCGAGACTTGTCTCAAACAGAATTATTTGGTTGTGAAACTGACCCTTGGCCGAGGTTCATTGTTATCAAAGGAAAAGATGACGAATACAAGAAAATGTCTTCTGTCTTACGGGCGACAGCCCTATTCAAGGCTATAGGACGCCCAGATGATGTCAGGAGATTCCCTGACTCTCTGTTGATTAAATGTGTGCACAAAGAACAATCTGAGAAATTGCTAGGGATGAAGAGATTGGGAACTGCCGAAGTAGAGGTGACTCCCCATGAACGGTTGAACACCGTCAGGGGAGTCATTTATTCTTATGACAGTCATGAAAGCTCAGACGAGCAACTGCTGGACTGGTTTCAATACCGAAATATCCCGGTTGTCTCAATATACAGGATGTTCCAGAGAAAGACAAGGGAAGGTTCCACTGTTGAGACCCTAAGTCTCACTTTCAAGGGCAGTAGGATCCCGGACTCAGTCGAGCTTGGCTTCGAGTCCTGTAGGTCCGTCCGTACATCCCTAACCCAAGGAGATGTTATCGATGCCAACGATATGGCCATATAACCAAGACTTGTAAAAATCGAGAGGAAATATGTGCCAAGTGTGGGGGACTAGACCATTCACATTCAAAGGATCATCCTTGCAACCTTCCTCCAAAATGTGTTAATTGCAAGGGTAGCCACGCCTCGTATGACAAATCATGTCCCAAATTTAACTTTGAGAAAAAAGTCCTTGAGATCAAGGCAAGCTCCAACATCTCATTTACAGAAGCAAGACGAATAGCTCAATCACGATATGGGGCTGAAAGCTATGCCCGAAAGGTCAGTGGAGAACTACAAACAGGGTCACAGTTGTCGCATGGATCTGCCATTCATCGCCCAGCTGGACCCAGTTCAACACCTCGTTCAACGCCAAGGCTAAGACTTGATCTGGATCCCGAATATAATTATTCAAAACATGCACAGACCCAAAACAATGATGACAAATCTAATCCTCAAGAAGACAAAGACAAATTCTGTACATTTTTTGCCCATGCGCAAATGAATGAACTTCTAGATGCGCATGGAAAACACGTGACTCAAAAACAAAACAGGACAGACAAAGCCCAACAAAACGACCCACACAACAAATCGACAAAAAGGAAATCAGATGACAGGAATATTGAAGAGAGAACACCAGCTAAGATTCAAGCTACAGAGACTGAGTCAGAACAAAATACCTCTTTTGAAACTGTTGATTCCGAGCAAACAGATTTAGAAGATCAAATGGAACTACAAACATCTTCTGCAGAAACTGAGGTAGTTAAGGACAAGCCACAGGCCAATTCCGGCCCTCTCATCCAGGCTCCAACCACTGGCCATGCTGGTGGAGAGCAGGGGAAGGAGGGTAAGCCGGACAGACCTGGAGGTTCTCTACAAAAACACCAACTACAACAAACCGGGACAAATCAGACACAACAACAGAATCAAAATCCCAATTCAAAGAGCACAACTACGTGCACCAGGAGGGACAAAACCCACCACAACTAACACGAAGACAGGGGGAAGGACTAACATCACGCTGAGACGTGAACCCCTGAAATTTACCTTTAAAACTCCATCAGACAGATAAACAAATACATGACAGACCAACATCATTCCATGGACAACATCATTCAATGGAATTGTCGAGGCTTAAGAGCAAATTTTGATGAGTTGAAGATGCTTACATCTGAGTATAAAGTGAACATCTTATGTCTCCAGGAGACATTTTTAAAAGCCTCGGACAAAATTACTGTTAGAAATTATCATATGTATAATTCATATGGAGAAATTGTCCTTGATAGGGCAATAGGCGGTTCTACCATTCTGGTAAGGCATGGTGTAATTCATACATGCCTAAATCTTAACACCACCTTACAGGCAACTGCCGTCCGCCTAACTTTACGTAAAACGATTACCGTGTGCTCCCTCTACTTGTCCCCGAGTATGCGGGTCACACTACAAGATCTGAATAACCTATTTAACCAATTACCTGCCCCCTCCATTATTCTTGGAGATTTTAATGGTCACAACCCTTTATGGGGTAGTGCAGACCTGAATAGTAGAGGAGAACTGATAGAGGACTTTATAAATGGAAATAATCTTTGTGTCTTCAATGATGGGTCAGATACATTTCTACATTCAGGACATGGCACTTACTCTGCCATTGACCTAAGTATAAGTGATCCAAATTTGTTTTTAGATTTTGATTGGAAAGTACTAGAGGATACACATGGAAGTGATCATTTCCCAATCCTATTGAAATCGTTACATGTTGGTCCTAACTCCGGTTTATCAAGGTGGAAATTCAATAAAGCAGACTGGAATCTCTTCTCAGAACTCTGCAACAAAAATATTACCCAACAGAAATATGCAGATTCTGATTCCCCTGTAGACCATTTCACAAAAGATATTATAGACATAGCAAATAAAGCGATACCGAAATCTCAAGCCAATCCTCACCATAGCCCTAAACCTTGGTTTGACACAGAGGTCAAAGAGGCTATCAAAGCCCGCAAAAAAGCATTACGTGCCTTTAAATCTCGCCCAACACCAGAAAATCTAAATCAATTTAAAATCTTCAGAGCAAGAGCGAGAAGGATAATAAGACAAAAGAAAAGGGCTACCTGGCAAAACTATGTCTCCAAACTTAATACCCGTACACCCAGTTCCAAAGTATGGAAAATGATAAAGAAGATACAGGGAAGAGATACATCCACACATATTCAACATCTTGTCATCGACGAAGAAGAGATAACCACCACTGAGGAAATTACAAATAGAATAGGTGACCAATTCGCATTTAATTCCTCATCGAACAATTACACCCAAGAATTCCAACAATTTAAAGAGAGGGCCGAGCGACAAAATTTAAATTTCCAGTCCGATAACTCTGAAGCATATAACATGCCCTTCTCCATGGAAGAGCTCATAGCGGCATTGAATAAGGCTAAAGACTCTGCTACTGGAGCAGATGAAGTTCATTATCAACTACTAAAGCATCTACCGGAAACAAGCCTTAAAATTATGCTGCAGATTTATAATAGAATATGGGACTTTGGTACATTCCCAACGCTGTGGAAGAAAGCAATAGTAATACCAATCCCAAAACCTAACAAAGACCACAGTGATCCACTTAACTATCGTCCGATTGCACTCACCAGTTGTCTTTGTAAGACCATGGAAAGGATGGTCAACAATAGACTAGTATGGTATTTGGAATCAACTGAAGCCATAACAGAATATCAGTGTGGTTTCAGGTCCAAAAGAAGTACATTGGACCATTTAGTATCATTAGAAACTTACATAAGAGATGCCTTCATTAAGAAAGAACATGTAGTTGCAGTATTTTTCGACCTAGAAAAAGCTTATGACACCACTTGGAAATTTGGAATTATGAAGGACATTCATGAAATGGGTCTCCGGGGAAGGCTTCCTCAATTTATAAATTCATTCCTTCAAGACCGTAACTTTCAAGTCAGAATAAGAAGCACACTATCCAACAAATTTACCCAAGAAATGGGAGTTCCTCAGGGAAGTATTCTCTCTCCGACATGTTTTAATATTAAGATTAACAACATAGTCCGACATGTCAAGGAGAATATCAAATGCTCTTTATACGTTGACGATTTCCTCGTTGCTTTTAAGTCAACCAAAATGACAAGTATCGAACGACAACTGCAACTTAACCTTAACAGGTTGCAAAAATGGTCATATGAGAATGGTTTTAAATTTTCCAAAAATAAAACGGTATGTATGCACTTCTATCCTCCCAGAAGCTTTCAGCCGGATTCAATCCTAATGATGGAAAATTGTAAAATCAAAGTAGTGAACCAGTACAAATTCTTAGGAGTTTTACTGGATTCTAAATTCTCTTTTATTCCACATATCAAAGAACTTAAAGCTAAAGGTTTAAAATCTCTTAATCTTCTCAAAGTAGTCAGCAAGCTCAGTTGGGGTGGAGACACCACTGTATTGCTACGACTATATAGGGCTATAACCCGATCACGTCTCGATCATGGGAGTATTGTATATGGATCAGCAAGACCGTCTTACCTCCGATGTCTAAATACAGTACACCATCTGGGCATTCGCCTGTGTCTTGGGGCATTTAGAACATCGCCAATAGAGAGTCTATATGTCCTTGCGAAAGAACCACCATTGTCACTACGTCGTATAAAACTTTCGCTGCAATATTTTGTAAAACTGGCAGCATGTCCAACAAATCCGGCTTTTTACCCGGTATTTCAGCCAAAGTACCAACAAATTTATATGACTAAACAAAGTGTTATAAAACCCCTAGGTCTTAGAATGAAACCCTACTATGACATAATAAACAAAGACAACTGCATAGTTGCTGAAGTGCAGGTTCTATCCATATCTCCGTGGACCGTTCCTTCACCAATTTGTATTCTAGACCTGACAAGTCTTAGAAAATCTTCTACAAGTCCCCTGGAATACCAGAGTAAATTCCTCATAATAAAATCCCGGTATCCATCATACAAGTTTCTTTACACGGATGGGTCCAAAGATGGACTTCTGACTGGATACGCAGTCACCTCCGCAAAGACAAGTTACTGTAATGAACGTATACCTGATGTGTGCTCGATATTCACAGCGGAACTGACAGCTATCTACAAGGCGGTAGAAATGGCAGTCACCTCGGAAACTAACAATTTTGTAATTTGCTCTGACTCAAAGTCTGCATTGCAGGCAATAGCCAACAAGCAGGAGGAAACCCCTCTTGTATTAGACATTCTTTTTACCTTAGCAGCAATGAAAGAAAACAAGGATATTATATTTTGTTGGATTCCAAGTCATGTTGATATCAAAGGAAATGAGATGGCTGATCTTCATGCGAAGAGAGCCTTAAGTAAAAACTTAACGGACTATGTTGTCCCTTATACGGATTTTAGAAAGCATATCAATGATTTTACCAAGTATAGTTGGCAAGTACGATGGAATGCTTGCCAACGGAACAAGCTACGCACAATACTACCACACGTTATGAAAGATATAAAAATTGATGTGAACTCACGCAGAGAGCAAATCGTAATTCATAGATGTCTTATAGGGCACAGCAGATTAACCCACTCACACTTATTAAACAATGATGCAGCACCAATATGCGAAGGGTGCCAAGTACCACTTTCGATCAAACATATCTTGATAGAATGTAATAACAATCTACATCACCGACCCTTTCAATCGGGTAATCTCAAACACTTATTCTTAGAAAATTCAGCGTCCAGTATAACACGGTTCCTCAGAGATAACGACTACTTCTACAAATTATGAGAAATTAGTTCCAGGATAATCTATCTAACCAATGTTGCCTCTAAATAGCCCTCACTGGTGCTGATGGGACGTAAAACACAAACTCACTCACTCACTCAACACAAGACAAGCGTAGTTTCCATTCTTCAGATTTTGATTGTTGATTTGTCCAAACTTGCTTTAATTTGCCTAGTTGTTCAAGCATAGGTTCAACCACTTTTGGTATAGATACTGCTGCTTTCGAAGACTTGTTTTCCACCTGAGCTTCAGCTTCTCTGGCAGACACCACAAGATCTTCAAAGTTCTTTGTTTCCAACAGATGACGAATGGAGTTACCAATTGCATCAGAAAACAAACTCGAAAAGAAACACGCATTGAACATGTTGTTCTTAGATTGCAAATTAGAGAAATTAGGATGACACTAATATGCCTCAAGATGACATGACCATTCTGCAATACTCTTATTTGACTTTTGTTGTGCAGTGTAGAAGTCTGCTAACAACTTTTGATCACTAACCACCTGTAACCACTGTAAATCCGTCCACCCCCAATATAGGCATACAAATATAGAACAATTGTGTGAGTATTATAAGCCAGAGAAACTTGTTTCTCACCACTAATTCACTCAGGCGGCTACTTATGGCAGTAAAGGAGGAAAGTGAAAAAATAGGTTTTTGGTAATAAAAAATGCTTTTGGGAAATTCTTTGGTGGTTTGCATTTACTGCCATCAAGTAGCTGTCTTGAGTACTGAAGGAGCATTATTCTTTAACTGAGCAATGGCCATGGAAAGATTTCCTCAAAGTACCCTGATTTTAGATGTTGCATGGAATCTCTAGATTCATATATAGGCATACTGGAAGGGAGAGTAATCACCTTCCCTCTAAAAAGTTTTGAATATTCAAATATATTGTTTGGCTGCCATGGTAACAGAAATGCAATTTCTTCGCTCGACTAATATATGTCAAATATATAGCCCAACTTCAGGGCAATGTCTATCTCAAAATAGATTTGATATATATATGATACAATGGCTCAACAACAGGGTTTGAAATACAAAATTTTATTTCAAAAAGGGTATCTTTGAGTAATATTTACCCCAAAATAGAATGTTTTTTGAATGACAGTCACCTGAATGTTGTATCCACGGAAGGACTATTAATTATTACACACTTTTGCCAAATTTCATGAGGATATATACACTGGTCTTCGTGTTATGTCACATTTTGTACTTTAGAGTTGGACCTTTTGAATTCTGAATTATAATATTATGTTGCCTTGGCAACCGAAATGCAACAGCTTGGCTTGACCATAATATATCAGATTTTCAGCCTTTTCTCAGGCCATCCTAATGCACAATAAAAATTTAATATAAAATCAAAATTTGTTTGATGGCAGTGCTGGAAATATAGTAAATTGAGGAAAAAAAGGGGTATTTATGGGTTTAATTCACCTAAAAATGGAACTTTTTAAAAAGAAAGTTACCTGATTGTTATATTACCTGATGGACAATTAATAATTACACACATTTGCCGAATTTCATGGGGATAGAAATCCTAGTCTTTGAGTTATGTCACATTTCATGCTTTCGAGTTGGACATTTTGAATTTTGAATTATAATGTTATGTTGCCATGGCAACAGAAATGCAAAGGCTTGGCTTGGCTATTATATGGCAAATGTGCAGCCCACTTCCAGGGCATTCTAATGCACAACAAAAGTTGAATATATAATGATATATGGTTGAGCTGCAGAGTTTGAAATATAGCACATAGTGGAAAAAGGGGTATTTGAAGGTTATTTTCACCCAAAAATGGAAGGTTTTTAGAATTTATTGTCAAAACAACCAAGTAGTCATAAAAAAACTCCTAAATCAGAAAATATTTCCAAAATTTGGTGAATGTAGCATTAAAAGTTCTCCTGCTATTCAATATTTTGTAAAATATTGATGAAATACTCAAATAACCACTTTTATTATGTTTTGGTTGCCATAGCAACCTTATGCGAATGGTCTCAGAGCAACACCTAGCAGATTCTGAAAGCTCAACTTGTTACCTATCCAACGACACCAAATTTCTTTATATAAAAATCGGGGGCAAACTTTTTCCCAATTTGGGATGTGGACCCCAGACTATATTGTCGGCCCTGTGATGACGTCATGACTCATGCTGCCTAGCAACCATGAGCATCTGAATCTATAAATAGATTGTGACGTCATGATTTTCAAGGCCCTGCAGTGGTAGCGTCACAAGTTTTGTTGAAATCTTACTGACTCAGTGTTGGTTGTTTCTTTTGTTCTCAGTCCCTATTTACCTGACGACTTTGAAATTTTCACAGGATTTTGAATACTATCAGTTACACCCTGCTCGTTTCGAGGGTACGGGAATATACACCACGAAGGACTCCATACACCACGAAGCCGAAGGCTGAGTGGTGTATGGAGGCCTGAGTGGTGTATATTCCCGTACCCTCGAAAAACGAGCAGGGTGTAACGGTTTTATCCTCAGACTTCTTGTTTTATTGATTCCCATAGATTTCTTGCTAACTGAGTCTGAAATGTCTTTCAGTAACAAAGGAACAGCATTGTGACGTCATCACCAGTACTGCCACCAGGATGATGTCACAATGGCTCAAACAATGGCATTGTGACGTCATGACTATTGTTGCTACAAGGATGACGTCATAACAATCCTATGGTCGCAATTGTGACATCATTGTTTTTCCTGTACACCCTGTCTGGTGAAGACAGACAGGGTGTACGGTGTCATACACCTCAGCTCTCAACCAATCAGAATTGAGGATTCACACCGGACTGAGGATAATGTATTATACACCAGCACAGCAAAGTACATTAAAGTACATAAATTGATTGTGATTTTAAAGCTCTGTAATTGGGAAGTTTCTGAAAAGTAGGCTATTACTAGTCCATTTCTTAGTGTCTACAGAAAGTTCACAAGGAATTCAGGAATTGTCCTGTATAATCAATGCTGGCCATTGCCAGGTACCCTAATCGCTCGGGTGAAAATTTTTACAATCTAATTTATTGAGAAAAAAAATTGTGATGGTACTTAAAAATCGAATTTGTATCATAGATAGGTCAGGGCGGCAGATGAATTATTTGAGTAAGAGGTAATGATAATAGTAATATCATGACCTGAGTCGGGCATTATGGGTGGTTGACAGCCCTCGGGCTTGCTTGTCATCCCTACGATTGTCAGCCCTCGTTCCTCGGGCTGACAAGAATTCGTAGGGCTGACAAGCAATCCCTTGGGCTGTCAACCACCCATAACGCCCTCCACAGGTCATGTTATTGTTATATTTGTACCACTCAACATGAGATATTTACACCCTTGAATGTCATTCATAACTTGGCCTTACGACCTCGTTGTGCACTCTAAACATTTGGTTTTCAGTGTGACTGGTTTATGACTACTTTAGGATAGTAATGGTTGCAAAAATCTGGTAGTGATTCCTGGAAAAACTATTCTGCCATAATGAAAATGAATACATTGATTATGCAAGTGTCCGACTGGTAGTCAATTTTATCACCATCTGGTAGCTTTGATTACCAGGGTGGTACCGCTTACTAATTCAATATTTGTCACATTGACAACCTGTTAGTAATTTTGACTCAAGGAGTTGTCGGTTTAGGCACCAGGAATTACCACTTTAGAGTTGTCATCTTGACCAGCCTGTGTTTAGAGTAGGCCCCATTTAACCTCATAATTCCCAAATGGAGGTCCCATTGTGGAGTTCAAGGAGTAATGAAATATTATGAGGTTTTAAAATTTTTATAGGGACAATAGGGAATTGCTGGATATTGAAACTATAATCAGGGATTTTGTGGGATTGATCTGACTAATTGGGGATAATGGGATATGTGTGGACTTTTGGAAACTGTCAGTGAAATAATTGGGATATTCAGGACTTGTGGGAATTAGAAGTTCCAATTTAAGCCACCAGTGTAAAATGCTAAGGGGCCAACCAGATGATAGTTGGGGGTGGGGGGGCTATGGACTTACTGCGGGACAAACTTTTTTTGTGCGGCACACTCGTGACAAACTTTTTAATCTGAATTTTAACATTACTGTACCCTAGCTACAGTTGGAAACAATTTTTTTTTCCATGTGTTGAACAATTTTTTTTTTTCAGTGTTTTTTTTTCACCAAATCTTTTTTTTTCACCAAATGTCCCTAGCCCCCCCCCCAAAGATCATCTGGTCGGCCCCTAACATACACTTTTCAGATTTGTGTGCAACATCAACACCCAATCGGTGCGTCACAGTTTGTCTGTTTGTTTTTTTTAGTTAACAGACCAGATTTCTTGACAATTAAAGGATTGATCCACAACTAAAATATATAGAGCACTTAAATATCACCTTAAATGATAAGTTGGTCTGACTGCATTGCAACAGGATTCTAATGCTGTGGCCAGGTTGCATTCACCAGAAATGTTAAGGTACTTTTTCTTGTTTATTTAAATGTAGCAGATTGGTGATATACTGAAAGACAGGCACATGATAGGCTACTAACAAAGCAAATGATTATTTTGACCAAAAAAAAATTAATTCAATGAGTGTTTCTATATATCAAAAGGTTATATCAAAATCAAGAATGTTATATAATTTAATTATGGTTTACCATTTTTGTTAGCCGTTTAAAAACCTTTTGTAACACTCTTACTGCATGCTGGGCCATTGATGACAATGATAAAAAACAGGATGTGCAGCAGCAAACCTTCAGCATTTAGCCAACAGCTGAAACAATCTGCATGTCTTTTGAAATAATTTCAATACATTCATGACTGTTAAATTTTACAATTCATGCTATTGTTGTAATTTTATATCAATTTCAATCTTATAAACTTTTTCAGGAAACTTGCTAGCCTCTGTATTTTTATCATCGTCAATGCATATTGCAAATGGGTATTGTAGTTTCTTTTGGTGGTCGCTGGAACAGAGGCGTCCCACTTGGTGGTTTAATTTATATGGTACTACTTCAGTTCCTTTTAAAACATTGGAAGAATAAAAATAAGCTGTTTTCAATACCGGAGCAGATATAAAAAAGAAAAAAGGTTTACTTTTGATGATGAAATTTGCTAATGTTGCTGTTTCTTAAATACCGAAGATAAGCTTATGTGGGACAGAAATTTTAAAAGAAGTCATAAGTTTGGAAAAATACAAGAAATTATGCTGTGACACACCATGATTGTCATTTTTGGAGTTAGATAGGTATTAAACTTCGAAAACAAAAAAGTCACTTTTTTCCAAGTCAGCAATTTTTCTGAAAGTGACTGACTCTCAGCTGAATTTGAACAATTACTTTGTAAGCAATCTATTAATATAGAATATGGACAGAAAAGAAACAGGTCTATAGTTGCAGAAGAGGCCGCGTAGGACAGGCCTAATGTTTTCTTTTGTGTTCTTCCGTCTGTTTGTCAGTCTGTCACTCTAACTGTCCAGCTGTATGAGCTAATGAAACACTGTAGTCTTGCAATCACCACCACAACAAAGAACTGATATGATTTTGATAAGTATCCATGCAGTGGATATGGCACAATGGGACAGTTATGAAAATTATTTTAAATGTTTTAGTGCAGGTTCCGTTAATATGCTCAGAGAAATGTTTTTTAAAATACAGGATATCCCAAAATGTTATTGCACATTTCATAAAGACAGTACTTGTTGACAATTGATCAAAAAGATAATGGTTATCGATCAACTTCAATGCCGTTATTACGGTGTTTCACCTGAGCCTGAGGCTGGCACATCAGGTCTCAGTGGCCTTGAGAAGACATTCTGGGAGCTTATGGATTCTCAAGAAGAAGGACATCAGATTCCTATAATATCACCATTGACAGTTACACAATAGTCCCATACAAGCTGTATGAAATTGGTGTGAAAGGGGTATAAGAAGTAATCCTCGAATTTGTTCTACCTGATTGCTATGGTTTTCTTTCTGAAGTGGTTTCAAGACAACTGCAGAAGCATTGGCAGAGAATGTTTCATCAGATCCAATTACTCCAGATGCATGTGGGGGGAGGGTTTGTCTAGTGGTAGTGTGCTGGACTGCCAATCGCTGGGTCCATGGTTCGAATTCAGCTCTTGCCGGGTCACCTGGGTCTATGTTGGACAGCTGTTTCAATCATCCTTCACCTCATTGCCGTGTCCTCCCCCTGTCCTAATTAGCCCACCCAGTGCATAAATACAGGACGTAAAGCCCAAATCATCCATCCATCCAGATGCAGGTTCTTTAGCAACTTTTATTTTTTTCGTCAGTGGCGTCAGTGTAGGTGAGGTCTGGTGAGGTATATATTTTTCACTATTTGGCATGTACACGAATTTGTAAAGCTGCAAAAACGAACATATACACGAATTTTGCATTCGTGTAAGTGATAAATATTGCTATTCACGAATTTGTGTATGTGTAATCACGGACATTGCAACCTTAAACTTTGCTAAAACTAACCCTAAACCTAATTTTAACATTAAACCCTAATTATAGCACTTCCATGAATGTTAGTATTGGCAGATACACGAATGAGTAATAAAGCACATTCACGAGTGTTAGTTTTTACATGTACACGAGCACCTATGCTCGTTTTTTCATGTCCACGAATTCGTACATGCTCGTTTTTATACCTCCACGAATTCGTGGACATGTCAAATAATGAAAAATATATACATGGGCTGGTGGGCATTTGCCCCACCACGTTTTGGCCAAATTGCACATTTCTGAATTGAAATAAAAAATAATTTTTCACTAACACCTGCCATGAAGGTGTGACCACTATTTGCCCCTCCACTTTAGAATGAAACTGACGCCCCTGACTGGTATCAACTTTATTGCCAGTTGAACACTCTGAAAACAGTTTTGTATGCAGTGTTCCAAGTTCTTTTATGAAATTTATTAGTTTTTCCTTCACCTGCGCCAAAAGGCCATTTTGTGGGTTGAAAATGAATTATAAAATTCTGAGATTTAGCACTCAATTTTCTTGCTACAGCTGGGCACTCAGAGAATTAGTCATTTTTAAGGGGATGTGAACGCCACCTCCATTTCGAACCCCTGGGTTCTTGTTCATTAATTGTACATTTTACCCCACAATGTGATGGGACTGGGGATGACCACCAGTTCATGGCAATTGTGGCAATCCTTCCATGACTTCAGGATAGGCTTTTGCATTAATTGCATATTGTAGTCCCGCCATGTGATGGGACTAGGGATGACAACCAGTTCATCC
Source organism: Platynereis dumerilii (assembly GCA_026936325.1). Classification (NCBI taxonomy): domain Eukaryota; kingdom Metazoa; phylum Annelida; class Polychaeta; order Phyllodocida; family Nereididae; genus Platynereis; species Platynereis dumerilii. The sequence continues at coordinate 16,875,635 of JAPTHN010000007.1, forward strand.
TAATGGTGGCAATTCTTCCGAGACTTCAGGATGGGTCTTTCATCAATTGCACATTTAAGCACCACCATGTGATGGGACCGAGGTTGGCAACCAGCTCATGGTTATTTGCAATGCTTTCCATGACTTCAGGATTGGCTTTTGCATTAATTGCATATTTTAGTCCCACCATGTATTGGGACTGGGGATGGCAAGCAGTTTTTGGCAATTAGCAATATTTTCCATGATTTCTACATGTGTTAATGCATTAATTGCACATTTTTTTCCTGCCATGTGATGGGATTTGAGTTGGCAACTAGTTCTTGGTAATTGTGGCAATCCTTTTCATGACTTCAACACAGGTTTTTGCATTAATTGCATATTTTAGTCCCGCCAAGTGGTGGGACTGCAGTTGGCAACCAGTTCATGGTAATTGTGGCAATCCTTTTCATGACTTCAACACAGGTTTTTGCATTAATTGCATATTTTAGTCGCGCCATGTGGTGGGACTGCAGTTTGCAACCAGTTCATGGTGATTGTGGCAATCCTTTTCATGACTTCAACAACAGTTTTTGCATTAATTGCATATTTTAGTCACACCATGTTGTGGGACTGCAGTTGGCAACCAGTTCATGGTAATTGTGGCAATCCTTTTCATGACTTCAACATAGGTTTTTGCATTAATTGCATATTTTAGTCGCGCCATGTGGTGGGACTGCAGTTGGCAACCAGTTCATGATAATTGTGGCAATCCTTTTCATGACTTCAACACAGGTTTTTGCATTAATTGCATATTTTAGTCACACCATGTGGTGGGACTGCAGTTGACAACCAGTTCATGGTAATTGTGGCAATCCTTTTCATGACTTCAACATAGGTTTTTGCATTAATTGCATATTTTAGTCGCGCCATGTGGTGGGACTGAAGTTGGCAACCAGTTCATGATAATTGTGGCAATCCTTTTCATGACTTCAACACGGGTTTTTGCATTAATAGCATATTTTAGTCACACCATGTGGTGGGACTGCAGTTGGCAACCAGTTCATGGTAATTGTGGCAATCCTTTTCATGACTTCAACATAGGTTTTTGCATTAATTGCATATTTTAGTCGCGCCATGTGGTGGGACTGCAGTTGGCAACCAGTTCATGATAATTGTGGCAATCCTTTTCATGACTTCAACACGGGTTTTTGCATTAATTGCATATTTTAGTCGCGCCGTGTGGTGGGACTAAAGTTGGCAACCAGTTCATGATAATTGTGGCAATCCTTTTCATGACTTCAACAGGGGTTTTTGCATTAATTGCATATTTTAGTCACGCCATGTGGTGGGACTGCAGTTGGTAACCAGTTCATGGTGATTGTGGCAATCCTTTTCATGACTTCAACACGGGTTTTTGCATTAATTGCATATTTTAGTTGCGCCATGTGGTGGGACTGCAGTTGGCAACCAGTTCATGGTAATTGTGGCAATCCTTTTCATGACTTCAACACGGGTTTTTGTATTAATTGCACATTATAGTCCCGCCATGTGGTGGGACTGGAGTTGGCAACTAGTTCTTGGTAATTGTGGCAATCCTTTCCATGACTTTAGGATGGGTTTTCATTAATTGTACAATTTAGCCCTACCATTTGATGGGACTGGGAATGGCCACCAATTCATGGTAATTGTGTCAATCCTTCTATTTCAGGGTGGGTTTTTGCATTAATTGCAATATGTGAATGGCAACCAGTTCACAGTAATTTTTGCAATCTTTTCCATGACTTCATCATGGGTTTTTCATTATAAGCACATTGTAGCCCCGCCATGTCATGGGACTGGGTATGGCCACCATTTCATAGTAATTGTGACAAACCTTACCATGACTTCAAGATGGGTTTTACATTAATTTAGTCCCGCCACAAAAGCCACCATGCTAAATTTTATAACAATTATTTTAGTTGCAGGGCACCTTAAAAATCCAGTTAAAGTGACTACAATTTCATGTTGTCTTTCTGCAACTCAAGATGAAGTACCACCCAAAACACTCCTGCTGACGTCAGCATCTTATTCCTTCTGTTGTATTTGACAAATCATCCTTCCTGGCTAAAATGACAACTCCAAAAAAATACATTGTATCACCATCTCAATCCTTCCTCTGCTTGGTTAATGCACTTGTCCACTTTTTATTGGATGTTCAATTAAACGCATTTGTGCAATTTTTATTCAAAATTTGCAGCGCCAGTAGTCTAAGTAACTATGTCATGGAAAAAGAATTGGGGGGGGGGGGGTCCCTGTATTTTTTAATAGGAAGAAATGCTATTTTTAGCCTAAAATCATGAAATCTGATAAAAACACTGAAATAGAGGCCTGAGTTGAATTTTAACAGTAGAAATGCAAATAAGGTGTTAAATGAAAGCAGAGAAGTAGCACTATGTGATGCTGGAGGCACTTTTTTAAATTTTGGTCTGTGTACTTTTTGTACACAAGTACACATGGTTAAGTTTCAACTAAAACCCCATTGTTCAGGGATTAAAATCAAAAATTCAAAGAAGCGCCTGCATCATTTTCTAGCACTGCTTCTTTGCTTTCATTTGACGCCTCATTTGCATTTCTACCATTAAAACTCATTAGGGGTTTGGACTGAAAACATTAAGGCCTCTCTTCCTGAAATCCGGGAGTCAGGGAGGGAAGAGACAAAATTTTGAAGTTGGCTGGAGGATCATGCCATATCAAATCCACCAGAAACTTTCAAATTAGACTGATTTACTACATACACTAAAATCAAAATTTACAATTTTTAAAAATACCTTTAACACATCCAAAGCTGTCATATTTCACATTGCAGCTCTCAGCTGTACAATATATATTTTTGTACCAGAACCACCTTCTAAAAAAATCTTATGGCATTCGTTGAGAATAGATAATTTCAAGACCAATCGGAGCCAATTTGATGTATGGAAATGTGTGCGATCAGCCATGTAACTCAACCTCCTTTTTGAGAGAGCAAAGTTGCTCATTCATTTTGAGGACTATTGTATGAGAATAAGGCGGGAAGACTGTAGTCTGGTGGCAGGCCAGAGAACCTTGTTTTATCCATCCAATGATTGTTTTTTGCTTTTTCTGGTAGATAGACATCTACTAATCACAAATCAGCTGGGTGCAAAGGGTGCACCCTTGGGGAGATTTTTTTATTACCAAATTCAAAATGGCTGCCCTCGATCAGGTAAAAAACCTATTGGTGATATCTCAGCTTCTAATTGACAGAGAGACTTGATTTTGGTGTCAAAATATACATTTTCAGGGTCAAGGAAAACATTCAGATAGGTTTCAAATTAATATCTGATGCAAAATATTTTATTAAATGAATGTTGATGAGATTAGGAATTAAATTAAATTTATTATATAAAGTTGTACTCGTCATTGCAGAAGCTAGGTTTTCAAAATATATGAGAATACTATCATTAACTATTCCATACAAGGTAAAATGGAATATATACTTAAATGTATAGCCCACAGGAAGTGTTAACATGTGACATTAACTGAAAGAATAACACTATTTCAATATTCTCCGAGGATCTAATCTGATGTCGTTGGATGCATGATGTCATACAGAGCATTTAGTCATTTCATCTAGTTTCAGGCAGGACTGCCGTCATTGCATTACCACCATCCTCAACTTCAGCTGTTTTATGCCAGTTTTGGCAATGATGATTCATGATACTCTCACCATTATTGTTTCTAGGACGTTGTTCATTCCAGTTAAAGTCACTTAGTTGAAGATTGTTACCAGACATCACAGACTATTTAAAGTGCCACCTCGAAATTCTATCAAGCTACCATCATGTATGTTATATTAAAGCTGATCACATAAGAGGGCCTGATCACAAGAAGCCCAATATCTCATTTTGTCATTTTTGACTATTGAGTGAAAGAATATCCAAGCTTTCTCCTCTAAAAAGTGTATGAAAAAAAAAATTCTCAGACTGTGGTACGTAATTTGGAAGCTAAATAAATAAATATTAGGGATGAAAGATCAAGGATGGAGAAAATTATGGGATGGACTGAATGAAGGCTGGGAATTTGGAATTGAATTATGCATGGAGTGAGCACTGAGTAAGTAGGAAGGGATGGATGGGAATAAAGGCATTAATGAGACTAGAGAAGGAGGGGACAAGGACACTTGTCCTTGTCCTAGAAAACTCTTCACTCTTTTCCGCATGCGTCCTCCCTCTTTCTCTGCCTCCTCCCTCTCTGCATTATCCCTTGCTGCTTTCTTTCAAGCTCTTGCTTCCTTCTGCACAATGTGATTGTGATATAATACAGCCTTTCCTTTTATCTATCCTCCCACTCTACCTACCAGTGCCTACTCCATTTCTGTATCCTCCCTTGCTCTTGCTCTCTTGCCTCCTACTCAATTAACCCCTCCTTCTGCTTCCTACCTCTCACTCCACCCTCTGCATGGTGCTGGAACGAGGAGGCAGACAGAGAGACACAGGCTTTAAGTATTCAATGTGTTTGAAGCAATTGATGTGGAATATTAGAACATCTTACCAGCATGAACATTTATTTTTATTCCTTTCCTTGTTTTTTTAAATAATTATGACTTTGCCATTGACATTTATCCTGCATTGCCTTCCATGGTGGAATTAGCGCTCCATATAGCCAAGCATGCATCACAGGCCATCTGGATGCTGCTGCTTTCTTGGCGAGTACAATGACCCAAACCTCCTCCCTCATTGTGCCTGCCATTCTGAAATAATCCACCCTTGTTACAGCCCTGAGGTCAATGCATCTTGTGGACTTCATGTTAATGTTGGTCTACGCAGTGTACAATGTACATTCCATTATAACAAATATGGAATAATAAATGATTATATTTGCAGACATTTATGAACCTAACTTTTTTTTTTCACCAAGATCAAGGCTTGGTAGAATTTCAAGGGTTGCATCTTGATTAGTATCTAATGTCTAGTAACAGTCCTCAAATAGGCCCCATTTAAGCATGTAACTCCCGGAACTCCTTGACGTCCTGTAACTCCCGCTATGTCCCACTAACTCCCGCTAACTCCTGCTAACTCCCGTAACTCCCGCTAACTCCTGCTAACTCCCGTAGCTCCCACTAACTCCCGCTAACTCCTGCTAAATCCTGCTAACTCCCATAACTCCCGTAACTCCCACTAACTCCTGCTAACTCCCGTAACTCCCACTAACTCCCACTAACTCCCATAACTCCCGCCAACTCCCACTAACTCCCACTAACTCCCGCTAACTCCTGCTAACTCCCATAACTCCTGCTAACTCCGGCTAACTCCCACTAACTCCTGTAACTCCCACTAACTCCCGCAACTCCCACTAACTCCCGCCAACTCCCGCTAACTCCCACTATCTCCCGCTGACTCCTGCTAACTCCCATAACTCCCACTAACTCCCGTAACTCCTGCTAACTCCCACTAACTCCCTTGACTCCCATTAACTCCCGTAACTCCCATTAACTCCCGTAACTCCCACTAACTCCCGATAACTCCTGCTAATTCCTGTAACTCCCAAAACTCCCGCTAACTCCTCCTAACTCCCACTAACTCCTGTAACTCCCACTAACTCCTGTGACTCTCACTAACTCCCGTAACTCCCACTAACTCCTGCTAACTCCCGTAACTCCTATAACTCCAAAAAACAATTACTCTCGGCCATGTATACATCTTTCAATGATACGGATAACAGGCGTCCCACTTGTGTATTGGGAGTAATGCCAAAACTATGGGATGTATACTTTTTATTTTTGGGACATTAATGTATCTTTTATCCTGGTTGTGCCTTTTAGGGGTTTTTAAAATCCACATGAGATTAATACTTTTCTCACAATTATTGAAAAATGTGAAAAAAAAAAATTTTTGTGCATTGGGTGTCAAGCCAAAACTAAGGCATGCATATTTATCATTTTTGGGTAAATATGGTATCTTCTATCCCTGTTGAGCCTTTTAAGGGTCTAATCCCCATGACATTAATACTTTTCTCAGAATCATTGAAAGACGTGAAAAAATTGTTTTTTTGTTTGTTTCTGGGACAGAACTAAAAAACTACTGTACTTCTGACACTGAAATTTGCATATTGTAAGCATTAAATACCCAAGATGTGTTTTTTGTGGGTCTAAATGCTCTGAGAAAGTTGAACGGACGACAATGTACCAAAAATATGAAAAAATACTATTATTTTAAACCTGTATGATTCAGTCAATTTTGGAGTTAAATCTATGAAATTTTCCAATTAGATGTCTAACTTATGCCTCTTTAACATCTCAACTAAGTTGGAATGTTGGTCCTATGAATTTTTATAAAAACCCTAAAATTAGAAAAAATCGCAATTTTCCAACATTTCTGCGTGAAAAGCCAAAATGATAATGGGTAAATTATTTAACTTTAAAGCTTAATTGTAGTTAGACACACTATGGATTAATATTCACAACCATTGCATGAGTTATTGCAAATTTTCCATTGAAATTTGTGATTTAAAATGCAAAAAATTGTTAAAATGTCTATTTACTCTCCATTTCATTCTGAAATTTTTTTTTGTCGAAATAAACCTCACATGTTTCATCATCATCATCATGCTAATATTGAACACTATGAAAATTTTTATTCACTGCAGAAGTCAATATTAACAAAATTAGATAAATATTGAGGATTTTCAGATAATCATATATCAGCCAATATTTGGCCCTGGTCAATCAAATTTGCCACAATAATGACTAAATTTAAATTTGTGTACTACTCCTCATCAAATATTATCAATAGGAAATTAAATTATATATATATATGTGGACTTTCAAAGCACTAACTAAGTATATTCAAAAACATGCATTTGTTTGTTAATATTTTGAAATGTTGACACTAAATCTTTAACTCCCAATTACAACTTTATGGCTAATATCTAAACTCAGTGATTTAAATTTTAGAAGATTAAGTAATGTCAGCCCCTTTTATTTAGTTATTTGCATGAAAATTAAATGTGAATGAATCAGACAGACTGGCTTTTGTTGAATGGAGCACTGGTGAGTTTTGATTATGTAATGTTATGTCACTGGGTAATTGTCTTCCCTGCTAATCCTTTCAATGACTGAAGCCAAGATCACTGGGGTAAAACTACAGTAGATATCAGGCTTGGCTACTCCATGTCTCTGCATTGCGTAATTGTTACATAATCTTATGTCAGTCACAGTTGGTGGTTAAGTGGCAGGCTAATATGCAGAACACATCAAAAGCAGCAGTCATGAAATTATGGAGATATTTTAATGAAGAAAAATGCTTTCAATATATAATTTTCCAAAATCTCCTTTTATTAGTTAAAATCTATTTTATTCTGCAAATTTTCATTTTATTTTACTTTATTTTTCTTCCCTAAAATGGCTATACACTCAATACTGTAATGATTATCATGAGTTTTTAAAGTATATTTTTATGAAAATAAACATACAATGTATATCAGTTGTGAAAATCATGACAAAATGGAAATGGCTTTTTAAACATCTTATTATTGTTAGACAACTACATGGTATGACTGACTTATTGTCTCAATCATATAGGCCAAAAGAAAATATTGATAGAGAAAAAAACTCAAGTGATAAATATATTCAGATAAAAATAGGTTCCCAAGGAGATTAGTGGCTGAAATATCATAAGCTGTCAAGTCAATCTGAATTCCGAAATTGCTAATGGCCTTATTTTTCACCTTAATTATTGTCTGTGCCCACATATTAACTGTTCTCCAAATTTTGGGGGGGGGGGTGCGGCCTGTCTTACTCCCTAACCAACCTCCCCCCCCCCCAACCTGCGGAATAGCCTGCTGAATAGACGAGGGTATGCTGCTGCGCAGCTTATGTTTTTTTATTATCTTTTGTTACTATCCTTCCAGAAAGTATGTGGAAAGTTAGTTTTTTTTCTTGCAATGTGGATGTGTGACATCATATGGCAATTCCCATAGACTAGCCTTGGAATCCAGGGGTTCCACATGAGGTCACAGGTTGTTCAGCCAATCATGGCTCACTCTGCAAAGGATGTCATATCAAATCTGTGAGGTGGTAAACTGGCATAGCGTTCATGTTACGTGTGTACAAGTAAAGTAAGACGATTACAAGCTGTGTAAGTCAATAAACAACTGTTGCTCATAAAACTGCCTAATCTGAATGCTGCTTTCTGTTAGCTGTCAGTGGCACAGCTAGGATGTCTCAAGTAGGGGATACACAGTTGTTATTGCAGATTATTTGTTGGATGGATTCACTCTTCTAAGAAAGACAGGGAGGATCGACTCTGTGACCATTTCTAGCTATGCCCCTGCTGGCTACATCTCATTGTGTTTCATTTGTTATGCTTGATAAGACTTTCATACTGTGTCACATACCATATATGACTATCCATACTACATCATATACCAACACTGCATCACACTTCAAACCACAGCCAATCAAGATGCCCCAGAAGTGTGAGGTCACATACCAATTTTGCAAGATTTTTCAATTTCTACATACTTTCTGGAAGGATAGTAAACTGGAACTAAAACAGAAAAAAAAAGGTTGCACCTCTAACCTAAAAACACATATTTTCAGAACGTAAAACCAGGTAACTTCATAAATAAGGTATGTAAAGTGCTACTCCCTCTCCCCCCCCCCCCTTGCTTAGCAGGTTTACATTTATTCCAGCAAAGTCTGAAATTATATGGAATCCGAGTGACATGTCAGCATCAATCCTCCGTGTTGTAGTGGTTAGGGCGTAAAGCCAGCAACTGAGACGTCCTGGGTTCAAGACAGTTAAACTTTTTTTAAAGTCACCCAATCAAAGCCTTCTGAAGCACCTAGATGGATCCACAACACAGAAAAAAGCCTTAAAGCAACATTTTTAATATATACATAAACAGTGGCAAAAGTGCAAAAACAGGCATTTAACTGATAAGCAAAATATTCCTTATTCTAATCACTGCAATATGCTACATTAGTAACCTGCGAGCTAAACTGCATGCAGAAAGCAAATATCTAGCAGACGACAGTGGTTTTATAGGATTCAGTCCCGGAGAAAATAGACAGCTGTGCTCTGATTTGTTGACTTAATGCAGGTGAACTTTGAAGTACAGGCTGCAGGCCAGCAACTACTATGGTAACTGGTTAAAATAGAGTAGATTAGCATTACTATGGCCGTGACATGGGCTAAGATTGCTCCGGTAACAGATCACAGAGAAAAGCCTCAGATTTTTGGCGGGAAAAGCTGGAACATTGCATTATTCGGGTGCCGGTGGCAGTTTAATGCATGCCTTGCCTGTCGAATAGCATGGTTTTGTGATTCTAGGCCTCTGCATAGGCCTATGTGGCCCATTATGGCATTTGCATGCTAAAAGACAGGAAAACAGGCCTTCCGGTCAGAATCAACCAGGAGGTATCTTGGTGAAATGTCTTGATATACTACTTATCAACACTAGTAGAGCAGCATTTCCTCGCATCATTTCTCAGCCCGCAAAGTGCCAAAAACCTCCATTTTTGCACTTTTTGAAAAAAATTCCCCTCTCAAGCCAAATTAGGTCAGAGGCCCCGAAAGTGGCACTGAAAGATTTCCAGCGTTCGGGCACATGACCCTGCACTACACAACAGTTACATTACACCAAAACTGGCCTGATAACGGGTGGTGAAGTTTTGTCACCGCCCTGCAGTTGCTAGCTACCAGTGTTACCTACGGTACTTTTACACTTACAGAAAACCAGTGATTATCCAATGGTTGCCTCCCCCCTTAAATGCTGACTTTTGCCAATGATAAACAGGTATTTGCTGAAATTCCAGTGGTCAACTAGCTGTATTTAAAAATTTGAAAAGCAAGATTTATCTTAAACCCAAACCCTATCCCTAACCCCAACCCAACCCCAACCCTTTTAGGGCCAGAATGATAGCTCACTTCAGTGCTATCCGTAGAAAACACTCCACCAAAATAGCACAACACTTTTCAAGCCTAGATCACTCCCTGGCAGATCTCTGGATTTCGGTGTTAGAAACTCCCAAGTCAAGCAAACAATTGGATAAGATTGAATTGGGATGGATAGATAGACTCAATACAGTGAACAATGGCATAAACATATCAAGAAAATGAAAATATATTAATATCATTCAAGACCAGGGTCCACTCGATAACGACAAAGACTTGTCTATGAGTGGGCCCTGGTCTTTAATGATATTAATATATTTTCATTTTCTTGATATTCATTAATTAATTTGTTTTTCCTTCAAGACCAAATAAAGATAATTCTGATTCTGATTCTGATTCTGCAAGAGGGAAACCCAGTAGGGGACATTTCTACATTCATTCTTCAGTATCACCCGCTGGCTTCCAAACTAGCAAAAATTGTCAATGAGTGGTGGGACCAATTCAAAATGGATAACCCATCCACAACAAAAAGACATCCCATTAATATCATTCGGGCCTTAGCCAAAAACAAGAGCCTTTCTCAAACTTTAGTCAGGTCAATGCTTGTCCAGCTCGAAGAATAAATTACCCTAAAAACTAGCCTTAACTTCATCAGTCCTTAAACCTAACCCCAACCCTAACCCCAACCCTAACCCTGTCAAGTGGCAGATATTGGACTGTGACATGAGTAGTGCCAGTGCACTCTAGGGCGTGGGCCGTTAACCCTGAACCCTAACCCTACCCTAAACCCTAACCCTAAATGAGCCCTAACCCTAACCCTAAATCAAAACTTTCAGATAAAAACAAAACTTGAGACTTTTCAGTCAGGCCTGAATTCAGATGCAGGCAACCCTGAAAAGGATTTTTGTACTTTTATTCTACATTACAATCCACTCTCAACTAAACTTACAAATATTGCTAAAGATTGGTTAGAAGAATTCTGCCAGAATAACTCAAGATACAAAAAACACCCAGTTTCATTAATAACAGCAAATGCTAAAAACAAGAATTTGTCTCAAACTTTGGTCAGGTCATTGCTCAAATAAGTCCCTACATGTATGGGGCCTGGAGGCCACCATGCCTCATTATATAACTACTTTTTGCCTACAAATAGTTGTAGGCGGATCTAAATAGGCTATCCAGTCACATTTTCCATTTGCCTGTGCCAGTGCATGGTTAAGTTGGGATTTTAGGGAGATGGGCTGAGATAAGTTTCTTTTTTTAGAATCTTAACTCAATAAACCCTAACCCTAACCCCAACCCTGAACGAGCCCTAACCCTAACCCTAAATCAAAACTTTCAGATAAAGCTACCATAAGTAGACTTTTGTACTTTTGCTCCTTGATACAATTCTAGTATTAAATTTAAGTCAACATTCAAGAAAATGAACTGGAATTCCTAGATGTTTTGGTTTATAAGGGTGATAACTTTGCAAGGAATGGGACTTCTGATACTAAGGTTTATTTCAAACCAACTGATTCTCACGCCTTACTACATAAAAATTCGTTCCATCCCCAACATACATTTTCAGGAATTATAAAATCTCAACTGGTACGTTTTGGCAGAATCTGTAGATTGGAGAAAGATTTTGATGAAGCAACTGGTATTTTATTCAGTGCCTTGTATCGAAGGGGCTATTCTAGGCGATATTTGAGGAAAATCAAATCCCAAATCAAAGGACAGTATTTCCCTTTAGAGGAGTATACTGGCATGAACCCTTGTAGAAATAGCCGTTGCTCCATTTGTAAACATGTGAATAGAAATCACACTGTGAATATTAATTGAAAGCAGATTAGATTATTTGCCAATGGCAACTGCAATACCAAAACAGCCATCTATCTGCTGGGTTGCAGACAATGTTTTCAAAAGTAGGGGAAGCTTGGGAGAGTTGGGCCACTTTTTACATTCTTGCACCTCCTGCTATTAAACAGTAATGATTATATAAACATGCTTAATGCATGTATTGTATCTTGAAATATTTCAGAAAAATATCTTCAGGTTTGCATTGATATTTGCCCAAGAACATATGAGCTACAGCCCTATGAAAATTGGAAAAAATTTGGCCCAACTCTCCCCATCAAGTGGGAGACTTGGGCCATTCAAGGGGGAGACTTGGGCCATTGCAATATATCAGGTTCGGTAAAGCTGTACTTGAGGCCATAATATTTTTAACCTGTAATGTGGCTATCATAGAAGTCATTAATCCTGAATTGAGGCCTCTTGCAACTCTAGTTTGCTGTCAGACTTAAGCCTCGGCCTGATGGCCCAACTCTCCCCATCTAGACTTCCTGATGATTAGTTTTATTTGACCATGCATAATTATTAAGGCCTAAAAATATTCAATCTCTGTTGAAAATTGCTCTAGACAAGTTCTTCTGTCTTAATAAAAGATAAATCTGGGTAAATGCAACACATGTGGGGAGAGTAATGGCACTGTCCCAACTCTCCCCCATTCCACCATTTTTCTCTAAATCCCAATTATGACAAAACCGGTTGTCTGATAAATTTCCAAAATATGTTAATAACAACTGAATAGTCAAGCCTACCAAGCATGCCATAGAAAATTTTCTCAGTCCTTGTTGTCTGACAGACAATTAAAAACTCGTAACATGGCTCAGTTTTTCCGTTTTTCATCCAAATTTGAATTTTCTTCTCTCTAAAGATTGTGACAAGCAAATTAGCAAGAAATGTTACATCCATTGAAAGATTTTTATTTTTATAAAATTTTGGTGGCTGCAGCTTTCTCAAAAAATTATTAGTTTCCTCAAAAATCAGGTTGGCCCAACCCTCCCTGCGGCCCAACTCTCCCAAGCTTCCCCTACTATGTGGGACAAACAATTAACTTAAGAAAAAGGTTTATCACACACATGAGTTCAATTAGAAGAAAAAGTGACAAAAAAGTACATCAACACTTTGACTCTCCGGATCATACATGTGAAGATAACAGTTTTGGAAATTCCTAAATCAGAAGAGCAAGAAATATTGGATAAACTTGAAAGACAATGGATCACAAAACTTGATACTTTTAAGTCTGGCCTGAATTCAGATGCTGGCAACCCTGAAAAGCCACATTTTCCATTTGCCTGTGCCAGTGCATGGTTAAGTTGGGATTTTAGGGGGATGGGCTGAGATAAGTTTCTTTTTTGAGAATCTTAACTCAATAAACCCTAACCCTAACCCTAACCCCAACCCTAAACGAGCCCTAACCCTAACCCTAAATCAAAACTTTCAGATAAAGCTACCATAAGTAGACTTTTGTACTTTTGCTCCTTGATACAATTCACATAGAAACTCCTTGAAAATATAAAGTCATTACTTTCAGAAAAGTCAAGGTCAAGTGGCAGATACTGGACCATCCACAATATACATTTTCTGGAATTATAAAATTCAACTGGTACGTTTTGGCAGAATATGTAGATTACAAAAAGACTTTGTTGAAGCAACTGGTATTTTATTCAGTGCCTTGTATCGAAGGGGCTATTCTAGGCGATATTTGAGGAAAATCAAATCCCAAATCAAAGGACAGTATTTCCCTCTAGAGGAGTATACTGGCATGAACCCTTGTAGAAATAGCCGTTGCTCCATTTGCAGTCATGTGAATAGAAACCGCAGAGAGAATATAAATTCAAAACAGATCAGATTTTTTGCCAATTGTAACTGCAACACCAAAGCAGCCATCTATCTGCTGGGTTGCAGACAATGTCCCCAAAATTTCTATGTGGGACAAACAATTAATTTAAGACATAGGTTTATCACACATGAGTTCAATTAGAAGAAAAAGTGACAAAAAGTACATCAACACTTTGACTCTCCGGATCATACATGTGAAGATTTAACCCTAACAGTTTTGGAAATTCCTAAATCAGATAAACAAGAAATTTTGGATAAACTTGAAAGACAATGGATCACAAAACTTGATACTTTTCAGTCACGTCTGAATTCAGATGCAGGCAACCCTGAAAAGGATTTTTGTACTTTTATTCTACATTACAATCCTCTCTCAACTAAACTTACAAATATTGCTAAAGATTGGTTAGAAAAATTCTGCCAGAATAACTCTCAATACAAAAAATACCCAGTTTCATTAATAACAGAAAATGCTAAAAACAAGAATTTATCTCAAACTTCAGGTCAGGTCACTGCTCAAATAATTCCCTACATGTGTGGGGCCTGGACGCCACAATGCCTCATTATATAACTTCTTTTTGCCTACAAATAGTTGTAGGCGGATCTAAATAGGCTATCCAGCCACATTTTCCATTTGCCTGTGCCAGTGCATGGTTAATTTGGGTTTTTAGGGGGATGGGCTGAGATTAAGTTTCTCTTTTGAGGATCTTAACTCAATAAACCCTAATATAACCCTAACCCAACCCCAACCCGGGCGATTGTTTTACATGCATCATACTATTTTTAGATCTCATAAAGCAGAGCTTTATATTACATTCCTAGTATTTCAAAAGTCTTCATAGAATTTCACTACCTCCACCTTCATTATTGGTCTCCGATAGGGCATGGTCCGTCTTGGTTTAACCCATAATTAGTCCCTAATATTCCAGTTTAGAGGGTGTCAAATCACTGCAGGACCTTTTCCCAATTGTCCTGAAAATATTTTTGAACAGGATTGGTGGCCTACGATTGGTGGATGGATTTGGATTGTTGTCCTGTTGCAGTGACTTGTTTAGTCATGTTCCTTACTTTCATACTGAATCATGTCAGTTCTCTTCAAAAATTTTCTGAAAACCAGCGGCATTGGAGTGTTCATAAGTCTTGACCAATTTTCCAGTGTTGTTTGCACTCAAATAGCCTTAATGTATGAATAGTGCACCACCCTGGGTTCACCCTGTGAATGGTGTTATTTTTCTTGCATACCTTCAGTGTGGGGGTGATTATGAGACAAACTTGGCAGCAATATACCAGAAGCAGTTTAGTGAGTCTCAAGTCAACTGCCAAAATGTTTTGGATGGATGAGACTGAGCTTAGGTGTTATATCATTAAATTCCTTTGCATTGTGTTTGAAGGAGATTAATCAGATTTACAAAGAATTTTGATTGGTGGATGGATTTGGATTGTTGTCCTGTTGCAGTGACTTGTTTAGTCATGTTCCTTACTTTCATACTGAATCATGTCAGTTCTCTTCAAAAATTTTCTGAAAACCAGCGGCATTGGAGTGTTCATAAGTCTTGACCAATTTTCCAGTGTTGTTTGCACTCAAATAGCCACAATGTATGAATAGTGCACCACCCTGGGTTCACCCTGTGAATGGTGTTATTTTTCTTGCATACCTTCAGTGTGGGGGTGATTATGAGACAAACTTGGCAGCAATATACCAGAAGCAGTTTAGTGAGTCTCAAGTCAACTGCCAAAATGTTTTTGATGGATGAGACTGAGCTTAGGTGTTATATCATTAAATTCCTTTGCATTGTGTTTGGAAGGAGATTAATCAGATTTACAAAGAAAAGAAGACCATTTCTAAATTGAACCAGGGTGATCCACTGTCAAAGCTTTGCACCTGTTTCAGTTCAAATGGCACCAAAGACATTGTCAGAACTGAAGAAATGTATAATGTCACTGATTCCCAGACAATTTTAGAAGAAAACTTGCACGAAACAGTGTCAGGGTGAAGAATATGATAAAAATAGATGCTTCGGCAGGACAACAATCCAAAACCATCCACCAATCCTGTTCAAAAATATTTTCAGGACAATTGGGAAAAGGTCCTGGAGTGGTTTAACACCAGACAGACTAGAATATTATGGACAAATTATGAGTTAATCTGAGACGGACCATGCCCTATTGGAGACCAACAATGAAGGTGGAGTTACAGAAAATCTGTGATGCAGAATGGACTGAAATTACTGTTGATGTAGTCTGAAAACTTTTGAAACAATGAAGTAAAATCCTGCAATCAGTTAGTGATCCTAAGGGGGAAAAGATGTAATATTACAGGAGGGTATGTAAACTTTTGAAAATGCCATAAATGCAATTAATTAATAATATTAAGGAATTTCATTGATATTGAAGTGTCAATGATTCAGAAGTGTCCGGCCACATGCAGTGCATTGTATTTCATATAAGATTTGCCTATTGTTGTAAAATAGTTCTGGAAATAGAAAAATCGGCCATTTTGCATCTGAGTATTTAACCTTTTGGGAAGAACTGTAGTCGGCAGCCCAAAAACTCATGCTTATCAAAACTGCTGTGAATATCACTTTGTCATTCTCGGGTGTGGAATATGATGTCAAGAAGTGTGATTAACATATTACAAATTGACTAATCTATCTGTGATTTATGTATATAGGTATAACTACTGTGCGACTTTTACATTGTGAGCAATAAGGTCAAACATCAGTTCATTTCCACGGTTGTCAACTGGACATAAGTGTCTGTTCCTCCTTGATTTTCACATCATTTGAGGTAGGATGAGTTGGTGCTTCCACCAGTCGACTTTAGTATGGTCTCCATTTAAGCATGTAACTCCTGGAACTCCTTGACGTACTGCAACTCCCGCTATGTCCCACTAACTCCTGCTAACTCCTGCTAACTCCCGTAGCTCCAACTAACTCCTGCTAACTCCCATAATTCCCACTAACTCCCATAACTCCTGCTAACTCCCGTAACTCCCGCTAACTCCTGCTAACTCCCACTAACTCCCTTAACTCCCACTAACTCCCGTAACTCCCGCTAACTCCTGCTAAATCCCACTAACTCCCGTAACTCCCACTAACTCCCGTAACTCCCACTAACTCCCGCTAACTCCTGTAACCCCCGCTAACTCCCGTAACTCCTGGTAACTCCCGCTAACTCCTGCTAACTCCCACTAACTCCCGCTAACTCCCGCTAACTCCCACTAACTCCTATAACTCCTGCTAACTCCCGCTAACTCCTGCTAACTCCCACTAACTCCCGATAACTCCCACTAACTCCCGTACCTCCCACTAACTCCTATAACTCCTGCTAACTCCCGTAACTCCCACTAACTCCCACTAACTCCTGTAACTCCCACTAACTCCCGTACTTCCCACTAACTCCTGCTAACTCCCACTAACTCCCACTTACTCCCGCTAACTCCCGCCACCTCCTGCTAACTCCCGTAACTCCCATAACTCCCTGAAGTCCCAAATGGAGCCTCCGTTTGGGAGTTACATGCTTAAATGGGGCCTTCAAATATGTAATACTAACGGGAATGGAAAATGTTCTAGAAACAATAATGGTGTGAATATTATATGCATAAAACACCTGAAGTTGAGGATGGTGGTAATGCAATGATGGCAGTCCTACCTGAAACTGAATAAAATGACTAAATGCTCTGTATGATATCATGCATCCAACGATATCAGATTAGATCCTCGGAGAATATCGAAATAGTGTTATTCATTATTCTTTTCAGTTAATGTCACATGTTAACACTTCCTGTGGGCTATACATTTAAGTATATATTCCCTTTTACCGTGTATGGAATAGTTAATGATTGTACTTTCACACATTCCGTGAAACCAATTTCTGCAATAATAAGTATAACTTTATATATATATTAAAT
Source organism: Platynereis dumerilii (assembly GCA_026936325.1). Taxonomy (NCBI): domain Eukaryota; kingdom Metazoa; phylum Annelida; class Polychaeta; order Phyllodocida; family Nereididae; genus Platynereis; species Platynereis dumerilii. The sequence continues at coordinate 16,893,065 of JAPTHN010000007.1, forward strand.
TTAATTCCAAATCTCATCAACATTTATTTAATAAGTTATTTTTTGAATCACATATTGCTTTGAAACATATCTGAATGTTTTCCTTGACCCTGAAAATGTATATTTTGACACCGAAATCAAGTCTCTCTGTCAATTAGAAGCTGAGATATCACCAATAATAGGTTTTTTACCTGATCGAGGGCAGCCATTTTGAATTTGGTCAATAAAAAAATTTCCCCAAGAGTGCAACCTCTTTACCCAGTTGATTTGTGATCAGTAGGTGCCTATCTACCAGAAAAAGCAAAAAAAAACAGTCATTGGATAGATAAGACAAGGTTAGGGGAAAAATCAAAGTCCGCCACTGGACTACTGGGAATCTTAGACATACTCTATTCACTAATTGAATCAGTTATCTGGGAATGGAACACTGGATACAACAGTGACTGACCTCCACCGACATCCCGTAGGCTCTGACAAGAAGTTCCAATACAAAAATTTGCACTGAATTATGTATGGCTATAAAAGTTACTTGCTAATATGTTTATTAGATGTATTAGGTATGATTTAGACATCTTAGAAATGCAAAATTTCAGAGGTCCAACTCCAAAATTGCATGAATCATAGATCATCAACAAAAAAAAATCAAATAGCGGGTATGTTTATACTAAAAGCAATACATGCAACAATGGCTGAGTCAGGGCCCGGAAACAAATAATTATTTTTCATATTTTTTAAAAAGTACACAATATTCATCCATCAGGCCATCAAAAGGCACACTAGACCATATAGCCCATATGTGTACAAAATTTAATCCATGTACCAGCAATAACGGCTGGTCATGCCTGGGAAAATCAGAACATCAAAAGGCACAACTAAACTTGACCTTGTAGCCATTTGAAGTGATTACAATACCTCTGCACAGTGCACACACTGAGGAATTCAAGGAGAAAGGAGTTTCTTTGGAGGGCAATACCTTTGTTTCATCTGTTGTCAAGTTACGACTAGTAAAGCTTGTAATACGATGTTCAGTGATTGTTCACAATAAATCTTTAATTGTACACGAAAGCATGTGTCACCATTCCGGAGAGAAAAGTGAAAATCTGTTCTGATCAAAAGTCAAAAAAATCATCTAGGCCAATGTGTATCACTGCCCACAACACACAGGGGTATCAATTTTACACTTTCAAAAGATATAGAAAATCACAGATGAGTTTAGAATTGATAACAAATGTTTCTATGCATTTGAAAATTGTTTTGCCACTTAAATTGTTGGTACAGGTGCAAAAGGATCAATGCTTGGCATTTATTGCTCAACAATTTTTTCCAAATAATTTCAGATCTTGCACAGGAAAAGGAGGATCGTCTTCATACATCCAGTCTTTTACTAGCTTCAGAATGTGGTTCAAAAGACATGAAACCATGCAGGTATTAAATTTTCTTCATAACAAAACATTTTTATTATCATAACTTTTTACGAAGTTAACACCAAAACTAGTCGTGTTTGATATTGTAATAAAAAAATTATTGGCACTTCTGAGAGTCTCTGCCTTCACCGCTAATTAAAAGATCTCTATTCGAATGGCAGTAAAATAAATAATTTCTATGGTTGTGTTTTTTCAAAAACATCTGGAAAGTGTTCTACAGGTTTTAGAACTAAAGCCGGAAAGTTAGTTTTTTCTGCTTTAAAACTCTTCTTTGAATTGATGCTCACTTTTTATATGAGATGTAGGTTTATGTGTAAAAGCCCAATTATGTTGAACAACGTAAAAAGTTAACAGGAATTTGTCAAACTTGAATAATTATGGAAATTATGATAAAAATCATGTCCTGTATTCTTATTGCTGGTGAGTCTGTTTCAAAAAACACTTCGGTGTCGCCAGTTTGCAAGACACTGTATGATATCTGTCTGTGAAACTAATTGAATTGTATTGCATTGCAGGAACAAGGTGACAGCAGATTGAGGCATTGCTGAAGAAATTTTGCCTGTCCAGGTCGAGATCACAGGAAGATCATACCAAAGAAATTGAAAAAATCATGATTATGCTATTAAATGTGTAGATCACTAAATAAACTGCAGTAAATTGTCAGCATGATTGCTTTTTGTTTGTTGTATACAAGTCTTCCAGAAACAGTAAATGCTATAATTCTTGTAGTCCGTTACATTTTGACCGGCAATTCTAACGTTTGATAAACAAAATTAATGTGTCTCTCTGCGTTTTTCAGGATTACTTTCTTTTGCTTTGATGCTAAGTTGAAATACTAGTCATTAGTTGGAATGATCAATGGGGGCTTGTCTTTAAAATAAACTATTGAGAATTGGCATAATTGTGCAGACCTAGATGTAAAAACGGAGAGTTGGCATATGTAAATTCTTAGAAGTGTAGAAATGCTTCACTAATTTCAATATCCAAAAAAAATTGGCTCACAAGATGCCATTTTCATCAGTCGCAGCCATATTTAGTGTTCAATATGGACTACCATATATAGGCATTTATATCCCATAAAGAACTTCTACAAGTTATAATAGTCTTCATTGTGGTTAAGATTATGACACTTAACTGTACCTGAATTCAGGGAAGTGGTTTATATTTTGTAAAATACACACTAGGGCAAAGCGTATAATGACATCATTCATTGTCATATTGTGCTATGTTGATATATCGGAAAAGAGTTAGTGGGAATTAACGGGAATAAGTGGAATTTATGGGAATTGATGGGAATTGGTGGGAATTGATGGGAATTAGTGGGAATTGTGGAAATAAGCCTTCATAGCTGGGAGTTACAGAGATCACTTGGGACTTGTGCAGGAATTGTAGGAATCAGTAACATATGCAGGGCCTTGTGACAGTAAGCAGGATTTGTTGAGAATTGTAGAGATTGGTTGCACTTCCGGGGAGTTCCGGGAGTTAGTGGGACTTGTAAGAATTCTGAGCATTTAAAAGGATTTGTGGAAAATTCCTAGAATTTGCAGCACTTGCGGGGAGTTGTGGGAATTACTGGGAATTGATGGGATTTATTTGGGAATTATTAGGAATTACAGGAACTATGGGAGTTGCGGGAATTATGAGGTTAAATGGGGCCTTAGAGTGTACCTACATTGACATTCTCGGGTGTACATATCTTCATGTCCCACATTTACTCATTAGACAACTGAAAATTGTATATCGGAAAAGTCAAATTTTACGTGGTTTGCTTTAGATCATTTAATTTAGATAAATCCATGATTCCATGAATAACTGATTTTTTGCAGAAACAACGAAGCAAAAAGGGAAAAGCTGCTGAGAAGTCTCCAATAAAGGAACAACCTCCGAGTGGAATGGCGTCCGGTGATACTAATGACCTCAATGCTAGAATCAATGAGCAAGGTAATGTGGTCCGTGAACTGAAGGGCGAAAAGGCTCCTGTCCGAGCTCCCTCTGGTGGTTCTGGAAATGCGGACGAGTTGAATGAAAAAATCTATGAGCAGGGCAACATTGTGAGAAAGCTCAGGACTGAGAAGGCTCCCAAGGTAATTTCTAAGGTCTTATTCGATTTTTTTTGGTCAGCTATTTTAGAAATAAATGTATGAAATAATATGAAGATGATGCAACAGGGTCAAGCCATAAAGGTGGGCCCATTAGGAATCTATTTACAAAACATATAGTACTTATTTTAGTTGACCAATAAGTCATGCAAAATGTTACAGGAAGCTGTTCATGCAGAAATCAAGAAGCTGTTTGCTTACAAGGCAGAATACAAGAAAGTTACTGGTAAAGAGTGGAGGCCAGGACAGGCCCCTTATAAGACTAAGGCTGCTCCTGTACCAGCTCCCTGCTGTGGTTCTGGAAATGCCGATGAGTTGAATGATCAAATCGCCGAGCAGTGCAACCTTGTGAGAAAGCTCAGGTTTCAGTAAGCTCCCAAGGTAACTTACGTCTTAACCAATCAGCGTGCAGTATTTCTCTCATTCTCAAATATCTAACGGCAATATGCGTAAAGTATTATGTCCTCACAGGCGTAAGATCCCTCTACTCCTGTAGGAATCATAGCTGCACAATTTGTGCACTGTCAATTTTGAAAACTGTGTTGAAGCAATAAATTGAGCTGTCTGAGAATGTTAATAATTTTCAAGCTATGATAGCTCAATCCTATAAGTTGTCAAGGTATGATAGCTCAATGCTGTAAGTTGTCCAAACGAATCATAACATTAAGCTGTGAAAACATGAAAGCTTCAGTTGTTGCAGATAGCTTGACATCTCAGTCATGCCACATATAGCGCCATCTATAACAAGCACTTCTCATAAGACTGCATTTAGTTTTCAATAATTATTTACCTACAAGAAAAAAGAACATTTATATTACACTATCCCAGAGAAAAAATGAGTAGCACACCACTTTAGCTGGTCAATTTTTTATTTTTATCTCTCTTAAATTAATTTGTGGGAGTAATTAGATGTATGCTTTCACACGTCAACCAACATTTCCAAGTCAGAGTGTGTTCAAATATAGGCTTCTAACACTGTATACCACTCAGATGAGCCACAGTCCATTGAGATTTATTCACAAGAAATTAATTTTTAAATCTCCTTGTGATGCAATGGTCTGTGTTGAATGCATCTTGGGCCTGTCCATGGTGTGCTAAAATGAAGCATACTGGATCAGGTGGATCCCCTTGAGAGATCAAACAATATTTTGGGATTACAGCCCATATTCATAAATAACTTTATAAGACAGGTCACACAAATATGAATCAAAAACAACACAAATATAAATCAAAAGCAACTAAAAATAAGTCAACACAGCTCAAAATTTTGAGTTGTGTCAGCTTGGATCAATAAGTCAACAAAACTCAATATTTTGAACTGTAAGTCAACACAGCTCATTGTTTTGAGTTTTCTCAGCTTAAATACCTTAGTCAACATAGCTTAGTATTTTGAGCTATCTCAGCTCGGTATTTTGAGTTATCTTAGCTTAAAACATTAATCTATGTTAGCTCAATCAACTTGTGCAACCATCTCACTCAATCAATTGAGCTGAATCAGCGACTCCGATTTTACAGTGTGGAATCAGAATCAAATCAGCAAAATCACGCTCATTTGCATAACATGTGTGAAGTAAAGGTCTGCCCATTCAACATATTTGGGAGTGTGTCTGAAACCTATGTCAGTGAGAAAAGTAGGCATTCCTTCCATTAAGTGGGTCAAAAGAGTCGGCCAACTTTCCCCCGGATTGCCAACTTTACCCCGTTCTACGGTACTACAAGTATTATTTTAATGTAACTCTTTTATCCTTGTTTTTATACACTGTTTTAGTTAATTTTGATACTTTTTGTCAATTGTTGCAGTCGGTAAAAAAGTCTACGGCTTATGTCTGCTTGGTCCAAATTGATCCGACTTAAAATAAAATTTCTTTGACTTTGAGGGTTTTGCTGAAGTGCATCATGCGTGAAATACCATGAATACATCCAAACGGGTGTAAAACTTTTTTTCTCTTTTCGGTATAATCAGACCACATTTAGTACCTGTATAACTGAGAATTTAAATTTGTCATAAAATTAGTCACTGCTAAATTTAAAATTTCTGTGTGTGTTTAGTTGAGGTTGAAGTGGGTGTGACAAGTTTTAAATTAACAAAATATTTTTCCTCCTTTTCTCTTTTATAGGAGGCTGTCTGTGAAGCAATAAAACAACTGCTAGACCTTAAAGCTCTCTACCTAAGTGCAACTGGAAAACACTGGAAGCCTGGTGAACATGTTCCCTCTCATGACCTCAATCTGAAAATCATTGACCAGGGCAATGTTGTGCAAAAACTCAAGTCTGGCAAGGCTCCAAAGGTAAAACAACGCACTATCAGTCATGATTTACAGTTTCTTTTTCCTCTGGATTGTTTGAGGTGTCAAAAACTGTTTTTCTTTGTGTTTAGTTTGCTAGATTGAATTTTGAATTTTCACGGTAGTGCCATGATATTAGATTAGAAGAAATTTACTGCACTATGGCGTCATCTGTAGTTACTTATGGATAATGCCCAGAAGGTCAAGGACTGCCTTATCTGACAAAATGGCATTTAGCCCGACTCTGAGGCACTTCTACTTTTAGTCAGGAAAGTGAGGTGAACAGGTACTATAAGTCAGTTTGTGGATATCTTGGTGTTTCATCAGACAAAATAGAGCTTATATAGCAGGAAATTGAAATACATCAAAGAAAGAACTTTGTGAACACGAAGATGGTGAAAGCAACACTCAGCAAGCCTAATCCCGGTGCAGGTAATATTCTCCAGCTTGATCATTTTGAGCCATTTTGTTGATGACAAGAAAGCCTCTTTCAAAAAGAGACTTGCACCGGGTCTCAAATGTGTGAAAACGATGTCTGATTATTTATGGCTGTTCTTCTTCAAGCGATAGTAATACCAATCCCAAAACCTAACAAAGACCTCAGTGATCCACTTAACTATCGTCCGATTGCACTCACCAGTTGTCTTTGTAAGACCATGGAAAGGATGGTCAACAATAGACTAGTATGGTATTTGGAATCAACTGAAGCCATAACAGAATATCAGTGCGGTTTCAGGTCCAAAAGAAGTACATTGGACCGTTTAGTATCATTAGAAACCTACATAAGAGATGCCTTCATTAAGAAAGAACATGTAGTTGCAGTATTTTTTGACCCAGAAAAAGCTTATGACACCACTTGGAAATTTGGAATTATGAAGGACATTCATGAAATGGGTCTCCGGGGAAGGCTTCCTCAATTTATAAATTCATTCCTTCAAGATTGCACCTTCAAAGTCAGAATAGGATGCACACTATCCAACAATTTTAACCAAGAAATGGGAGTTCCTCAGGGAAGTATTCTCTCTCCGACATGTTTTAACATCAAGATTAACAACATAGTCCGACATGTCAAGGAGAATATCAAGTGCTCTTTATACGTTGATGATTTCCTCGTTGCTTTTAAGTCAACCAAAATGACAAGTGTGGAACGACAACTGCAACTTAACCTAAACAGGTTGCAAAAATGGTCATATGAGAATGGTTTTATATTCTCCAAAAATAAAACGGTATGTGTGCACTTCTATCCTCCCAGAAGCTTTCAGCCAATCCTAATGTTAGAAAATTCGAAAATCAAAGTAGTAAACCAGTACAAATTCTTAGGAGTTTTACTGGATTCTAAATTCTCTTTTATTCCACATATCAAAGAACTTAAAGCTAAAGGTTTAAAATCTCTTAATCTTCTCAAAGTAGTCAGCAAGCTCAGTTGGGGTGGAGACACCACTGTATTGCTACGACTATATACGGCTATAACCCGATCACGTCTCGATTACGGGAGTATTGTATATGGATCAGCAAGACCGTCTTACCTCCGATGTCTAAATACAGTACCCCATCTGGGCATTCGCCTGTGTCTTGGGGCATTTAGAACATCGCCAATAGAGAGTCTATATGTCCTTGCGAAAGAACCACCATTGTCACTACGGCGTATAAAACTTTCGCTGCAATATTTTGTGAAACTGGCAGCATGTCCAACAAATCCGGCTTTTTACCCGGTATTTCAGCCAAAGTACCAACAAATTTATATGACTAAACAAAGTGTTATAAAACCCCTAGGGCTTAGAATGAAACCCTACTATGACATAATAAACAAAGACAACTGCATAGTTGCTGAAGTGCAGGTTCCATCCATATCTCCGTGGACCCTTCCTTCACCAATTTGTATTCTAGACCTGACAAGTCTTAGAAAATCTTCTACAAGTCCCCTGGAATACCAGAGTAAATTCCTCATAATAAAATCCCGGTATCCATCTCACAAGTTTCTTTACACGGATGGGTCCAAAGATGGACTTCTGACTGGTTACGCAGTCACCTCCGCAAAGACAAGTTACTGTAATGAACGTATACCTGATGTGTGCTTGATATTCACAGCGGAACTGACAGCTATCTACAAGGCGGTGGAAATGGCAGTCAACTCGGAAACTAACAATTTTGTAATTTGCTCTGACTCAAAGTCTGCATTGCAGGCAATAGCCAACAAGCAGGTGGAAACCCCTCTTGTATTAGACATTCTTTTTACCTTAGCAGCAATGAAAGAAAACAAGGAGATTATATTTTGTTGGATTCCAAGTCATGTTGATATCAAGGGAAATGAGATGGCTGATCTTCATGCGAAGAGAGCCTTAACTAAAAACTTAACGGACTATGTCGTCCCTTATACGGACTTAAGAAAGCATATCAATGACTTTACCAAGTATAGTTGGAAAGTACGATGGAATGCTTGCCAACGAAACAAACTACGCACAATACTACCACAAGTAATGAAAGATATAAAAATTGATGTGCACTCACGCAGAGAGCAAATCGTAATTCATAGATGTCTTATAGGGCACAGCAGATTAACCCACTCACACTTATTAAACAATGACGCATCACCAATATGTGAAGGGTGCCAAGTACCACTTTCGATCAAACATATCTTGATAGAATGTAATAACAATCTGCATCACCGACCCTTTCAATCAGGTAATCTCAAACACTTATTCTTAGAAAATTCAGCGTCCAGTATAACACAGTTCCTCAGAGATAACGACTACTTCTACAAATTATGAGAAATTAGTTCCAAGATAATCTATCTAACCAATGTTGCCTCTAAATAGCCCACACTGGTGCTGATGGAGCGTAAAACACAAACTCACTCACTCACTTATGGCTGTTCTTCCCTTGTCTGGTTTTGTGAGTCTGATCTTTCCTTGTCTGATTCCTCTGGTCTGCTTTTTCTTTGTCTGATTCTGCTTGTCTGATATTTTCTTGTCTGAATATTTCACATCTGACTTTTACTTCTCTAATGATGCTTGTCTAATATTTCTTTGTGTGAGTCTACTTGTCTTAAATTGACTTTTTGTCTGATTCTGCTTGTCTGATCTTTCCCTGTCTGAATATTTCTTGTCTGATTTTATTCCTTGTGTTGTTATTGCTTGTTGGATCTTTCCTTGCCTGAATATTTTTGTTTGATTTTTCCTGATCTCAACCCGTGTATGAATATTTTTTGTCCGAGGCTTGTATGTATATTATTGTCTGATTTTTCCGTATCTGATTATTGCTTGCCTATAAGCTTTCTTTGATTATTATTGTGTGACTCTTCCTTTTCTGATTATTGTCTGCTTGATCTTTCCTTGTCTGAATATTCCTTGTCTGATCTTTCTGATTCTTTCCTTGTCACCTCAGTGACTTCTCAACCTCTCAAATCATCAGTTGTTTCTTTTTTGTGGTAAAGATTCTGTAGCTCTGATAAAAGAGGGGGGTTACTGATTCAACCACTATAACCATTCATCCCTTGAAATTTTTTTTTTTTTTGTAATGGTGAATTTTCTGAAATGCAACATTTTCCTGACTAAATATTTTACACAATTTAGCTTGTTATTTTCATAACTTTCTTGCGATAATAGGAGGTTTCATGGTACAAAACAATTGTATAAGGGCTAAATTGTTGGACATGAGATATGTACACCCTTGAATGCCATGTGTAGCTTGGACTTACGGCCTTGTTGTGCACTCTAAACATTTGGTTGTCACTGTGACTAGTTTACGAGGGGTGTCCCAAAAGTTCTGACCAATTTTTTTGGCAGACCTTTCTATTTGAAGTAGCTGTATGAAATTTTCACAGAATCAATTTCAGGTATTTCACTATCCATTTTGAAAATATGGTACCTGTTCGAACATTTTAAATAAGTTTTCTGTTGCCATGGAAACAGAAGGTCAGTGCACCCAGCGCAGCTCAATTTTTTAGGCCAAATCCAAGTGTCTAGGCTTGTAAATAACCAAGGAATTTACTGTAAATATGCAATGGATGATCATGAAAAATATTATTTGGAAACCTAACAGTTTTTCATTTACATTTAAAGTCACTGTGAATCAGTTTAACTCATGTGCTGAGGCGATCACCTGGGTCCTCCAAACTGGGCTGTTCCTAAATTGTGGAATTTCAGTGTATGTGGCGACTGCTTCATTTCTCGTTATGACTATTATTTCTTTAATTTTTGAACTGGTATATATACTTTAGTATCACGCAAAGTTACAGAAGGCCAAATCTGGTAATTAAAGCAGATGACATTGGGTTTTGAACCTATGGTTCTTGAGTACTGCCTCTTGACAGCAGATTGTTTCAGCCAAACCGTCTCAAGCGCTGTTAGGCAACTGCTGGAAAAAGCCTTTGGTAATTGTCTCAGCTGATCAGGTTGAAATATAAATAAATGTTTATGATCTAATGATAGATATCTTGAAAGACTGCAAGCTTATCAGGAAATACATTTTTTTGTAATCATTTGCTTTTTTACTATAAATTCTCTGACTTTTAACACAGCTAATTTGCTGAATTTCGTCTTAGAAATTGAGCTGCGCTGGGTGCGCTGACCTCTCGTAACCATGGTAACAGAACAGTAACTTAAACACTTCTTACAGTCTTGATTTTATCAAAATAGATGGTCAAATACCTGAAATTTATTCTGTGAAAATTTCATTTAGCTATTTCAAATAGAAAGGTCTGCCAAAAAAATTGGTCAGAACTTGTGGGACACCCCTCGTATGACTACTTTAGAATAGTAATGGTTGCAAAATCTGGTAGTGACTTCCTGGAAAATCATTTTGACTATTCTGTCAAAATGAAAATGAATACGTTGATTATGGAAGTGTCCGACTGGTAGTCAATTTTATCACCATCTGGTAGCTTTGATTACCAGGGTGGTACAGCTTACTAATCCAATATTTGTCACATTGACAACCTGTTAGTAATTTTGACTCAAGGAGTTGTCGGTTTAGGCACCAGGAATTACCACTTTAGAGTTGTCATCTTGACCACCCTGTGTTTAGAGTGAACCTACATTGACATTCTCGGGTGTACATATCTTTAGTCATTAGACTACTGTAATTTGTACCACTCAACAGTGAAAATTGTATATCGGAAAAGTCAAATTTTACTTGGTTTGTTTTAGATCATTTAATTTAGATAAATCTATGAATAACTGATTTTTTGCAGAAACAACGAAGCAAAAAGGGAAAAGCTGCTGAGAAGTCTCCAATAAAGGAACAACCTCCGAGTGGAATGGCGTCCGGTGATACTAATGACCTCAATGCTAGAATCAATGAGCAAGGTAATGTGGTCCGTGAACTGAAGGGCGAAAAGGCTCCTGTCCGAGCTCCCTCTGGTGGTTCTGGAAATGCAGACGAGTTGAATGAAAAAATCTATGAGCAGGGCAATATTGTGAGAAAGCTCAGGTGTGAGAAAGCTCCCAAGGTAATTTCTGAGGTCTTATTCGATTTTTTTTGGGTCAGCTATTTTAGAAATAAATGTATGAAATAATATGAAGAAGATGCAACAGGGTCAAGCCATAAAGGTGGGCCCATTACAAAATATATATTACTTATTTTAGTTGACCAATAAGTCATACAAAATGTTGCAGGAAGCTGTTCATGCAGAAGTCAAGAAGCTGTTTGCTTACAAGGCAGAATACAAGAGAGTTACTGGTAGAGAGTGGAAGCCGGGACAGGCCCCTTCTAAGGCTGCTCCTGCACCAGCTCCCTCCTGTGATTCTGGAAATGCTGATGAGTTGAATGATAAAATCACCGAGCAGTGCAACATTGTGAGAAAGCTCAAGTGTCAGAGAGCTCCCAAAGTAACTAACGTCTTAACCAATCAGCATGCAATATAATATTTCTCTCATTCTCAAATATTTAATGGCAAGTTGCGTATAGTATTAGGTCCTCCGAGGCGTTAAAAACCTATCGTTTTAAAGCTCTTGAAGAGATCCCTCTACTCCTGTAGTAATCATAGCTGTACAATTTGTGGAATCAGAATCAAATCAGCTAAATCGCCCTCATTTGCATAACATGTGTGAAGTGAAGGTCTGCCCATTCAACATATTTGGGAGTGTGTCGGAATAGCCTTCCACCCATTTAAGAAACTAGCATAGTACCCGTGATAATGGGCATAATGGGAGTAAGAATGGTAGAGAGAGGGGGAACAGCCAAGGGCCAGTGTTTCAAGGCAGTAAGGCCCTCCCTCCCTCTATTGGAGTCCAGGGAAAACAAAACTACTACTGCATTGGCCAAGAGAAGATGAATAGTCGTGCATAAATGATTGTTAAGTGCACTGGTATAATATGAACGATTTGAGAAACGACACCCACTTATGGTTGTTGTAAGACGTGAAATAATGTTGCTTGCAAATTTTTGGTTGTGGGCATTGAGTAGTTTGGGAGGAGTAGCGTAAAGCATCCATGAATTAAGGGTATGATGATGATTCACTTGTTTTAAAGAATGTGCAGAAGTGGAATGGTGTTACTTGTAAATGCTCAATGTGTAGATGTTAAAATATGGGTTACCATAGTACAATATTAATTACTACCAGTATTATTTTAATGTAACTCTTTAATCCTGGTTTTTTATACACTGTTTTAGTTGATTCTGTTACTTTTTATCAAGTGTTACAATCGGTAAAAAAAGCCTACGGCTTATGTTTGTATTTTTCGAAATTGATCCGACTTAAAATAAAATTTCTTTGACTTTGAAGGTTTTGCTGAAGTGCATCATGCGTGAAATACCATGAAGACATCCAAATGGGTGTGAAACTTTTTTTCTCTTTTCGGGAACCTGTATAACTGAGAATTACCATAGGATTAGTCACTTCTAAATTAAAAATTTCTGGGTCTAACAAGTTTTAAATTAACAAAAATATTTTTCCTCTTTTGCTGTTTTATAGGAGGCTGTCGGTGCAGCAGTAAAAGCACTGCTAGATCTTGAAGCTCTCTACGAAAGTGCAACTGGAAAACAATGGAAGCCTGGTCAACATGTTCCCTCTCATGACCTCGCCCCCGCAGGTCTCGGACCTGCCCCCGCAGGTCTCGGACACTAAGGTGAAGACCTCTAAATGTCCTCTATCCTTAGTGGCCAACATTGAGACAGTGCGCATGCATGGTATGTCCCCTACCTTACAGGAGAATATCAATATACCAAGTTTCAAAACCGGATCGTACGTCAACCGAGTAACGAAGGTGCACGTCCCTCACAGAAGACAATCACAGATAGCCTGAGGTGCCAAACTAATGGCACATTCCTGCTGAAACCTGCAACCTCTGAACAACAAGAGAAATTGACCGGCATCCATGAGATAGCTAATACCAAAGTCACCATTGAACTTTTTCAAAGATCAGCAAAGGCATTATCTTCTCCAAAGAAAGCAAGACCTGCTCAGACATGAAATTACAAATTGGTTTCACAAACACGGCATCACAAAACTCAAACATCTGGCTCACACGAATGGTTATGAGTTACTGTTGCTAACATTTATAAGCGAACCAGTTCCAAAGAAAGTACCTGTAGCCTTGGAATGGTGCAGAGTTTCTCCATTCTTGCCCCATCCAAAACAGCTGCACAGGGAACTCCAACGTGCAATAAATAAAATGATAGGCCTATTGCTAAGTCAACTACCCAACTATTTATCTGTTTCTCTGTTTATCTGACTGTCTGTCGATCTATCGATTTCATTCCAGTCCCAACACAGCAAGGTTCGATTTCAGAACAGCCGGTCACCTGCACCTATATTAGACGACAGTTTCAATCATCCTTTACCTCATGCTATGCCTTCCGTCCATCCGAATCAGCCTATCGAGTGCATAGGCCTAAATAATGATACAGAACATAAGACTTCCAACCATGGATCAATCCCAATGCTATGCATTAATAATGACGAAAAATAATCGTCTTGATTCCTAAAGACTTTGGATACAAACTAAAGATACTGACATTGTGATTGGCATTACCACGCTGGCTGTCTTGCATGTTTTGGAAATATAAATCTATTCATGTACAATTTAATTTGTTGAGTAGCTAACAAATGGAATATCTACAGGACTTTTTTTATGTTCGAGGGCCTTTAGCAGTTGCTGCGGGTCCATTCGACATTTTTTTGTATAATGTTTTAAAGGACTGATATCACATTTATATGGACATTTTTTTCACTATTTTTGACTTGATAATCTAAACTGATATTGGACACTCTGAATGATTAAAAAAACACAGAACATTTACAGGTTTAATCACCAGAACTGGTACCGGTATTGTAATAATAATAAAATATATACTTTAACCGTGTTTTTAACTTTCTGTAGACTAGTGTAGACTTTGATTTTGCTTTTTATTATGATATTGATGACACATTTATCTTTTTTGATATTCGGTTTGTCAAAATAAAAGTCTATATATATTATATTTAATATTTTTCATTTTGTCTTTATTTTCGCCAATTCTTTAATTTCTGCTTTCCTGTGTTTTGAGTATCCATGACTGCTTTGACCTTTATTTTCAGGCCTAGAATGAGTTAAATGAGTGTCAACATTGGTTTTTCAATTAAATTAATACAGTAACATTAATATTTATAATTATTATGATTTTGTGTGACTGTGTACTCTGTATGAATAAAGATAAACTTTTTGATCTTTGATTTTTTATCCACCTCCAACTTTATGATTTTTAAAGAAAAATATCAATAATTCAATTATGAATTTATACTAATGTTGAAATAGTAAACCCAATATAACAGCATTTTAAATTAACTTTATAATTAATCAAATTTGGAGATTACCATAATGATCTGGCTCTCTTTGGGATAGTCCTGATAACCCTCATAGCTATTTGATTCATTTTAGTACCTCAAATAGCACCAGTTTTAAAAATTAAAAAAAGAAATATTGAAAAAATATTGAAATACCACTCTCATTGTGGCTTAAAATTTATATTGGTATTATGAAGTTTCAATGAAATAATATGGAATATACCTGCAATGGTCTACTGATATGAACATTATTCATACCCCATCCTTTTTTTAAAGGTCTTATAAAATACCTTCCAAGGCATAATGAGAGAATCAATTTGGTATTTTTAGTGGTGTATGTCTTGTTGTAAGTGCAGGAAATAGGTTAATTTTCAATTTGTGACAAACCCAAAAAACCTCAAATTTCAAGAAGTAAAAAACCCACTATAGTGTTCTATTGTATGCATGTAAGTATTGATGGATTTCTATGACTGAATTATAGAATTATGGTATCTGCAATTTGATTCATACATTGCCACTGTTAACCAGTAGCTAAAAAATCAATACTGATTTTTCCTTGTATAAGTGCAATTGGTTTTTAAAAATATCAATGACTAATGGTTTTTAACAAATCAAAAGGTGTTTGAAATACAGGACAAGCTCAGGTACCAGTTTTGAAATCTTATTAGAACTTTAGTTTTTAGAGTGAAATAAGAAAAATAAATTCCTTGTCTGCGATGATGGCTTGTCTGGCACCCCTATTACCTGGTATCATCCTTCTTTAACAATGAAATAGCTAAGGTGTAATGGTAGCGCTACACAAGCTGCTAAAGTGTCAAATCTATAAATTGGACTTTATAGAATTTGTGAGAAATTAGAACCCGTATGAATTGCTGTAAAATGAAAGATTCTCACTATCAAAATACAACTCACTGTGCCATACGGGTAACAGAGGATTCAATACTTTGGCCCTAAAATATGGAACAATATACTACTCTCCATTGAAAGGAGCCCCTCACTCAGCACCTTGATATCTCTATATTAAATAAATGGCTACTCAAAGATGAAATTAAAAGGTGAACCAGATGATAGTTGGGGGGAACTATGGATTTTCTGTTCCTCCCTCACCATTCCTGGGTGGTGTAACAGCAGTAGCACCACCAGCCTCAGCCTATGGTTTTTCTGTCTTGAAATCTTCTATCTCAGATGTCCATGTTTCATGAAACTGGTGAAACTCATTTACTGCCATTTGTGATGCAAAGTCGAAGAGTTGGGCCAGTCTCGTAAAGGATTTGTGTACCTTCAGATATTGCTTGATTTGGTGGCTGATGTTCCGCCAACGCCTTATAGGCACTAATTTGCATCTAATTTGCTAGCTTGTTCTTGCCTTTGTCAAACGTGACCTTCTTCACAAGTACCGCTCTGTATCGCTGTTCTGGAGTGTTCCCTTGATCTTTTTGTCATATATATATAAACCGCCTTCGAAGTACCTTGTGACATATTGTTTGTGCTATTCTGTTAGCTTCTTTTCATCCTGCTCTTCACCTGTGGCATACTCATGCTTTCGTTCTGTCAAGTTGTCGAGTTCAAACCTGATGTCAACTGGCAATCAAGGAGTCCTACATGAGTTTGAAGGAGCTTAGCTTGTTGTTTCATGCCTCGTACAGTTGTACGAATGAACCTGAAGTGCTCCTAAACCATGAAGACTTGCATCTGTATATCCTGCACTTGCAGGATTTCAACATCAGGTCTGCATCTTCGATCCTTGTCAGCACTAGGTGTAGCAAGTTTTGTTTGAAGTCAGAGCTGAAAACAATATAATCTTAATACAATAAACAGCATTCAATAAACAGCATTCAAAACTTACTGATCCATGACTGACTCCATGACCCTCTGGAATGTATTGGCAGAATTGGACAAACCCATCGGCATACGGACCTATTCGTAAAAGTTTGCTGCAGTAAAGGCAGTATACTTCCTATCTTCGGGTTTCATCTCAACTTGCCAACAGCTTGCCTAAAAGTCAAGTGTGGAAAACCACGACAAACCTGATAACCTGTCAAAGGTGTATATCAATCCTTGGCAGATAGTGAGCATTTAGGACAGTTTTGTTGTTCAATCGCTGAAAATTGATACAAAATCTGAGAGATCCATCCTGATTCTTAACAAATACTGCTGCAGAGAAGAAAGGACTCTTGCTTTCTTGAATCACGCTTGAGTCAAACATCTCTTGCAAATGGAATCTCACTTTATCTGTCATCGCAGGCAGAATTCTCCTGTAACTCTCTTTAAATGGAGTATCATCAGTCAGCCTTATCCGATGCTTGTGTGCTGTGCAGTGACCAAGATCTAAGCAGTCCCAAGAAAATGCATTCCTCTGTCTTTCTTGTTTCTGATGGACTCACTCTTCTGTAGAAAAGTGTTCCAAAGGAATCGTTTCCATAATGTGCTTGGAAGGGACTACTTTGAGTAGACTGGTGTAGAAATCAAACAAACTGGTACTACATCTCTACTGTAGTCTTCGCTGGGTTGTGAATTGTTTGTTGGGAACAAATGACTACAAGTACAAGAAATTTACCATCTGAAGCCTTTCTTGGCACTACCATAGGTTAGTGAGGTTAAGGTCACTGCCATCCACCATGATATATATAGGCATCAAGAGTTCCACTTGAAGTCACCATGTTATGAATTCCCTATATATAATGTTGTCATTGGCTATCCCTGCCAAGACAACTCCTCTCATTCACTGCTTCCCAATTAAATAACAGAAATGGAGGGGAATCCTTGAGACTTAGTAAATCCGGATTAAAGTAAGAACAAGTAGTAAGTGTGGTTAAAAGTCAGAAACTGTTTATTTCCAGCCAACACTCTGGTTTTGTTGTGTGGCTGGTCATCAATGATTGGTCAGGCCATTGGCCTATCAAGACAAGACAATGTGTGACATCACAGTTATGTTTATACAAGTGTGAATAAATTAGAAGACAGTGAGTGGATCTCCCATGAACTGGCTCTCAGAGGTGTTATAACTTAACAGCATTAAATTCCCATTTGCATAAAAGTCCCCAATTTGGTTTACCCAATTTATTAGTTAAATGCAATTTAAGATAGCATTCCTCAAAGGAGTGATACATTCCTGGATCTGCTCTGTCTTTCATAAAGTTGTTTTAGTGGTTTTAAAGTGAGAAGTTATCCCAACAATTTGAGGGGATTACAATTAGGGGGCTCTTTGGTTGCAGCCCTTAGAATAACAACCCAACAGGATTACATGTTGGGCCCTTTGTACAGATAGCTTGCAAACAGATTGCTGGACAAAGGGGTTGAGTAATTGGCTTAAGGGCCAAGCAGGTTGTATATTTATATAACAGATTGGAGGAGCAGATCCAGTAAAAGAGACATTTAGTTCTTACCATTTTAACCAAAAATACTGTTTCCAGATTTTCCCATGCTTAAATTAAGGACATAATGTTTACCCAAGAGATTCCAAATCACTGTTTCCTAAATGGCATTCAGGGGAGCAATACAGAAATACACATAAAATACTCAGTTATAGAATTCACATAAATGACAAGTATATGGTTATATAGAACAATGCATTATATGTAATTGTGGTAATATTCATGATTATATGACTACTCGACTTTACATATCTCCCAAACCCCACAAGCTGAATGATACCCGCTAGCATTCAGTTTTGGGTCCATCTGTGCTATCAAATATACAGTAAAGTTGAGGAACATGTGCCTTATCAAGGGTTATGACTAAAGTAAATTTTACATAATGATTGGCCAGGCCAGCGACATGTCATAACCGGGCACTATTAATACAGTTTTACATTTGCTGATAATGCTTGATTGATATTGAATAAATTTACAGTGAGATAGTTGACTAAAACATGATTGACTTTGCAATTGTCAAAGGTCCCTCTAAGTGGTTAGGTGCTTGGTATCTGTTTCAACTTCTCCTAATTGGTGATTATACAAACATCATCTATTATTTACACAGTGACATAACAAGGGGGTAACTAATTTGCTTGAGCCCTACCTCCTTGTTTAAACAATGGTAAGACATTGACATACATGTCAATTATGAATTTGGCAATGGGTGCTCCCCTTTAGCCTTAACCACAAAAGAATTTTTGTTGTTTTGTTTCTAAGCTAAACATATAAACATGTAAGTTGACATAAAAGATATACCATTAAACGATACAACATCTATGTTGGGGGTGCTAATTTTACCCTTTGGTAGACCTCCAACCTACAGATACATATTTAAAGAAGACTAATATTGCGATTAAGCCTTTGTGCTTAGGACATACAATATGTTCTTTTAAATGGATCTTCACTAGACACAACATTAAGTGGGCAGCTGAGGTGACTAGAGACTAGGATTAAGTTCTATAGGTAACTTAGGACATCTGGTCTGACCTCCAGCTTGTTCTGCAACTAGGTTAGGTGAGGTGACTAAACATGGGATCAGGTTAATCTTTACCCTCCTAAGATTAGGCCTGTGACGTCCATGTCGACCTTTCCCGGTGTCTACTTACTAGATTCTAGGTAATGCTTAATAATTACTGATGATAGCGCCCCCCCTCTTCGGGGTTTCTTCTGTTTGCTTGGCCTAGGTGGTAAAAACTAGCCGGCTAAGCTGGTAAAGCAAGAAGCAAACAGCATTCCATTCGAAGGTGGAGAGCGCCAGGTATATAGTAATGACATATTATCATAGATGAGGACAATTTGTTAATTGTCCGTAAATGATATTAACTGTACGTATTCATCGTACTTGCTGAATGACCCCTGGTGACACTTTACAACTGTAAGGGAACTGAGAAAAACCATAGGCAGGAAACGTAAAAACCTCGATATCAAAAGGAAAAGAGAAAACTGCCATGGAAAAGTCAGTAAAATGTGAGCACTTCGCGTAACTTGGCCTGCCTGGACTGATGTACATGTATGTCTAAATTCAGGTGAGACAGAACTACATCACTCCAAAACCGTGATCAAGGGAAAAAGGAGAGTTCATCCTGTCGCCTGTGTGGTGGAATTTCTTAGAAATTGTGATTATTTAAAGTTCTTGTGGTTTATATACATTAAGCTGTTGTCATGGTAGCTTTTACTGTGCCCAGGTGGAAGCCGTGGCTTCTAAGTACCCTAGGCAGGTGGCAAGTGATCGCGAAGTGTTTAAGTTACATGGTAATTAAGCTAATTGGCTTATAGCGATGGAATGGCTTAAGCGAAATACCTTCACTACTTAGCGTGTTTGTGGTAAAAATTCGTTAAAGTAGAGTTAGAAAAATTAGCGACTAATGTTTACCTTCTGTAGGAAAAAATGCTGACTCATGCTGAGCGTGGGAAACATTACATAACATTATATAACCAGGCACTGAGGCGTGTCGGGGTCACTGGGACGCTTGGGTGCAAAAGATCCAAGAGTGGGTCAAGTTCAGCAATGGTGCAACATACAGAGGTTAGAAATTTGGTGACCGAGCCACTAAAACAGCTGTAACAGGCTAACCAGTGACAGTAGCTGCATAATAAAAACAGCATTGCATAGGTCGTCACTTAGGCTATAACATATCCAAGATCCAAGGCTGTAGGAGCCGTAGATTTCCAGTGAGAATTTGTGACAACTTTAACATTTTCATATAACATTTGATACAACACAACGTCTTCTCTCCCGTCAGTTTCGTCTGCTTCTGTTCTGCGACATTGGGCTGAAAGGAAGAGCATGCATATAGACGTTGCATGTAGTTCAGTAATGTGCCTTCTCGAGGGCCAGGGTTACATGCACTTCAGGACTGCCATGACACATAGATACACTCTCACTTCAGAGAAACATACCCTGGCCGACACAATTTAATTTCACAATAAAAAATAATCCGTGGTCACCGTGTTGACCAACTGGTGAGCAATTCAAGACATTTGTGCTTTCTCAAGGACTAATGGCTGCATGATTTCTTAGGACTGTCATGTAACAGGATTCACCGTGTGAACGACATATGCCATTAGTCAGCACTATTAAATACAATTGGCACATATATACTTTGAAGACATAGACATTAATAACATAATCCACGACATTTGGCGATGAGTGGAGTGAGACCGAGACCGGCTGTTGGTCTTGTCCAGGGTCTGTTCCTGGATGAGGGGCTTACTGTCAATTGTCATTAGCGTTTATGGGAGTGGTGCTCAGTGTGGGACTCGTCACACTGGGTAGGGCAGGGTAAATGTTGGTAGCTGTCGTGGCTTGTAATTGGAGCTGTTCTTGGGGAGCGTCCTGTAATGGCTCAACCTCCTTGAGGCAGGCATCGTTAATTACTCGATACTTGGATTTCAGTTTTGCCCACAGAAAACGTCCTTTAAGAGTTAACCCCGTGACAATAAGCCAGAGACAGACAATGAGGCTTACATTAATGAATCCTAAAGGCCTCTGGGAGGTTGTGTGTTTCTTGGTAGGTGCCGAGTGGTTGTCAGTTAGTTGGGCTATGTCCGTTATGAGGGGGTAGTCCAGCTGGTGGCTGGTTATTGTGGGGAAGGTCAATTCTACGTTTGACTGGGATATGACATGGCTGAAGTTAAAATGGTCAGTTACCGTGACTGTTGGCATTACGTATCTACGTTCTAGGTGCATACGTTTGATGCAGACTGCTGACCAGCCTTCGCCGATGACCTGACAGTCACTGATACATGTGATGTTATAGGTGCCTCTATCTAAGTATACATGGGACTCAGGTTTGCCAGCGCAGCGTATTATGAGATTCTGGCCCATGGAAATGACAGCATATTGGTTGACATCTAAATTTGATACCATGGCGTCCGGTACGAGAGGTCGGACTTCTATTTGGCAGTTGGCTGTCAGTTTTGGCCTGTTAGTGAGCAGGCCTCTAACACATTGCATTTTGCTGTTCGCAAATTCTAAGGATGCAAGGCAGGCCGTGGGATTAGCCCCAATACAATTCTGTGGGGAAGCTATATTGCCAGAAATGGTGTCAAAGGCATACGACCTGCCTACTCTAACATTAAGTTGATATGAAGAATCGTTTAAGGGCACGCCCACTGAAATGATGTTAAATCTAATATAGGGTCTTGGGGCTACTAGTGGAATGACAATTTGATATAAAAGATTATCGTCATGGAGCCATATGGGCTTTACAGACACGAATTGGTACAGCCAGTCAACAGTCCCACTCACCTTGTGATCTCGCCCCGCTTGGGCGAGAATTTCCTTCAATTGTGGCTCCGAGAGCAGGTCCCTCGTCAATTTGCCTCCTTGCAGTTCTGTCCTTTGGCGATGGAAAAGCTGTACTTGATCCAGGTAATGGTCGACTGCCATGTCTAGAATGTCCAAGTATCGATCGAGCTGGGTGAGTAATTCTATGAAGCTCAGCCTCCTCGCATGGTCCTGGATGATCGTTTGGATGACAGAGACAGCTTGATTGAGCTCTTTAACTTCCGCTTGTATATGCTGCTGTCGGACTGCAAGTCGGGTGACGTAGGACCTGGTTTGGTTGACAATTGATGCCAAGTTGTTGTGGGCGTGGCTGATGGCTAGGGTTGATCCTGCCACTTCTGATAGGGCTTCCCTAAAACGGGTAAGCTGTGCATCTGTGGCCACCCCGAATAAGGTGTGCAATATCGACCCTCCTAGGTCAATCAGGCCTCGTCGTGACCGGACTCGGGAAACGTGCCCATGCTGGGGAGAGGAATGTGCCGCAATTCCCAAAGCTGCAACAAGCCGCTCCCTCCTGATCGCTTGGGTGTCCAGGTCAGCTGTGAGACCCTTTTGTTTGAGGGCTTTGATGGTTGCAAAAGACTTCTCCAAAGAATTAACATAGTAGACCAGTGCCTGTGGGTATATGGGTGGATCCAACGTGACAAATATGTCCCAAGTTGCTACTACCTGTCGCAACTCTTCTCCTCCAGTGATGGAGATGCCATCGGGCAAGCGAGTGACTTCAATGGCGTCATATCTGCGACTCTGGTAGTTGGGCAGCAGTGCTGGGGCAATTGGGCCCATTAGGCCGAAGCAGATTAACAGGACAAACATTGTGCTAGAAAGGACTTAACTGCTTCAATGGCTTGTACTCGTTGTCTCTTCTGGTCCTCCTGTGATGGGACAGGGGAGTCTGAGAGATCTCTTTTTGCTGCTCTCGTGAAGTAGGGCCTGGGACGCTTCACTCCTTCATAAGGTTCTGCAGGCTGGGCCCGTCGTGGGGGCTGCCGATGGAGTCTCTTGTGGTCCGGTGTCCTCAGCTGCGTGGGGCCCGAGCGTTTGTGGGCTGGGGCTGTGGGTGGGGCCGGGTTGTGTTGCCTTTCGAAGCGGTGGGCGCTGGGTAGCTGGGGTCCTGAGGGCAGCGCTCTCTGTTGTTGGTAATCCAATTTCTGGGCTGCCAATCTGTGATGCTTGTCCACCCTAAGATGCCTTGGTGTCGGAGCGGTAGTTTGAGTAGTCCTGGCTGTCTGAGGGTCAGCAGCAGAATGACCCTTGATCTTGGCTTTGGGACCAGCAGAACTGTGGGGGTGCGCTGTGCGCTTGACCGCACCGCGGCCGGCTTCTGTGGGCTGTGATTGGTGTAGGGGCTCTTGCCTTTCTTGGGGGGTCGGTGGACGGGGTGGGGGCGTGGCGAAGGGCTGTTCTCTCTCTGGCCGCTTCCTTTTGTTTGCTGGCCTTCTTTGGGGAGCTTTGTTCGCCTGGGGCGGATCCACGAGGGGCTGGGCATGTAAGCCTGTGTGTCTCGATGGCTTGTTCGATTGGCTCATGGGGCGAGGGTTGTACTCGTCCCAGCACAGGTTCGGATCCACCAGCTTCACCTTATTCCTGTTGAGGGTCTTGGTCTTGCCCGACTGTTGGTGGACTAACCATACGACCTTGTCCCTGACCTTGGTGACCGTCCACTGTGGGTCCAATTTGGAGGTGAGGGTCAAGTTCTCGAATGCCCTGATTACTACCGAGTCTCCTGGCTTGAGCTCCTTCGTGTTTGCCTGTTTCTCCAGTCTTTCTCTGTTCCACCTGCGTGCTTCATATGTGCACTTTGATGCCGTCCTTAGTGCCGTGGCTAAATGTTGGAGCCTCTCGTCCAAGGGCTGTTCGCTGGGCAGTAACCTGGACAGTGGTAGGCGTGCTCTTCTCCCAAAATGTAATGCCCAAGGAGTCCTCCCACGTGCCTCTCTCGTTGTTAATGAGGGTGGTTATGATCTGTTTGAGAGTACCATTAAATCTCTCACATTTCCCATTGGCCTGGGGGTTATACGGCGTGGTTCGCCTATGCTCGATGCCCACAGCTTTGAGGTATTGGGTGAGGGCCTTGGCGTTAAATTCGAGGCCCTGGTCGCTAATTATGACGTCACAGAAACCATGCCTGCTGAAGTACAGACGACTGAGAGCTTCCCATACTGCTTGGCTGGTCTTCGATGGCAGTGCGAAGGCTTCGGCCCATCCTGTGCAGTGGTCCAAGACTGTCAGGATATAGGTGTTGCCCTGTGGCGTCTCCACGAGAGGGCCTATGAGGTCCATTGCCACAATTTGCATAGGGGAACGAGCAATGGGCATATGACCCATCGGAGGCTTGACACGACGCTTGGAGTGTACCAGGCAGTGTGTGCATTTGGCGATGAAGGCTTGGATGTCGGCCCGCATCCCTTTCCAACCAAAAGCCTCCTGCACCTTCTTCAGCGTCCTTCGGAGTGACATGTGTCCCACTTCTTGATGTGCGACCTCCATGATCTTTTGCCTATGGTCAGGTGGCAAGATGAGGCGAGGGTGCTCTGGGGCGTATCTGTTGGGGAGTCTCGCCGAGTAGAGGAGTCCATTTATGACCTCATAGTCCTCGTCTCCATCATCCTCGTCTTTGTCTCGCCACTCTTGCATCTGCCTTTGATCACGGGCCACTTTGGCGATGTCCAAGTCGAAGCAGAGCGCTGGGGTGTCATAACCGTCTTCGACGCGTGGCAGCTTATCTCCTAATTGCCAGTAGCCCACATCAAAGGTAGCCTGCTCCGGGTGGGTCGGGGGGGGGGGGGTCGGCGCTCTTTTGTTTCTGTTTGATTCTGGACAACATGTCAGCCCGCACATTGAGCTTCCCCTTATGGTACTCGACTTTGCATCCATATTCGGCCAAGAGTACAGCCCATCTCTGTATCTTGGTATTATTCATTTGTTTGGTGAATAAACTAGCCAGTGGTTTATGGTCGCAAAAGGTCCTGTAGGAGGCGTTGATTAGGTATACTCTGAGTTCGACCAGACAATGGACCAATGCTAAGGCCTCTTTCTCGATCGTGGCCCATCTCTTCTGCGTCGGTGACAGCTGTTTCGATACGTAGTCAACAGGCCTCTCAACGCCACTGGCATCGAGTTGACATAGTACGCCACCTATGGCGTATTCGCAGGCGTCTGTATACAGGAAGTAGGGTTTATTGGTTTGGGGATGGGCCATGATGTTGTCACTGAGTTCCTGTTTGAGTCGATCAAACGAAACTTGGTGCGCATCGGTCCATTCGAATTTGACGTTCTTCCTCGTGAGATTCGTCAGCGGTTCAGCGATCCTGGCGTAGTCTCGGATGCAGGACCTATAATAATTAGCCATACCCAGCCACGTTAGAGGGCGCTTCGAGCCTATCGATGGCTGCAGTCTTGTCTGGGTCGGCTGCCAGGCCCTGGTCGCTGACGATGTAACCGAGGAGCTTCACTTGTCTAGCTGCGAAGACGCACTTCTTCGGGTTCAGTCGCATGTTGTAGGTCCTGAGCCTGTCGAAGACGAGCTTGAGATGTTGCAGATGAGTCTCCTCGTCAGGGCTAT
The DNA here is from genome assembly GCA_026936325.1 of Platynereis dumerilii. Lineage (NCBI taxonomy): Eukaryota > Metazoa > Annelida > Polychaeta > Phyllodocida > Nereididae > Platynereis > Platynereis dumerilii. The sequence continues at coordinate 16,918,387 of JAPTHN010000007.1, forward strand.
AGATAACCAGATCGTCAATATAACAGAGAACTATCGTACCTATGAGGCCCTTTAGCATGACATCCATCGCTCTCTGAAACTTCTGTGTCGAGTTGGACAGGCCCATCGGAAGACGGGTGAAGTGGAACAGGCCCCGATGGCACACAAAGGCCGTTTTCTCCTGGTGGTCGGGGTGGAGAGGCAGCTGGTGGTATCCCGACTTCAGGTCGAGGGTGGAGAAGACTCGGGCCCCCTGTAGCTGATCGAAGATGTCTCTGATCAGGGGTATGGGATAGGCATCTTTTCTTGTGATTTTGTTCATGGCCGTGTAATCGATCATCACCCTCGGGCCTTCCGATTCATTTTTCTTGGACACCAGGACCACTGGGGCTGCCCAAGGGGACGAGGATGGCACTATGATGCCCTGCTCTAAGAATTCGTCGATCTTGGCGTCCAGCGCAGCTCTCTTGGTCAATGGTAGTCGATAGGGCCTTCTCTTGATTGGCCCCCCATGAGTGTCAATTTTAATCTGTAACTCGGGGTGGCAACCGATTGCCTCCCCTTTGGCCGCAAATAAATCCCCATTGTCTTCCACAAAGGCCTTAATTGATTGACATTCAACACGGGGGGGGGTTGGTCGCCCAGCGACGCAAGTAAATACCTCCTGGGTATCAATTCATAGGCGTGCTCCTTCCACGTGAGCACGCCCCTTTTATAGTCTATAATAGCACCATGTTTTCTTAAAACGTCTCTGCCCAGTATCATTCCATGGCCTACGTCGTCCACAACAATGACTCTGATAGGGCCTGCCCTCAGTTCAATGATCTCACACTCTCCTAGCACCTTGAGTGGTTCCCCCGAGACGCCAATGCAATTCAATGGAGGGCTTAATGGCAGGGGCGGATCCAGATACTTTGCAATAGGTATCATATTCACTGCGCCTTAGTACAGAGACTGCAGCACCGGTATCTAATAAAGCTTTGCACGAGCAATTATTGAAATTAAGTTCTACAAATACCAGTGTGTCCCTGTCCAAGGCGCTTAGTGGCCCCCCTGGGCCTGTGAAACGTGGTGGCTACGCTGCTGCCTTCTGTTCTGACCTTGCTGGGCCCGGCGATGGGTGGGGTTTCGTCCCTGCCTGTCGTCTCGTCGGGCGTAGCACTGGCTAGATACGTGTCCAGGTCGCTGACAGAAGTTGCAGATGGGAATGCCATCTGGAGTGAAGTTATTCTCCGAGCGATTGTTCTGTGCACCCTGGGCATAGTGGCCTTGGTCTCGGGCGTAGCGTCGCCCTCCTTGCTGGCGAGGGGTCCAGGGTTCGTTTGATTGGTCCTGGTAGGTTCGACTGTGCTGCTGGTGGTGGTGTTGTTGTTTCCTGTCGTGGCGCAGGTCGTCTCTGAACCCTTGCATTGTGGCTGTCAGCTTCGTAAACTGCTGTGTCATGCCTGTCATCTGGCGTTGCAGTTCACAGAGCTGTGGTTGGGGCGGCGCTAATTGCTGTTGCTGAATCTGCGGCCTGGCCTGAGGAGGGGGTTGTTGGCCACCCATGGCTCCAATTTCCATGGGCTCCTCCACTCTGTCTGGGATCGCTGGATGTCCAATGATGCCCCTCTCCCTGGCCATTTGGATCCGCTGCTGGGTTGACTCATGGGTAGCCACCTTATCCATGGCGTCTTCATACGTCGCCGGGTAGCCCTTAGCAATTAATTTGATGCCCACTTTGTCGTCATTGAGGCCTTTGATATACCAGTCGACCAATTGCCTCTTTTCCGCCACTGACCTGAGATCGCGAGCATTCAAGGGGAAGGCCACTTCCACAGCTTTTCTGTACCTTCTGCCATAGGCTGCTGTGGATTCATATGCTGCTTGTCTCATGTGTTCCACCTCGTGGCGTAGTTTCTCGTCTTCTTGGGGGGACAGGAACTGAATCTGGACGTGTGCTTTGACTGCTTGCCACGTGACATTGTCTCTGATAGGTTGCGATCTGAGGAACCGCTCAATTTCCTCTCTGAGGCCATCGGTGGCTGATGTGCAGGCGACTAGTATAGTCAAGTCTGTATAAGGCAAGGTCAACTCTACCTCTCTGATCCAGTTCCTGACCGCCTGGGAGGTCGTGCCGTCGCATCGGGGAACTCGTGCCGCACTTTCGAGGGCTCTCTGGCGGTCCTCGTTCTGTTTCTGTTGTTCAAGGGCCTGGGTTTGGAGCCTGAGGACCTCGAGGTGCTCTTGTTTAGATTCTTCCCTGAACTGCGTTCTAAGCGTCCTTTCTTGGTTCAGGTACTCCACAAATGTGATTTGAGGAAGTGCTGCAGGTACCTCGCTGGCTGCTGCTGGGTCGGGGACCCCTCCTGCAGGGTTCTGCTGGACGGCTTCACCGCCGGGTCCGTCATTAGGAGGCATAGCTGTCGGCTGTTCGTGGAGTTGGGGGTGCTGAGCGTGTCTACGATTCTCTCGTTGCTGTCTTTGTATGATGAGTCGTTGATTAATGGTCAACGCTGTGGCACTTTCTGGCAACACTCATTTTACAAATAAAATAATCCTGAGAATGGTATAAGTATTTCTTCTGCCTAACTTTGAGCTAAACGTCGACTTGATTTACAGCAACTGAGCATAAAATTTTCCTCTTCTTGTTTCAGTTACACTGGGTTTCTTGATGATACAAGGTCGCCTGTTTAGCAACCAGGGAGTTCTTGAGAATCCACTGTTATCAATTTCAGTAATTTTAGTGTCAACTTACTTGTCTCCAGAACTTACAGGTCTCCTTAAATTGACTCTGTAGTTCAACCAGTCAGGGTACACCAGTATCAATTCCCTATATATAATGTTGTCATTGGCTATCCCTGCCAAGACAACTCCTCTCATTCACTGCTTCCCAATTAAATAACAGAAATGGAGGGGAATCCTTGAGACTTAGTAAATCCGGATTAAAGTAAGAACAAGTAGTAAGTGTGGTTAAAAGTCAGAAACTGTTTATTTCCAGCCAACACTCTGGTTTTGTTGTGTGGCTGGTCATCAATGATTGGTCAGGCCATTGGCCTATCAAGACAAGACAATGTGTGACATCACAGTTATGTTTATACAAGTGTGAATACATTAGAAGACAGTGAGTGGATCTCCCATGAACTGGCTCTCAGAGGTGTTATAACTTAACAGCATTAAATTCCCATTTGCATAAAAGTCCCCAATTTGGTTTACCCAATTTATTAGTTAAATGCAATTTAAGATAGCATTCCTCAAAGGAGTGATACATTCCTGGATCTGCTCTGTCTTTCATAAAGTTGTTTTAGTGGTTTTAAAGTGAGAAGTTATCCCAACAATTTGAGGGGATTACAATTAGGGGGCTCTTTGGTTGCAGCCCTTAGAATAACACCCCAACAGGATTACATGTTGGGCCCTTTGTACAGATAGCTTGCAAACAGATTGCTGGACAAAGGGGTTGAGTAATTGGCTTAAGGGCCAAGCAGGTTGTATATTTATATAACAGATTGGAGGAGCAGATCCAGTAAAAGAGACATTTAGTTCTTACCATTTTAACCAAAAATACTGTTTCCAGATTTTCCCATGCTTAAATTAAGGACATAATGTTTACCCAAGAGATTCCAAATCACTGTTTCCTAAATGGCATTCAGGGGAGCAATACAGAAATACACATAAAATACTCAGTTATAGAATTCACATAAATGACAAGTATATGGTTATATAGAACAATGCATTATATGTAATTGTGGTAATATTCATGATTATATGACTACTCGACTTTACATATCTCCCAAACCCCACAAGCTGAATGATACCCGCTAGCATTCAGTTTTGGGTCCATCTGTGCTATCAAATATACAGTAAAGTTGAGGAACATGTGCCTTATCAAGGGTTATGACTAAAGTAAATTTTACATAATGATTGGCCAGGCCAGCGACATGTCATAACCGGGCACTATTAATACAGTTTTACATTTGCTGATAATGCTTGATTGATATTGAATAAATTTACAGTGAGATAGTTGACTAAAACATGATTGACTTTGCAATTGTCAAAGGTCCCTCTAAGTGGTTAGGTGCTTGGTATCTGTTTCAACTTCTCCTAATTGGTGATTATACAAACATCATCTATTATTTACACAGTGACATAACAAGGGGGTAACTAATTTGCTTGAGCCCTACCTCCTTGTTTAAACAATGGTAAGACATTGACATACATGTCAATTATGAATTTGGCAATGGGTGCTCCCCTTCAGCCATAACCACAAAGATTTTTGTTGTTTTGTTGCTAAGCTAAACATATAAACATGTAAGTTGACATAAAAGATATACCATTAAACGATACAACATCTATGTTGGGGGTGCTAATTTTACCCTTTGGTAGACCTCCAACCTACAGATACATATTTAAAGAAGACTAATATTGCGATTAAGCCTTTGTGCTTAGGACATACAATATGTTCTTTTAAATGGATCTTCACTAGACACAACATTAAGTGGGCAGCTGAGGTGACTAGAGACTAGGATTAAGTTCTATAGGTAACTTAGGACATCTGGTCTGACCTCCAGCTTGTTCTGCAACTAGGTTAGGTGAGGTGACTAAACATGGGATCAGGTTAATCTTTACCCTCCTAAGATTAGGCCTGTGACGTCCATGTCGACCTTTCCCGGTGTCTACTTGCTAGATTCTAGGTAATGCTTAATAATTACTGATGATAGCGCCCCCCCTCTTCGGGGTTTCTTCTGTTTGCTTGGCCTAGGTGGTAAAAACTAGCCGGCTAAGCTGGTAAAGCAAGAAGCAAACAGCATTCCATTCGAAGGTGGAGAGCGCCAGGTATATAGTAATGACATATTATCATAGATGAGGACAATTTGTTAATTGTCCGTAAATGATATTAACTGTACGTATTCATCGTACTTGCTGAATGACCCCTGGTGACACTTTACAACTGTAAGGGAACTGAGAAAAACCATAGGCAGGAAACGTAAAAACCTCGATATCAAAAGGAAAAGAGAAAACTGCCATGGAAAAGTCAGTAAAATGTGAGCACTTCGCGTAACTTGGCCTGCCTGGGCTGACATATATGTCTAAATTCAGGTGAGACAGAACTACATCACTCCAAAACCGTGATCAAGGGAAAAAGGAGAGTTCATCCTGTCGCCTGTGTGGTGGAATTTCTTAGAAATTGTGATTATTTAAAGTTCTTGTGGTTTATATACATTAAGCTGTTGTCATGGTAGCTTTTACTGTGCCCAGGTGGAAGCCGTGGCTTCTAAGTACCCTAGGCAGGTGGCAAGTGATCGCGAAGTGTTTAAGTTACATGGTAATTAAGCTAATTGGCTTATAGTGATGGAATGGCTTAAGCGAAATACCTTCGCTACTTAGCGTGTTTGTGGTAAAAATTCGTTAAAGTAGAGTTAGAAAAATTAGCGACTAATGTTTACCTTCTGTAGGAAAAAATGCTGACTCATGCTGAGCGTGGGAAACATTACATAACATTATATAACCAGGCACTGAGGCGTGTCGGGGTCACTGGGACGCTTGGGTGCAAAAGATCCAAGAGTGGGTCAAGTTCAGCAATGGTGCAACATACAGAGGTTAGAAATTTGGTGACCGAGCCACTAAAACAGCTGTAACAGGCTAACCAGTGACAGTAGCTGGATAATAAAAACAGCATTGCATAGGTCGTCACTTAGGCTATAACATATCCAAGATCCAAGGCTTTAGAAGCGTTAGGTTTCCAGTGAGAATTTGTGACAACTTTAACATTTTCATATAACATTTGATACAACACAACGTCTTCTCTCCCGTCAGTTTCGTCTGCTTCTGTTCTGCGACATTGGGCTGAAAGGAAGAGCATGCATATAGACGTTGCATGTAGTTCAGTAATGTGCCTTCTCGAGGGCCAGGGTTACATGCACTTCAGGACTGCCATGACACATAGATACACTCTCACTTCAGAGAAACATACCCTGGCCGACACAATTTAATTTCACAATAAAAAAATAATCCGTGGTCACCGTGTTGACCAACTGGTGAGCAATTCAAGACATTTGTGCTTTCTCAAGGACTAATGGCTGCATGATTTCTTAGGACTGTCATGTAACAGGATTCACCGTGTGAACGACATATGCCATTAGTCAGCACTATTAAATACAATTGGCACATATATACTTTGAAGATATAGACATTAATAACATAATCCACGACATTTGGCGATGAGTGGAGTGAGACCGAGACCGGCTGTTGGTCTTGTCCAGGGTCTGTTCCTGGATGAGGGGCTTACTGTCAATTGTCATTAGCGTTTATGGGAGTGGTGCTCAGTGTGGGACTCGTCACACTGGGTAGGGCAGGGTAAATGTTGGTAGCTGTCCTGGCTTGTAATTGGAGCTGTTCTTGGGGAGCGTCCTGTAATGGCTCAACCTCCTTGAGGCAGGCATCGTTAATTACTCGATACTTGGATTTCAGTTTTGCCCACAGAAAACGTCCTTTAAGAGTTAACCCCGTGACAATAAGCCAGAGACAGACAATGAGGCTTACATTAATGAATCCTAAAGGCCTCTGGGAGGTTGTGTGTTTCTTGGTAGGTGCCGAGTGGTTGTCAGTTAGTTGGGCTATGTCCGTTATGAGGGGGTAGTCCAGCTGGTGGCTGGTTATTGTGGGGAAGGTCAATTCTACGTTTGACTGGGATATGACATGGCTGAAGTTAAAATGGTCAGTTACCGTGACTGTTGGCATTACGTATCTACGTTCTAGGTGCATACGTTTGATGCAGACTGCTGACCAGCCTTCGCCGATGACCTGACAGTCACTGATACATGTGATGTTATAGGTGCCTCTATCTAAGTATACATGGGACTCAGGTTTGCCAGCGCAGCGTATTAGCGTATTATGAGATTCTGGCCCATGGAAATGACAGCATATTGGTTGACATCTAAATTTGATACCATGGCGTCCGGTACGAGAGGTCGGACTTCTATTTGGCAGTTGGCTGTCAGTTGTGGTCTGTTTGTGAGCAGGCCTCTAACACATTGCATTTTGCTGTTCGCAAATTCTAAGGATGCAAGGCAGGCCGTGGGATTAGCCCCAATACAATTCTGTGGGGAAGCTATATTGCCAGAAATGGTGTCAAAGGCATACGACCTGCCTACTCTAACATTAAGTTGATATGAAGAATCGTTTAAGGGCACGCCCACTGAAATGATGTTAAATCTAATATAGGGTCTTGGGGCTACTAGTGGAATGACAATTTGATATAAAAGATTATCGTCATGGAGCCATATGGGCTTTACAGACACGAATTGGTACAGCCAGTCAACAGTCCCACTCACCTTGTGATCTCGCCCCGCTTGGGCGAGAATTTCCTTCAATTGTGGCTCCGAGAGCAGGTCCCTCGTCAATTTGCCTCCTTGCAGTTCTGTCCTTTGGCGATGGAAAAGCTGTACTTGATCCAGGTAATGGTCGACTGCCATGTCTAGAATGTCCAAGTATCGATCGAGCTGGGTGAGTAATTCTATGAAGCTCAGCCTCCTCGCATGGTCCTGGATGATCGTTTGGATGACAGAGACAGCTTGATTGAGCTCTTTAACTTCCGCTTGTATATGCTGCTGTCGGACTGCAAGTCGGGTGACGTAGGACCTGGTTTGGTTGACAATTGATGCCAAGTTGTTGTGGGCGTGGCTGATGGCTAGGGTTGATCCTGCCACTTCTGATAGGGCTTCCCTAAAACGGGTAAGCTGTGCATCTGTGGCCACCCCGAATAAGGTGTGCAATATCGACCCTCCTAGGTCAATCAGGCCTCGTCGTGACCGGACTCGGGAAACGTGCCCATGCTGGGGAGAGGAATGTGCCGCAATTCCCAAAGCTGCAACAAGCCGCTCCCTCCTGATCGCTTGGGTGTCCAGGTCAGCTGTGAGACCCTTTTGTTTGAGGGCTTTGATGGTTGCAAAAGACTTCTCCAAAGAATTAACATAGTAGACCAGTGCCTGTGGGTATATGGGTGGATCCAACGTGACAAATATGTCCCAAGTTGCTACTACCTGTCGCAACTCTTCTCCTCCAGTGATGGAGATGCCATCGGGCAAGCGAGTGACTTCAATGGCGTCATATCTGCGACTCTGGTAGGTGGGCAGCAGTGCTGGGGCAATTGGGCCCATCAGGCCGAAGCAGATTAACAGGACAAACATTGTGCTAGGAAGGACTTAACTGCTTCAATGGCTTGCACTCGTTGTCTCTTCTGGTCCTCCTGTGATGGGACAGGGGAGTCTGGGAGATCTCTTTTGGCTGCTCTCGTGAAGTAGGGCCTGGGACGCTTCACTCCTTCATAAGGCTCTGCAGGCTGGGCCCGTCGTAGGGGCTGCCGATGAAGCCCCTATGGTCCGGTGTCCTCGGCTGTGTGGGGCCCGAGCGTTTGTGGGCTGGGGCTGTGGGTGGGGCCGGGTTGTGTTGCCTTTCGAAGCGGTGGGCGCTGGGTAGCTGGGGTCCTGAGGGCAGCGCTCTCTGTTGTTGGTAATCCAATTTCTGGGCTGCCAATCTGTGATGCTTGTCCACCCTAAGATGCCTTGGTGTCGGAGCGGTAGTTTGAGTAGTCCTAGCTGTCTGAGGGTCAGCAGCAGAATGACCCTTGATCTTGGCTTTGGGACCAGCAGAACTGTGGGGGTGCGCTGTGCGCTTGACCGCACCGCGGCCGGCTTCTGTGGGCTGTGATTGGTGTAGGGGCTCTTGCCTTTCTTGGGGGGTCGGTGGACGGGGTGGGGGCGTGGCGAAGGGCTGTTCTCTCTCTGGCCGCTTCCTTTTGTTTGCTGGCCTTCTTTGGGGAGCTTTGTTCGCCTGGGGCGGATCCACGAGGGGCTGGGCATGTAAGCCTGTGTGTCTCGATGGCTTGTTCGATTGGCTCATGGGGCGAGGGTTGTACTCGTCCCAGCACAGGTTCGGATCCACCAGCTTCACCTTATTCCTGTTGAGGGTCTTGGTCTTGCCCGACTGTTGGTGGACTAACCATACGACCTTGTCCCTGACCTTGGTGACCGTCCACTGTGGGTCCAATTTGGAGGTGAGGGTCAAGTTCTCGAATGCCCTGATTACTACCGAGTCTCCTGGCTTGAGCTCCTTCGTGTTTGCCTGTTTCTCCAGTCTTTCTCTGTTCCACCTGCGTGCTTCATATGTGCACTTTGATGCCGTCCTTAGTGCCGTGGCTAAATGTTGGAGCCTCTCGTCCAGGGGCTGTTCGCTGGGCAGTAACCTGGACAGTGGTAGGCGTGCTCTTCTCCCAAAATGTAATGCCCAAGGAGTCCTCCCACGTGCCTCTCTCGTTGTTAATGAGGGTGGTTATGATCTGTTTGAGAGTACCATTAAATCTCTCACATTTCCCATTGGCCTGGGGGTTATACGGCGTGGTTCGCCTATGCTCGATGCCCACAGCTTTGAGGTATTGGGTGAGGGCCTTGGCGTTAAATTCGAGGCCCTGGTCGCTAATTATGACGTCACAGAAACCATGCCTGCTGAAGTACAGACGACTGAGAGCTTCCCATACTGCTTGGCTGGTCTTCGATGGCAGTGCGAAGGCTTCGGCCCATCCTGTGCAGTGGTCCAAGACTGTCAGGATATAGGTGTTGCCCTGTGGCGTCTCCACGAGAGGGCCTATGAGGTCCATTGCCACAATTTGCATAGGGGAACGAGCTATGGGCATATGACCCATCGGAGGTTTGACACGACGCTTGGAGTGTACCAAGCAGTGTGTGCATTTGGCGATGAAGGCTTGGATGTCGGCCCGCATCCCTTTCCAACCAAAAGCCTCCTGCACCTTCTTCAGCGTCCTTCGGAGTGACATGTGTCCCACTTCTTGATGTGCGACCTCCATGATCTTTTGCCTATGGTCAGGTGGCAAGATGAGGCGAGGGTGCTCTGGGGCGTATCTGTTGGGGAGTCTCGCCGAGTAGAGGAGTCCATTTATGACCTCATAGTCCTCGTCTCCATCATCCTCGTCTTTGTCTCGCCACTCTTGCATCTGCCTTTGATCATGGGCCACTTTGGCGATGTCCAAGTCGAAGCAGAGCGCTGGGGTGTCATAATCGTCTTCGACGCGTGGCAGCTTATCTCCTAATTGCCAGTAGCCCACATCAAAGGTAGCCTGCTCCGGGTGGGTCGGGGGGGGGGGGGGGTCGGCGCTCTTTTGTTTCTGCTTGATTCTGGACAACATGTCAGCCCGCACATTGAGCTTCCCCTTATGGTACTCGACCTTGCATCCATATTCGGCCAAGAGTACAGCCCATCTCTGTATCTTGGTATTATTCATCTGTTTGGTGAATAAACTAGCCAATGGTTTATGGTCGCAAAAGGTCCTGTAGGAGGCGTTAATTAGGTATACTCTGAGTTCGACCAGACAATGGACCAATGCGAAGGCCTCTTTCTCGATCGTGGCCCATCTCTTCTGCGTCGGTGACAGCTGTTTCGATACGTAGTCAACAGGCCTCTCAACGCCACTGGCATCGAGTTGACACAGTACGCCACCTATGGCGTATTCGCAGAAGTCTGTATACAGGAAGTAGGGTTTATTGGTCGGGGGATGGGCCATGATGTTGTCACTGACGAGTTCCTGTTTGAGTCGATCAAACGAAACTTGGTGCGCATCGGTCCATTCGAATTTGACGTTTTTCCTCGTGAGATTCGTCAGCGGTTCAGCGATCCTGGCGTAGTCTCGGATGCAGGACCTATAATAATTAGCCATACCCAGGAAGGAACGCGTCTCAGCCACGTTAGAGGGCGCTTCGAGCCTATCGATGGCTGCAGTCTTGTCTGGGTCGGCTGCCAAGCCCTGGTCGCTGACGATGTAACCGAGGAGCTTCACTTGTCTAGCTGCGAAGACGCACTTCTTCGGGTTCAGTCGCATGTTGTAGGTCCTGAGCCTGTCGAAGACGAGCTTGAGATGTTGCAGATGAGTCTCCTCGTCAGGGCTATAGATAACCAGATCGTCAATATAACAGAGAACTATCGTACCTATGAGGCCCTTTAGCATGACATCCATTGCTCTCTGAAACTTCTGTGTCGAGTTGGACAGGCCCATCGGAAGACGGGTGAAGTGGAACAGGCCCCGATGGCACACAAAGGCCGTTTTCTCCTGGTGGTCGGGGTGGAGAGGCAGCTGGTGGTATCCCGACTTCAGGTCGAGGGTGGAGAAGACTCGGGCCCCCTGTAGCTGATCGAAGATGTCTCTGATCAGGGGTATGGGATATGCATCTTTTCTTGTGATTTTGTTCATGGCCGTGTAATCGATCATCACCCTCGGGCCTTCCGATTCATTTTTCTTGGACACCAGGACCACTGGGGCTGCCCAAGGGGACGAGGATGGCACTATGATGCCCTGCTCTAAGAATTCGTCGATCTTGGCGTCCAGCGCAGCTCTCTTGGTCAATGGTAGTCGATAGGGCCTTCTCTTGATTGGCCCCCCATGAGTGTCAATTTTAATCTGTAACTCGGGGTGGCAACCGATTGCCTCCCCTTTGGCCGCAAATAAATCCCCATTGTCTTCCACAAAGGCCTTAATTGATTGACATTCAACACGGGGGGGGTTGGTCGCCCAGCGACGCAAGTAAATACCTCCTGGGTATCAATTCATAGGCGTGCTCCTTCCACGTGAGCACGCCCCTTTTATAGTCTATAATAGCACCATGTTTTCTTAAAACGTCTCTGCCCAGTATCATTCCATGGCCTACGTCGTCCACAACAATGACTCTGATAGGGCCTGCCCTCAGTTCAATGATCTCACACTCTCCTAGCACCTTGAGTGGTTCCCCCGAGACGCCAATGCAATTCAATGGAGGGCTTAATGGCAGGGGCGGATCCAGATACTTTGCAATAGGTATCATATTCACTGCGCCTTAGTACAGAGACTGCAGCACCGGTATCTAATAAAGCTTTGCACGAGCAATTATTAAAATTAAGTTCTACAAATACCAGTGTGTCCCTGTCCAAGGCGCTTAGTGGCCCCCCTGGGCCTGTGAAACGTGGTGGCTACGCTGCTGCCTTCTGTTCTGACCTTGCTGGGCCCGGCGATGGGTGGGGTTTCGTCCCTGCCTGTCGTCTCGTCGGGCGTAGCACTGGCTAGATACGTGTCCAGGTCGCTGACAGAAGTTGCAGATGGGAATGCCATCTGGAGTGAAGTTATTCTCCGAGCGATTGTTCTGTGCACCCTGGGCATAGTGGCCTTGGTCTCGGGCGTAGCGTCGCCCTCCTTGCTGGCGAGGGGTCCAGGGTTCGTTTGATTGGTCCTGGTAGGTTCGACTGTGCTGCTGGTGGTGGTGTTGTTGTTTCCTGTCGTGGCGCAGGTCGTCTCTGAACCCTTGCATTGTGGCTGTCAGCTTCGTAAACTGCTGTGTCATGCCTGTCATCTGGCGTTGCAGTTCACAGAGCTGTGGTTGAGGCGGCGCTAATTGCTGTTGCTGAATCTGCGGCCTGGCCTGAGGAGGGGGTTGTTGGCCACCCATGGCTCCAATTTCCATGGGCTCCTCCACTCTGTCTGGGATCGCTGGATGTCCAATGATGCCCCTCTCCCTGGCCATTTGGATCCGCTGCTGGGTTGACTCATGGGTAGCCACCTTATCCATGGCGTCTTCATACGTCGCCGGGTAGCCCTTAGCAATTAATTTGATGCCCACTTTGTCGTCATTGAGGCCTTTGATATACCAGTCGACCAATTGCCTCTTTTCCGCCACTGACCTGAGATCGCGAGCATTCAAGGGGAAGGCCACTTCCACAGCTTTTCTGTACCTTCTGCCATAGGCTGCTGTGGATTCATATGCTGCTTGTCTCATGTGTTCCACCTCGTGTCGTAGTTTCTCGTCTTCTTGGGGGGAGATGAACTGAATCTGGACGTGTGCTTTGACTGCTTGCCACGTGACATTGTCTCTGATAGGTTGCGATCTTAGGAACCGCTCAATTTCCTCTCTGAGGCCATCGGTGGCTGATGTGCAGGCGACTAGTATAGTCAAGTCTGTATAAGGCAAGGTCAACTCTACCTCTCTGATCCAGTTCCTGACCGCCTGGGAGGTCGTGCCGTCGCATCGGGGAACTCGTGCCGCACTTTCGAGGGCTCTCTGGCGGTCCTCGTTCTGTTTCTGTTGTTCAAGGGCCTGGGTTTGGAGCCTGAGGACCTCGAGGTGCTCTTGTTTAGATTCTTCCCTGAACTGCGTTCTAAGCGTCCTTTCTTGGTTCAGGTACTCCACAAATGTGATTTGAGGAAGTGCTGCAGGTACCTCGCTGGCTGCTGCTGGGTCGGGGACCCCTCCTGCAGGGTTCTGCTGGACGGGTTCACCGCCGGGTCCGTCATTAGGAGGCATAGCTGTCGGCTGTTCGTGGAGTTGGGGGTGCTGAGCGTGTCTACGATTCTCTCGTTGCTGTCTTTGTATGATGAGTCGTTGATTAATGGTCAACGCTGTGGCACTTTCTGGCAACACTCATTTTACAAATAAAATAATCCTGAGAATGGTATAAGTATTTCTTCTGCCTAACTTTGAGCTAAACGTCGACTTGATTTACAGCAACTGAGCATAAAATTTTCCTCTTCTTGTTTCAGTTACACTGGGTTTCTTGATGATACAAGGTCGCCTGTTTAGCAACCAGGGAGTTCTTGAGAATCCACTGTTATCAATTTCAGTAATTTTAGTGTCAACTTACTTGTCTCCAGAACTTACAGGTCTCCTTCAATTGACTCTGTAGTTCAAACAGTCAGGGTACACCAGTATGAATTCCCTATATATAATGTTGTCATTGGCTATCCCTGCCAAGACAACTCCTCTCATTCACTGCTTCCCAATTAAATAACAGAAATGGAGGGGAATCCTTGAGACTTAGTAAATCCGGATTAAAGTAAGAACAAGTAGTAAGTGTGGTTAAAAGTCAGAAACTGTTTATTTCCAGCCAACACTCTGGTTTTGTTGTGTGGCTGGTCATCAATGATTGGTCAGGCCATTGGCCTATCAAGACAAGACAATGTGTGACATCACAGTTATGTTTATACAAGTGTGAATAAATTAGAAGACAGTGAGTGGATCTCCCATGAACTGGCTCTCAGAGGTGTTATAACTTAACAGCATTAAATTCCCATTTGCATAAAAGTCCCCAATTTGGTTTACCCAATTTATTAGTTAAATGCAATTTAAGATAGCATTCCTCAAAGGAGTGATACATTCCTGGATCTGCTCTGTCTTTCATAAAGTTGTTTTAGTGGTTTTAAAGTGAGAAGTTATCCCAACAATTTGAGGGGATTACAATTAGGGGGCTCTTTGGTTGCAGCCCTTAGAATAACACCCCAACAGGATTACATGTTGGGCCCTTTGTACAGATAGCTTGCAAACAGATTGCTGGACAAAGGGGTTGAGTAATTGGCTTAAGGGCCAAGCAGGTTGTATATTTATATAACAGATTGGAGGAGCAGATCCAGTAAAAGAGACATTTAGTTCTTACCATTTTAACCAAAAATACTGTTTCCAGATTTTCCCATGCTTAAATTAAGGACATAATGTTTACCCAAGAGATTCCAAATCACTGTTTCCTAAATGGCATTCAGGGGAGCAATACAGAAATACACATAAAATACTCAGTTATAGAATTCACATAAATGACAAGTATATGGTTATATAGAACAATGCTTTATATGTAATTATGGTAATATTCATGATTATATGACTACTCGACTTTACAATGTGAACACTGTAGCATACATCTGGAATTGGCTTCAACTTTATCTTCAGTCATGACTTGTACACCTTCAGACTGATCCTTAATGTTGACACTCACGCACCAGAAAGCCACTTTACATGCAAGTGGTAACTGATTCTTCCACCAAATTTTTCAGATATTGAAGACAAGAAGAAATAACATTAGTGACTAACAATACAGTACACTTTGCATTATAACGTGTTTCTGCTGTAACTAGTAACAGACAACTGACAGTTTTACCATCACCAAAAATAACGTGCAAGCACTTTAACAGCTGCTTGTAGATAGACTTAGTATCTATCTATCTATCTATCTATCTATCTATCTATCTATCTATCTATCTACATGTATATTTTCCTTCCTTTTTTCCCCTTCATTCCTTCCTTCATTCCTTCCTTCATTCATACCTTCATTCATACCTTCCTTTCTTCATCCCTTCCTTTCTTTCTATTGATACTGCAAACACTGGATCTGACTGCTGCTGTTGGTGCTGGTTTCACTGCAGTCATTTGAAATTCGCGCCAAAAACGAACACTTTGGTTTCGTAAATAAAAAGTTTAATGTCACAGAAGTTTACCAAAAGTTGATGGAAGCAAGATAATATTCTATTGAGACTGTATACTAAGTTTCAAAGTGATAGGTGAAATAGTGCGGCCTCCTGTATGGTCAGAACCTTACCAAAAATGTCTTGTGTAATACAGGCTGCAAGCAGCTGTAAAAACTCTACATGGAAAATTTACATCCACTTCAATGTGTCCGGAGTAGGGCAAAATGTTATACCTACCACTCCCTGAACTTGTAAAAAGAATTAATGGGTTTTACATCAACATGTGCCATATGTTTACTGTAAAAAGCCTGTGACACACAAGATATCTGTGAGCCCAGATCAAAAAGAGCTACTCACATTGTTGCTTGATTGTGGTTTCATTCAGTGGACCAATATAATGTAGAAGGGGCTGGAGGTTGAGTTGCATCTACTTGCCGCCCGCGCAGCAGCTGTCAAGAGTCTAAATCTTCTGGCAATTTCTCTTGACATGCGCTGGCATTTTACAGTAGAAGCAAGTAACTTCTCTGGTTTTGTTTTGTTGTTCATTTTTGGTTGGTGGTATATGCGTTGAGTTGATTGTTGTCTTGCTCTTGTAGATCTCTCTTGTTCAACACAAGACAAATTTATGTCTTTCCCATTCTTCAGATTTTGGTTGTTGATTTGTCAAAACTTGCTTTAATTTGCTTCAGTTGTTCAAGCAGGGGTTGAATTAGGTTCAACCACTTTGGTATAGATACTGCTGCATTCGAAGACTTGTTTCCACCTCAGCTTCTGCTTCTCTGGCAGACACCATAAGATCTTCAAAGTTCTTGGTTTCCACCAGATGACGAATGGAGTTACCAATTGCATCAGAAAACAAACTTGAAAAGAAACACGCATTGAACATGTTGTTCTTAGATTGCAAATTAAAGAAATTAGGATGACACAAATATGCCTTAAGATGGCATGACCATTCTGCAATACTCCCATTTGACTTTTGTTGTGCAGGGTAGAAGTCTGCTAACAACTTTTGATCACTAACCACCAGTAACCACTGTAAATCCGTCCACCCCCAATATGGGCATACAAATATATATAGAACAATTGTGTGAGTATTATAAGCCAGAGAAACTCGTTTCTCATCACTAATTCACTCAGGAGGCTACTTAATATGGCAGTAAAGGAGGAAAGTGAAAAAATAGGTTTTTGGTAGTGAAAAATGCTTTTGTTTTTTTTTCTCTTTCTCTGTGTGCTTGTCCGGGTTATCCGGGTTGCTCACCTGATATATATACTGTATGTATATATCTCAGGGAGCAGCACTTTTTAGAATGTCTTTTATTTTTTCAATCCTTTTTGCTGTGTTCCGTAGTTGTTTTATGTCCTCCGTGAATATTTCCCTTATTATGATTTTTCCAATTTCACTGCGATCAATTTTGTTGCATTCCTCCAGGATGTGTTCCTGCGTTTCCTCATTTTGGTCACATATCCTGCATTTTAAGTTTATGTATTTGTTTTTGTAGTTTGATTTTATGTCGAGCATCCTTGTCCGGGCTGTGAATAATAGTGCTGGTCTCTCTTCTTGTTAACTGGTCCATATATGGTGCTCTTTGTCCCACTTTCTCTTTGTTGTCTAGGTAGAACTTGGTCTTTGTCTTCTGCGCACCACATTTCATGATTTTTTCCAGTACGCTTTTCCTTATTGGACATCTTACATAATTTCTTCTTCCTTCTTCCTTTGTTGGGGGATTCCATGGTCCTTCGATTGCTTCTTCCTTTTCTTTCCGGAGTTTCTCTCCCCAGCTATCTTTGTTTAGGTTCTCTGTGACTGCTTTCATGGTCTCATTTTTTCCTTGTTGTATCTTTTCTTTATAGTTTATTTTGTTTCCGAGTATAATGCTCGCTATGTCCAGCGTTCCCGACTCCAGGTACAGGGGTTCCCATGGGGTGGATGTTGATGTCATTATTACTCTTTTTAGGAGGTTGTCCATTGAGAGTTTTAATGCAGATTTTTCTTTTTTGACAGGGTGGTTGCTTCCATACCATAGGTTATGATTGGGGTGACACATGCTGAGAGTAGTCCAGATCGTTTTCATTTCAATTCTTCTCATGTCAGTGCTCCCGGCTATCGCCATTATTATGACCGCCGCCAGCGCTGGCGCGGTCATTTTGCTTTTACCCCCGTATTGTACCATTTAACTCACATTTTTGGGGATGGATAGAACAAGTTACACTCAATGTACAATCATGAAAGTTGCTATATAAACATAACTTTACATTCTTTACTCAACCCCTGAAAACCAGAATGATCCAAGGGGTCTTTCATACCTTTCTGAGATTCATGATTTTTCAGTGAAACACCCCACCTTATTGTTATTTTGGCTATCTGAATGTTGTTTTCGTGATTTTTGGCACTGTGCCAGATTAGACCTGCTTGGACCGCTTGACTGCTGGGGGATGTCTCAAAAGCAGCCAAACTCTTATTGATCGCCTTTAGGCTGATCTCTGTTTTTATGCGGTCACATGGCGGGATTTCATGTGTCGGAGGGTGTCGGAGGATTTATGTGGCGGAGTCGTAGACAAAGGTAATCAATGATGGCAGTCAATGATGGCAGTCAATGATGGCAGTCAATGAAGGCAATCAATGATGGCAATCAATGATGGCAATCAATGATGGCAATCAATGATGGCAATCAATGATGAAGATAGATAGATAGATAGATAGATAGATAGATAGATAAGGTATCTACTAAGGATAGGGGGCGACCATTTAATATCTCCTAAGAATAAGGGGGCAACCATTTAATATCTACTAAGGTGCTAAGATAACAAAAGTACATGCATGAATGAACCAAGGGGGCAACCATTTAATATCTACTAAGCAATGATGATAGATATAGATAGATAGATACATAGATAGATAGATAGGATAAGGGGCGACCATTTAATATCTACTAAGGAGGGGGCGACCATTATTACTAAGAATGTATGAACCAAGGGGGCAACCATTTAATATCTACTAAGCAATGCTGATAGATATACATAGATAGATAGATAGATAGATAGGATAAGGGGGCGACCATTTAATATATACTAAAGAGTGGGCGACCATTATTACTAAGAATAAGGGGGCAACCATTTAATATCTACTAAACCCCCTGCGGACATGGGGACATACCCCCGCGGACATGGGGACATGCCCCCCCGGACATGGGGACATGCCCCCGGGGACATGGGGACATGCCCCCGGGGACATGGAGACATGCCCCCGGGGACATGGGGACATGCCCCCGGGGACATGGGGACATGCCCCCGCGGACATGGGGACATGCCCCCGCGGACATGGGGACATGCCCCCGCGGACATGGGGACATGCCCCCGCGGACATGGGGACATGCCCCCGCGGACATGGGGACATGCCCCCGCGGACATGGGGACATGCCCCCGCGGACATGGGGACATGCCCCCGCGGACATGGGGACATGCCCCCGCGGACATGGGGACATGCCCCCGCGGACATGGGGACATGCCCCCGCGGACATGGGGACATGCCCCCGCGGACATGGGGACATGCCCCCGCGGACATGGGGACATGCCCCCGCGGACATGGGGACATGCCCCCGCGGACATGGGGACATGCCCCCGCGGTCATGGGGACATGCCCCCGGGGCCATGGGGACATACCCCCGGGACATGGGGACATGGCCCAGGGGACATGGGGACATGCCCCAGGGGACATGGGGTCATGCCCCCCGGGGACATGGGGACATGCCCCCGGGGACATGGGGGCATGCCCCCGCGGACATACATGGGGACATACCCCCGGGGACATGGGGACATACCCCGGGGACATACCCCCAGGGACATGGGGACATACCCCCGGGGACATGGGGACATGGGGGCATACCCCCGGGGCCATGGGGACATACCCCCAGGGACATGGGGGCATACCCCTGGGGACATACCTCCGGGGCCATTGGGACATACCCCCGGGACATGGGGACATGCCTGCGGGGACATGCCCCCAGGGACATGGGGACATACCCCTGGGGACATGCCCGGGGGACATGGGGACATGCCCCCAGGAACATGCCCCCGCGGACATGGGGACATGCCCCCGCGGACACGTCAATTTCCACTTCCCAGGCCGCATCACTGTGGTGTTTGTGGATCAGTATGTAGTCGATGATAGATTTCTCTGTTGGGTTGTGTCTGTTCTCCCTCGTCCACTTTCCCGTGCGTGATTTGTTGTTTATCTCTGTCATGAATGTGTTTTCTATCATTTCATGTGTTATTTTACCATTTCCTGGGGTGGGTTGACCGTCCTGTCTTCCAATTTTGCATTGAAGTCCCCTGCGAGGACTACCATTCCTTTTGGGTTCAGGAGGTCAAGCTGTGGTGTGAGCTGTTCATATTCAGATCTCACTGTCTCTATTCTCGTCGATTCTTGAGGGCCGTAAAAGCATCCTATGAATATTTTCTTTTTATGCGGTATTTCAATATATATCCATACTATTTCCTGGTCAGGGTTTTCATTTGGTGTGATGCTATATTTTCAACTACTCCAATTGCAATTCCTCCCCCTTTGCCTGTCTGTCGTTGTTTGTGGAACCATTTGTATCCTGTCATCTTTGGGGGTATTCCTTTTGTTTCTGTCAATAGCAGTATTTCTGCCTTCTCCATGATGGCTGTTTGTTCAAGGCTGTCTATTTTTCCTCTGATGCCATTTATGTTGCAATATAGGATATTAATGTTTTTTTGGGGTTTTTTTTCTGTTTTTTCTTTATTTATTTTTTTTTCCCCTGCTTTTCAAAGTAAAAGGTGGTTGTTAGTTTGTCGTCAGGGGCAAATCTTACTGACTTTCTTGTCGTCACTTGGCTTTTCTGGGCGTAACCCTATGCATCGTAGCTATAGCCACTCCTCTGTCTGACGGTGAAATTTCTTGGTGGGCTTCTTGTCTGCCTTTCTCTATCTGCTCTACTGTAGGCCCTCGGGCTTCTACTCCTCTTTCTTTCTTTGCTCCTGCCTCCTCTGATTGGGCTACGGCTCCTTGATTCTCTACTTCCTCTACTGGGTATTCTTTCTCTTCCTCTGCTGGGTATTCTTTCCCTTTCTCCCCGTCTGTCTCTTCCTTGTTCCTCTTTTCCTTCCCTTGGCCTGTCGTTGGGATCGTGGAGAAAATGACATTGGTCGCCATTCCAGCAGTTTCCCCTGGCATAAAACACGCATGGGGTTTCCTTCCTGTTTTCCTTGAGTTCCTTGTTTTTCTTTTTCTTCTCTTTTAAGTCCTCCAGTTTCTTCATCAGGTCTTGTTCCGCTCTTCTTGCATCTTCACCGTTTCCTTTGATGTATATCATGCCTGGGTCAACTTTGGTAGCTTTGATGGTCACCTTGAATGCTCTTTCTACCTCTTTAGCTTTTTTGTGGTCGTCTCCAATCACCGCTTTTATCTCTTCATCGTGCGCCTTTATTTCGATTTCTGTGTCCTCTTTTATGGTGTTGGAGTGTCTTGGCCCGTCGTTATCCCTCATTACTGTGTCCGAAATTTTTCCAGCTAGGGTTTGGGCGTGGCGTTCGTTGAGGTGTAGGTCGTCGCTAAGTGTTTCAGACGTTGGTTTTTCTTCTGTTTCCCTGGGCGTCCTAATGATCTCTATTTCCTTTATGTCTTTGACTTGGTTCCTTAGTGCTGCATTGAACAGCTGTCTTTCGGTTGTTGCTCGGTGTCTCTTCATTGGTGGGATCTCGCACACCAGAATTCTCCTGTGGTCTATTTTCTGTAGGTACTCCACGAGTCTTTGGGCCTCTTTGACTCCATTACTTGCGTTCTTTATATTATTTGTCCCTAGCAGGACTACCACTTCATCATACCCTTTGACATCTGTTGCTTTTTCTAAGTCTTCTATCAGGTAGGTATTTTCACTGATGTACCATTCGACGTCATTGTGTAGGTATGCTGCCATTCTCTTGGTGTTTGAGTCTCCTATCATCAGCGTTTTCTTTTCGGGTGCACTTGGGCTTGGGGTACATCTTCGACCTTTCTTGTGGGCTTTCTCGAGCTTTCTGTTGTTATTCGTTCTATTAATAATTTGTTCACATTTTCTGCTTCGGCTAGTTTTCCCTTGGTGCTTTCTAGTTGGCGTTTTGTTTCCTCAAGCTTTTCTTGGGTGTCTTTCCTTTTTATTTTGATCTCCTGTCACCGCTGAGCTTTTAGCTTCAGAGGTGTCTTCATTCCTTCCTCTTGTAGGAAGTTTCCTCAAATCGCCATGAACCTCAAGACCTTAATTCTGTAATGTCATTTATATTATTATTGTATAAAAGTAATGTAATATATTATATTATTGTGTAATGAGATTCAATGATAGTAACGGGGTAGAACTCACCCCATGTTTCCATGGCAACAGTTACCCTGGTGTTTCTGCGCAGCCGCAGAACACCCTAGTAGCAATCTCTGGGGGCAAGCTTGTTTGCCCAGCCAGAAGAGAGCCCGCTCCCGCTGAGGTAGCAGGGGGGCTTCCTGTCTCCCTGACGCTGTGACGATTCGTCAGGTAAGGGTATTGTTGTTAGAGGTATGATCAAAGGTTTCTCTTAAAGGAACCCCAGGTCATGGTTGATTGAGATGGCATTTAGTTAACAGTATACGTAATTTGTTAAGATCGTTGTTTAATGTATTGATAAGTTGGATAGCTTCCGTTTCTTTGAATGACTCTTGATGTAACTGTCTATAAATTGAGTATTAAACGAATAAGTGAACCTAAACTGTCGAGCCTCTGGTATTTCTTGAGTAGGTGTTTCGTGGTGGCAAGTGCTAAGGTGTCTCCCGCAGGATCCACGGTAATGAGTCCATCTACTCAGTAACATCAATTAGCTACCTCTGAGAGAGAGAAACAATGTGAAGATGGCATGGAGGAGAGTCCGGTCTGCGGCTTCTTGGCGCTTGTCTGCTGTGTCACACTGTCTCTTGATTTACCATGTTTATTCAAATTTAGTGACGTTTCCTTCCGAAACACTAGCCTTGCAATGCTATGGGCCTACGGTTTCCTCGCATAAAGGAAGTCCACTACTTTGATGTAGAAATTCGATTATGTCACAACTTCATATCATGCATAGCGGGTTAGCCAGCTATGGCTAGAGAGCATCGGTTCTACGCCATGCCACCGATAGATGTTTTGGTCTCCTAATTGGCTATTGTTCTGCCATGTCGCCAATGATAGTTGATTTTCCTTCTTCGTACACATACAAAAATTCAAGTTTTAGTATGCTAGCTATGTTATCACGCCTTAATTCACCCACTAGTATAGGGGGCGCAATATTCCTACCAGGTAGCTCAGGGGCTTCGCCCATATCTTTATTTGGTTACCTATTAGCTCATGTTCAGCTTCGATATGCCTGCCTCTCATCTTCCACACTTCTCACAACTTTACCTACACACCTCATCCAGACCCGGACCAGACAACGCACTCAAGTCTCTGGGGCATCTCTCGCATCATTAGGCCTTGCTTGCAACACAGCACATCTTCCAATACGGTAGGAGCTCATTTTGCAAACATTAATAGGAAAGGCACTTGATTCTTATTTCCTTAATTTATTATTTTCATTATTTTCTTCTCTTTATAATGTTTTCTTAGGCTATCTGTACTTTATTTTTATATTTTAACATTACATCAACAATATGTCTGTCTATTTCCAATCACATAGCATACTATTCAGATTTTCTATACACGGCACTTAAGGTCTAATAGCCTGGTCCCATGGCCACGCTATTCTGCCTTCTTCTCTCCTCACTTTGCAACTCACATATGTAACACTTCATTTTCTTTTAAAATCTAAATCGCCATTACCCGTCCGGCGAACATTCTAGAGAATTTGATTATCACATTCTGACTGTCGTTCCATTATTATCTTTCTTGAATAACAGCATGCCCTTCTTCATTTATGCACGCTCCCATTCATTTATTGACATTGCGCGCACTGACTATTGATAGTGTATCGTGTTGTATTTTGTTATCTCGGGTCTACTGCTCTACTTTTATCTAGCCAATGCCAGTTACTTTGGTTTTCTTTTAATCAGGCAATCTAGTGAGTGTTCTTTCTTATTGAATTGTGTGTTAGGCATTTCTTCTTTATTTCTCCATGTCCAGTGACGTTTTACAGTTATTCCTGGATTCTATATATATATATATTCAAAGCGAGACAAGTAATTACTTATTTTGACTCGCATTATTTCTCCTGTTCATCCCATCCCTATTGCTGATATTTCTTATCCCATATGGCTCTCAAGTTATATGTTAATTTCGTTATTTTTTCGGGTCATTAGTTAACATGTGTTATGAGTTACACCCACGCTTATTGCAGGGAATCGCTGTGGCACATTTTGTGGCCTTTACTCTTATTTTGACTTTGGGCTCTCTTTTCATACGTACTCTCCCTCAAATTAGTTATATTTTTGCTCTAGTAAGTGCTAGTATGCACGGTACGCTTACTCTTCTTACTTCTATATTGCTCTGAATGTCTGTCCCGTTGACACAGCTGACACTTCAGCAGTGGTTACTTAAATTCCGTTTGGAAGCTAAGACAGCGGTTGATAGGGGATATTTGTCTGCTCGTGCTTCTCGTTATATCAAACATCGCACTCCTACACTTCTCTTTCATGAATGGTTATTGTTGGCTGCCACTAAACAGAACACTCAATGGCATGTCTACGAGTCGATACTAGACCAACTTGGCTATTTGACTCTTCCCTTACCGGAGCTTGCTCTGTTTCGTGAGGCTTCTTTTGCTCGTTATAATACGTATTTGAGAAAACCTACCAATGTATGGCTTTACCCTCTTACCCTCATGATGTCAGAATCTGACTCATCCTCTGCTAGTACAAGTCAGGGCGATAAGGGACATCTTGATGCGACTGAGATTTACACTGACACAGCACTTTCAGGTGAACAGCCTAATATCTCGGGCCAACACATTGCCCAACAACCAGATAAATCCTCATTGACTGTTCCTTTACATGTAGAGGTTGGGGATACTGCTGACGGATCCCGTGTTTCCACACCCTCTCATGATAATTTAAAATCTCGTGAAGCATCACCTGGCCGACACGATTCTGATTCCGACGAGGAAAATTCACATCTTGCTCTTAAGGTCGCTAGGGATAAAGCTGATAATTCCGGTACAGATAATTCCGCTGGCCATACTTCTGATAGTGAAAACTCCGATAAACAGCATTTTGATAGGGATAAATCCCCAGCTCTCTCTGATTCTGAACGTCAGGTGCGTCATTCTAATATTGCTGATAATCTCGAAAATTCTCATAGGGCTGAAATAAGTGAGGATAATTCTGCCTCTCAGGCTGGTCACTCTGACGCCTCTCTTATACATCAATTAGACCCTCAACAACCTGGTGCATCATCGTTTGCTAATACTAATCAACAAACGCCTGTGTCACATTCATTTGATATTGACGAACAGCCTGGTGCTGCTGCACAAACCCCTCCTGTTACGTCTACTGCAGACAACATCGAACACCCCCAATCACCTCCTGCTTCTCCTGGTCATTCTCTACACGGTTCTGATACTCATCACCATCACACCCCTGACGTCAGTCCACAACTCTCACCTCGACATCATACCCCTTCACGTGTGCCTGGATCACAATTGAGCGACGACCAAATTCCTTCATTGGGAGGTCTTCGTCACCAGCATCACGTCCCTCCTCCTGAGGACCCTTTTCTGCTTGATAACGTTTCTAATAACGCCTATCAAAACTACGAATTCGACCAGTCTCTTAATAACCTTCAATTTAATCACTCTCATCAGGATCCTTCATCTCAACAACACCCCCCATCGTCTCCCCCGGGCCACGCACGACAACCTCCCCCGCGCACTGATACGTCGCCCAGGACCACCCGGCCTGCACCAGGACCTTCTTCCTTCACTGTACCCCCCGCCCCCTTTAATACTTCTACTCAGGGAAGCCAGCCTGCATCCTTAACTTCTGCACAGACTTCTCTTACAAATACAGTTCAGTTTGCTACAGTCTCATATACTGTAAATACTATCACCAGACCACGTACAGCTAATACCACCACCCAAGTACTGTTCCCTTCTCATACTCCTCATTCTAGTCGTAAACCAGTTATAGGTTACACCGATCCCAGCCATCAGACACTTCTACATCGTCTATCTGCTCAGTCTCCTTCTGGTTCCAATATGGCTTCAAACAACCAGACCCTAGGTGTTTCCAATCCTTCCAATTACAATGCCACATCGGGCACCTTTTCTCATGCACCTGCAACTCGTACTGGTGATGAATTATTATTTGAACATGCTAATCAACCCTCGCATTTTTCCCAACAGGTTACACAGTCCCAAGCCTCTTCAACTAACCAGACCTTCCAGGACCTCCATGATTTTAATTCCACTTTTAATAATCTTAATTCCCAGGCTCAATCTCAGCCACAAGACCTTGCGCACATCTGTGTACTACCCACCTTCCTATCAGGACACCAGAGATGCGTCTTATCGAGCTACTCAATCTATTCAACGCCCAATTTCTTCCTCCTTCCCTGTATCTCATTCGGGTTCCCTGCCTTTCAATACCCAAATGCCCGAAACACAGCCTAGAACTAAGCCTCTTAATTTTTCAGAGATGAAACCTCCAGTATTTAATGGAGAGTCCGATAGTTTGACACCACAGGCATGGATCACTAAATTTAAGGATCATGTCCAATTACATAATTTAAATGACCACCAGATATTGCATCGCCTGCAGCTGTTCACTGAAGGACACGCTCGCAATTGGTGTAATGCTCTGCAGCCCATGACTTTGGCTAAACTTGAGAAGTTGTTCTTAGATAAATTTTCATTGCTAAGGAGTCGAGCATCTATCCTCAATGCTTTGTCTCAGAAAGTACTTGGATGAGATTAAGGAATTGGTGTCACGTTTGGGCCTACCTGAATCAGTTGTGGCTTTATACTTTCGCAAGGGATTGCCCCTGACCTTACAGCATTCTCTTCAGTTAATTGATGATAACAAACCTCTTGATGAATTAATTCCAATAGTGCAAAGTATCATGGAGCGCGAAGTTATCGCTCAGCACGTTGATGTTACTAAAATCCCTAGTACGAAATTCGATACAGGGAATTCGCAATCAACTTTGCTCACTTTACAGGAATCCATGGGCGCTCTTAATCAATCTCTGCAGCAATTGCCTCAGATACTCGGACCTCGAGATGCTTCCATGGATGACACTCAACCCCAATATGTCTCTCAGCAAATGCCTTATGGTCAATCTTCTTTTTCTGGTCCTACTTGCTTCCGTTGTGGACTCCGAGGTCATATTGCTACTCATTGTCGCAGATTCATTCCCAACCAGCAATATAGTCTACCAACATCTTCTGATTACCAGTCTACCGAACGTTCATACAACCGTGATAATTCTGCAAACAATGCCTTCACTCAACGATATAATCGGCCTAGCAGACCCTTTCCTAATAGATTCGGTAATCCGAACAGAAATCTTTCAGCCAATGGATTTGCTAACTCCAACAGATCTGGTAATAATAGACTATTCTCCCAGAATAACCAGAACTTTAATAATCAGCAGCATGGCAATGCAAACTCTGCGCAACAGCAGTATAACAGCAATGCCCCTAACAACTCACGTGTTCAGTACCCTAATGGCATTAGAACTGCTTACCGCTCTCAGAGCGCTGGCCCTTTCCCTCGCAACCAACGACCACCACCTCAAAATCGTTCACAGGGACCACCACATCAGCAACCACGACGCAACGGATCATTTTGACTGTGCTCAGCTACAACCGTGTCTCGTCCTAACTTAGCATCTACTAATACTTTAGACTCTCACCACTTTTCTCCTATCGAATCTAATGATCTTAGCACTTCTGCTCCCTCTGAAAATTTTATTTTTCATGATTTTCTGGATTCGGATGTAATTGTTGGGGACGACTTCCCTGATATCCTATATGCTGTACTTCAGCCTCCTATTCCTCTTACCCCTCTATCTATCAAGATTCATGATTGCAACTTTATCCCATCACTTTTGCCCGATGGCACTAAATTCTTTACCTTGTTTGATACTGGCAGCTCACACAATTTGGTTAGCACGTCTCTTATCAAACGTAGTCCCTTTTTGCAGGGCCTTCCTCGCTTTGATGCTGACCCAATCAAGCTTATGGTCGGCAATGGCTCTTCTATTTCTATTTCTCAATTTATCTATTTTGTCATACAGTTCGGTGAGTGTAAAGTTCCCATTAAGACCTTTATTATCGATGTAGCTTCACCAATTGATTGTGTTATGGGTTTGGACGCTCAAATTAGATATAAATGTGTTTTTCGTTCAGCAGAATCACGCATGGATATTTCTGTCGACCAAATTTTACTTGTGGTACATAAGTCGACCACTATAACACCTAATACATCCTGCGATGTGCCAGTTCGAGTTAATCACTTGGCACAATATTTTAATGGTCCATTTGAGGTTAACATATCTCGCATTATCTCTGAAAAGAATTATAAGGCACTTGTCGATCTACGCAGTGGCTTTGGCTCAATCAGGATTAATAATGTAGATTCTGAGGATATACATTTGGCTGCTGATATCATTCTAGGAGCGCTAGTTATGGATATCCCTTTTACATCGGCACCTTCTGTAGTCCAACAGCCAGATACTAAATCCCAACTGTCATGATTTTCTGGATTCGGATGTAATTGTTGGGGACGACTTCCCTGATATCCTATATGCTGTACTTCAGCCTCCTATTCCTCTTACCCCTCTATCTATCAAGATTCATGATTGCAACTTTATCCCATCACTTTTGCCCGATGGCACTAAATTCTTTACCTTGTTTGATACTGGCAGCTCACAAAATTTGGTTAGCACGTCTCTTATCAAACGTAGTCCCTTTTTGCAGGGCCTTCCTCGCTTTGATGCTGACCCAATCAAGCTTATGGTCGGCAATGGCTCTTCTATTTCTATTTCTCAATTTATCTATTTTGTCATACAGTTCGGTGAGTGTAAAGTTCCCATTAAGACCTTTATTATCGATGTAGCTTCACCAATTGATTGTGTTATGGGTTTGGACGCTCAAATTAGATATAAATGTGTTTTTCGTTCAGCAGAATCACGCATGGATATTTCTGTCGACCAAATTTTACTTGTGGTACATAAGTCGACCACTATAACACCTAATACATCCTGCGATGTGCCAGTTCGAGTTAATCACTTGGCACAATATTTTAATGGTCCATTTGAGGTTAACATATCTCGCATTATCTCTGAAAAGAATTATAAGGCACTTGTCGATCTACGCAGTGGCTTTGGTTCAATCAGGATTAATAATGTAGATTCTGAGGATATACATTTGGCTGCTGATATCATTCTAGGAGCGCTAGTTATGGATATCCCTTTTACATCGGCACCTTCTGTAGTCCAACAGCCAGATACTAAATCTGTTGATGATAATTTACTCGATAACACTCATTACGTCATCATAGATAACGGCCCTAATGCTATTTCTCAGCTCTCATACCCAGATTATGATGCTATGGACCCTGACACCCGTGCTCAAACTAGACTACGTAATTATCCATGGCTTCAACCTGACGATCCAGCTCTACGCATGACCGAATTCGATATAGTTAATCAGCAATTGAAGCTTGATAAGTGTGCACTTCAGCCTAAAGACGTAGACAAACTCCGTGAGATAATTTTATCGCACACTCCAGCTTTTAGCTTATATGGTCAGATAGGAACCATCACCCGATATGTTTGTGATATTACCCAACAACTTATCATTGATTGTTCTTTTAAAGCACGCCCTTATATCACTTCCCAAGCTGATATCGCCTACGTGCGTAAGCAGGTACAGAAGCTTTTGCAACTGGGAATTTTCAAGAAGGAACTCACACAAGCTACCAGTGCACTATTTTTAGTCCGCAAATCACGCACGGACGAAAATCCCCGCTTGGTCGGAGATATGCGTTCTGTCAACAAGGCCTTTCAGCTCTTGCAGAGACCTTGTGCTAATATTGATTCCTTTAAGCAGCAAATGGGCAGTCGTCCTTTTCGTTTCGCTACGGCCATTGATTTAAAACAGGCATTTTTTGCATGTCAAGTAACTCGTCAGTACCTCGGCGTCGTTACATTCTATAATGCAGAGTCCATTACCTATACTAGATTACCAATGGGATATATCAATTCGGGGGCACTGTTTGCTGAAATAATGACTTTAATCACTGCAGAATTACCACGAACCTATGCAGAATGTGTTTACAACTATTATGATGATTATTTGCTTCTTAGTGAATCCTCTGAGGAGCACCTCGCTCTCATTGATGCTGTTCTTGCCCTTTTTCATAAACATGGCCTGGTTCTCAACTTGGCTAAGTGTTCTTTCGCTTCTAATTCTACTTTCCAATTCCTTGGCTTTGATGTTGATTTACAGGGACCTAACGGACCTACTTTGCGTATTAGACAGTCTCGCATTGATGCCATTATGAACTTGCAGGTTCCACAAACTAGAAAACAGATAAAATCATTCTTAGGCTCAATTCAATTCATCTCTTCATTTATACCATCTTATCAAAAGACAGCTGAACCTTTGACGCGCCTGTTGCGCAAAGCTAATGAATTCCTTTGGACTGATGAACAACAGGTCGCCTGGGATGCCATTAAGAAAATTCTTACATCCCCACCTATTTTGTCATTTCCAAGACCTGAAGGTGAAATGATCCTGGTGTCTGATGCATCCAGGACCGCCTCAGGTGCAGCTCTTTATCAGTTACAATCTAATGGTGCTGATGATCCACCTAAGAGAGTTTTATTGGGTTATGCTAGTCGATTACATGGTCATATTGCTACCCATAACTATAGTATATCGGAATTGGAAATGCTCTCAATTTACTTTGCTGTCCAATTCTTTAAATTTTTTTTAGCTGGACGTGGTAGGTTTACAATTCTGACGGACCACGCTCCTATTGCTCAAATTCTTAAATCTTCCAGTCATTTTGTAACACCTCGCATAGCAAAATTCTATTGGAAATTACAAGATTACCCCTATCGAATTTATTATGTAAAACCAACCACCACTGAATTGAAATTAGTTGATATGTTATCTCGTCATCATAACACCCAATGGCCAGCAGATGCTGAACCCATTATTCCAATAGCAGTGTCTGACAAAGATAGGAGCATTAATGACGACGAGCAACATTCTTATTATAATTTCCTGGATACCAATACTCATCCCCTTTTGACATCTCGTCAAACCTACTATGAGAACCTCTATGCCAACTTTTCTGGCTATTCTCTATTTTGTGTTACAACAAGGGCCCAGGCCAAAGAACACTCAGATAACGATATCTCCCGCCCTACATCACAACCCACAAAGGCTACGAAACCACTGTCACACCTTACCAGTGAATGTACCCATACCACTGGACCAGTCTTACCTATTACTGAGATGAAATACAAGACCATCGATAGTGATCAACCTACTATCTTGACAAAAATGCCTCATCAAGCTGACTTAGAACCAGCTATTCGTAAATACATCACAGATGCATTCCATTACGTCAAGATACCTCATGATAGAGTCCAGCTTATAAATGCTCAAAAGCAGGATTTGTATTTGGGACCGGTCTATAACTTCATAGCATATAGTACGTTACCAACTAGTAAGCAAGTGGCAAATCAGGCAGTTGTATTATCTAATCATTTTGCTTTAATCGATTCACTTTTATTCTATGTTCAATCTAGTCCTAAAAGACATGACGTCATACTTAAATTGGCTATTCCTAACATTTATATTTTCGACATCATTGAATTTTTTCACTTAAATTTGGGTGCTCATGTAAAATCTAATAAATTGTATGATGTCATTACCTCAAACTTTCATATTAAGAATCTGATGAAATACATTTTGGATTATGCTAGGACATGTTTGATTTGCCAACGCTCGTCGCAGGTTATTGAAACAAATAAGCAGAGGGAATTCGTTCCTAGGCTGCTTACTGATTGTACTCCCTTTGTGCATATACATTTTGATATCAAAACCTTTCCCCATGCTACAGCTCAAATTATTCATTGTCTCATCCTACAAGATATTTTCTCCCGTTATGTCGTGGCGATTCCGTTACGCAGTAGAAAGGCTGATGAGATAGCCAAGAAATTTATTGAGCATTTTTGTTTGCCATATATGATACCTCATAGGGTAACTTGTGATAAGGAAGCTTCTTTCGTTGGTAAAATTATGACAGCAGTATTTAAGTCATTGAATGTTCAGGTACACCTTGTCCCTACAATGATACATTCAAGCAATATGGCTGAGAGGGCTATTCAATCTGTTTCGAACCTATTGTTAACTATGATAGAGTATAAGTATTCTCAATGGCCATCCCTTATTCCATATGCTTGTAAAACTTATAATTCGTTGCCTCACGCAGTTACCAAATATTCTCCTAATTTCCTTGTCTTCCTTAGAGAAGACCGCAATCTTGTGGACATTAATCCTGAAGCTCTTTCTGTGGTTGCTACTTCTTATGATCATTACATGTCATCGATTAGAGAGAAATTGCGATTCGTTAGACAACAAGCTGTGATTTCTCATAATAAAATTAAGATTAGACAGACCCAACAACACGCTAAGCGTATGCCAAAACTACATTCTTTCAAAGAAGGAGACCTTGTCTTATTACTGGCACCTAAATACACTGGGGTGCAGTATTCCACCAAATTAAGCATTAAGCTTATTGGGCCATTGTATATTGCATCTGAGCCACTTTTAAATTAATTTTTGCTTAAGACAATTGACGACCGCACTTTACCAGGTCTATTTCATATAGGTAGATTGAAACATTGTATGGTTCGTTCCAAGAATGGTTCACCAATTTATAACCAGCAACAATTGCGCATTCAAATTCTATCTGAAAATCTTAAAATTGATGATGTGGCTGCAGCCACTATGCAATTACACAGTGAGGAACCTCAAGGGCCTCCATTACCAGTCTCTACTCCAGCCCCACAGGTCAAGCCTGGGCCCTCGTCCCATTCATTGCTTGATCCCAATGACCTTTCACATCCTTTGCACCAATTACCCCAGCCTTCTTATAACATGTCTATTTCTAATCCTGACGCTCTTCTTTTATATTTTAAAACTCGGCAAGATGATACTCAACCAGGCCCTGGGTCTGCACTTCATGAATGGCCCTGTACTCTCGATGATGACAGTCCAGTCACCTCAACAATAACATCAGCCCGTTGGCGTGACGGTCATCTCCAAGTATATATCAACTATCCATCTCAGATATCATGTGTATCTGCTTGGCATTTCGTATTTCAGGAGTATGGTCTGTCTCCATTGTTCGACTGCATTTCGAACCTGCGACCTACAGGCTGACCTTTCTTCCCTATGACTTAAGTTATTAAACCTTTATTTGTCTCAATACTATTGTCATGCCACTCATATTCTTGGCTCGTGGAGGTGCGAGATCGTAATACGCTCTTATCCAACCTGCCCTCAACCTGCTACTTAATTACAATAACATTTATTGGTCAGGATATTGCTCAACCAAACGCAATGACTGATTAAATATGCAATGCTGTAATTAGTAAAGATGCTTTCACCTAATCTCTGTGGGCAGATGTGATTTTCTGCAGAACCTTTGTGCTAGTAATTTTATCGATGCAGAATATTATGTGATAACCTCTGAGAATTAAGTCTTATTTTCAATATAATATTTATCCTATTATATCAAAGCTCAGACGAATAGCAAAGTCGATAATATAGAGAAGGATAGTGACCTCTCTTCCTTACTGTAAGCCATAGACATACCTAGAACTACTCTATAACCTTTTAGCAAAAGAATTTGCAGACTTTTCAGAATATGTTTATATAAATAACAGCATCTCCCCAGGGAGCACTCTAAAACGTTTCCACTGCTCTCTTTTACCACCCTTCTTCCACTTTATGTTTCTCTTTTCACAGGAATGGCACACCTTGAACAGTTTATTCACCCCTCCTTCTAAAGTTGCTATTTTTACTTTCTATTTATCGGATTTAGTAAGCTGAAACTTTCTCCTAGCTACCCCTACTTGAAAAACGCCTTCCCCACATTTCTCATGTTTATTTAACCTAAACCGACTGCAGTTTCGTTTGTCTATTTGCCAGACGACACTCCATGTCCTGCATTTTACCTACTCCATGTGTTTACCCAACACGAAACATCATTTCTCCCAGAACACATATCTGTTTCAGACACACACTTTATAGTGTCTCACCAGTCACCTTGGCGGTATGTGAATGACACACCAGTCAGATTCCTCAATCAAGACTCCTTGGATAGTCGACTGTAATCGTTGTTATTTGCAATGCCACCTTGTGTTGAAATTACACATCCTTAATAGTAATTGCACAATTAAAACTGCCTCAGATATCAAAGTCAAGATATCCAAGGTACAGGCATATGGCTGCAATAGTTCCACTCTTATCATGTATATATGTCAACAACAACACACACATATATATACGTTTCCAGTAAAGTTCTTAATCAGCATTTCTGCATTTTTCCACATGCTGTCACACATGGTCTAATGAACGTCAAGCATTTCTTCCATAACTCCTTATCTATAACTTATGTCACTGTTCCCCAGGCTTTCACTTCAAATATGCCTTTGCAATAATACCTAAGTAACGCCAAGCGGTCTGATGCAACCTCAACTTTGCCTAATGAACAGGTGCTTGCATCACTTTCCTGGTTTGTTCGCAACTGATCTTTCCTTATGGCGTACCCATTATATCTTGCAAAGTACTTGGTTCCAAATGTGAGATAAGTGTCCTTGCTTTGTGTTTCTGTTACACAATGCAACACATCACTGACTACCCGAAATGAAAGATTGACGATGACCAGCATTTTGCAAATATAGCTGTGCCTCAGTCGTCACTATCAAGAGTGATAATTAATGATAACTTCTGAACAGCGCCGTGGAACCAAATGAGTCATTTGCACACAAGAATGGTCTCCTAAAAAAAACACGCATGTGGATCCATGATAAATTTATCCGAACACAATGTCGTCTCCTCGCATTGGGCTATCCTTTCTTGTTTTCTCAAGGCTTATACAATGCACTGGTCCTTCTTCCTTGTCTCAGCTTTTGAGTACATAATGCATTGTCATCGTCTGGACTTCCTCCAGCAATGCATGGTTTGGTCATCATCCAAAAATTTCTTGTGCACTATTAACAAGACATCAACCTCCAGACATCATAAAGTAAAATATCCTCTTCATAAAGCTTCACTATAGCATTCTTCCATAGTTCTCCATTCAGTGATTTCTGACAATGATTCCCTTTTGGACCTGCCAGGCAGGGCGGCAGTCATCCTACAGTACCTTCATCTTGTCTTCTGCCAATTTGATAATAGTAGTGAGACTGGAACCGACTTTGTCCAAGCAGTGCTTGAAGTGCCTGGTGAATCCTTTGGAAATCACACCGTTACTTCCTTTTGCGGTATTGTCCTTGTCCTGATTGGAATACAGATTCACTATCCTCTTGATTCGAATGCTTCCAACCTTTCCCAATAAAACAGGTGAAGAACTCCCAACCGATATATTTAGCACATTGTTCCTGAAACAAGGCACTCAATATATAGAAAATACTATATCGACAAAAATGATAACAGAACTGTAAAATAGCAGTGTTAACTTAGCCTTATCAGTCCTACTCTGGAATGTATGGATGGGACAACGTGCTTTTATTCTTCCACGTAAACCTTTATCCTGACCAATCACAAATTTTCTTTCGTGCTGACCATTCACAAATGTTCATGGTTACCAGCATACAAGAACATATTCAGGTATTCCTTCCTCTTCATCACAATGCTGACCATAGTGTTACCAATGTACATGAAGTACATCTTATGTCCTACCATTCAATAAATACCTTATATTCCAATTCCATTTACAAGCCATTCTCTATATGAAGTTCATTGCAGCATCCCTGCGATTCGAACCCGCGACCTCGCATATATCCTTTCTCCCTTCAAAATCAAAAATCTTAACATTAGTGTCCCGACGCGCTACCAATGTCGCCACCGAGTCTACTGACTTGGAGTTCTTGTAATTGGCTCAAAGCGCACTTTACTTCTGATTTCATATTCAGCGTTGTCATAAGCCGACAAACGCACGACGCTTATTACATCCTCTTAGCTCTTTTAATATCACATCGTCCAACCTGTCAGCATTAATTTCCCTTTCTTTTAATATAAAACGGTAATTAGATTGTTACAGCACATTTATTTTGGCCACATGCATGAATCATTATTCGCTATCTTCAGTGTCTATTTTTAGAACACTTTTTCGGTCTGAAATGAAAACGAGGCTCTCCGCCAGCTCAGCAGCATACATCGGTCAGTAAAAGTCTTAAAAATATGCTGTTGGCCGGTTCGGCCTTGGTCTAGGGGTAGCGTCTTCGCGTCTTAACTGGCTTGCCAGCTCTCTCGCAAGAAGAAGTTGAAGTTCGTCGCTTCGAATCCCATCGGGGACACGTCCCTGCTAGCCACATTTGGAGACACGGAAAGAAATCCGTTCCAGATACTTAGTAAGGCTCTGGACTGCTAATTTTCACAGCTCTCCTGGCATATCAGACATGAAAATTGCATTCACATTGACACAAGCAATGGCTCAGTGAGTTACGCTTGAAGATAAAACACCTCCTATCCTCCAAAGTCCGAACCAGGCTTTTGTATTTGTTGCCTTGTCTTATTTATTTCTGTGAGAATGCGACAGAAGGTTTCCTTCTTTCATTTCCTTCACTTTCTTTCATGCAACAGGGATATTTGCATTAAGCTTCTTTCATAATAAAAAGTAAAGCAGTTCGATAAAAGCAGACATTCACTCATGAATAATAAAGATACACGGAAATTGACAGAAAATGCCACCTGGCTATGAGTTGTCACTTTGGCAATTATGTCCAGTTGCATATGGTATATCCACGTGCATACCTTCAATAGTTCAATTAGAGTTTTGGTTTTCATAGACATGTCAATAAATCGGTAAACACAAGACTCAATTTAATTTTCCTTTCATTACTTCGATGTGATCCTAGGTAATTCAAATACCATTGGACCATAATCCTATGACATCAGTGTCTTATTTTGGTACTCTGGTACCTACTCTCTTTTGCACAATATTGACCTTAGGTCAACTAACATATCTATAGACAAACTTATTTAGATAGATAAATGGATAAATATATATAGAAACAGTTTGCAATAACAGCTGTGTAAGTCGAAATTGCTTAATTCGGATCTTTTATGTCAACCTATGTATGGTGCATACCTGTATGTCAGCAAAATCATGCATATGTCACTTACTATCGTCAACTAACACCTGAAGGGATCACCTGCTCGTGGTCTACTTCACCAGCTCACTGAAAAGTATCATCAGCAAGTGTCATAGTGACAGTGTCTTGCTTCAATAGTCCTAGCCTTTATATTTTGTCCTCGGACAATTAAAAGGGTCGTCCGCACGTGGCATATTGGCCGTGCCAAAATGCTTAGTCTCTCGATTTCATGTTTACATGTATTCCATAATAATCTTTTATACAAAATATACTTTCTTTCATTTTTGCTAGTAGCCATATAAGAGCACAATTCTAGCTAGGTTTCTTTTCTCCAAGCTTTTCCCTTGAGACGCATATAGCTCTCAAAGAACGTCTCCTATCATAGGATCATCTCCTTCCTTTAGGACACGTTTCCCTCGAAAAGACTACCGTCAAAAGGTATCGGAGAGTGTCGTCACTGGCACTGTCTTAGCCTGCTAAACATGCTAACTTCGATCGTAGCTCAGCATCCTGTGTATCTTTTCAACGTTCCTTTTCGTTGCAATGTCCTGTTTCGTCGGCATCCTGACTCACAACTCATCTCAAATAAATAACAGATATTTAATTTAATCTCCCACATAATTACACCAGCTTCTCTGTCCATAAATATTTGGAGTTATTTAGTAAACGATAAATTATACTTATGAATAATGAAAACAGAGCTGCAGTAGAGCAGCAGTAAATGAACTAATACACCAGCTCCTCTGTCCATAAATATTTGGAGTTATTTCAGTTGACTGCGGACTGATCACTTCTATTCTCGTCAAATTGATGTGTGACGGGGTGATACCCATGAGCCAATGGGAGCCCGACATCAGTTTCCTGCAGCTTATCAGTCTTCTTCCAACTAATAATTAGTTTAACAGATCACTTTATGGATGGCCTTCTGCTTATGTCGTATTCCTCTTTTGCACATATTCATGCCACATGTATCTATGTGATATTTAATGAATATTTCATGAACAGACTTGTCGTTGCCTTAAATTAATAGAATTAATAATATAAGTCCCCTATAATTGACTGTTTGGATTAGAAGTACTCCTTGAGATTATAGACCTTTTTAAAGAGTGTAATGTTATGTTCATTAATTAGTTCTGAACTTTATATATGACATCTTAAAAATGAACAAAGTTGGTTATCATTCTCCTCTGTTATACGGACTTGTCGTTGCCTTTAAGATCTCATATGGCTTAATGAGACATATGAATTCATGACATATGAATTCATCGCTCGGACCGACCTGCCAGGAACAGGCAGTGACGGTCAGACACAAGCCACAACACAGCGTTCCAACAATATTCAAGTAGTTTCATTCTAATTACATAATCTGAACACATGTG
The DNA here is from genome assembly GCA_026936325.1 of Platynereis dumerilii. NCBI lineage: Eukaryota > Metazoa > Annelida > Polychaeta > Phyllodocida > Nereididae > Platynereis > Platynereis dumerilii. The sequence goes on from JAPTHN010000007.1 coordinate 16,956,318, forward strand.
TAATCTCTTAATCTAAATTAGTCAGACCTTTCTTCACACCAGCTGTGATTCCTCGCCTATACACCCACCCCCTCCCCTCCCTGGATACTCTACCCCTTGTTTATGGCCACTCCATCATTTGGTATTTGTCTTCCGTTGACTCCACTACTGCTTCCTCAGTGTATCTGGAACAATGCATCGAAGGCGAATGTCCTATCCACCTTCACACCGCAACCTGGAATGGCTTACATCAATTGGTGTGGAAGTTGCTCAGCTTCAGCAAGTTGCTCAGTTTCAGGGACCTAAGCAGACGGTTTCTGTAGCAACTCAGACCGAGGCTACATGTATCTTCCATTCGCCTCCAACCCTCGATATTGATGCTTTTAACTCCGCAGCCAATTACGTGGCTTGCACATATGCTCAGCAAAAACCTCTTGTCAATGGATGGGATTCTGATTGTCCTAGTCCCACATCTACAGCCGATTCATCATGGTCAACGGATGAGGACCTCCCAGGCTACAAAATGACAGCTGAGGCAGCTGCTCAACCTACACATTTCTTGCCGCCATTACGTCCTAAGCCTTTTCGCCATCGCCATTTCTTTGACGATGAACAAGAAGTACATATGGTCACATCACTGCCGATTTATACATCGACTCCAGTATCGTCACCTCCACTATTGATGCTTTCTCAGCGACTCCATCAGATACAGGAATTACCTGAAGATTTTCATGACGCAGAGGAACAGCAAACCAAATTGAAGTCAATTCTGAAACAACAGTGACCAGGTTTCTTTTCAATCTTATGAACTAGTGGACCCATTAAGATCCATTTACTTCTTTAAATATACACTTTCTTAGAACAAGGAACAGTAAAACCCATTAAGCGCATCTTCTTCTTATTAATAGAACAATGGTATGATACACATATATACCATAATATAGAACTCCGATATCTCGAACAGTTCCTGACCAAATGTAGTCACAACATCTACTACATTTTCCTTCGATATGTACGTTACATTGCCGACTTATACACCTATTCATTAAATTTATAAACCATTAACAATTATAATGCTTCGTCTATTCTTTATAACCACATATTCTTCAAATATTTGCATTAGTACACCTTAACAGGCCTTAAACCTCAACAAGAGTTCTCGATCCGCACATTTCAACAATGTGCGATGGTACCTTGCATTTGTTGCATCGCCAACTTGTTGCTTACATGCCACTAGAAGGGTGTAGTCCCTTCACTTCGTTCCCAGACCAATACGGTTGACCACCGTTAAGTCTTTCCTGTAGCTCACACGCATTCAGCCGGATTATTCATCTGCTTTGAGCCCACCAACCATGTTCTTAAAGCTTGCCATTCTTCGTTGAGAATTGTTCTCCATTTCTTATCAGTGTTTCCTTGTGACCAATCGATAGTATTTCCCTATGTTTGGCCACTGTCTCCTCGCAGCATTGACCACGTATTTCCTTATTCTTGCCTTTTGTTCTTTAACAGCCTGACTGCAATTCTTTGGATTCGATTACCTTCTTGATATAGTACTTTATTGGCTTATCATTTTATCCTCAGCAAACACCATTATTTGGTACGCATATTTCAGAGAAAGAGTATCTCCACAAAGATCCTTCGTGATCTTTCCTTAGTAAATCTGATTGCCTTTAAGCATTCAATTGCCTTTTATAACATTTTATGACTACTTATAACTGTTCCTTAATTATCTTTCAGTTACGCGACTATTTTTATAGTAAGACTATTTTATGAAGGGTTTCTTTCATGGTAACATTATTCTTCCTTTGGATAACGTGATTATGACATTGGGTAACACTTGTTGAATTAATTTTTGTTAAATTTACTACGTTCGTATCATTAGCATTTTGTACATATTCCATTCTGCATTTTGTAGATATTCCATTTTTCTTGAGTATTACTGACTAGTTTCTTTTTCTGCATTTCTGCTTATGTCGTGAGTGTCGTTTATTGCAGATATTAGCCGTCAAATATCTTGCCACTTGAGAAGTGTTATATACATTCATTGATAGAGTGTTTTCTTACAATTTGTCCACCACTTTGCCGTCATGCCGTGTGGGTACTGCTTCGATTGAGCATTCTTGTACTGCTCTGATCGAGTATTACCTTGAGCATCTTTTCTTATATTCATTGTGCAGCATATTATCTTGAGTACGTATCTCAATATGTTGCAAGTTCTCTGCCTGTCGGACTGGGAGCCCGACCATGATTTGGGGATATCTTGTGCTATTTCAATTGGTCCGGCATTGTGCCGTGTGTTTCAACTTAGCACAACTTTTCATGCGTTTCTGTGGACCTTGCTCACCCTGTGATTGTAGCATCGCTTCGCATTTTGGGGAAAGAGAATTTTTTTTTTGTAAATGACCAACTTACTCTACACAAATTCTAGCTAGCTAGCTAACTCCTTTTCCATAGTTCATTACATGGTATGGCATCACAACATAGCCCGGCAGGGGGCGCTTTCCGTGTTGCCATGGCTTCACCGAGACTGCCGTGGGAAGCAGTTTCTTGTTGCCTTGGTAGCATCCTTGCACCTTATATGGCACGCTCCCTGCTGCAAAATTTTCGGCTCAGCCCACAGGGCCCAGCTCTTGCGGAGCCAGTAAAACCTTAGCTTACCTGCTCTAATCTTTACACCTGTAGAGAGGCAGCAGTCCTACATACAGCTTGCAACATTATGTAAGTACATTTTTCAAAGAGTCATTTACCGGTCATTTAGGACCACCAATCTGCATATGCGTTTACTAAGTAGTAAACTGGGAATTTGTTAGGCATTGAGTGTTGTTGATGAAGTTCAGAAGTTGTTTTGTGTTGAGGAAAGTTCACAATAACGATACTCCCAATTTTTCTTACACGCGTGTAATTTGTGGGAAAGTGCTTCATTAACTTACATTCTTTGACGGATATTGTTATATTTTCAGGTATGGTCGATTCTATCGATTTCAGTGATACACATGATTTTAGAGTACATCTCTTGCATTTTCTGTTGACATACACGGCATTCTTTCATATGATAGGAAAAGTGGTTGGAAAACTCGTGTTGCCTAAGTGTTATGAATACTTATTTCCATTGATAATTATTTGTGTATTGATAATTATATTCGTTTTGCATAGGGTATGTCGACCTGATTGATGAATTTTGCGCACTATATATGCTAATCATTGCCATTATGTAACTTTGCTTATGAACCTTTTTACCCCTTATCTTTGTTTCCGTGCATGTCTACGTTTACCTAATCATGTCTTTCTCACCACCTTACTGGTTGATAGTTATAGTATTACCTAATTTTAACTAATGACGCTAAAACCTTTTAGCCAATTATATACCTTGCTACCTCATTTTCTTTATAAACATTACAATGACGCTAATTGTCCTTTTCCCCTTCCTATTCCTTCCCTTGGTTCCAGCTCAATCACCACCTCCATCTGCTTTGCAACGAATTGCTGAGCAAGACGCTTTTCTTTATAAGAATTTTGGCTTCACCATTAATCCCAATACGGCCGCTGTTTGGGCCAAGCGTACTTTGCTTCAAGCACAAGAACAACCTATGGCTTCTTGTAGAGTTTCTATGTTTAACGAATGGTGTTCTCGCAAACGAGACATATTCGCATGTGATTTGGGAGCCAACTTTTCTACACCACCATGTGTATGGCCTCCCGATTCACCTCGTATCACAAAACTGATCCTTTCTTCTGGCCCACTTACTAAGGACATTATGTCTTTCTTTACGACTATGCCTTTTATGAGATATCTCACGTTACAAAATCTTACTTCTGAAGTGATGTTCCCCGACGTTATCGACTCATTTCCTGAGATCAATTTCTTAGATCTGCCAAACACTCAGGTGACTCATGTACAGTACGTTCAAGCACGTTCTCAGTTACATGCTATTACTAATTTAGTTCTTGATGACGCCTCTGTCTTTGCTCCATGGTCTTCCCTTTACCGTTTAAGACGCCTACACCTTACCTTGCTTAGAGATTTATCGTCTCCTGCATTACCTCTATTACCACAGGCCCAATTAACTCATTTAGACCTTACCATACATGGTTCAACATCTTTTCCTTGGAACCACCTCGGCGTTTCACAAACTAAATTGATATCCCTTAGACTCCATCTACCAGATATGACTCGCCTCCCATCTTCTATGCCTTTCAATAATATACAACAATTGAAATTACAAGCTTCTAACGTTCCTTTCGAAGTTTCCAATCTTTTGCCTAATCTATCAGCACAACAATCTTTTAATTTTACACGACCGAAACCATTTCTCCAAACACTTATTCTTCAGGGTTTCTATTTTCAGAAAACTCAACAATTTAATGTCTTAAATTTAATTACAATAGTTATAGAAGATTGTCTTGGCGGAATACATAATCTAAATTATCCAACATCTCTTAGGGTACTCCGACTCAGAAATATTACTACTTCACGATCATTAAGAGACCCGTTAACAAACACGCCAAATCTGCGCATTTTTGAACTAACTAATTCTAGACTAACATTTATTTCCAGAGCATACTTTAGACATGTCGATCAACTTTACTCCTTAAATTTATCTCATAATCAGATTCATACCTTTGAAATTAGAGATAGAGATATTCGTCATTTAGCTGTAATAGACCTTAGTTACAACTCCCTGTATAGAATTTCTGGTCCTTTCTTTATTAGAGACCATCTGGAATATATATTCTTGCAACAGAACCATCTGCAGTATTTAGATGGCGTTAACATGCAAATTTACTTTCCTTCACCTGAAATGAAAGAACTTGACCTAACATCTGCCGGATACCACTAGGATTTCTGGTACTTGTCAAGGTAATGTGTCCTTCCCTATCCAAAATATGACCTTCGAAGCCTGCGACTCAATCCCCTTGCTCCGTTCACCCCGTTCCCTTAGAGACCAATTACGTCATATGCAGCTTCTTGCATCTGTCAATCACGAAGACGCTCTTGCAGTCAAAAGCAGCTCTGGCCTTTTTCCACCAGACGCAGCTTCACGCTGGAGCTCTGCACCCGCACAGCTTCTCCGCCCAGACTATGGCGTTGGTTATAGTTATAGGGGACAAATTTTTCCCAGTGTTGAATTCTTTATCATCAATGCCAATATTTTCTATCCCGATTTCCACATTCCCACATTCACTTGGGACCTCACAATGTTTGAAGACATGTGTCAATCCCCTGATGATTTAATTGCTGCAATATGTTCTGATTTCGCTCCACTCTTAAAGAACACTATTGATAAAGTTGATTCTTATAAAACAGCTTTAAAATCTAAACTAGCACACATATCTACTATTTTTACTCAACAGAATTTTGAAGAATATCGTCCGCCTTCCCCAACGCATTCTACCCCCATCGCCCCCCCTCCTCTTTCAGCAGTCCACCACCATGCTAAGAGGGCAGCCCCAGAATCGCATTTTGTCCATGACACATTCTCATATCTGAGACAAGAAAACACTAGACTGCTCACGCCGGCGCCATCTTGCTTTATGTTGTGATCAGGCTGGCCTGGCCTGATGAGGCATGCGCGACTTCCGGTCTGGGCATTCACGCTGCAGAAAGCAAGCTGTCAACACCTCTCAGCATGGTCCTGCCACTGGTAAGTTCGTTTTTTTTGACCAAATATGTTATTCTACTCTACAAACATGATGCTGGCTACAGGATAGGTAGCCAAACCGAGTTTTGACAGCAGAACCATGCAAGAAATATCCCTGTTTGACAACTTTTGTGTATTGACAAAATGTAAACAAACTGCTGGCATTGCATGTGCATGGCTGGACCAGACCAGAGCTTCTTCTGCTCACTGACAGCTGCTATGATTAATTAACCCCTGATACTTGATATAAATTAAAGGCTATATCAAATTTTATATTCTGTGATAATCATACAGTCTCAGTCCAGGCCATGAGCATTTGAAACAAGAGTACTTAGCCTACTTACAAGGACGCTTGAATAATCCTTGCCTCCTTACAATTATGCAGGCCCTGACTGGGGCCTGCACTGGGCAAACATTAACATGTTCTTCTATGCAACAGATGCAGATAATATACATGCGCTGTTTATTGACAGTACTAGTGTTGTCAGGGACAGATCCAGAAAATGTCAGTTTATAGATGGAAATTGGAAATTTAGGCCTACTAAACATATTGGGATTTAAAATTGTTTTACAGGCCCAAGGGGGGGGGTTGCCCCCCTCTGGATCCATTAGTAGTTGTCATAATTTAAATTTACTCTTTTTTTTAAATTTCTTTCAGCATCTGGAGTGGTCAATGTCTCGTGTCCTGTGATGGCATCTGGAGTGGTCAATGTCTGGTGTCCTGCGATGCTGAGCAGGAATATAGAAACAAAGTTACAATAAATTTTATGACAATGTGGATTTATAATGCATTCGTTGGCTATAAATTAAAATTTTGATCTCACAATTAGCAGCGGCATAGCTAGGTTATGTCCAGAGGGGGGGGGGGCAGTTGTGGTAGAAAGGAAAACAAGCGGACGTTGAGCGGGTGGGGGGGGGGGGAGGACGTACAATTGAAAATATTAAGGAAATTTAAATTTAATGCTAAAAGGTGCAGTTTAAAATATGATAACAGAAGCAGTTTTTTTTAATGTTTAGCTTCTTGGATCGACAGACCCAACAGGTTTTCAGCCTATGGAGAAAAAAAAATTAGCATAACCTGCATTTTTATCAAATTGACATTATAAAAAATTGAGATTTCACCTTTTTTTTCATTCTACCGTCCGACTTTAGAAAAGTGCCTCAAGAAGATCCGAGAAGCTAAAGATCAATTAAGTCTGGCCTTATTATGCATGTGATTTTCACAGCAGAATGGAATTCAAGGGTATTACAAATTTTGAATTGTGCAGCGTATTGGACGGTAACTTCAGATAGACATGTTAGAAATTAACATACATGTAATTTAAGCTAGAAAGTGTATAAGATCAAAATGTCAGCATTACGCAAGTGTATAAGATATCACAAATTCCACAAAGCTGTTTTGTGTTATCAAAGAAATAATTTTAACAAATATCATTTGACTTGTTTTGATCTGTATTAAAATTCAAAGTTTTCAAACCAAATTAAAATAAATAAATTTTACTTGACTTTACTAGAGTTGTTGCAATTTCATTAACTAGCTTAGAAATGAGTCAGTGTGTTTGAATGTTGAGTTCTGTCTTCAAGTGAGGTTGTGGCCTAGTGGATAAGGCATCTGTGATTCTGTCTGACTTCTTCTTGAACCAATAAATTACTGCAATTCAGCAGTGTGGTTGCTCATCTGTTGGTCTATCTGACTGTGAAGTGATCTGAAGTATTATGTGTATTGATATTAATATAGATATGCAACTGCAGGAATTTGACCAATTTTAATCCTAATAATCAGGGCTTCTGAGTCGGGTAGCAAGTGACAACCTCCAAAGCCTTCCTGAAAACTTTTGAATCCTATTCCACAATATTTTCATTGCATTTTACATACTAATTAAAAGTAGTTTAAGAAATTTTGTGACTTTCTGTGATTGCGATTGCTCCTAAATAATTTATTGTGTACTGTGCACTCAGTTTCATAACATTTAAAATTTTGTCAATTTTTGAAATAATTTTCTGGAGTCGCTAGTTTGAATCCGACTTTGACTCTGCCTGAAAACCTATATGACACTGAGCGATGGATGGTTGGGGCTTTACAGCAGGACTCCCAAGTTTGGCTTATAATATTTATGATGATCTGGTGACAAGAATGATTGAACGAGGCAGTTGCCCATAGATCCAGCATGTCAATCTACAAGGCCTAAATTATTCCACAATGTTTTCACGGAATTTTAGGCATTTTTTCATGGCAGTTTAAATGAAATGCCTGATTGGTCATTAATATAGTTCACATTGTTTTGTATAATGCGTTTTTGTAACTTATTAAGTAACTCTAAGACGTCCAGAGTCCCTTTTTAGACTCCGACTCCGCCGGAAAACCAAGGTAGGAGGCCCGACTCCACCTAAAAGCCACAGATTATCTTTTCAGAAAACCTCCGACTTCACGACTTGGTCTCTAAAATTATGAAATCAGCTGTTACACTTGTTTGGACATCAGATTGGTTTGCCTATCTTGTTCAAGCTTGACTTGCCGACATTCGAAGATTGTCATTAAACCCTGGCCTATGGGAAATAAGTCCCCAACCCCCATTAGGCACATATTTTGCACGCAGACTAATCCTTTGTGTGTCAAGTTGCCTATTGTATGCCGATGACAAGTAACCATCAAGTTTCTAGAAGCAAGGCAAAACGGAAACTTCTTAAAATTTTCGCAAAAATTCTGGACTAGATGAACAATTCTGATAAAAGACACATAAATTTGTTCCAAAAAATTTCTCAGACTGTAATATGTCCCCGTTATACAGTGACGGGACAACACAGGCTCGTCTGGGGAAGGCCTAGGCATAAATCCGCTTTCGCAGGCCCATATCGTCAAGATATTTTCATTAAAATGTTACTGGTTTAAGTGAGATCCGGGCCTCAACGGGCCCCCTGGATCCACAACTTAAGTTACAGTTATTAGCTCCAAACACTTGGAATGAAAGATAACATACATCTTGATGGAAAAATTATTTGTATTTTGTCACAATATACATTGAAATCTGTTTACAGCCAGAATAAACATACATTTTTACGTAGAATCGAAATAGCAATTCAAATATTTTTCTATGGTTCCGAGATCCTTTCAGATCTATGTTCAGCATACGTGGCACAGGCAAATAAATAGCAGCTGTTCCTTGGGGCTGAAAAATACAACAGAAGACATAACCAAATATAATGAAAGATTCATGGTTCAAATTTTGTGTAATTACCCATCTAGTACCAATGACGTTAGTTCCTATTTTTCTCAAAAACAATTAATGTTAAAACTGAAGCTGACAGGAATTTTATTGAGGACGAGAAAAAAAGTTGCTACAACATTTCTGATGCTCCCGTGCTTTTATTGTTTATGAAATGCATATATATATAGATATATGATGAATTTTTTTGTGTCATTACCAGAAGAAGGACCTTAAAAATTTTTAAATGGTTCGTAAGAGTTCACAATCAACCTCAGTGAATATCACTGTTCAGGGCTTCAAGCCCATTAAACCTGCAGGCCTCCCAGCCAAAACTTTGCGAAAAAATATAGGCCTAGAAAATAATAGGAATTTTTCGACTAAAATACAGTAGTATTTCAGTCTATTATAGATTTTCAAAGGTTTGAGTAAACATTTGCTAAAAATTCTGCAAAACAGTTCCACTTCATGTCGCTCAAGAATCCCATATCGGTCCGAAATAGACATTTTGGTTCTATTCACAAATTTTAACAAGTATTCAACTACAATTTATGGCCAAAACTGCAAGACTGATCGATCAAACTTTATTTAAGACATGAAAATATAGGCAATATGTGAAATGGTCTTAATTTAGGAGTTTCACAGGATTCTATTGAAAATATAGGAATTACAGGTGTAATGTTTCGAGGGGGACTCAGTGATTTAAGGGTCAGAATCACCACACAGGAAATACAGGAGGTCTGGGAGGCCTGCACCTCAACCACAGTCTATTTATAATTGCAAAAACTTTAAATCGGATCATCTTGATGTGCACTCATCTTTTTTCATGTCCATGTGCCATAACTGCTCTCCAGCCGAGTCCTGGTTGTGGATGAAGCCTCACCTCAGCAAGCAGCGCGAACTTGTGTCTGCACCCACAGCTCTGGAATAAAAATATCACTAAATTAAAGCAAGTCAACTAGTGCGCTGTTTGCAAATTGTTTGCGAATTTTGTGGCCAGTTATAGGCAATGTGTGAATCTGTTCAAGCCAATATTGAACAGGGGAGAATTGCTATAATTGTTTTTGCACATTATGTCACAAATTTCCACTATTGAATTTCTCAAAAAAATTAAATGAACCAATATAAAACTAGATGAATGCAGTTGAATTGATCCCAAGTGCAATGCCATTGCATCGATTTTTGATTTTTTCAATGAAATTGCTGTTCCACGCAAATTATCTCAATGATCCATAAAAGACAAAATGCAAAACAATTGACTATGAGATTGAAAAGAACCGAAAATTAACGAAAGGTTAAGAAGCGAATCTGCATTGATTCTCTCCAAAAAAGCTAAGGCTCACAGTGTATTTGCTGCAATAATTGGACACAATCAAATTTAATAAGAGTTTTCTGCAATTTGTAAAGTACTTGTAAATTCTCTATAAAGACACATAATCATCTTTTGGTCATACACACAAGAATGACAAGAGACACAGCAATTAACGCCTATGAAGATGGTCCAACTTGAAATACTCATTACATCTGTCTGACTGCAATCTCTTTTCCTTGTCATCACACATGAAGCATTTCCAGAGCTTGTCTGACAACATCTGAAACATCAAAATAACATTTGTTCAGGATTGGGAATTTGGGAGTTGCGGAATTTCGACTCAGAGATCTGCAGTTTGAGTCATGCAATGAAATTAGGTTTTTAAGTGGAGTCGGGCATCAAAAATGAATCTGGTCACTTCCGACTTCAAAAATAGATTTAATAATTTAAAGAAATGACTAAAATGCATTTGGCACTGTGAAATATTTGAAAATATTTCTTTTGAGTATTCATGTACAAAATGATGTGGAAACATTATGAAATAAAAAATTATTATTTTCATGAGTGACAAATATGAGATATTGGTGCAATAATGCCGACAAGAGGAGTTGGGATTCTGGAGACCTAAAATAAGAAGAGTTTATTTTTAGGAAGCCAAAGAAATTAAGAGATGGTTTACTTAATTTCCACCCAATTGTGAAGGCATAATTTTTATTCGAATTTACTGCACCTGTGAAGTCACCGCCAAAATGAATTAATATGATGCAATTTAGCAGTATTTAGGTAAGTTTGAAATAAGTCTTATTTAGTTGCTTTAGTGGCCTGAAACATTTTACTATAATGAATTTATTGATCTGGGTTTAATTTTTTATGTTTAGCTCACCTCAAACCTGCATTCCTCAGTGATGTTTTGACAGGCTTTCTGAACACCCCCAGAATGCTGACTAGCTGGCTCTCGAGGGTCATACCTGCAAAGAAAGCCATATATTATACCAACTGATATTCATAATTTTAAATATCTGCAAATATATAGATATCAGTAAATACATTTTTCATTTCATTCCAAGCATAAGCCTCTGCATCTATACCAAAGTACTATAATATATCATGTGCATCTCATGAGCTGTGCACTGTCACCAACTGTCACTGTGCAGGTGCACCTCTTTTCACAACAATAGGTATATTATGCATTCCATCAACAGATATATATGCCTACCTAGGCCTAATATTTTCATGATTTATATAAAAGTGGACCAACTGACCAAGGACTTGCAGATTACTACACCAAAATCAGTCTGTAATAATTTAGCTGATAATCAATGCATATGATGCTATAGTATGACTATATTACTTTTGACTTTTTGTGTATTGGAGCTCATTACTGTATACACCTGCTACTAGTGCTAGTTTTAATAATTTCAGCCACAGTTTCACACATCTGAAATATTACATACCTTCAGTGTCAATGAGTCAGTGTGACCAGCTGAGTCATGTGTAGCCAAGTGAACATGCTACAGTCACTACAGACTTGTGTGGCTGCAGCAAAACCCACGATGACAGGTGTGATTTAGCAGCTGACTGGCTGTCTTCTCTCTCCAGCACAAGCAGGTGTACTTCTTCCATCTCAAAAAACTTATTTTATAGCAGGGCTGTCCTCATGGCATCCATAATAATGCATAAATTGTCCTTAAAAACACGAAATCTAGGCTGCACAATGCTGCCCTGCTGACATGGCTGATGGCAGGATGTTTATGGATCACAACCACACTCGCGCTTGCGCACAGAACATAAGTAGGTCACACAGCGCTTCGCGCGTCACTGAGCAGTCTAGTGTTTTCTTGTCTCAGCTCATATTCCCCTCCACCCACTATGCCCCCCTTCTTTGATCAATACTCGCCACCCAGACGTCCTAAACGAGCGGGTCGTACACCAACACCTCGAGATCCCCTTGCCTTACCCAATACTGATGATACGTCTAATACAACTAAACAATTAATGCAATCTACTAACGAAACTTTTCGTGTCAATATTAATACCCAGGATTGGCAATCCGAAGACAGTACTGCTTTCTGGCTTTCAGTTACTATCCCACAGGCCGGAGCAGGTATGTCTGCTAATATTAGACGACAGAGAGATCAAATTTTTGTAAATACTATTGAGTCTATGTCTGCACGTCAGAATCTTATGAGGGACGCATTCCTTGAGATGCGTTCTGATTTGGTTCTTACCATTGACGTCATAGCCAGTACCTTCACCAACACCTCCAGAAACATCAGATTAATTCATACACTCTTAAACGAAACTAATCAGGAAATTATTTCCCAATTTGCTGTGGTTAGTAACGCTATAAACGCATTACAACGTAAGATTCAAGCCACAAGGATTCTTAGCCTGCTGACTTCGAAATATCTCAGGCTTTGGTCCCAACAAATACAGCAACTTCACATCCTTTTGAATGAAGCTGATAAATTAATTACAGCTTTCCACGAGCTGGCTGCAGGTAAAATCTCACCACACGTTCTCCCAGCCACATATGTCCATAAATTGGTACACAAAGTATCAACAGTATTATATTCGTGGCACAATAGTTATCAACTAGCTTTCACAGATTTGGCTCATATCTATCAGAAATCCCAACCAATCTTTATGCCCACTCGAAATGGTTTCTTATTACAACTCCTCTGGCCAATCCAACCTAAGAATTCTCAACCTTACACATTGTATCACACAGAGTCACTCCACGTACCTGTGGTAGCTACCCCTGCTTTCCAAGACCGCGAGTCTAATCATGATTACACCCGTATCTCCATTCCAAAACCTTTTCTGGGAGTGCAACACGATTCCTTCTTGGAGCTCAGTCTTGAAGAGCTCCAGGAATGTCTCAACATTGACGATCAATTTCTTTGTACAGAGTCGACAATTCAAATTGATAGCTCGCAGCTATCCTGCAACACTGCAATATACACGAATGCTACTGCAGACGTCATTTCTGACCTCTGTCAAGTCGATTATTTCTTTGAACCTTTTAGAGCAGCACCTCGTGTTATAGACGCAGGTAACCAGCTCTTAGTTACTGGCTTATCACTCCCATGGACTCGACGTTGCTCTAATGATCGTGTGGCACGTCCGGTTCCTGGTAGCCTTTAAGCTGTGCTTCAGCGTGGCCAATTTTGCTTTTGCGAATTCTCCTCCCCTTCAGGCTTTATTCCCAGGCGTATTACAGGATGCCCTGCATCCGAAAATAACCAATATAAACCCTTCTTAATTAACTATACTATCAACGCAATTGCGATGCATTCTTTTGAACGTGAACTTAACTTTTCAGGACTACCACCATATGAATCTTATGGCATGCCAAATTTCACCTTGCCTAAATTTGCAGTGGCTGCCAGAATAGCAAATACGTCACTTGCCAATATGACACATGGCATTATTAAGCTTAAGGAACTTAGTCGCCTTATTCAACAAAAGGGTGACGATTTTCTCCTCAAATGGGCCGAGCTGGAAGCTTCCTTCTATCTTTCAGCCTGGTTCAGCCTTCGCCATTGGATCCGTGGTTTTGCCTTCATCGGTTCCATAGCTGGGTATTTGTCTCTAATTTTGGTAATATTTATGTATTGTCGTGGTAGATACCTTAGTGGCCTCTTATCCTCTATGGTAATGGCTACTCATTTTAAACCATCCCATGCCAACCTGGTCCTCCCCGGACGCCCTTTGAATTGCGATTCGGTCAACTATGTAATTTACCCTGTTTCTCTAAGTCCTGTCAGTCTTATACACATCACTACCCTTCACCTCCTTACTATTTGTGTCTTCTACATGGTCGTGAGTTTGGCTAAGCGTTGTCTTCATAGATGTTGCAGGGACTTCAGAGTGATGCATCGCTCGCCTGAGACCCGCAAATTTCCGCAGATCGAAATATTCATGGAATTGAATAGTGGACACCAGCGCTTACTTCTATATGTTCTTACTATTAAGTCCCACCTTTCTACACTTTCTCTTAAAGGTGTCATTTGTCCTAATAGTTTCAAGTGTGACCATCACAGATTATACAGTATACTTAAACCCAACTGGGATACTGCATTGTGCTCTTTGCAGATTGACTCACTTAACGTAGAACTCCCTAGACTCATTAATGTTCCTTTATACAAGCAGAAAAAGTTACAGCAGATTATGCAAGGACAGTTTGCGGTGACTATGCTCGCATCTGACTCGGTTCACCTTTACAAATTGGGCCATAACATGCAAGAAGTTGTTAATACTCAAGAGCTTAATCCTTACTCAGCTCTAATTAGAGAACTTCGTCAAAGGGAGATGGAATTTCGGTCCACCAATGTTATGGAACCGGATACTACCCATTCAGTACAGATCGCACCTTATGCCACCACTTCTGGTTTGGCTGCGTCAAAGAAAATGACCCCCCCTACTCGGATACCGAGCCGTACAACCCCACCAAGGCGGACTACCCCGCCTCGCCGATCCAGTTCACCCCGGCAACCATCGGCCCCTCGCATGGGTACCCGAGTCGATACCCCCCCTAATCGCTCAGTAGTTGATATCGAGTTGGAACCACGCCCCACTCGTCCTACGTCACTGATGCTCCGCCCATCCTTCCCCCCTCCTGTTCCACCACCCCCCTCTCCTAACGATACCAGTACCAGCGTCTGATTTTATTTTACTGCATGATTATGATTACTTATCTTTGCACTGCATTTCCTTGAGATACCGTTTCATGTTACAATTGCATTATAACTGCATTTTTCCTTTCTCTAGTTTATCTGCATGCGTATTTTTTGCATTTAACCCTTTTATTACCATGCTCGCATACCCTTACATTCAGTCGGTCTGTGAAGAATCACACCTTGTTGGTTCGATTGTACGGGTACATTTTAATAACATATGCTTGTATGTATACATATATTGCGTACATACGTCTTATGCAAAATTTTTTCATCCAAAGATTTCACAAGCTTATACTCAAGTTGCAGAGTGACCTTCTTATTTTATTGATGTGATTCATTTTGATCTTGGGGAGCTGATCAGCATGATGATGCATCAATTTTGCCGTGATTTGCTATCTTTCTATTTACATTTAACCACACTCTTTTCCTTTTAATTATAAACATATAACGACCAGCATTTCGCTGCGATTCAGATTACCTATACAACCAATTATTCTATTCTTTTTTGTACTTATTGATCATTAAGTTATTTACTTTATCTTATATTTTATATCACGTGCCTTTTCTTACATACTGTTTGCAGCAACCTCATTCGGTTGAGCTCCTAGCCTGTTTTATTAAAGAAACTTCAGTATGACTATTTCATACCATATTAATGCTGTGTTGTCACATAATTTGCGGGAATGTCTCTTTGATCTCGAGTTGCTGGTCGGGCTGGTCGTCAAACATCAGTGCAAGACTTGCTGTGGGCACCTATGATCAGGGACACATTCGATGCATATGTTCTCTAACCTTTGATCTGAGAGAGTCTTTACAGTTCCTGTGCTTCCATTATGACTTCTACTGTCATGGGCATCCTATCAAGAGACACACATGATTGGACATCCGAAAGTCAGTCGATTTGGGCACCACCTCTAATTGGGCACCACGATTGCGCATGGGATCACGCTCCACCAGGACGTACGACCACTCCGAGTCGGCCATGTTCCTGTAATCATCTCATGGCAATATGAAGAGGGCACCATTTCGGGGCGACCACTAGTGTGAACATTCTGTTTCACTCCATTTCCGTTGTAACCACGGCAAGCATATCATTGCTTTGACCTGGGTTCAACATGGGGCAACATCATTGCAGAACTTTCCTTGAACTTTTGTGTCTGGCTTGGCATTGTGCAGTCTTCGTCGCACATGTCACCATTCGCAACCAAGCTCACATTGTATGATGATATGGACGATGTCATCTCCTGCTTAGCTTCTTGACAGAAGGCTAACATGGATTGCCTCTGTTTCTTAAGCAGTATCAGCGAACAATCGTGCTTGAAGAGCATCGCCTCATTTTCAGTTGGTGACTAACATGGATTGTCCCAGCTCGCTTCTGGCATGCATCTTCTTAATGAAACTCTTTTCCTCTGGGTAACTCGCTTATTCAGGAGGCTAACATGGATTGCCCCTGCTATTGGTTACCGTCGCCAGGCACTAATCTGGATTGTGTCTAGTTCAGAAGAGTTTCTTCACCACGCATTCTCTAGCGTTCCCGCACAAGGTTGTGCTCGCAAAGACATTGTGATCTCAGAAAGTGTATGAACAAAAGACTCATGACGACGTCTTCTTCTCCATGACCCACCACGGTCCACCCAGTATCGGGATTGTCTGCATACACACATAAAGGTCGTGACAAACGAGTCACCTTCTCCTCCGCCAGACCCTAACATAAAAGTGGTGACAAACAGTTCACCTCCTCTTCTGCCTGACCCTAACCTGGATCAGTCACGCAACGAAGCCGGTCTGGCAAATCTTCACGGTATTGCAGATATATCAGTCCCTCGGGTCTTCAGCATGATCACCAAAATACCAGTTACTCGCTCAGAACTTTTTCTGTCTCCGCCATGGTTGTTGTGCACATGGCACGACACCTCGCTATTTCCTCCACCCCGGTTTGCACCTCGCCTGTGCTCAATTCACAGAGACAATGTTTGTCCGAACTGACATTTACAGACGTGAAATGGTAGTCTCCCGTCGCTTCCATTCACTTCCCCCCTTCGGTACAGCCGCGCACGGTTGAATAACCAGCCATCCACGTTGACAATTCTGTTCTGTATCTGTTAGAACAGTAACAACCCCCTCATCGTTTTGGGTTGATGGTAATAGGACCTCGAAATCTCGCAGCTCGTCCATTAGGTCCACGACGTCCGGCATCTTTCAAGTTGCCAGGTCGACACCCTGTTCGACCCTGAAAAACACATCGCTGTCGACACTCTGTTCGACCCTGAGAAACACATCGCTGTCACCGTTCCATCCTCTGCACCACGCACGGAGCGTCGGTGTCGCTCCCTTCGCCCTATATCAATGACTTATATCACTGACTCCTCCAATCAATGATTCTTCCAATCTTCTTGTCCACACGTGTATAGATAATGTTATCTTTCACATCATGTATTGACTCTCAAATCGTATTGTGTAAAATGCATCACTAATTAGACATTTATGCATCGACCAAATCAGTATGCAATATTTATTATTCATCATTGGTTATGTCTCGACATGTCCACGAACAGTTATCACAAGTCAACTCTTGCACTGAACTATTTCTGTAAACACCTGATCTCATTTCTCATATGTCTATCTTATTTAAAGCTCATGTTTTACCCTCATTTGATAATTTCTCTGGTCTATGCATTGTGCATGCCAGCTTCTTATACAAGTTTTCTCAGGTGTATTGATATGTACATGTGCCTTCGATATCACTTCACTGTACCAATATATTGTTTACCTATTTTCGCATTGTCCTAATTCTCTGTACGCCTTATGCCTACAGTTCATTCGGATTGTTTAGAGTGTATGTAACAAGTTTTACGAAACTATAGTCCACTATTGATTTATTTCTCTCCATATTGGACTATTGTTTTATCATTTTGCTTATTATTTCGCTAATTGTCGCTTTGATCCATGCTATTACTGATATTTGCGTTTTGATTATGTTTTGTTCATGATTTTAATTGTTGCTTTTAATTGCTTATCGCTTATATGTCATTTACTTACTTTTGTAGTTTAGGGTATCGGACATACCAGCCCATTTAAATTTATAAGGCTGTCCTGTCTTAATGCAATTAATGCTTTTAACTTACCATTTTGGTTCAGCTTCGTGCATATCCAATGACACGCAAGGGATGATACCCGTAACTGCCCTTGATAAAAACGGCTATTTGACTCGCCTGGTGCTTGAGTCTCTTTTGCTGAGGAGCCATGTAATTAGCGGCTCTACTTCCAAAAATAACGTTGGTTTACACACCCAACGATTCACAAAAAATTGCAAAATTTGACGAAAAGGTCATAAGAATAACTTGTCCTTTCTTGTCAATCATTAAAATCTAGGTTCCATTTTTCTATCTGAGCTCCCCTCTAGCATCTCATTGACGCCATTAAAGGA
The DNA here is from genome assembly GCA_026936325.1 of Platynereis dumerilii. Taxonomy (NCBI): domain Eukaryota; kingdom Metazoa; phylum Annelida; class Polychaeta; order Phyllodocida; family Nereididae; genus Platynereis; species Platynereis dumerilii. Next base: position 16,974,560 of record JAPTHN010000007.1, read on the forward strand.
CTGTCATTCAGTTCCTTTCCTTTATATCACCGATGCAAGTCATATCCTTGCTTCTTTTTCAAAATTTTTCCCTTTTTCCAAATTGTCTTTCATGGGCATATTGCACACGCCCGATTTTCATCTTAAATTTTTCCCCCCCTTCCGCCTGCCCGGTGGTAGTGGTTACATCACGCTGATGTCACCACAACTTTCATTAAAGCATTCACAAAGTTCAGGTGCAATGAGACGCGTTTCCTCTGTTTATACCTAAATTGGTATCAAGCACAAAATCGATTAATAATCCTTTCAATCGTTTTGTTAATCAGCATGAAGCATTTAGGCTTCCATCTTTAAAAAGCAATTGTGGAAAGCATTCCTTTCAATGAAAGTTACATTATTAGGCACAGTATATGTTAATTCACTATAAGATGAATGTAATCCATATTCGATTGTAAGTTTAAATGATGTTTTCTTCAAAGCGGAGAAAAACGATCTTATAAAAAATCCTCGATTGGTCGGGATGTCACCGCTGAGCTTTTAGCTTCAGAGGTGTCTTCATTCCTTCCTCTTGTAGGAAGTTTCCTCAAATCGCCATGAACCTCAAGACCTTAATTCTGTAATGTCATTTATATTATTATTGTATAAAAGTAATGTAATATATTATATTATTGTGTAATGAGCTACAATGATAGTAACGGGGTAGAACTCACCCCATGTTTCCATGGCAACAGTTACCCTGGTGTTTCTGCGCAGCCGCAGAACACCCTAGTAGCAATCTCTGGGGGCAAGCTTGTTTGCCCAGCCAGAAGAGAGCCCGCTCCCGCTGAGGTAGCAGGGGGGCTTCCTGTCTCCCTGACGCTGTGACGATTCGTCAGGTAAGGGTATTGTTGTTAGAGGTATGATCAAAGGTTTCTCTTAAAGGAACCCCAGGTCATGGTTGATTGAGATGGCATTTAGTTAACAGTATACGTAATTTGTTAAGATCGTTGTTTAATGTATTGATAAGTTGGATAGCTTCCGTTTCTTTGAATGACTCTTGATGTAACTGTCTATAAATTGAGTATTAAACGAATAAGTGAACCTAAACTGTCGAGCCTCTGGTATTTCTTGAGTAGGTGTTTCGTGGTGGCAAGTGCTAAGGTGTCTCCCGCAGGATCCCCGGTAATGAGTCCATCTACTCAGTAACATCAATTAGCTACCTCTGAGAGAGAGAAACAATGTGAAGATGGCACTCCTCTTTGATTTTGGCATGGTGTTCTTTTTCCTCTGTTTCATCCTCCAGTCTCCTTTTTAGTTGTAGTATTTCCTCTTGTAGATTTGTCATTATTATATTTTCTTGTTGCTCCATGTTTTCAATTCTAGCTCGGAGCTCGTCATTTTCTCTCTGGTATGAGTTGTTGTATCTTCTTAGATCATCTATCTCTGCTCTCATCTTCCTTTTTTCCCTTTCTAATTCTCTCTTTTCTTGGATTTTCATATCAATATCCTTTGTGTATTCCATGTTCTCGATGTTTGCTTTCTTCAGTTCTTTCTTGACTCTTCTGTATTTATCATCTAGTTTGTTGTATTCTGCTCTCCACTGTTCATCGTCAGAGCTGCTACACTAGCAATTGTGCAACGTACGAATTACGTACGTAAAACGTACGTTTTACGTACGTAAATTTTACGTACGAAACTCACAAGAAAGAGCCGATGCGTAGTTCGTACGTACATTTTCGTACGAATTTCGTACGAATTTCGTACGTATTTCGCATAGGCACTTTTCGTACGAATTTCATACGTTAAATCTATTATATTAGGCATTGGAATTTAGCTTATTAATCAGGTCTATTTCATTTAGAAATTTTGTAATTCATGATGAATAGAACAACACAGTGATATGAAATTAAAATATTTATTGGTACAATTAGGCTTATACTGTATACAGGTATAAATTCAATGAAATTTAATTTGGTTTCAATTGCAATAGTCCTTTTTTCCCCCGCTTTTTTTTCTTTATGCTTCGTTTTCAACCATGATTATTGCGATAGATACTGTTTATCTTGTATTTGAGTCAATAGTCCGTATTTTCAATAATTTTTCTTCTGCCTCTCCACATTTTATTCCAACGTGTCACCCAGCTTCAGACATACGTTGTAAAACCAATCCAAAATGTCTTGCTGAGCATGGCTTGTCCCACAACATGAGACGCTGTCTCTGAAAAATAGATAATTGAAATAATATTAGATTAAGTCTTTCATAGTCATAGTCATTGGGCTTAACGGATGAAAACATTTTCAAGAAGGTAATGTTTGGTAAGAATGTTGAGGAAATAGTGATGATGGAGAATGCAAAGTTCAGTGTCGAGTCGGCCAGAAGTAAAGACACCACTGAATGCTCTTTTGAAAAGATACTCATGAATTTCCCCTCATTCAATATCAGTAAAACGCAAAACTGCAATTTATGATATTTGAATTTTCATCACAGTATCTTGGACATGTACAGTTGCTCTCCGAAGTAAGTAAACCACTCAGTGATTTGCCATTGAACTCCCCAATGGCATTTTAAACTTGTCTTGTGGTAATGGCTAGGCCATAGCAGCACTAATAACTGCATCATCAATATGATGGTTGCTTAACACCATTGAAGATTCTTACTATATCTACTAGCATGGTCATTGAATATGTACCAGGGGTCTTTATGCCAGAGAGGTTATAATCTTGCAAAAGTAAGTACATCCTCTCCTATCTTTTGGCATTGCGCTAGGGGTGTACTTACTTTTGCGAGATTATAACCCCTATCTAGCACAAAGGCCCCATGTGCAAATTAAATGGCCAGGGATGTTCATGTAATAGGAAAACTCAATGGTGTGATACAAGAATCGTTGCAAAAATAATTAGTAATATTAGTCAAAACCGGGAGCCAACTTAAACATAGTCTTCAAAGGCAAAATATTGAAGGGTGTACTTACTTCCAAGAGTAACTGTATGACATTTAGGCTATGTACCTTTTATGTATATTGGTTAGGCCCATCTGAACATGTAATAATTGTAATTTATGTTAAACTATATGATCTGTGTAAGTAAGTTGAAGTGAACATAGTTAATGCTTACCAAAAGAACAGGGAAGACTTCTCGAATGGCAACCAGAGAGGTGTCTCTCTAAATTAGGGAGTGGCTGACCTTGTCTTGTGAAAAAGAGCTGAAATCAAAAAGAACAAAAATTATGGGTGGTGTATCGCTGGACCTAAATAGGCTGGCGGGATCAAGTCTTCGTTTTGAGTCAGCCTTTGTAGGACTAGCGTATTGCAGTAGACAGAGTACTCCAGGCTTACCAAATGAACTTGCTGTTCACAAGACAAATTTTATAAAGGAATATTATGAGATTTGGAGTAACAATTTCGAAGGACCCCTATTGAAAAAGGACGTGTCCATAAAGAAAAACATTATAGCCCATGAATGAATTAGCTGTGATTGCAAAATAAAACTGGACAGAAAGTATTAAAACTATACAGTGATGCAAAAATTGTTCATTGGCAGCTTTAAAAAAAGAATTACTCTCACCAAATAAATTTGGTAATCCAATATGGTGTAACTTGATTAGTCAAAATTGATTGGTTGCAAAATCAGGTCCCAAACGTATGCACATTATGCAGTCCCAACAATTCATCGTCACTCTGCTCTAGGCTCTGCCCGCACTGCAAACAGAAAAACACAGACATCAGGGAGAGTATGGTAGGATGTTATTATGTCTACTCAAGTTTGCAAAGCACTGACAAAATTTTCGACTTCATCTCTCGAACTTTAAGTCGACATAATAACTGAATGCTTAAAGCGTTTCTTCGAGGATAACTTAAAACAGCCCTTGGAAAACTTCTTTTTTTTTGTGATATGTGCTACCTCAAGACTTCAGAGCTGATATTCCACAATGGCCAGTGAATTTCAGGCAAAAAACCATGTGATTCACAGCATGTGGTTCATCGTTATGAACTACATACATATTGTCATGGAAACAAGGGGGGGCCCCCCCGGGGGGGTTGTGAAGTGATGACGTCACAATGTTTTGAGGCTCTGGTTAGTCGGAGTGGTAGCTATGGATTTTCTTGGGGCAATTCAAATAAAATAGTGGCTCTTGAAAAGTTGAAATTATTAATAGTTTTGATAGGGCGTCTACTACTTTTTGACTGAGGGATATTAGTAAAATCTAAATATAAATTCATGTCATGTCTGTTGCAGAATAAACAATCGTCCTACAGACTTGTGCTGCAGGCTATTCCCCTGTGACATGACATTCATTAGGTTCATTGCTCATTGTTGTGAACCACACTCTCATTAAGTTCTATCATAGTGCCACTGCGAGTCTGAGACGAAACAATATTAAACTGAATTTTACAACATTAATGCTTACCAAAAGTGTATGGAAGACCTGAGGCTTCTGGAATGGCGACCATAGAGATATATCTCTCTAATTCAGGGAAGGGCATTCCTTTTCCTTGTGAAGAAGACCTGAAATCGAAAATAAAATTATTTCCAGCTGTATTACTGTTTACTATAAGAGCTTCATGACAAAAATACTGTGTTGGTGGCAATAGCCTATATCTGTATTTTCTTTTAAACCCAGTTAATTTGTTTTTAGTATCAGTTAAAAATCCAATTAAAAAAAGAAATGTCTTGTAATTGCCAAATATGCATAAATAACATCCAATTCAACAGAAAACAACACAAGAAAAGTAACGGGAATACCAGTGCTTTTCCTATCCATTAGCCACATTAGCATCCTCCTTGTGGCTAATGAATATCACATATTTTGCATGCAAATTAGCCACACATGCATGCATTTCACTCAAAATTGGCCTTTGTGGCTAATTGGATTTTTGTCCTAGGAAAAGCACTGGAATACCATGGTTTTGAAAGATATTATAAATCTCATTTTTGAAAATCATGAGATTTCAGGGCTCGCCATTGGGGATTTACATAATAAATAAGGGCTATGTGACATCTCTCAATATTAGGGCTGGACATCGTTCAATGTTTAACATTATGATATGTCACGATAAATTTGTCAGTGTTCCAGCTAGGCCATTTGAGCATGGCGCTGCGCCATGCCCGACCCTCGTCTGCCATGCCCAAAAAAAAAAAGACAAAAAATTATTTTTTTGCAAAATCTTTGGAAAAAAAAACTACTTTTAAAAAAAAAGTTCCCTCATGTCTACAAAATTGTACGCCCGAATCAAATCTTAGCTGGAACACTGTTTGTATAATAATGCACAATATTAATCACCATGATTGAGTAGCGTCAATCATGCAAAATATCAAGTGTCTGACGTAAAATTTAACGCTGTCAATAATTGTAGTTCTTCCATCAAAATATGTTATCAAATTTCCTGAAGAAGCGATGAACATTGCTGTGCTATTCGTGTTGCTAAAAAAGTTGTCCCGCCAGTCCCACCAATGGGCCACCATAACATTGAAGTGCAGATAAAATTCTGAAATTGCTTTAGTACCTTTCTGTGCATGTTTGCAGCTGCAGATTGAGCATTTAGTTTCCCTTTTCAGCCTCGAAATTTGTGTTCCTTACAATGAAGTAAGACATGGCTTCCTTCAGTTCCCTGAAATACAAAATACGTATCAGTTAGCCTATATTAAAATTGGAATAACATCTATAGGCTGTTAAAATTTTATGGAGCTTTTGCGTCTGATACCTCTTCAAAAATGGTCTCAATCCACCCATAAAGTCATGACTTAATTTAATGATATAAATTAATCCTAGCTAAATTGAGGAATTGAGGTTGTTGTCAGGCTATAAGCGGGTGACAATTTAATATCCGAGGGAAGGGGGGGGGAGCTTGCAGTTTCCATCGGTGGAAATTATCTATTTCATGGACTCACGCAAATGGCAGTCCCAGTGGGCACACGACGTAAACTCCGACGTTGCTAATTGGTGGAGGGCTGGTCTGTTGGTCACGTAGATATGTATGGTAGTATAGGGAAACCCTACGTGAACACGACGTCGGGGTTTTTTTACAACGTTGCAACAACGTCGCAAGCTAACGTCGAACTCCTGACATTGCCTCACAATGTTGTAAAACATCGCCACAACGTTGCATGCTAACGTCATATCTTTGACGTTGCTTCACAACGTTGTGACAACATAATTTCAACCATACAATTCTACGTCATTTGACGAAAAGTGTGACGTCGTTGCAACGTTGCTGCAACGTCGATGTGCCCATGGGGGTAGGACTACTAATCATTTATTTCAAGTGCACAAAGTCCCCGAATTTTCTTTCCAAAATCAAGCAACTCCTTGTTAAGAAATACCTTTTGCAGAAATTATTTATAGCAAGCCTGCATCTACACAAAAAAAAATTATTTATTTCACAAAAACCGAGTAAAAAAAATTATCAATTTAAAAAAAAACAAAACCCCCTGGCCTGGACATAGATATTATTAAATGGTCAGCCCATGGGGTCACCCCCTAAGTCATAAAGGTGGGAGCGCCTTTTTAAAAATTTTCATTAATTAACCCTTACTGGACTTAGCTCCAGTGTTTGTAAACTCCGCACAAGTGAAAAAATTAACAGACCTGAGTAATGCCATTTAATAAGCCACATCAACAAGTTGACAAAATGACAACACAATGATTATCTCAGGAAAAAATTACCAGCAGTAGGGCCTACCATGATGTGGTAGCTTTAAACGGAATTCAATCATAAATTTGAGCACCAGTAGAGCTATTGATCAGTTGAGTATATTCTGAAGCACTAACCTTTTGAGTATTGTGGTTTTGTCGATGATTGTTTTGTAGACACAACAATAAATTCTCTAAACATTTTTGATGAGCTTTCCTGCCTGTCACTCCACCCAAGATCAACATTCCAATGATGTCACAAGCACCTTGCCTATTGTGATGTCATCAACAATCACCTTGGCAACCTGTCACTGGTGACGTCATGCCATCTGGTGGATTTGTCTTCACAGCAGAAAAAACAACAACAAAAATGAAGAAGCAGAAGACAGCCAATAATGCAATATTTCTGGGCTTCGTGTTCATTCATCAATGTCATCACAGGCTGGACTTAGTTGGGAAGACTAGATGCAAACAAAATCAGAGATCTCTCCTTGGAAGGTAGGCCTAGCTGGTAAGTTTTTTGTGTGTGATGACTGATGATGGGACTACTAAATTTTCAAGTCATGAAAATCTCAAAGCTTGCGAAAATTTGTGTGTATTTTAATCAGATTCAGAAACATTACTGTTCAGTAAGGCCTACTGACTGTCCCTGGTTTTATTGTTCAGGCTTGGACTGTGCTAGCCCCAGTAAAGTGGCCATAGGCGTATCGGAGGGGGGCAGGGGGGGCAATCGCCCCCCCGAAAAGTTTTGGAAACAGTAAGATTCGGGCAAAATGGCTAAAAAAATTCGGGCAGATAATTAAATAGGCCTAAAAACTACCGAAAATTATTGATTTCCAGGAAATTTAATTTGAAATGTTTATAAATTTATTTAGATCGTGAAATTCGGGCAAATGTCGCTCGCCCCCCCAAAAATCGCGCGTGCCGTACGCCTATGAAAGTGGCTGCTCTTCTGATGGCTTTGGGGCCGACCAGTCTAACCCCAGGCAGCACACAACGTGATTTCTACGTTGTAAATTGGTAGAAATCCCGTTGCGTTGCATACTACGTCATTTTCACGTTGTCACGACGTTGTGTTTTCACCTTACACTGTTAGGGGATGATATTAGTGTTACAAATTTTCAATAGGTGGTTTAAGTCGCTTCACACCATGCCACCTGGCGATTACTGGATTATCTTTCATTGGCGCACATGTGACAAAGAGCTGCAAGGATTTCTGAACTGGAAAGTGTAAATGCATTTTTCATATATATATCAGTCACTTATTGATTCAATTCCATGACTATGAAGGATTGGTGTTTGTGGTTGTATTATGCACTGTTCACTGGTTGTTTTTCCTACTAGTTTTTCATGGGAACCAAATAGACTTGAGTCTGTGAATGTCCCATATTATCACTCAAGCAATTTTTCTGACAAATCGCATGATTTCGTCCTTTATTTCTAGAAGATGTAATATAGAGCTGCAACAGTTGAAATAAATAGGTTGCATGCGTTTCTGGCCCATGTGCTCCAGAGCATTCAGATGATATGCAATTGTTTTTAATTGCTTTGTGCTCCCTTTTTTAACAAGAACCCAGGGGTTCAAAATGGAGGTGGTGAGTGTCCTAAGTTGAAGTTCATATACCCTGAAAATGGCTATTTCACTGAGTGCCCTGTACCAGGTGTTGTTAATATATTGTGTGCTAAATTCAGAATTTCACAAATTTATAATCCATTTTCAAGCCACAAAATGACCATGTGGCAGATGCGATATGGAAAAAGAATACATTTCATAAAAGAACTTGGAAAGAGCTTCAAAATGATGCATGGAAATGTGTGTGACCTGCCAGGCAGCTCAACCTCCTTTTTGTGGGAGGAGCTGCACATTCATTTTGATGAATATCATATGATAAACAATGAGAAGACAGGGAATCTTGGAGTAAAACATACTCTATCCACTAATAGAATTAACTGTCTCAGTATGAAACACTGGATAGAACAGTTACCTTCATTGGTACATCCATTAAAATCCAATGGGCTCCGACTGGGCTCAGACAAAACCGAATTCCAACACAAAATTTACACTAAAATATATTATATATGGCTATAAAAGTTAATAGTATGTTTAACTAAAATATTTTTTGAGTTTAACAATTTATTCATTACTATTGATTTGCGAGAAACCAAAATATAACAAAAATATCAGAAATCCTAATATTTTTCCAGTTTTTTTGTTTTTTATGAAAACTTCCAAGGATTGGCCCTCCAAATGAGTTTATTCATTTAAAGAGGTATAATTTAGACACCTAAACGCAAAATTTCAGAGGTCTAACTCCAAAATTGACGGAATCATGGAGCATTGAAAAAATAACATTTTTTCACAGTTTTGCTAAATTTGCTCCTACTAATTTCTGTAAGAGCATTAAGACCTCCAAAAGGCACATTTAAAGTACTTAATGCAGATTTTCATGTTCATAGGTACAACTGTTCGGAGCTCTGCTGCAGAAAGGAAAAAAAAATTAATTATTTTCAATTTCCAATATTTTACAAAAACTGTACCGATTGCTTAAATATGAACACCAAAAGACAAATATATTCTACAAGACCCATTCATGTGCCAAATATCATATAAACAAGTGGAATAGTTTAGGCACAGTGGCCAATACACAATGTGTGATGCTGCCCGTAGTGGATTCAAGCAAGATAAAAACGAAGTCACGTCCAAATAACAACATGCCGGCTATTCATTCCCATGCCAAATGCTTGCTATATAATCAAGCTAAGGTGCATTCTTGACTCCAAACTTCTCCAAACAAAATGGCCAAGTCAGGGCCCAAAAGACATTCTGAAAATGCTCAAATTTCAAATTTCCCGCCAAAACTTTCCATTTTGTCTAAGTGACTGCATAAATGGAGATGTGTATACACACCTCCATTAAAAAATGATTTCATTAATTATTTATAGTATTACCCTTCAAGTGACAAAATTCTGTTGTTTTAGTGGAGGACAGCCCTTCAGACCGGAATGAAGCAAGCGATGAAGAAGAGGCCTTTCTGCCAAACCCTCCTTCCAATGGAAGTAGTACAGTGTCAGGTAATAAAGTTTGAATCTACATAATGTTTTGTTTGTTACTTGTATGGTTGACTATTGTGTCACTCCGCATTTTTGGCTTTTTTTCATACTTTCACTGCTCTGAAGTAGTCTTGCGGAGATGGTATCCTTACAACTGTATATAAATTATGCATTATAATTGAGCTACTTAGCACCTTTTGGTTGTGTGGTGAAATAAAACAAGCTTTAGTTAAAAAAAAATTATATTGCACTTAATATAATATAATCTTTATTTTTATAGAGCTAGCTGGTTCCACTACACTGAGGAGAAGAACGGAAAACCCTGCCTGCAGTGATGATGAGAGTATTACGATGGAAAACCTCTCAGATAAATAGGCAATAAATTTGATGAAAATCACAAAGAAATCGTATGTGTGGAGTAATAATGAAACATTGCTTCAACTGTAAAACTTAATAATTCATTGCGTTAAGTCAACTGCACTACGTTTTATATTATCATCTCTAATTGTCCTGCAAAACTTGACGTCTTTTCATCATGTTTTGTTTTCATATTTCGTTAGGTCCATGAAGTCCTCCCTCAGAAAGTTGCAGGTTGAGGAAGCAAGATACATCATGCTAAGGGTCTTCGAACGGCCAAAAGAAAGGCCATCTGTCAGGTAAATAAAGTAAACTATTTAAATGATAAATCTTGCTGATTGAGCCCCTAAGACTACAGAGGGAAATACTGTAATGTATTTTTTATCTAGTAATTATTTATTCATTAATTATTTAAAAGAGTATTTCAGTAATAGCATTTGTTTGAATAGGAAGATGAAAGACTTAAACAGTCTTCCTTTTTTTTATACAGCTAATTTCATGTATTTTTAAATTGTGATATTGTTATTTTATAGTTTTAAACTTATTTTTTAGTTTGTGCGATGTGTAAAATTTATGAAAAAGTTGTTATCCATTCTAAATTTTCACAAATTTTAACCTAAAGCATCTAATGTAATATGTAATCTAAGCTGAATCGCAAGAAATCAAGTATCATATGAAAATTTTATTTCATTAATAGCATTTGTTTGAATAGGAAGATGAAAACTGTAAATTGATTCTCAGGTTGATCCCCATAATAGGGTATGGGATCTAACAACCTGGATCCATAGTCTTCATTGAATAAGCTCTACCATCAGAGCATCCTAATTACATAATCATAAAATGGCCTCTAGTCTGGCAAAATTTTAATAAAGTTTATATAATGTAGTCTCTTTTTTCTTTCAGAACTAGCTGGTTTCACTACACCCAGGGGCAGAGTGGAATATCCTGTGTTCAGTGACAATGGCAATATTAATGTCATGATCTCTTAGGTAAATGATGTAACGTTGTTTGAGTCGTTTGGTATAAATTATCAGTGTCTTGATTGAGCCATTTAACTCTTGTTATTGCTAAGGATAATTTAATAGAAACGATTACTTGCTCAAATTAAACCATTTGTTTCATTACAGTCTTGCCTTAGCTACTCATGGGTCTCCACATCCAGAGGGAAATGCTGACAATGCTGAGGACCCTGACGGTGGCAGTGCATCCTGTGAAAGAGGCTGAGGATATGCTGCCATGGCCCCTTGACACCATGGAGGAGCTGGATGAGTTTCAAGACAGACTTGAAGATCCAGTCTTCAAGAAGCAATTGGTAAATATTGATATTTCCGTGCATGCAAATACTTGTCTTGTATCATTCATTGTAAATTTTCAAAGGAACGTTAATTGTTTATGAATCTCAAAGACCTGTAGCAAAGATACAGGAGCATAAACTTGTAAAAAGTCCTGTCCCCCACAGCGTCCATTTTTTTAAAAATTGGACTCTGTCAAGATTAGTTGAGACTTATACGTACAGGCCTATATGCTGCTGATATGTGGCATATGAATCCATTAAACGAAAGATAATTTGATAGGTCACTTATAATATATATAAATGTTTCATTTTTATTCTCTTTTAGAAGTTATACTTTTCATCACTCAAGGGCCACTGTTGAACCAGGAATCAGGATGATATTGTATGCAGGCTGCTGGGAATTCATAAACCGACTTTGGTCAGTGTTTAGTTTGAAGGGCGAGGGGCTAGTTTGAAGGGCCAGGGGCCTCTGGAGAAGCGTTCCTTCATTGAACTCCCTGTTTCAAGGACTATCATTCGTAAGTACCGATATATTGAATTTTTTGCAATTAGGACAGCACAAGCTGTGCAGAGAAGTTTTATTTGACAGTATACCAATTTTGTCAACATCGCTTTTATGACTTTTAAAGATGTCTTTCGCTGAAGGTTTGCTGCTGCGCAGCCTATGTTTTTAGTACTTCTAATTTTTTGAATACTGTTAAAAATATAGACATTTGTACATATATTAGTGCTTTTATTGTATGTAGTAGTGCTTATTGATTACAGACATTTTTTTGTTGCTTCTTGAGTTGAAAGTCTGTGAGTATTTCAACTGAATGAGATTTTGTTTGAACAGTGAGGCTGATTATATTTTCAGGAGCATGCTTGAAAGTCCATCCGGGGTCAACTGCCAGTGAAGTTGAGCAACTCATCGCAAAACCGTTGAAGCATTGCCCCAAGAAGAAAGGAGGATCTAGGTACAAGGTAAAAAGCCTTATATTCTTCATAGTGCCTTTTTGTTTATCTATTGAATATAAATTCAGGTAAATTACCAGGTGCTCGATCCTGTACATGTGGACAATGTTTCCCTCATCTTTCCTATTTCAATTTTGGGCCCAGGAAAATTCTATTGAATTGTTCAGTTCCATATACCTGTGATCTCTTTATTCCCTATTTTTACAATTTGTTTACTTTTGTTTTGCAGCAACAAAAAACACCGAGAACGACTGTTGGAACTCAGCTGGTTGACGGATCAAACTCCGAATAGGCCAAGATCAATACGAACTTGATTGAATTAAATTTTTGTGTATAATTTAAAATAAAGTGTAAATGTTTCTTAATTCCAGCTTCTGTTGTTATTTAATGAACTTAAATATTTAAGCAATTAATGGGGTTGTGGAGAAGTGAAATTTTCACCTTGTGACCACGTCGTGCCCAAGTTGCTCATAGGTGAAACTTTCACGTTGTGGCCACGTGGTGACCACATAATATTTAGACGTTGCCTTTCACGTTGTGGCCACGTGGTGACCACATAATATTTAGACGTTGCCTTTCACGTTGTGGCCACGTGGTGACCACATAATATTTAGACGTTGCCTTTCTACGTTGTGACAACATAATTTCAACCATACATTTCCAGGTTGTTACACGTAGAATTTTCACGTGGTAACAACCGAAGTATGACGTGGTCACGACGTTGTAACCACGTAAATTTGCTGCCTGGGAATGACTCAAAGGATGACTGAGGCAGCCTTCCTACTTAGGCCCTGGTGACCTGGCAAGAGCTGGATTCGAACCCTCGATCCAGCGATTGGCTGCCTAGCACGCTACCATTAGACCAACCCTCCCCCCTACTTAAAGAGATCAGAACTTAATATGAACAAACTTGTGTAATATCATGAACAGTGTTATGTACCAGTTAGGCCTTAGATGGGATTTTCAAATATTTCCCAAATCTTTTTATTTATTGATATATTTCTGATGTGTTTAATTGTATTATTTACATGTACAATGTACATGCTTGCTGTTCTTTGATTATCAGTACCTCCCAACAATTGACTACACAAATTCAAAGAATGAACTGTCAGTTTAATTATAACATCAATGAATAATGATTATATTTTTGAAAGGCTTCTTAAAGCAACAAGGTCAGTCGGTTGGACAAAAAAAATAAGCTGTAATGTTTTTTGTGTCAACCATGTAAGTAACATCATGGATATGTAAATCAGTTGTTTCAGTAGGTCAGAGAAGGTAAGAATCAGTAAATTACTGTTATGTCTGGCCTAACGGTCAGTAACGCTCTGATCATTGGTCATGTCAGCCACACCATGCTTGTTATAGGGCTATAATGATAAAATACGTTGTATCTAAGCTTACAAAATAAAGAAATGAAAAAAACAAAGCTCTGTCTTCGAATGATTTTTTCTAGATTTCAGTATATTTTGAGGTCATTTACTTTGGCCCTTTCAGTGCAGTAGTTACCGGGATGGGCTTAAGTTTACACGTACCTAGAATAACTAAAAAAAATCAGCGAACAAAGCAAATCATAGTCCAAAGACCAGTAATTAATCTGTAGAATCTAATGTTTATTTGTTTGTCAAAAAAATGTCATGGTTATCGCCTCAATTTGATAGAAACAGAGTCACTTCCAAACTTTGAGGTAGGCCCATAGGCCCACTGGCCTATTTGGAATGAGAATGTCGTAATATATCAGAATTTTTCTAAGTCTAGAAAACGTATGGTTTTCGTACGTAATTCATACGATTTTCATGCGTAAAATTAACGTATGAATTACGTACGTCAACACGTACGAAATTCGTACGAAAATCTACGTACGTTTCACGTACGTAAATTTTCGTACGAATTTTGTGCGTGAAAACAGGCTATTTACGTACGAAATACGCATAAAAGAGCTTTCGTACGTTTTACGTACGCTGCACAATTGGCCATGTAGTCCTTTTCCTTTTTATTCCTGAGTGATCTTCTTGTGGTGTCTGTTTCACTTTGACTTTCATTATAGCTTATATCTTTGTCAGTGTATTGTACCACAAGTTCCACGTGGACTTTTTGGGGGGCATCCTCTGCAGTCTGGAGGCGGGCTTCATTTATTTTCTCTTCATTCTTCAGGAGCATGGGCATCTTATGGCGCTTCTTTTGGCGCTTCTTGATCCTCCTCTCCCTCTCCCATTGAACACTCACCTTCTTCATATTCCTCTGTTGGTTTACCATCCTTATTTTCCGTTGGTTTACCATCCTTGTTTTCCGTTGTTGGCTCAGTTTCTTCCTCTTTTTGTCCATTTTCATTCAGGTCATTTTGATCGGCGATGTTGTTTTCGTCCGCCATTTTGGTTGTGGCACCTGATTTTTCCTGGCAGTTTTGTTCGTTTTCCGTGTCGATTTTCCAGTCTGTGTCCTTTCTCGTATTGTGGGGCAGTTTCCAGTCGTTATCAGAGTAAGTAGGCCTATCTTGGTGTATGGTAGTTATAATTAGTAATTTATCACGAAAATATCACTTGGCTATCGGAGCTGTCACGAAGTGCTGCTTCTTCAAGTCTCGCTTTTGGGAAATTCTTTGGTGGTTTGCATTTAGTGCCATCAAGTAGCTGTCTTGAGCACTAAAGGAGCATTATTCTTTAACTGAGCAATGGCCATGGAAAGATTTCCTCAAAGCACCCTGATTTTAGATGTTGCATGGAATCTCTAGATCTATACATAATTATATAGGCATACTGGAAGGGAGAGTAATCACTCTCCCCCAAAAAAGTTTGGGAAACACTAAGATTCGGGCAAAAAGGCAAAACAATTCGGGCAGATAATTAAATAAACATAATTAAGAATCAATAGTTTCGAAGAGATTTCTTTTGGAATTACCAAATTTGGATCCTGAAATTCAGGCAAATAAATATGTCGCTCACCCCCTAAAAGGTTTGCCTGTGGTACACATATTGCTAGGGGGGGGGTCTTCGCAGACTTTTGCATAGGGATGCGCCACGGCGATTTTGAAAACCAAAACCATTTTAATCCAAGACCAACGCCAAAACCACAAACCATTTTAATCTTTTAGTAAAAATATCCAAAACCAATTTAATCTTTATGATTTTTATACCATTTGAATCGTCTTTTGAAGCCGATTCTAACGGTATAAAACATGTTGGGGAGCCTCTATACACCCTTTCATAGTGAGTACCCCCCCCCCCCCGGGGCGCCAGCGAAGGCCATAACTTTAAATGGACGTGTTCCACAGCGACTGTTGAGCACTGCTCCAATAATTTTTTTGAATTTTTAAATCTCAAATGGGTCGGTGGGAGGCATTTGGGCCACTTACCCATTTGGGGGGGGGGGGCCGGCCCCTCAGGCCATAACTCCGCCACTGGGTGGTCTACCGGCGGCTGGGTTCGTACCTACGTCCTCAGGAGCCAAAGGATTCTCAGGCTGCAGCTCTAACTACTTTGAAGTGAGCCGTCATTAAATTGCGCTAGCCGCCATAAGCGCACTCAGCCGCCAATGTTGAAGTAGGCCGTCAATAAAATGAGTGCGGTTGTGATTATCTCCATCATAACAAACTTTTAGTTCACCGCATTACCGCTAGGTGGCCGGGACGTCGTGGAGACGACTTTCCGGGCAAAAATAAGGGTTTTGCGGCGGACGACCAAAAGGTACTTTCTCAGCAGGTCACAGAGGTCAGTGACCTACGTAAGTGCAAAGAGGTGACTCGGTTTATGGCGGCTGACTTCAGTTGAAGGCGGCTGACTCTCTTTATTCACAATATCCAGAATAACGCCTGATTAGATCAGGCCCCTCAATCTCTTCCCTGCAAGCCTGCCCCTTCCAATGCTCTTCATACATGTATACACCAGTGGGATATGAGTGAGATGGGAGACTGCTGTATGAGGGGAAGAGATTGAGGGGCCTGTGGATCAGATTAGATTCAGAAACTTTATTTTATAAAATCATTAATAAAAATCAACATTTTGCGCAATCTTGTATTCTTCATTAAATCTGCTTATTTTGGTCAAGGAGCTGCAAGCAGTGAGTGATCAAGTTGAATTTACAACTTGTAGCCAACATGAATGAATGTGACATGATAAATTAAATGTGTAACTTATATGCATAACGTTTAATTCTCAGAAAAGGATGCATAAATTCCCAAAAAGTGAAATTCACCAAAAAGTTGAATTATTTTACAAAATGCAAAACTTCATGAATCTCAATATTTTCAATGAGAAATTGCGCACAATACCACAAATTTTAAAGATAATAGCAGAAGATTTTCTAGATTTTCTTTAAAAATTTGTAAGATCACTATGAAGGGAAGCTCCTCTGATATCAATTACAAATTGCATTGCATACATTTTCCGCAATAATCAGAAATATTTTGTAAGATAATCTTAGAAATTCTACGATTATTTTTATAATATCTGAGAAATTTATGCAATAATCGTACAGATTTGTGTGATTATTGTTGTGACCAATTATTGAAAAAAAAACACAATTATTTTAGAAATTTCTGAGATTATTGTGATTTTTTGCAGAAATGATTGTTCAATAATTTCATGGAAATGTCCAATTATTTTAGTAGAAATGTAAAATTTCAGATTTGCCTAATTTCTACGATTTTTCGATGATTATCGCACATTTTTCACAATTATTGAAATATTTTTAAAATTAATGTACATATTTTAATGATTGTAGTTGCAAAAAACAAGTGTTATTTCCAACCCAAATTTGTGCAATGTAGATTGTATGATTGATACCAGAGGAGCTTCATATTAAGCC
This sequence comes from Platynereis dumerilii, assembly GCA_026936325.1. Classification (NCBI taxonomy): domain Eukaryota; kingdom Metazoa; phylum Annelida; class Polychaeta; order Phyllodocida; family Nereididae; genus Platynereis; species Platynereis dumerilii. Next base: position 16,991,604 of record JAPTHN010000007.1, read on the forward strand.
CCTGTGCTTCATACATACCAGAGGGGCTTTATACAGGATTTACTGGTCATAATGTTGCAAGTTAAAAAATTGTAGATTAAAAAAAAATGCATTCACCTTTCTGTTTGGACTGGCTTAAAGGTGGTTTCAAAAATGGCTAGGCATATTGAGTTTGGTATCACTAAGTGGGGAATTTTGTTGCCTTTCCAACCTATATGGTTTCATTTTGGCCTAGTGGTTCTGAATACTCAGCCCTCAATGTTGAAAGCTAAGAAATCACACATTTTTTAGCCAAAAAATACATGTACCTCTTTGTTTGGACTGGCTTAAAGCTGGTTTCAAAAATGGCTAGGCATATTGAGTTTGGTATCACTAAGTGGGGAATTTTGTTGGCTTTCCAACCTATATGGTTTCATTTTGGCCTAGTGGTTCTGAATACTCAGCCCTCAATGTTGAAAGCTACAAAATCACACTTTTTTAAACCAAAAAATGCCTGCACCTTTTTGTTTGGACTGGCTTAAAGGTTGTTTAAAAAATGGCTAGGCATATTGAGTTTGGTATCACTAAGTGGGGAATTTTGTTGGCTTTCCAACCTATATGGTTTCATTTTGGCCTAGTTGTTCTGAATCCTCAGCCCTCAATGTTGAAAGCTGCAAAATCGCACATTTTTTAGCCAAAAAATGCATGTACCTCTTTGTTTGGACTGGCTTAAAGGTGGTTTCAAAAATGGCTAGGCATATTGAGTTTGGTCTCACTAAGTGGGGAATTTTGTTGCCTTTCCAACCTATATGGTTTCATTTTGGCCTAGTGGTTCTGAATACTCAGCCCTCAATGTTGAAAGCTACAAAATCGCACATTTTTTAGCCAAAAAATACATGTACCTCTTTGTTTGGACTGGCTTAAAGGTGGTTTCAAAAATGGCTAGGCATATTGAGTTTGGTCTCACTAAGTGGGGAATTTTGTTGCCTTTCCAACCTATATGGTTTCATTTTGGCCTACTGGTTCTGAATGCTCAGCCCTCAATGTTGAAAGCTAAGAAATCGCACATTTTTTAGCCAAAAAATACATGTACCTCTTTGTTTGGACTGGCTTAAAGGTGGTTTCAAAAATGGCTAGGCATATTGAGTTTGGTCTCACTAAGTGGGGAATTTTGTTGCCTTTCCAACCTATATGGTTTCATTTTGGCCTAGTGGTTCTGAATACTCAGCCCTCAATGTTGAAAGCTAAGAAATCGCACATTTTTTAGCCAAAAAATACATGTACCTCTTTGTTTGGACTGGCTTAAAGGTGGTTTCAAAAATGGCTAGGCATATTGAGTTTGGTCTCACTAAGTGGGGAATTTTGTTGCCTTTCCAACCTATATGGTTTCATTTTGGCCTAGTGGTTCTGAATACTCAGCCCTCAATGTTGAAAGCTAAGAAATCGCACATTTTTTAGCCAAAAAATACATGTACCTCTTTGTTTGGAGTGGCTTAAAGGTGGTTTCAAAAATGGCTAGGCATATTGAGTTTGGTATCACTAAGTGGGGAATTTTGTTGGCTTTCCAACCTATATGGTTTCATTTTGGCCTAGTGGTTCTGAATACTCAGCCCTCAATGTTGAAAGCTAAGAAATCGCACATTTTTTAGCCAAAAAATACATGTACCTCTTTGTTTGGACTGGCTTAAAGGTGGTTTCAAAAATGGCTAGGCATATTGAGTTTGGTATCACTAAGTGGGGAATTTTGTTGGCTTTCCAACCTATATGGTTTCATTTTGGCCTAGTGGTTCTGAATACTCAGCCCTCAATGTTGAAAGCTAAGAAATCGCACATTTTTTAGCCAAAAAATACATGTACCTCTTTGTTTGGAGTGGCTTAAAGGTGGTTTCAAAAATGGCTAGGCATATTGAGTTTGGTCTCACTAAGTGGGGAATTTTGTTGGCTTTCCAACCTATATGGTTTCATTTTGGCCTAGTGGTTCTGAATACTCAGCCCTCAATGTTGAAAGCTACAAAATCGCACATTTTTTAGCCAAAAAATACATGTACCTCTTTGTTTGGACTGGCTTAAAGGTGGTTTCAAAAATGGCTAGGCATATTGAGTTTGGTCTCACTAAGTGGGGAATTTTGTTGCCTTTCCAACCTATATGGTTTCATTTTGGCCTAGTGGTTCTGAATACTCAGCCCTCAATGTTGAAAGCTAAGAAATCGCACATTTTTTAGCCAAAAAATACATGTACCTCTTTGTTTGGAGTGGCTTAAAGGTGGTTTCAAAAATGGCTAGGCATATTGAGTTTGGTCTCACTAAGTGGGGAATTTTGTTGGCTTTCCAACCTATATGGTTTCATTTTGGCCTAGTGGTTCTGAATACTCAGCCCTCAATGTTGAAAGCTAAGAAATCGCACATTTTTTAGCCAAAAAATACATGTACCTCTTTGTTTGGAGTGGCTAAAAGGTGGTTTCAAAAATGGCTAGGCATATTGAGTTTGGTCTCACTAAGTGGGGAATTTTGTTGGCTTTCCAACCTATATGGTTTCATTTTGGCCTAGCGGTTCTGAATACTCAGCCCTCAATGTTGAAAGCTACAAAATCGCACATTTTTTAACCAAAAAATGCCTGCACCTTTTTGTTTGGACTGGCTTAAAGGTGGTTTCAAAAATGGCTAGGCATATTGACTTTGGCTAGACTAAATAGGGAATTTTGTTGGCTTTCCAACCTATATGGTTTCATTTTGGCCTAGTGGTTCTGAATACTCAGCCCTCAATGTTGAAAGCTAAGAAATCACACTTTTTTAAACCAAAAAATGCCTGCACCTTTTTGTTTGGACTGGCTTAAAGGTGGTTTCAAAAATGGCTAGGCATATTGAGTTTGGTATCACTAAGTGGGGAAGTTTGTTGCCTTTCCAACCTATATGGTTTCATTTTGGCCTAGTTGTTCTGAATAATCAGCCCTCAATGTTGAAAGCTACAAAATCACACTTTTTCAAACCAAAAAATGCCTGCACCTTTTTGTTTGGACTGGCTTAAAGGTGGTTTCAAAAATGGCTAGGCATATTGAGTTTGGTATCACTAAGTGGGGAAGTTTGTTGCCTTTCCAACCTATATGGTTTCATTTTGGCCTAGTTGTTCTGAATACTCAGCCCTCAATGTTGAAAGCTACAAAATCACACTTTTTTAAACCAAAAAATGCCTGCACCTTTTTGTTTGGACTGGCTTAAAGGTGGTTTAAAAAATGGCTAGGCATATTGAGTTTGGTATCACTAAGTGGGGAATTTTGTTGCCTTTCCAACCTATATGGTTTCATTTTGGCCTAGTTGTTCTGAATACTCAGCCCTCAATGTTGAAAGCTAAGAAATCGCACATTTTTTAACCAAAAAATGCCTGCACCTTTTTGTTTGGAGTGGCTTAAAGGTGGTTTCAAAAATGGCTAGGCATATTTAGTTTGGTCTCACTAAGATGGGAATTTTGTTGCCTTTCCAACCTATATAGTTTCATTTTGGCCTAGTGGTTCTGAATACTCAGCCCTCAATGTTGAAAGGTAAAAAATTGCTAGTTTTTTAACAAAAAAATGCATGTTTCATTCTGCTTGGACTGGCTTAAAGGTGGTTTCAAAAATGGCTAGGCATATTGAGTTTTGCCAGACTAAATGGAGAATTTTGTTGCCTTTCCAACCTATATGGTTTCATTTTGGCCTAATGATTCTTAATACTCAGCCCTCAATGTTGAAAGCTACAAAATCGCACATTTTTTAACCAAAAAATGCCTGCACCTTTTTGTTTGGACTGGCTTAAAGGTGGTTTCAAAAATGGCTAGGCATATTGAGTTTGGTATCACTAAGTGGGGAATTTTGTTGCCTTTCCAACCTATATGGTTTCATTTTGGCCTAGTTGTTCTGAATAATCAGCCCTCAAATGTTGAAAGCTACAAAATCACACTTTTTTAAACCAAAAAATGCCTGCACCTTTTTGTTTGGACTGGCTTAAAGGTGGTTTCAAAAATGGCTAGGCATATTGAGTTTGGTATCACTAAGTGGGGAAGTTTGTTGCCTTTCCAACCTATATGGTTTCATTTTGGCCTAGTTGTTCTGAATACTCAGCCCTCAATGTTGAAAGCTACAAAATCACACTTTTTTAAACCAAAAAATGCCTGCACCTTTTAGTTTGGACTGGCTTAAAGGTGGTTTCAAAAATGGCTAGGCATATTTAGTTTGGTCTCACTAAGATGGGAATTTTGTTGGCTTTCCAACCTATATGGTTTCATTTTGGCCTAGTGGTTCTGAATACTCAGCCCTCAATGTTGAAAGGTAAAAAATTGCTAGTTTTTTAACAAAAAAATGCATGTTTCATTCTGCTTGGACTGGCTTAAAGGTGGTTTCAAAAATGGCTAGGCATATTGAGTTTTGCCAGACTAAATGGAGAATTTTGTTGGCTTTCCAACCTATATGGTTTCATTTTGGCCTAATGATTCTTAATACTCAGCCCTCAATGTTGAAAGCTACAAAATCGCACATTTTTAAACCAAAAAATGCCGGCACCTTTTTGTTTGGACTGGCTTAAAGGTGGTTTAAAAAATGGCTAGGCATATTGACTTTGGCTAGACTAAATAGGGAATTTTGTTGGCTTTCCAACCTATATGGTTTCATTTTGGCCTAGTGGTTCTGAATACTCAGCCCTCAATGTTGAAAGCTAAGAAATCGCACATTTTTTAACAAAAAAATTCATACACTTTTCTGTTTGGACTGGCTTAAAGGTGGTTTCAAAAATGGCTAGGCATATTGAGTTTGGCCAGAGTAAATGGGGAATTTTGTTGCCTTTCCAACCTATATGGTTTCATTTCGGCTCAGTGGTTCTGAATACTCAGCCCTCAATGTTGAAAGCTACAAAATCACACTTTTTTAAACCAAAGAATGCCTGCACCTTTTTGTTTGGACTGGCTTAAAGGTGGTTTCAAAAATGGCTACGCATATTGAGTTTGGTCTCACTAAGTGGGGAATTTTGTTGGCTTTCCAACCTATATGGTTTCATTTTGGCCTAGTGGTGCTGAATACTCAGCCCTCAATGTTGAAAGCTACCAAATCGCACATTTTTTAGCAAAAAAAATACATGTACCTCTTTGTTTGGACTGGCTTAAAGGTGGTTTCAAAAATGGCTAGGCATATTGAGTTTGGTCTCACTAAGTGGGGAATTTTGTTGGCTTTCCAACCTATATGGTTTCATTTTGGCCTAGTGGTTCTGAATACTCAGCCCTCAATGTTGAAAGCTAAGAAATCGCACATTTTTTAGCCAAAAAATACATGTACCTCTTTGTTTGGAGTGGCTTAAAGGTGGTTTCAAAAATGGCTAGGCATATTGAGTTTGGTATCACTAAGTGGGGAATTTTGTTGGCTTTCCAACCTATATGGTTTCATTTTGGCCTAGTGGTTCTGAATACTCAGCCCTCAATGTTGAAAGCTACAAAATCACACTTTTTTAAACCAAAAAATGCCTGCACCTTTTTGTTTGGACTGGCTTAAAGGTGGTTTCAAAAATGGCTAGGCATATTGAGTTTGGTATCACTAAGTGGGGAATTTTGTTGGCTTTCCAACCTATATGGTTTCATTTTGGCCTAGTGGTTCTGAATACTCAGCCCTCAATGTTGAAAGCTAAGAAATCTCACATTTTTTAGCCAAAAAATACATGTACCTCTTTGTTTGGAGTGGCTTAAAGGTGGTTTCAAAAATGGCTAGGCATATTGAGTTTGGTATCACTAAGTGGGGAATTTTGTTGGCTTTCCAACCTATATGGTTTCATTTTGGCCTAGTGGTTCTGAATACTCAGCCCTCAATGTTGAATGCTACAAAATCACACTTTTTTAAACCAAAAAATGCCTGCACCTTTTTGTTTGGACTGGCTTAAAGGTTGTTTAAAAAATGGCTAGGCATATTGAGTTTGGTATCACTAAGTGGGGAATTTTGTTGGCTTTCCAACCTATATGGTTTCATTTTGGCCTAGTGGTTCTGAATACTCAGCCCTCAATGTTGAAAGCTACAAAATCGCACATTTTTTAACCAAAAAATGCCTGCACCTTTTTGTTTGGACTGGCTTAAAGGTGGTTTCAAAAATGGCTAGGCATATTGACTTTGGCTAGACTAAATAGGGAATTTTGTTGGCTTTCCAACCTATATGGTTTCATTTTGGCCTAGTGGTTCTGAATACTCAGCCCTCAATGTTGAAAGCTACAAAATCGCACATTTTTTAGCCAAAAAATACATGTACCTCTTTGTTTGGACTGGCTTAAAGGTGGTTTCAAAAATGGCTAGGCATATTTAGTTTGGTCTCACTAAGATGGGAATTTTGTTGGCTTTCCAACCTATATAGTTTCATTTTGGCCTAGTGGTTCTGAATACTCAGCCCTCAATGTTGAAAGGTAAAAAATTGCTAGTTTTTTAACAAAAAAATGCATGTTTCATTCTGCTTGGACTGGCTTAAAGGTGGTTTCAAAAATGGCTAGGCATATTGAGTTTTGCCAGACTAAATGGAGAATTTTGTTGCCTTTCCAACCTATATGGTTTCATTTTGGCCTAATGATTCTTAATACTCAGCCCTCAATGTTGAAAGCTACAAAATCGCACATTTTTTAACCAAAAAATGCCTGCACCTTTTTGTTTGGACTGGCTTAAAGGTGGTTTCAAAAATGGCTAGGCATATTGACTTTGGCTAGACTAAATAGGGAATTTTGTTGGCTTTCCAACCTATATGGTTTCATTTTGGCCTAGTGGTTCTGAATACTCAGCCCTCAATGTTGAAAGCTAAGAAATCGCACATTTTTTAACAAAAAAATTCATACACTTTTCTGTTTGGACTGGCTTAAAGGTGGTTTCAAAAATGGCTAGGCATATTGAGTTTGGCCAGAGTAAATGGGGAATTTTGTTGCCTTTCCAACCTATATGGTTTCATTTCGGCTCAGTGGTTCTGAATACTCAGCCCTCAATGTTGAAAGCTACAAAATCACACTTTTTTAAACCAAAGAATGCGTGCACCTTTTTGTTTGGACTGGCTTAAAGGTGGTTTAAAAAATGGCTAGGCATATTGAGTTTGGTCTCACTAAGTGGGGAATTTTGTTGCCTTTCCAACCTATATGGTTTCATTTTGGCCTAGTGGTGCTGAATACTCAGCCCTCAATGTTGAAAGCTACAAAATCGCACATTTTTTAGCCAAAAAATACATGTACCTCTTTGTTTGGACTGGCTTAAAGGTGGTTTCAAAAATGGCTAGGCATATTGAGTTTGGTCTCACTAAGTGGGGAATTTTGTTGGCTTTCCAACCTATATGGTTTCATTTTGGCCTAGTGGTTCTGAATACTCAGCCCTCAATGTTGAAAGCTAAGAAATCGCACATTTTTTAGCCAAAAAATACATGTACCTCTTTGTTTGGACTGGCTTAAAGGTGGTTTCAAAAATGGCTAGGCATATTGAGTTTGGTATCACTAAGTGGGGAATTTTGTTGGCTTTCCAACCTATATGGTTTCATTTTGGCCTAGTGGTTCTGAATACTCAGCCCTCAATGTTGAAAGCTACAAAATCACACTTTTTTAAACCAAAAAATGCCTGCACCTTTTTGTTTGGACTGGCTTAAAGGTGGTTTAAAAAATGGCTAGGCATATTGAGTTTGGTATCACTAAGTGGGGAATTTTGTTGGCTTTCCAACCTATATGGTTTCATTTTGGCCTAGTTGTTCTGAATCCTCAGCCCTCAATGTTGAAAGCTGCAAAATCGCACATTTTTTAGCCAAAAAATGCATGTACCTCTTTGTTTGGACTGGCTAAAAGGTGGTTTCAAAAATGGCTAGGCATATTGAGTTTGGTCTCACTAAGTGGGGAATTTTGTTGCCTTTCCAACCTATATGGTTTCATTTTGGCCTAGTGGTTCTGAATACTCAGCCCTCAATGTTGAAAGCTACAAAATCGCACATTTTTTAGCCAAAAAATACATGTACCTCTTTGTTTGGAGTGGCTTAAAGGTGGTTTCAAAAATGGCTAGGCATATTGAGTTTGGTCTCACTAAGTGGGGAATTTTGTTGCCTTTCCAACCTATATGGTTTCATTTTGGCCTAGTGGTTCTGAATACTCAGCCCTCAATGTTGAAAGCTAAGAAATCGCACATTTTTTAGCCAAAAAATACATGTACCTCTTTGTTTGGACTGGCTTAAAGGTGGTTTCAAAAATGGCTATACATATTGAGTTTGGTCTCACTAAGTGGGGAATTTTGTTGGCTTTCCAACCTATATGGTTTCATTTTGGCCTAGTTGTTCTGAATACTCAGCCCTCAATGTTGAAAGCTAAGAAATCGCACATTTTTTAGCCAAAAAATACATGTACCTCTTTGTTTGGAGTGGCTTAAAGGTGGTTTCAAAAATGGCTAGGCATATTGAGTTTGGTCTCACTAAGTGGGGAATTTTGTTGCCTTTCCAACCTATATGGTTTCATTTTGGCCTAGTGGTTCTGAATACTCAGCCCTCAATGTTGAAAGCTAAGAAATCGCACATTTTTTAGCCAAAAAATACATGTACCTCTTTGTTTGGAGTGGCTTAAAGGTGGTTTAAAAAATGGCTAGGCATATTGAGTTTGGTATCACTAAGTGGGGAATTTTGTTGGCTTTCCAACCTATATGGTTTCATTTTGGCCTAGTGGTTCTGAATACTCAGCCCTCAATGTTGAATGCTACAAAATCACACTTTTTTAAACCAAAAAATGCCTGCACCTTTTTGTTTGGACTGGCTTAAAGGTTGTTTAAAAAATGGCTAGGCATATTGAGTTTGGTATCACTAAGTGGGGAATTTTGTTGGCTTTCCAACCTATATGGTTTCATTTTGGCCTAGTGGTTCTGAATACTCAGCCCTCAATGTTGAAAGCTACAAAATCGCACATTTTTTAACCAAAAAATGCCTGCACCTTTTTGTTTGGACTGGCTTAAAGGTGGTTTCAAAAATGGCTAGGCATATTGACTTTGGCTAGACTAAATAGGGAATTTTGTTGGCTTTCCAACCTATATGGTTTCATTTTGGCCTAGTGGTTCTGAATACTCAGCCCTCAATGTTGAAAGCTACAAAATCGCACATTTTTTAGCCAAAAAATACATGTACCTCTTTGTTTGGAGTGGCTTAAAGGTGGTTTCAAAAATGGCTAGGCATATTGAGTTTGGTCTCACTAAGTGGGGAATTTTGTTGGCTTTCCAACCTATATGGTTTCATTTTGGCCTAGTGGTTCTGAATACTCAGCCCTCAATGTTGAAAGCTACAAAATCGCACATTTTTTAGCCAAAAAATACATGTACCTCTTTGTTTGGACTGGCTTAAAGGTGGTTTCAAAAATGGCTAGGCATATTGAGTTTGGTCTCACTAAGTGGGGAATTTTGTTGCCTTTCCAACCTATATAGTTTCATTTTGGCCTAGTGGTTCTGAATACTCAGCCCTCAATGTTGAAAGGTAAAAAATTGCTAGTTTTTTAACAAAAAAATGCATGTTTCATTCTGCTTGGACTGGCTTAAAGGTGGTTTCAAAAATGGCTAGGCATATTGAGTTTTGCCAGACTAAATGGAGAATTTTGTTGCCTTTCCAACCTATATGGTTTCATTTTGGCCTAATGATTCTTAATACTCAGCCCTCAATGTTGAAAGCTACAAAATCGCACATTTTTTAACCAAAAAATGCCTGCACCTTTTTGTTTGGACTGGCTTAAAGGTGGTTTCAAAAATGGCTAGGCATATTGACTTTGGCTAGACTAAATAGGGAATTTTGTTGGCTTTCCAACCTATATGGTTTCATTTTGGCCTAGTGGTTCTGAATACTCAGCCCTCAATGTTGAAAGCTAAGAAATCGCACATTTTTTAACAAAAAAATTCATACACTTTTCTGTTTGGACTGGCTTAAAGGTGGTTTCAAAAATGGCTAGGCATATTGAGTTTGGCCAGAGTAAATGGGGAATTTTGTTGCCTTTCCAACCTATATGGTTTCATTTCGGCTCAGTGGTTCTGAATACTCAGCCCTCAATGTTGAAAACTACAAAATCACACTTTTTTAAACCAAAGAATGCGTGCACCTTTTTGTTTGGACTGGCTTAAAGGTGGTTTAAAAAATGGCTAGGCATATTGAGTTTGGTCTCACTAAGTGGGGAATTTTGTTGCCTTTCCAACCTATATGGTTTCATTTTGGCCTAGTGGTGCTGAATACTCAGCCCTCAATGTTGAAAGCTACAAAATCGCACATTTTTTAGCCAAAAAATACATGTACCTCTTTGTTTGGACTGGCTTAAAGGTGGTTTCAAAAATGGCTAGGCATATTGAGTTTGGTCTCACTAAGTGGGGAATTTTGTTGGCTTTCCAACCTATATGGTTTCATTTTGGCCTAGTGGTTCTGAATACTCAGCCCTCAATGTTGAAAGCTAAGAAATCGCACATTTTTTAGCCAAAAAATACATGTACCTCTTTGTTTGGACTGGCTTAAAGGTGGTTTCAAAAATGGCTAGGCATATTGAGTTTGGTATCACTAAGTGGGGAATTTTGTTGGCTTTCCAACCTATATGGTTTCATTTTGGCCTAGTGGTTCTGAATACTCAGCCCTCAATGTTGAAAGCTACAAAATCACACTTTTTTAAACCAAAAAATGCCTGCACCTTTTTGTTTGGACTGGCTTAAAGGTGGTTTAAAAAATGGCTAGGCATATTGAGTTTGGTATCACTAAGTGGGGAATTTTGTTGGCTTTCCAACCTATATGGTTTCATTTTGGCCTAGTTGTTCTGAATCCTCAGCCCTCAATGTTGAAAGCTGCAAAATCGCACATTTTTTAGCCAAAAAATGCATGTACCTCTTTGTTTGGACTGGCTAAAAGGTGGTTTCAAAAATGGCTAGGCATATTGAGTTTGGTCTCACTAAGTGGGGAATTTTGTTGCCTTTCCAACCTATATGGTTTCATTTTGGCCTAGTGGTTCTGAATACTCAGCCCTCAATGTTGAAAGCTACAAAATCGCACATTTTTTAGCCAAAAAATACATGTACCTCTTTGTTTGGAGTGGCTTAAAGGTGGTTTCAAAAATGGCTAGGCATATTGAGTTTGGTCTCACTAAGTGGGGAATTTTGTTGCCTTTCCAACCTATATGGTTTCATTTTGGCCTAGTGGTTCTGAATACTCAGCCCTCAATGTTGAAAGCTAAGAAATCGCACATTTTTTAGCCAAAAAATACATGTACCTCTTTGTTTGGACTGGCTTAAAGGTGGTTTCAAAAATGGCTATACATATTGAGTTTGGTCTCACTAAGTGGGGAATTTTGTTGGCTTTCCAACCTATATGGTTTCATTTTGGCCTAGTTGTTCTGAATACTCAGCCCTCAATGTTGAAAGCTAAGAAATCGCACATTTTTTAGCCAAAAAATACATGTACCTCTTTGTTTGGAGTGGCTTAAAGGTGGTTTCAAAAATGGCTAGGCATATTGAGTTTGGTCTCACTAAGTGGGGAATTTTGTTGCCTTTCCAACCTATATGGTTTCATTTTGGCCTAGTGGTTCTGAATACTCAGCCCTCAATGTTGAAAGCTAAGAAATCGCACATTTTTTAGCCAAAAAATACATGTACCTCTTTGTTTGGAGTGGCTTAAAGGTGGTTTAAAAAATGGCTAGGCATATTGAGTTTGGTATCACTAAGTGGGGAATTTTGTTGGCTTTCCAACCTATATGGTTTCATTTTGGCCTAGTGGTTCTGAATACTCAGCCCTCAATGTTGAATGCTACAAAATCACACTTTTTTAAACCAAAAAATGCCTGCACCTTTTTGTTTGGACTGGCTTAAAGGTTGTTTAAAAAATGGCTAGGCATATTGAGTTTGGTATCACTAAGTGGGGAATTTTGTTGGCTTTCCAACCTATATGGTTTCATTTTGGCCTAGTGGTTCTGAATACTCAGCCCTCAATGTTGAAAGCTACAAAATCGCACATTTTTTAACCAAAAAATGCCTGCACCTTTTTGTTTGGACTGGCTTAAAGGTGGTTTCAAAAATGGCTAGGCATATTGACTTTGGCTAGACTAAATAGGGAATTTTGTTGGCTTTCCAACCTATATGGTTTCATTTTGGCCTAGTGGTTCTGAATACTCAGCCCTCAATGTTGAAAGCTACAAAATCGCACATTTTTTAGCCAAAAAATACATGTACCTCTTTGTTTGGAGTGGCTTAAAGGTGGTTTCAAAAATGGCTAGGCATATTGAGTTTGGTATCACTAAGTGGGGAATTTTGTTGGCTTTCCAACCTATATGGTTTCATTTTGGCCTAGTGGTTCTGAATACTCAGCCCTCAATGTTGAAAGCTAAGAAATCGCACATTTTTTAGCCAAAAAATACATGTACCTCTTTGTTTGGACTGGCTTAAAGGTGGTTTAAAAAATGGCTAGGCATATTGAGTTTGGTATCACTAAGTGGGGAATTTTGTTGCCTTTCCAACCTATATGGTTTCATTTTGGCCTAGTGGTTCTGAATACTCAGCCCTCAATGTTGAAAGCTAAGAAATCGCACATTTTTTAGCCAAAAAATACATGTACCTCTTTGTTTGGACTGGCTTAAAGGTGGTTTCAAAAATGGCTAGGCATATTGAGTTTGGTCTCACTAAGTGGGGAATTTTGTTGGCTTTCCAACCTATATGGTTTCATTTTGGCCTAGTGGTTCTGAATACTCAGCCCTCAATGTTGAAAGCTAAGAAATCGCACATTTTTTAGCCAAAAAATACATGTACCTCTTTGTTTGGACTGGCTTAAAGGTGGTTTCAAGAATGGCTAGGCATATTGAGTTTGGTATCACTAAGTGGGGAATTTTGTTGCCTTTCCAACCTATATGTTTTCATTTTGGCCTAGTGGTTCTGAATACTCAGCCCTCAATGTTGAAAGCTAAGAAATCGCACATTTTTTAGCCAAAAAATACATGTACCTCTTTGTTTGGAGTGGCTTAAAGGTGGTTTCAAAAATGGCTAGGCATATTGAGTTTGGTCTCACTAAGTGGGGAATTTTGTTGGCTTTCCAACCTATATGGTTTCATTTTGGCCTAGTGGTTCTGAATACTCAGCCCTCAATGTTGAAAGCTAAGAAATCGCACATTTTTTAGCCAAAAAATACATGTACCTCTTTGTTTTGAGTGGCTTAAAGGTGGTTTCAAAAATGGCTAGGCATATTGAGTTTGGTCTCACTAAGTGGGGAATTTTGTTGCCTTTCCAACCTATATGGTTTCATTTTGGCGCAATGGTTCTGAATACTCAGCCAGCAATGTTGAATGTTGAAAAATCGCACATTTTTCAACCAAAAAATGCATGCGTCTTTCTCCTTGGACTGGCTAACAGGTGGTTTCCAAAATGGCTAGGCATATTGAGTTTGGCCTGACTAAGTAGGGAATTTTGTTGGCTTTCCAACCTATATGGTTTCATTTTGGCGCAATGGATCTGAATACTCAGCCAGCGATGTTGAAAGTTGAAAAATCGCACATTTTTCAACAAAAAAAATCCATGCTTCTTTCTGTTTGGCTGGCTTAAAGTTGGTTTCAAAAATGGCTAGGCATATTGAGTTTGGCCTGACTAAGTAGGGAATTTTGTTGGCTTTCCAACCTATATGGTTTCATTTTGGCGCAATGATTCTGAATACTCAGCCAGCAATGTTGAATGTTGAAAAATCGCACATTTTTCTGCAAAAAAATCCATGCTTCTTTCTCCTTGGACTGGCTCAAAGGTGGTTTCAAAAATGGCTAGCCTTATTGAGTTTGGTCTGACTAAGTAGAAAATTTTGTTGGCTTTCCCACCTATATGGTTTCATTTTGGCGCAATGGTTCTGAATACTCAGCCAGCAATGTTGAAAGTTGATAAATCGCACATTTTTCAACCAAAAAATGCATGCTTCTTTCTGTTTGGACTGGCTTAAAGGTGGTTTCAAAAATGGCTAGGCATATTGAGTTTGGCCTGACGAAGTGGGGAATTTTATCGGCTTTCCAACTATATGGTTTCATTTTGGCGCAATAGTTCTGAATACTCAGCCAGCAATGTTGAAAGTTGAAAAATCGCACATTTTTCAACCAAAAAATGCATGCTTCTTTCTCCTGGGACTGGCTTAAAGGTGGTTTCAAAAATGGCTAGGCATATTGAGTTTGGCCTGACTAAGTAGGGAATTTTGTTGCCTTTCCAACCTATATGGTTTCATTTTGGCCTAGTTGTTCTGAATACTCAGCCCTCAAACAAAAACAACACTTGGATAATCCAGCTGCACTGAACTCCAACAATAGCAACCCCTTTCTCTCAAGTTGAGAACATAGGATCCTATGAATACCAGTCAAAATCTACTTTTTCCAAAATCTACTTTTCCATAATCTACTTTTCCTACCAAAATCTACTTTTTTTGAAAACCAAAATCTACTTCATTTTGCCAAAATCTACTTTTGCCAAAATCTCCTTTTTCCGAAATCTACTTGAGAAAAAAAAAGTTATTTAAACCTTAACTTAGTTAAATTTATTTTACATTAACTTTATATGTTTAAAATACTTAACTTTTCTGAAACTTATACAAAAATTAACATCTTTTTTATACTAAAAAAAATACACACTAAAGAACAGGTTTGGGTTCAAATGCAGATACACGCATTTAAATATGAATAAATAACAATTGAGCCAAAAGTATCTGAATACAAATACAAATACCATTCCATGCACGATAAGAACCTTAAAACTCACTTGTTTAAACAATTCTACCCCTGAGCTCATTTGAGCAGCGCTTATGAGCAGTTTAGAGGAGTATATAATTTCTTCCTGCAGTTCTGCAAAAAAACTACAGAATTCTGCAGTTCTGCAAAAAACTGCAGAATTCTGCAGTTCTGCAAAAAACTGCAGAATTCTGCAGGAAACTGCAGAATTCTGCAGGAAACTGCAGAATTCTGCAGTTCTACAAAAAAACTGCAGAATTCTGCAGTTCTGCAAAAAACTGCAGAATTCTGCAGGAAACTGCAGAATTCTGCAGGAAACTGCAGAATTCTGCAGTTCTACAAAAAAACTGCAGAATTCTGCAGTTCCAAAAATATCTGCAGAATTCTGCAGTTTCAAAAAAAAAAATCTGCAAGAAGCTGCAGAATTCTGCAGTTCTGCAGCCCCCTGCATGATTTCTGAACCTCTGTTACTTCCTGTAGTTTATTGCAATGCATCTTCAAAGTTCAGACCTCTCTGACTTGGGGCTTGCCGCTACCAAGGAAACGTGGTTTGGGGGATTGTTGTATGAGGGATCGGGGTTTTTGGTAGTCCTCTGTCACCGCAGCGTTTCTGAAAAGTTTCTGCAGCAAAATCAGTAATTCTGTAGGAGATATGCAGCCTGGGAGGTTTTATGCAGCTCTGCAAAAAACTGCAGAATTCTGCAGAAAACTGCAGAATTCTGCAGTTCTACACAAAACTGCAGAATTCTGCAAAAAACTGCAGAATTCTGCAGTTTGAAAAAAAAATCTGCAGGAAGCTGCAGAATTCTTCAGTTCTGCAGCTAACTGCATGATTTCTGAACCTCTCTTACTTCCTCCAGTGTATTGCATCTGTACAGTTCAGACCTCTTTGACATTGGGCTTGCCGCTACCAAGGAAACATTGATTTGGGGGTTGGTTTGGGGGGTTTTGGTTTGGGGGGTCGGGGTTTGGTAGTCCTCTGTCATTGCAGCGTTTCTGAAAAGTTTCTGTAGCAAAATCTGTAATCCTGTAGGAGATATGCAGCCTGGAAGGTTTATGCAGTTCTGCAAAAAACTGCAGAATTCTGCAGAAAACTGAAGAATTCTGCAGAAAACTGCAGAATTCTGCAGTTCTACAAAAAACTGCAGAATTCTGCAAAAAACTGCAGAATTCTTCAAGAAACTGCAGAATTCTGCAGAAAACTGCAGAATTCTGCAGGAAACTGCAGAATTCTGCAGTTCCAAAAAAATCTGCAGAATTCTGCAGTTTCAAAAACAACTCTGCAGGAAGCTGCAGAATTCTGCAGTTCTGCAGCTAACTGCATGATTTCTGAACCTCTCTTACTTCCTCCAGTGTATTGCATCTGTACAGTTCAGACCTCTTTGACATTGGGCTTGCCGCTACCAAGGAAACATTGATTTGGGGGGTTGGTTTGGGGGGTTTTGCTTTTGGGGATCGGGGTTTGGTAGTCCTCTGTCATTGCAGCGTTTCTGAAAAGTTTCTGTAGCAAAATCTGTAATCCTGTAGGAGATATGCAGCCTGGGAGGTTTTATGCAGTTCTGAAAAAAACTGCAGAATTCTGCAGAAAACTGCAGAATTCTGCAGAAAACTGCAGAATTCTGCAGTTCTACAAAAAACTGCAGAATTCTGCAGTTTCATAAAAAATCTGCAGGAAGCTGCAGAATTCTGCAGTTCTGTAGCAAATTCTGCAGTTCTACCAGGTGGCAGTTTGTGAAATGACATTTCTCCGAGCTGACCGATCGCCGAAAAACGGGTCGTACAGCAAAAAGAAACAACGACGGACAAAGACTGACTATTGTATTAAATAGACCTGGTTGTTGGGTATCTGAAACTTTTTTCGGAATGAAATTTGGTTGAGAATTGACCGAGCAGAGAGGCAAAACGTCCATGGAAGTTTATTTTGAAACAGCAGTTTAAAATGACATTTTTGCGATCCCACTTGTTTCCTCACAGTCCTCATTCTTGTTTAGGTATTAATGGAGCTGCAGAACTGCAGAATTCTGCAGTTTCCTACAGAACTGCAGAATTCTGCAGCTTCCTGCAGAATTCTGCAGTTTTCTGCAGAATTCTGCAGTTTCCTACAGAACTGCAGAATTTTTTGCAGAACTGCAGAATTCTGCAGTTTTCTGCAGAATTCTGCAGTTTCTATTGCAGAATATGCAGGTGCAGGAAGAAATGTAAGTGTACTGGCAGTTTACTGGAATTAGCGCTATATTAAGTTAATATTAATATTATTATTATTATTTTAAATATTTCCAAACATTTCAAATGCAAATGCAAATGCCCAAATTTTGAAAGTATTAAATTAAAATATATATATGTATATACATATTTGAAAATACTTCCTACAGTCCCATCTTAGAACTTAAAACTTACATGACATTGTCTTTTTAAATCGTTTCCAACTAACTTCAGTTGTTGTAAACGAATACAACACTGTTAACTGACTCTAGGTCAAAACATTTTTGACGAGTAAATGACATTATTTGAATTCTTCATAATATCATTATAAAGTTCCTTCTTTAAATCCGTTGAAATTAGTATGTTTTGATAATTATACAAACCCAATTGTGATTTGAAATATTAAGGGATGCAGTATGTTATTCCTATAATGACCCAAACGAATATTTTGCAAATAAATTTTGATTATTAGGCATGCAAATATAGATCTGTTAATATTACGGAATAAACCCAATAATTCCACTGAGTAGATTCTCTGGGTGATTAATTCCATGTTTAAAATACCGATTTTTAACTCATTCAAATGATTGTTATCACTTATTCAGACACATTGCAAAATGTTGAAGCAAATTCTGAAATAATTATGCTCTTTGAAATTATTCATGATGTCTATTCACATTTGTACTCCAATTTTAAAGAAACTTAATTAAATTAACTAAATGACTGACTAAATTATTTAAATGACTATACCAAAATAAGTAAAATGACTAAGTAAATCATTGAAGTGAATTACTAGTCAAATAAATAAGTGAAGTGACGAAATCCGAAATTATTGAAACTTGTCATTTCACCCATTTTAGATTTGATTTATGCCTAGTTCACACGGAGACGTAACAGAGGGTTCTTGTCGCGGCGCTTCTTGCTTTTCCAGGAAAGTGGGAGGTTCTTAAGCTACATTCAACAATTCGGCGACGATATTTTCGTCTACGGCGCATCTTAAACTTCCTCGCCAAAAGTTCCTAGAAGTCACGTGACAGGTTGGTGAAGCAAGAAGTTGCTTCACGAAAGATTCAACCTGTTGAATCTTTACGAAGCAAGAAGCCACGATGCAAAAGACCTGAAAGACCCCCAAAATGATTGGGCGAAGGTAGAGACAGCTTGGGCGAAGTTAGAGGCAGATTGGGCGAAGCTAGAGAGTGCTTGGGCGAGGCTACTTATCATTGAGTCAATGGAACTTCGGCGAAAAAAGAGAACAACTCGCCGTCGCAAACAAGCTGTTGAAACGCCGAAACAGCTACTTGCTTCACCGTAACAGGTATTTGCTTGGGCGTAATTGAAGATTAGGGTGAAGTTAGAGGATGCTAGGGCGAAGCAAGAGGATGCTAGGGCGAACCAAGAGACTCCTTGGGCGAATCTAGTTTAACATTGAAGCAATGGAACTGCACCGAGGCTCCTCACAACTCGCCGACACAAGTCTCTTCTTGCCTCGTCCGTAATTACGAGCCATTCGGCGTAGAAAACGAGAGCCTCGTCGTAATAGGAACCATCAACGACGAAGTATAACGTCTAATTGATTATATAATTGCCCAAAAATGGCTTGAAACGCCGAAACTTGACTTCCTGGGACCTCTACAGCTTCGCCGTCACTTAACCACTCTCGTGTGAACTAGGCATAATTACTCTTAGTAAGTCAAAGACAATTTCAGTGTGAAAAACCATTCTGTTTACTTGAAATGTATTAGTTCAGATTAATTTATTATTTCATTATTTATTTGCAGTAAAATATTGAATGTTTCCAAGTAATTGCAATTTCTTAGAACAACAATGCATGGCCAGTGTAAGAATTGCGATTAAGACAAAAGTCAGTGTTAGAACAGCAGTTAGCATTCAAATTCAAAATGGGTGACAGTTATGTCACGAAAATATAAGTTTACAGGCAAATATACAGGTGAATAAACCTGATAAGTGAAATAAAGACAAATTTCGATTTCAAGATTCAGATTCCGATAAATTTAATTTTCTAAAATATTTTATAGTAATGTCTCATTAGCTGATTAGGAATATGCACTATATGCAGTTTGAGAAGTTTCGGTACAGAAGACCTCTCAAACATCAGAAATCGCTGCCGAGGCCACCCAATATATCCTGTATATATATAAAATTGCAATTCCTGCAATTTTTTTGGTCAATTACCATAAAAAGTAGTTGTGAAATACATCAAAGATTACTTACAATTTGTAATCATTCACATAATTCATATTCTTGTATTTGCTCTTTTGATCATGGTATAAATTTGTTGTAATTAAGACTGTTCCGGGAGCTCTGGTCTATTCCTTTAAGTTTTTAGTGGATTATATATCACTAAAACATTATTTTGCCAAAGTAATTAAATGATGAAAAATAAATAAATTATTTCAAGGAGATTTTGTCAAAAGTAGATTTTGGGAAAAGTAGATTTTTGTAAAATTAAGTAGATTTTGACATAAAAAAGGAGATTTTGTCAAAAGTAGATTTTGTCAGACTTAGATTTTGGAGAAGTAGATTTAGGGAAAAGGAGATTTTGACTGGCCCCCGGATCCTATCATGGGGCTTTCCCAACCAGTGTTGAACCTTTTCAATTCAGTTGAAGACCTAAACAAAATTCAGAACCTTTTTTTTTTGGCTGTGGGTTCTTTATATATTATAAACCATCAAGAACCTTTTGCGTTCAGAGTGTATAGTGCATGATACTTGGGACACACTCTCGTCTACAAGTATTATACTCACCATGACCTGCAGTGAAGCTTCCGATGGACACTCAGTGACTGAACCAAAGGCTGATCTTAAACAAATGTATCTTCAATGCCTTGTATAACTGTCCGACTCAAGGTCACCCCTCACATTTTTTATTACCTAAAATTAACCCAATATGCAATGTTATAATTATGCAAATTGGCAATATTCTAGTGGATTTGGGGAAAACGTTCAATTTGAGGCCCTGGTAGATATCACCTTTTACCCTTAAGCCTTGCCACATATTTATTTATTTATTTATTTATTTATAAAACATATTTTCGCTGGGTAACAAGTTCACACAGTGTGTGTTTTTCAACATGGCCCAGCATTTACAGTATAAAACAATAACAATCATTAAAAATAAGCTAAAACAAGTAACTACATTGATAAAAAGTGAGCTCTGGCTTTAAATTTAAAAACTTCTAAGCTAGTGCACTGCCTCACACTATCTGGCAACTTGTTCCACAAAATTCGACCCTGATAAGATAAAGCATTTTTCGTTTTTTCAACATTTGTAACTGGCACAAACAAATCATTTTCATTAAAGTTTCTGGTTTGTCTTTCTGACACCTCTATAGCCATAACAATATCATTAACTAAATAGTCAGGTGCCAAACTGTGAATACTCTTAAACATAAACAATGATACAAAGTAATCCCTTCGTTGTCTAACATTCTGTTCCTCTGACATTGATGTAATCATAATTATTGTACATTGCTCTAGCAGCTCTATTTTGAAGTCTTTGGAGTTTATTAATATTTAAATCACTGGTGAAGCCCCATACCGAAATTCCATAGTCTATCTTGGGACACAAGTTCATTTCATTCGTCAAAACAGTTTCCTTTTGTCGTGTAGTAACTAACATTACATTTGGGTGGGTTTTCGGCAAGCTATTCATTCACAAATATGATCAAATCCTGCCTGAAACCTCGAATGAGAAGCTTTGGGAGTGGGTGACTTATTCCTGGATGATATTCATTAGGGTCAAGGTTGTGACATTGGGACTGAATCTCTTGAAGAGTGGAATTTGAGGGCCTGATGATGGTCCCATGCATTTTGCAAGGCAGCAACAGCTTACAGAAGTTCACAACCGTGTATCTGCTACAAAACAAGGCTCCTGATAGACAAACTGTATTTGAGCTTGTTGTTTCAGAACACATACCACAAACTTGTTTTTCCATTCCCCAGTGCTTCGGTGTATCAGACACAGCTTTAGCTTGAGTCACACCTGTACATGTTGCAAGCTTTGGAACTGTGAGCATTTGATAAAGACTTTACCCTGAGTCTAAAACTGGAAGACCATCAACTTTCTGGGAACCGATATGGTCAGCCAGCAGCTTTCCATCCAAGTGTACTACCAGGGGAACTGGAGTCAAACGAATTCTTCATTGCAAAATTGGTGAGGTTGTGCTCTAGCAGTGGCACTAACAAACATCTAGAAGCACTAGCAGACACACCATGATATCAGTTCTGCTCTGATAATTTCTGTATGACCTCTTTTTGGTTTTGAAGCATATGCATCTGGGAAAAGGTTCATCACAGTCAGAATCTTCAGATGCAAATTAAGAGGATCTATAGCTACTTCTTCAGGGACCTTTTTATTGAACAGAGCTACAATGGCTTAATTCTGACTATTGCTGATGTTCATAGGCATATCGGAGGGGCGCAGGGGGGGCGATCGCCCCCCAAAAGTTTGGGGAACAGTAAGATTCGGGCAAAAAGATTAAAAAATTTGGGCAGATGATTAAAATTAATGATCACTATTGGGAATTAATGATTTCCAGGCAATTTCATTTGAAATGGTATTAAAACAAGATCTTGAAATTCGGGCAAATGTCGCTCGCCCCCCCTAAAAATCGCGCGCGCCGTACGCCTATGCTGATGTTGCATTTACAATGTACTTCACCTTGTCGTCCTTTCATTCCTTTCTTTTTCTATCCAAGGCCTAAACAACCTCATTGCACCTTTTCCCTTTGAGCAAGCTGGAATTCTCTATTGTCAGAAGTCAGAAATTGCAATAAGAGTCATTGCATCCCTCTGTGCACTTTTGGAATATTAGATGAAATTGTCCTCTTACGAAATTTGCTTTTTCGATCTTCGGTTTGCATTTGTCTTTAGGCTTGTCACTCTTCATATTTAGGTTTTTCAGCCTTCTTGATAACATCTTGGCTATATCTTGTAGATATCCTTGCTCTGTTCCAAACTGCTTCAATTTTCTTTACAGTAGGAATTGCTTCTTACATGACAGGATCCTTGCATTTAAGGTGACGGTAGAGAAAGCAACCCAAAACTTGCTATTTCAAGGCACTTTGCACCACAAATATCTTATTGTGTTGACAGCAAAACCATTTTCTTTTTTTTGAGGTCGTTTTGGGCACAGAAACAATGAAGAAGAGCCATCTGTGTGAGGTTTGTGACAGTGACAAGTCTCTGACAATTTTATTCACCAATCGCGAGCTCACCGATGGTACAGGCCTACTGTGTCAAATCACGGCACTGCCATCAACTTCTCAGAAATTTATTCCATCACAGTCAATTTTTGTTTTGATTGTAGATATTCTGACACAGGAAGACAATAATATGTGACAAAAGTTCATTGACTAAGGCCATGTATGGTGGATAGAGATGTAGGGAGCAACTGACACATTCTGGCTATTACAGGTGATTTCATTAGTAAGCGATTCTTAGGTTTTAGACCCACCAAATACATGACATTTTTAGTTAATCTGATTGGTTTAGAAACAACAGAACGTCACACATTTGATTTATCAAACGTAGTAAGTGCTGGTTTAGCATTGATTTCTCACAGACAAGTGTGAATGACAACAATCGCGTGGTAATGAAAGCACCTGTAACGCCAAAATTGATTCAAATAAGCAATTTTCAATGCCGATGAGCTACCTCTAAATATTAATACGAGTATATTTTGATGGAACTTTACAGAACTCATTTTTTAGCCAATTGGAGGATTTTAGGAGGGTCAGACCATAAGATTTCAAAAGTTTATAAATAAGGACCACCCTAATATGATATCACTTTGTAAAATGTCCATAATCTACAAATATAGCTGTCTGACTCAAGGAACCTTACCCTATTGTATGCGATTTTGGTCATTTACAGTTGCCTGTGAGGTATCAACGGCATACATATGTATGCTTACTATGTTTTATTTTAGTATGTTAGCTGTGTGACGTTATGCAGTTTCTGAACCAATCAGTTTAACTAAACATGTTATGTATTCTATGTTGAAAGAACTTCAGAATTGCATGCTGATTAAATCACCTGTAAAGAAATTATTTGAACAAACAAAAGATTTCATGATGTTATGTTCATTCATTTTTCGAACTCTTGCCGGGTCACCTGGGTTCATGTTGGATTGTTGGAAGACTGTTTAAATCATCTTTACCTCTCAGGTTGGCTTGTGTTATAATTCAGTTTGAGATGATCAGACCTAAGACATTGAATGCATGTTTGAATGTTTAATTGCTGTCTGTTTGTTGTTTCAAATATTTTCAAGGACAACCACAAACAATTATTTGAATTATGGCTTTTTCAGAAAACGAAAAAACAGTGAATTATTAGAATACTTCAGAATTTAAGGATAATAAAGTGCTCTAAGGAACACAAAGGTGCCCTGGGGAATAGTGGATAATCTTTGGGAATAGGAAAGGTGCGCCGAGGAAATATGTACCCTGGGGAAAAAAGGGTGCCCTGAGGAACAAAAAAGTTTCTTAAGGAACACAAAAAGAACCCTGAGGAACACGTAGGAACGAGGTATATATTTCTTACCAGTCATTGCCCTCCTCCTCCTGCCCCTCCACCACCTCCTTGGCTCGATCCTTCCTATCCTGCTAAAAGAAGAAGGATAAATTTTCAGGGCCACCGGCACCCACTTTCTAATTTTTTCCCATGCAACATGCAGATGTATGGGAAATGGTTCTCAAGCTCCGAAGCCGCATATCAGTACAGGAAAGCACTTGAACATGAACTCTGGGACTATGCTGGTGAAATTGAAAAATGCACAAGAGCTATAGATGCCAAACGTTTAGGAGAAGAAATTGAAGGTGACAAGCATTGGTGGGACATTTGAAAATCTGTAATGATGGAAATCATTACAGAAAAATCTAAGCAATGTCCCGAGTTCAAAAACACTTTGATTATCTCTGAAGGCAATGCTCTTGTCGAGGATACACCTCACGACTTTTGGGGTAGAGGGAAGAGCCACAATGGCCAAAACAAACTTGGCACCCTCCTCGAGACCCTTCGTTCCCTGGTCTCCCATGATCCTGCTCCAACAAAGTCTAAACCCTCTCGAAACCCCTTGCAAAGTCATCGTCCAGCCCCCGTTCGTCGAAATCCATTTACCAGGGACTCTGCGAGAGACCATTCCAACAAGTACCACACTGAAGCTGGGTGTGGCTTTTATGGCGAACGAGGCCATAGTAGTGATACTTGCGGCCATGGAAGTCCTATCAGGTGCCGGAACTGCAATGGTTACAGGCGCAAAGAAAAAAACTGCTGGTACAAATAGATTCCTGGCCATGATGAACAGGCCAAAAGAGACTTGATAATTGTGTACCTGCAAAAACTTGATTTTAAATGCCACAAATATTACAGATACTGATAACTATCTTGATAATTACTCAACTACCGGTTCATTGCCATTCAGTGATATCTCTTTTAATTGTGATAATGTTTTTTCATTGAACAGTGATAATGTGTTAATTGATGATGATGTAAGCATAACTGAAAGTGAAGTTACTATTTCTGATGACATTTTCTCAATATATGATAATTCTTGCATAATTGATTATGAGGTAATTACTGTCTGTGATGATGCTACGTCATGCTGGACATAAAAAATAACTACAAGAACAAATACACAGACATGACATGCAGAATGTGCAAGCAAGGAGAAGAGACCCAGAAACATGTCATGGAAGAATGCGAGAAAGTGGACTACACAGAAATAGGAAAAGTGAAAAACAGAGACATTTTCAACGAGGAACCGAGAAAACTGAGGGATGTAGCAAGAAACATCTCAAAAATAATGGACATACTGAAAAGTGCTGCTCCCTAGAAAAAATAGGTCGAGCAATCCGGCAACCCGGAAACGCACACGAGAGAGAGAGAGAGAGAGTCAGGTGTTAGATGTTCAAAAGAAAATGATCCTACATGTAATGTCGCTGAAAATGAAAAAATTGCGTTTCTCAATGACATGTCATCTGTTAGTAATGTCAGCTTGTGCAGTAGCATACCAAGATCCATTCAATGTGATGATAATGAAATTCTAGTTGATCCTATTGCAAAAGTACTGACTGAGCGTCGTTTAACAAGTCCTCATTCTGTTATTATCAGTCATGTTAATATTAATGGCATTCGGTACAAATTTGGTTATTTTCATGAAATATTAACAAAGAATTTGCTTGATGTACTGTGTATAACAGAGACAAAGTTAGATGATACATTCATGAAAAATCTATTTCATTGTAATGGCTCTCATTGTCATAGGAAAGACAAGACCTGCTCCTCAGGTGGTATCATGGTATGGGTCGGGTCGGATATACCTCATGAAAGAGCTACTGAATCAGGGTGGGAAATAAAAAACACATCCTTTCTGAGGAGAGTCATTCTTCCTGAGTTTTGCACCACATCCTTCCTGAGGAAAACATGCAACACTCCTCACAGAATGGAGCAGAATTGCACTAATGTTACTGGTAAGGGTTATTTAAGGGTTGTGTTATATGGGGAAATGACATTCAGCACTCGCTTGTGAGAGGTTAAATAAAGTGTTGTTTATTAATCCAAAAGTTTATACAAACAGGTTCATTCATATTTCCAAGGAGCAACATAACATCTATCTAAAGTGAAATTGATAACAGAATAAATATAGAAACATGTTGTACTGTAAAGATACTGGACTTGCTGGAGACTTGAGTGTAAAGACATTAGATGAAGCAATTATCATTCATCTCAACCCGGAACTTGTGTTCCCTCAATCGGGACTTTCTGTGTGCCTAACAGGGAATTCCACTGATTCACTGTTACCATATAAAAGCCTGTCTTCCAGCAGGACAGTCAGTTTGATAGTTTGGATTCAGCTTGATTCAGCTACACGTTGTGTTGACTACATGTATAGAAGATGTCTACTGAAAATATTGCAAGTCAAATATGTAAAATTGTTACTACAGGGAAACAAGAAGTGCAACGAAAGGATCATCTGATTTTTTGCCAAAGTGGTCTTGTGACGAGTGATTTTTCTATGCACCATTGAGCAATGAGTATAAATTAAAATATTGCCAAGGTGAAGACAACGATCAATTAGAACTTTTCATTTGACAATGAAGAGGTGATCATGTTCAACAAAGCAAAATTGACATAGTTGCTCACAGTTACGATAATGCACCAGTCTGACATTGTCAGACAATGCACTGTCTCTAGTGCCGTAAAGATTACAAAAAATTACTGCGAAATATTACATGGTTTTGAAGTATTTTTTCTGCCATGATGGTGCACCTTGCATCAACTGACAAAATAATAATAATTTGGGGAGGGTTAGGTACATGTAAGGGGTAGGCCGGTAACTGGTTTTTTCATCATCAGGTCCTTTCATCATCAAATATTTTTGGTCCATTCATCATCACTGCATAAGTCGTTTCATCATCATTCCACTGGTAGTTTCATCATCCAAAAAAAAGTCCATTCATCATCCTTAATTAGGTCTTTTCATCATCCTTAGTATTTTCATCATCACTGGTTTTTCTGGGTTTCGGAGTTAAATTCCACTTATCTGTTTCTTAATTTAATTGCAGATGTGTAGCTTAACTCTCTGGGTTATCAGATTGAAATTAAGAGTAACACAACTTCAGTGATTGTGCATGACAGTTGTTGTGATCGTACAATGTATCAAAATATGCCACAGATTATAACATGCGAATAAAAAAATGTTTTTACTTTTTCAACTTCCTCTGTGTTGTGATCTGTTTCTTGTGATTTTATTTTCCATAAGTATGTGTTTCAATAAAATAGCCATATCTTCATGTTACATAAAAGTCCCAACATCCTATTTAGTATTATATTTGTGCAGATTCCTCCCATTGGCACAAATCATTAAAAGAATGTGAATCCATCTTTTTGTTAATCCTATATTAATTAAATTAGTGAAAATGTTTTAGGAGTACAATGTACAGATGTTGTTGAGACGACTGGTTTCCTGGAAATAACTTTTAATTGCAATTGGCATTGATCAGGGTGGTATCAGACTTTGATGGCCCTGTAGAGTAAATTTGGACATTTTGCGTTGCAAGATCTAATTGGACATTTGACATTGCAACAATAAAATTGGTACATGGAAAAGAATTGTTTAATTGGCATAATAATTCGATGGTTTTCAAAGTTTGTAGTTGAAAAAGCTATGACATTCATTAAATGGAGTAGTTTGGACATGTGAAATAATTTCACAATCTGTTTCTGTAGATACATTTCCCAGATCACTTTCACATTTAAAAATTTTACTTTGGTTTTTAAACGTTTTATAACATTGATTCTATGTTTTTTAAATGATAATGTTTCCTGGGCTCTCTCTATGCAAGTACATTGTATCACTCTAGTTCCCCTGTGGCCTAATTGGTAATTTCGCTTGTCAACTGGCTTTGAGGGCGCGGGTTCAAATCTCACCCCGGGAACTCACTTTAGTCCGAGCCCATGGGACATTAAATTGAGGTGGGTTGTATCCAGTATTCTATGCTAGGGCAACTGAAAGACCCTGGGCTTCCCTGAATTAATATGGTATGTGCCAGACTCCCAGTCTTCTCATCTCATCATCTTACGGCGATCGCCTGTCTCGATATAGCCCACTAAGGTGCTGCAGAGGCGTAAAACACAAACAAACAAAACATTGTATCACTCTATCTATATCTCAATCTTTTCATATATCTATATATCTCAAGTCCAGGCCAATCAATCAATCAGTCAATTTCCTTGGGATCGGCCCTCCAAGTGATATTTTGTGCAAACCCTCCACTGGAGGTCCTCAGAATAATATTATGCTTCACCTAAAATATAATTGACATGGTGAGGCTCTATCTCCATATAATTTTTACAGTGTAATTTCAGGTATGCATCAGGATCATTCAAGGGTATTGTGTGTGGAAGTAAATAATAATCAAGTGTGATACACTGTCTGTGGTCAGGGGAGCATGAAAATTTGCAAAGCTACTTGGGCACCAAACACTTTGTCATTTCGTTGCACTTCTTGTTTCCCTGTAGTAACAGTGCCTTTCAAACTAGCACTTTCCCTCAGTCTGGTGAAACTGAGAACTGCATGCTGCTGCCACCTGGCAGAAAAGTTGATTTCCTATGCTACAGCATTGCTGTCTCAAGAAATAGTTCCAATTTCATTGCACATTCACAAAATTTCTATTCAACATTGATGTATACCAGAGTCAGACTCGGCAATCACATTCTCTAAGGAAGTAGACAAGGCCATCAGCACACTCAGAAACAGACCCGGTGTCTTCCAGACAAAATTGTGTGTCTTCCTCTGGTCGAAAGTAGGTGGACGCTCGCAGGAGCTCGCTGAATAGCACACTAGTCACTAGGTGGCAACACAAGACAGCATATGTTCTGATCTGTGGCAATGCAAGAGTAGTCCACTTGTAGACAGACTTTCCCTAGTGATATGAAGAAATCAGAAGTTTCCCCATTATTTAAGAAAAAGGATCATATGAATAAGGAAAATTACAGACCAATAAGCATTATTTCAATTTTTTCAAAGATTATGGAAACAATTATTGCCGAGCAAATAACTGAACATATGAATGAATTGTTTGACAAACATCTTGGTGCTTATAGAAAAAATCATGGATGTAGCCAAGTTCTGATTTTAGCTATTGATATGTGGAAAAAGTCTCTTGATGAAAATAAGTTTGTTGGTAATTTGTTAATGGATTTATCTAAAGCGTTTGACTCGATCCCTCATTGTTTATTGTTAGCTAAATTAAAATGTTACGGATTTTCTGATAATGCATGTTCATTTATGGCAAGTTATATGACTGATAGAAAACAATGTGTAAAGATCAAAGACTGTAAAAGTTCTTGGCTCACTTTAAAGAGGGAATTCCCCAAGGGTCGTGTCTAGGGCCGTTGTTATTTAATATATTCGTAAATGATTTGTTTTGTGTCATAGAATGTTCTAATCTATTTAATTATGCTGATGACAACACTCTGAGTGTTAGTCACAACAGCATTGAGTTAGTTATCGAATTATTGGCAAAAGACACTAAAAACACAATGCAGTGGTTTGTTGACAATTATATGCAAGCAAATCCTGAACAATTTTAGGTTATGTTTATGAAACCTCAAAGAAATATCACTGAATTACCAGAATGTATGACTATAGATGATGTTACCATAAAGACCAGGGAGAAAGTCAAACTATTGGGAATCACCATTGACAGAAATCTGAATTTTAATGAACATATTAAGACAATATGCACAAAGGCGTCTAATCAATTGAAAATTCTATTCCGCTTTAAGTCCTGCTTAGGCATTAAGGAAAAGGAAATGATGTATCGGACATTCATTCTTTCTAATTTAAATTTTTGTCCAGTTGTATGGAATTTTTGCAGCAAAACATCTGCAAGAAAAATTGAAAAAATTCGAGAAAGAGCTTTAAGATTTCTCACTGGTCAACACACTTTAAGTTATGAAGAACTCTTACAAAAAACCAACTCAAAAACCATGCTAGTGAATAGGATAAAGTGTATTGCCATTGAAGTTTTTAAATGCATCTATAACCTAAATCCTGCATTTATGAATGATATGTTTGTTGTAAAAGAAATTGATAGAGATATGAGAGATCCATGCTTATTGACTGTACCACGTTTTAACAAAATTATGTATGGCAAACAAACGTTTTCTTATTACGGAGCTCATCTCTGGAATCTTTTGCCTCTAGTCTATAAAGAGTGCTCGAGCATTGAGCGATTCAAGAATGTTATAAAGAGACGGGAAGGACCTAAGTGTAGTTGTAGTCTATGTTGTCTATGAAAGGATCAGTGATATTTGTTTTATGTGTGAAATGTATAATTGCGTGATGTGTAAAAGTGGCTAAATGTATGATTTTAGTCATTTTACATTTATTAATTTTACTAATTTTTTATACTGATTTTATTGTTTTTAATTTTATAATTGTTGTTGGTTTTATATGTCGAATACTAGCTCAATGAGCTAATTGTTATTGTTATTTACTCGACTTTAAATAAAATTTTATTCTATTCTATTATTCTATTCAATATTTTGCATGGGTGTGCGAATTTGTAAACCTACAAAAATGAACATATACACAAATTTTGCATTCGTGCAAGAGCCAAATAGAGTCTTTCACGAATTTGTAGAAGTGTAATTACGAACATTCTAACCCTGAACTTAGCTAAAACGAACTCTAACCCTAATTCTAACCCTAAACCCTAATTATCTACCACTTCCCCGAATGTAAGCAATGGCAGTTATACAAATGACAAATGCAGCACATACACGAATGTTAGTTGTTAGATATAGACTAGTAATTTGCTCGTTTTTGCATGTTGACAAATTCGTTTATGCTCGTTTTGGCACCTACACACATTCGTGTATGTGGCAAATGTTGAAAAATATATACATGTAGGAACACTAAGGAACACAAAGTGCCCCATTAAAACAAAAATTGAACTGCGGAACGCAAGTACCATGAGAAACCAAAAATGCCCTAGGGAAACCAAAAGTGTCCTGATGAGCACAAGTGTCCATATGAGCACAAAAGTGCTCTTAGGAGTACAAAAGGTGCCCTTAGGAACCAAAAAGTGCCCTGAGGAACCAAAAGTTCCCTGAGGAACCAAAAGGAACCCTGAGGAACCAGAAGGAACCCTGAGGAACCAAAAGGAACCCTGAGGAACCAAAAAGTGCCCTGAGGAACCAAAAGGAACCCTGAGGAACCACAAAGTGCCTGAGGAACCAAAAGGAACCCTGAGGAACCCTGAGGAACCAAAAAGTGCCCAGAGGAACCAAAAGGAGCCTGGGGAACAAAAAGGAACCCTGAGGAACCAAAAGGAACCATGAGGAATCAAAAGGTGCCCTGAGGAACCAAAAGGTGCCCTGAGGAACCAAAAGGTGCCCTGAGGAACAGAATGAGAGAAAAAAAATGGAGAGCATCGCGAGGAACGAAAGAAATGCCCTGAAAAGAAAAATGTGCTCTGAGGAACGTACACAAGGGGGGGGGGATTGCCCAGAGGAGCACAAGACTGCCTTGAGGAAGAAGGTAGTGCCCTGAGAAACAAAGAGTCACACAAGAAATCAAGAATGCTGTGAGAAAAAAAAAGTACCCCAAGGAACAAAAAAGTGACCTGAGGAACCTGAGTGCCACGAGAAACGAAAATGCCCTACACAAAGGTGCCTTGAGAAACGAAGAATGACGCATGGAAATCAGTAATACAATAAGGAACAAACAATGCCCGGAGGAAAACAAGAGGAATGAAAGATTGCTTAAGGAACACAGTGCCTAGAGAAATTAAAACATGCTCTAAAGAACACAAGAGTGCCCTGAGGAATAAGGAAGTGCCCTAAGGAACACAAGAGTGCCCTGAGGACTAACAAAATGCCCTAAGGAATACAAGAGTGCCATGAGGACTAAAGAAATGCCCCAAGGAACACAAGGAACACAAGAGTGCCCTGAGGACTAACAAAATACCCTAAGGAACACAAGAGTGCCCTGGGTCTTAAGGAAGTGCCCTAAGGCACACAAACAAGGCCTGAGGAACAAAAGTGTACTCTGTGGAACCACTGAGTACGATGAGGAATGAGGTATACATGTCCAAAGAAGTCATGAGACAGATCCTTGATAGCCTAACATAACAATGCTGCTTATGGTGCCATTTATGTTTTGTTTTTTTTGCGCAATGCTGCTTTAGTGTCAGTGCCATTTTTGGTGCTCTGGTGCCAATCTATTTTTGTGCTACATTATTTCATTTGCCTTGGTTGTTTTCAGGTTTTTACAGCTGCTTGCAGCCTGTATTACGAGAGGAGTTTCAGGAAAACTTATGACAACTGCCCTGGTCGTGCTGTTTCACCTATGTCATTAAAACTTGGCATGCAGTCTGAATAGAATATTATCTTGCTTCCATCAACTTTTGGTAAACTTCTGTGACAATAAATAAACTAAAATGTACATTTTTCCCGCGAATTTTAAATGTTCTGCTGCAGTGATGGCAGCTGCCAAGTGCCAGCCAGGGGGATTGTTTACAAATTCATTAAAAAGCTTAAACCAATAAAAGAAGAGAAGGAGAAAGGAATGAAAGAAGGAAGGAAGGAAAGAAGGAAGGAATGAAGGAAAGAAGGAAGCATGGAAGGAAGGGAGATATATAGACAAATATAGATAGTTAGATAGATAAATATATGGGCAGATAGGTAAATAGTCTATCTACAATAGGGTGGAGTGAAAAAAGTCAAAATGTGAAATTCAAAAAACAGCCCCTCCAAAAACTTGTCAAATATAGTTGAATAAGTATTTATGACCATTTTGGGTGGTTGCTGTCATTTCTGTGACAGCTACCCTGGGCATTTTGAAATCACCTTTTTCTATGTTTCGTGAGACCTCAAAAATGCTGTTTTTGGCCATAAAATGGGTTCTAAATGAGATAGAGACATAACTTAAACAGCTAAAAATAAGTAAATAACCATACCAAACATATTAGAAAACAAAAAATCAAGAAACACTTGCTTTGCATGATGTAACTATTGAAATAACATGAATTTTGCCATTTTTTACACTGTTTTTGTTCTCAAAATGATGTTTTTGTCATATTATTGATTCTAAATGAGCTAGAGACATGATTTAAAGAGCTGTACATATGTGTAAGACCACGTCAATCACAGTGGACAATATTGTGTGTGAGAAACATATGCATAAATAATGTAATATTGAGATATTATGATTTTTCTGACTTTTTTGTATTCTATAAATTATTTGAATTTTGTTTTTGTCATAGAATGGGTTCTAAATGAGCTAGAGACATGATTGAAAGAGCTGTGTGGAGGTTTTATACAATTCTGGACATGATGAATAACTTTTAATATGAAAATAGACGTCAGCCCAAATGCTGTATTAAAATAATAAGACGCATAATGAGAATTTTGTGAGACAAGTATTTTTTAGCACATAAAATTATAATATTTGTCATAATTGCATTCCAAAAAAACCCAGGAACATGATTTCAAGAGCAATATATATTTTATGGACGTTAAATATGATAAATAATATGTATGTGATATAGTTGTCATAACTGTTCTGTTGCAAAATGGGGATAACATGAGTTTTGTACTCTGCCAAAACGTTTTTGAAGGTTTTCTGACATATTGACAATTAGGTATTAAGTACCATTATTATTTCGACCTGGTTCCTTTTTATTTATCTTCCAAAAGTGCAATAAGCATCAGGCTGGTATGCAGACATTACAGAGAGGGTAAGACTTGCATTTGGGCTGAAGGAAACATCATTTATATTTTTCAACGTAAAGCAGGACTGACGCAGGACTGCTCCCGACTGTTGTAGTACTGAGTCTCTAAACTATACCATAGATATATATCATGCTGCCATAACTAAGCATCTATATTATCTTTATGGTGTCTTTGGGAGATAAAGATATAAAAACCAGGCTAAAAAATAATGCTATATAATATCTGGTTGTCCCTATTTGGAGTTAGTTCTCAAACATTTCAGGAACTAAAAAAGATAAAAAGAAATCATGTTATCCTCATTTTGCAATAGATATGACATCTATGTCACATACAATATTATCTATCATGTTCAGAATTGTCCAAGAGATATTTATTGCTCTTTAAATCATGTCTTTGGCTTATTTGGAACCAAATTTATGACAAGTATTATAATTTCATGAGCCAAAAGGTACTTGTCTCACAAAGTTCACATTATTTGTCTCTTTTTTCAATATAACATTTGGAGTGACATTTATTTTCATATTCAAACTTATTTATCATGTTCAGCATGCTATAAAACAGGTGTAAATCTCTTTAAATCATGTCCCTAGGTCATTTAGAACCCATTTTATGACAAAAACAAAATTCTAATAATTTAAATAATGCAAAAAGGTAAGAAAAATCATAATATCTCAATATTATATAATATGCAGCATATGACTCTCAGTGAGAATATTGTCCACTGTACTTGGCATGGTCTTACACATATATGCAGCTCTTTAAATCATGTCTCTAGCTCATTTAGAATCAATAATATGACAAAAACATCATTTCGGGAACAAAAACAGTGCAAAAAATGGCAAAAATCATGTTATTTCAATATTAAGTCATGATTAGCATGATTTTCTTGATTTTTTCGTTTTCTAATATGCTTGGCATGCTTATTTACTTATCATCAGCTGTGTAAATTATGTCTCTATCTCATTTAGAACCCATTTTATGGCAAAAAACAGCATTTTTGAGGTCTCGCGAAACATAGAAAAAGGTGATTTCAAAATGCCCAGGGTAGCTGTCACAGAAATGACAGCAACCACCCAAAATGGTCATAAATACTTATTTAACTATATTTGACAAGTTTTTGGAGGGGCTGTTTTTTGAATTTCACATTTTGACTTTTTTCACTCCACCCTAATCTACAAGCATCTCTTAAAGTCCTTGCACCTTATTTTTACCTTTAGCAAACTTTAGTTTGAAGAGGGTTTCATAATCAACAATGTTGTCCATCTACCCCTATTGAATTTACATAGATGAATGTTTGCAAGAGGTGGCTGTTCCCATCAGAATAAAACAATAACAATAAAGAACTTATTTGGACTTGATTTCTACACCCCGACCAATCACACATTAAAAACCTATAAAATGACATCTGTTTTAAAAAGATCTTTACAAAATTGCAATAGCCCAATTTGTCCATCAACCTCAATCCAAGGATATTCCTCAGCCTCAGCCCCTTAGAAATTATTTTCAACCAATTTCCCATATAATAGACCGAACAACAAGACAATCCCATTTACTACACACCAATAGAGTCCACACTGAACTAGCCAAGAAAATGATTACGTATGCAGGAACAATAATCTGTTACCAACTACTTCAAAAATGACCTTTCCAGACTTTCCTCTCATGTATTCAAAAAGAACATCAAATCATCTTACTCTCAAAACTCTTATCTATTCAACTGTGATGTCACTTCTTCTCCTCCATCCCTACTCCAGCTTCTCAGTCAGGCAGTGTTTTTCGGTGGAGGGACAGCCACAAAAGCGGGTAGACACAAAGCATTTTCGCGGGCTTTCCTCTAGATATGTGACCAAGACGTCATGTAATACGGACCTACTGTTAACCCCAAGGGCCGTATTAACCATAGGGCAAACGGGGCATTTGCCCCGGGCCCATGACCTCGGGGGGGGGGGGCATTATGAAGCTGAAAATAGTTGCGACAGTAAAGAAAGTGCGTGGGGTAACTGACGCAAGAACGTAAAAATTTATAGAATTAAGAGAGCTTTGGGGTTCAAGGCGGACTGGCCCTGTATGCAGGAGGGCAATGCCTTGGGGCCCACCGCCTGGGGGGGCCCACTAGCAATTAAAAAAAAACAGAATTATGAAAAATTACTTGAAAAGTCAAAATTGATTTCCAGGCCTTATAAAAAATATCATCGATTAGAGCTTGAGAAGCTAATAAAAATTAAGTAGGGGGCCCCTTGCCCATTTAATCCTGTTTTGAGCTTTGTGGGCGCTCCTCAATCCTCATGCTACTTAGGCCTATACTTTGCTTAAAATGTCATTTTTCATGTTGGGGACCTAAAAGGGCATGGCCCCCAGGGCCCCCTACATCCCCCCTGAATCCGCCAAAAGCTGCCTCCTCTACTAACTGTAAAAAGCAGTAGTCTAAGGGCCACCTCTCCTGATTTTCGTGCTGATGTTTTTGTCTAATTTTTTTATACTACTATTAATGATTTCATATAATATCATGCAGATAAAAAAAAATTCTACAATTACTGTGGTTTTTGATGCAGGTATATCGAGGTACAAGTTAATTCAGAATGCTAGATTGAAGACGACGATAACAGGTGCCCACCAATGATTTTGCTCAGGGGATTACTGAGGGGCCAGTCCGCCTCTGGGCCCTGGGGGCCCATTGAAAACAGTTTGCCCCTGGCCCAAAAATGTACTGATACGGGCCTGTAATAACCCCACCCATTCATCTTTGAACAGTAGGCCCTCACGTATAACACCACAATCATACCCCAATACACACATTGTAAAAACAACTACAGAATTCTGCAGCTAGCTGCAGAAGTGCATAAAACCTCCTAAGCTGCATGACTCCTACAGAATTACAGATTTTGCTGCAAAAACTTT
The DNA here is from genome assembly GCA_026936325.1 of Platynereis dumerilii. NCBI lineage: Eukaryota > Metazoa > Annelida > Polychaeta > Phyllodocida > Nereididae > Platynereis > Platynereis dumerilii. The sequence goes on from JAPTHN010000007.1 coordinate 17,027,614, forward strand.
TCAGAAATGCTGCAGCGACAGAGGACTATCAAAACCCCCAACCCCCCACCCGACCCGCCTCCCCAAACCGCTACCGCAAAACCAACATTTCCTTGGTAGCGCCAAGACCCAAGTCAACGAGGTCTGAACTTTGCAGATGCATTGCAATAAGCTGGAGGAAGTAACAGAGGTTCAGAAATCATGCAGGGAGCTGCAGAACTGCAGAATTCTGTAGCTTCCTGCATTTTTTTTTTTGAAACCGCAGAATTCTGTTTCTTGGTCAATTTTTTTTAATCCCAAGGTTTTTTCAAGCTGGCTGTGGCCTATCACAATTAGGTCCTTGATGCATTCAAATGAGAATCAAGGTGAATGTTGCATCATGCCTAATTATTTAATGCAATTTCACAGATGGTTCTCTCAGTTATAAAAGTGGGGTCAGAATACTTAAATCACATTGGCCCATACATTTACCACTCTTGCCTCTGATTGGTCCAGTCAAGTAACTCAATGTCAGAATATTTTAAATGCATTTTAATGTAACAAATCATGATCATGATATGACCATCAACATTTTTAAAATGTATAAATTTGTGTCTCAAATGACCACATGATATTGTAATAAATGTGTCCTAGTTTCAGAAATCATATATATTCCATTGTCCTTTGTTGTGAGGAAATAACTGATAGAAGCGGAATTTACCAAATTTATTGATTTGTAATTCCATGAAATTGAAATAAAACTAGACTAAAAGGCAACTTATCATCAAAAGAAATATTTTTTGGATGACAAAACACACATACTCTAAAGTCTTCAGGGAAGTAAAATCATAATAATGTGACAAATCACAAACAAGTCATGCATTTTATATTAAAAAATATGCAATTTTTCACATTTCACTTTGAGGGCTGGGTTTTCAGAACCCTAGGGCCAAAATGAAACCATATAGGTTGGAAAGCCAACACAATTCCCCATTTAGTCAGGCCAAACTCAATATGCCTAGCTATTCTTGAAACCACCTTTAAGCCAGTCCACACAGAAATATGTATGCATTTTTTTGTTAAAAATGTGCGATTTTTTACCTTTCAACATTGCTGGCTGAGTATTCAGAACCATTGCGCCAAAATGAAACCATATAGGTTGGAAAGCCAACAAAATTCCCTACTTAGTCAGGCCAAACTCAATATGCCTAGCCATTTTTGAAACCACCTTTGAGCCAGTCCAAGGAGAAAGAAGCATCCATTTTTTTGTTAAAAAATGTGCGATTTTTCAACATTCAACATTGCTGGCTGAGTATTCAGAACTATTTTGCAAAATGAAACCATATAGGTTGGAAAGCCAACAAAATTCCCTACTTAGTCAGACCAAACTCAATATGCCTAGCCATTTTTGAAACCAACTTTAAGCCAGGCCAAACAGAAAGAAGCATGGATTTTTTTTGTTGAAAAATGTGCGATTTTTCTACTTTCAACATCGCTGGCTGAGTATTCAGAATCATTAGGCCAAAATGAAACCATATAGGTTGGAAAGCCAACAAAATTCCCCATTTAGTCTGGCCAAACTCAATATGCCTAGCCATTTTTAAAACCACCTTTAAGCCAGTCCAAGCAGAATGAAGCATGCACTTTTTTGTTTAAAAATGTGCGATTTTTTACCTTTCAACATTGCTGACTGAGTATTCAGAACCATTACGCCAAACTGAAACCATATAGGTTGGAAAGCCAACAAAATTCTCCATTTAGTCTAGCAAAACTCAATATGCCTAGCCATTTCTGAAACCACCTTTAAGCCAGTCCAAGCAGAATGAAACATGCATTTTTTTGTTAAAAAACTAGCGATTTTGTAGCTTTCAACATTGAGGGCTGAGTATTCAGAACCACTAGGTCAAAATGAAACCATGTAGGTTGGAAAGGCAACAAAATTCCCCACTTAGTGAGACCAAACTCAATATGCCTAGCCATTTTTGAAACCACCTTTAAGCCACTCCAAACAAAAAGGTGCAGGCATTTTTTGGTTAAAAAATGTGCGATTTTGTAGCTTTCAACATTGAGGGCTGAGTATTCAGAATCATTAGGCCAAAATGAAACCATATAGGTTGGAAAGCCAACAAAATTCCCCATTTAGTGAGACCAAACTCAATATGCCTAGCCATTTTTGAAACCACCTTTAAGCCAGTCCAAACAAAAAGGTGCAGGCATTTTTTGGTTAAAAAATGTGCGATTTTGTAGCTTTCAACATTGAGGGCTGAGTATTCAGAATCATTAGGCCAAAATGAAACCATATAGGTTGGAAAGCCAACAAAATTCTCCATTTAGTGAGACCAAACTCAATATGCCTAGCCATTTTTGAAACCACCTTTAAGCCAGTCCAAACAAAAAGGTGCAGGCATTTTTTGGTTAAAAAATGTGCGATTTTGTAGCTTTCAACATTGAGGGCTGAGTATTCAGAATCATTAGGCCAAAATGAAACCATATAGGTTGGAAAGCCAACAAAATTCTCCATTTAGTCTGGCAAAACTCAATATGCCTAGCCATTTTTGAAACCACCTTTAAGGCAGTCCAAGCAGAATGAAACATGCATTTTTTTGTTAAAAAACTAGCAATTTTTTACCTTTCAACATTGAGGGCTGAGTATTCAGAACCACTAGGCCAAAATGAAACCATATAGGTTGGAAAGGCAACAAAATTCCCCACTTAGTGAGACCAAACTCAATATGTATAGCCATTTTTGAAACCACCTTTAAGCCACTCCAAACAAAGAGGTACATGCATTTTTTGGTTTAAAAAAAGTGTGATTTTGTAGCTTTCAACATTGAGGGCTGAGTATTCAGAACCACTAGGCCAAAATGAAACCATATAGGTTGGAAAGCCAACAAAATTCCCCACTTAGTGATACCAAACTCAATATGCCTAGCCATTTTTGAAACCACCTTTAAGCCAGTCCAAACAAAAAGGTGCAGGCATTTTTTGGTTTAAAAAAGTGCGATTTTGTAGCTTTCAACATTGAGGGCTGAGTATTCAGAACCACTAGGCCAAAATGAAACCATATAGGTTGGAAAGGCAACAAAATTCCCCACTTAGTGAGACCAAACTCAATATGCCTAGCCATTTTTGAAACCACCTTTAAGCCAGTCCAAACAAAAAGGTGCAGGCATTTTTTGGTTAAAAAATGTGCGATTTTGTAGCTTTCAACATTGAGGGCTGAGTATTCAGAATCATTAGGCCAAAATGAAACCATATAGGTTGGAAAGCCAACAAAATTCTCCATTTAGTCTGGCAAAACTCAATATGCCTAGCCATTTTTGAAACCACCTTTAAGGCAGTCCAAGCAGAATGAAACATGCATTTTTTTGTTAAAAAACTAGCAATTTTTTACCTTTCAACATTGAGGGCTGAGTATTCAGAACCACTAGGCCAAAATGAAACCATATAGGTTGGAAAGGCAACAAAATTCCCCACTTAGTGACACCAAACTCAATATGTCTAGCCATTTTTGAAACCACCTTTAAGCCACTCCAAACAAAGAGGTACATGCATTTTTTGGTTTAAAAAAGTGTGATTTTGTAGCTTTCAACATTGAGGGCTGAGTATTCAGAACCACTAGGCCAAAATGAAACCATATAGGTTGGAAAGCCAACAAAATTCCCCACTTAGTGATACCAAACTCAATATGCCTAGCCATTTTTGAAACCACCTTTAAGCCAGTCCAAACAAAAAGGTGCAGGCATTTTTTGGTTTAAAAAAGTGCGATTTTGTAGCTTTCAACATTGAGGGCTGAGTATTCAGAACCACTAGGCCAAAATGAAACCATATAGGTTGGAAAGGCAACAAAATTCCCCACTTAGTGAGACCAAACTCAATATGCCTAGCCATTTTTGAAACCACCTTTAAGCCAGTCCAAACAAAAAGGTGCATGCATTTTTTGGTTAAAAAATGAGCGATTTTGTAGCTTTCAACATTGAGGGCTGAGTATTCAGAACCACTAGGCCAAAATGAAGCCATATAGGTTGGAAAGGCAACAAAATTCTCCACTTAGTGAGACCAAACTCAATATGCCTAGCCATTTTTGAAACCACCTATAAGCCACTCCAAACAAAAAGGTACATGCATTTTTTGGCTAAAAAATGTGCGATTTTGTAGCTTCCAACATTGAGGGCTGAGTATTCAGAACCACTAGGCCAAAACGAAACCATATAGGTTGGAAAGCCAACAACATTCTCCATTTAGTCTGGCAAAACTCAATATGCCTAGCCATTTTTGAAACCACCTTTAAGCCAGTCCAAGCAGAATGAAACATGCATTTTTTTGTTAAAAAACTAGCAATTTTTTACCTTTCAACATTGAGGGCTGAGTATTCAGAACCACTAGGCCAAAATGAAACCATATAGGTTGGAAAGGCAACAAAATTCCCCACTTAGTGAGACCAAACTCAATATGCCTAGCCATTTTTGAAACCACCTTTAAGCCACTCCAAACAAAGAGGTACATGTATTTTTTGGTTTAAAAAAGTGTGATTTTGTAGCTTTCAACATTGAGGGCTGAGTATTCAGAACCACTAGGCCAAAATGAAACCATATAGGTTGGAAAGCCAACACAATTCCCCACTTAGTGATACCAAACTCAATATGCCTAGCCATTTTTGAAACCACCTTTAAGCCAGTCCAAACAAAAAGGTGCAGGCATTTTTTGGTTTAAAAAAGTGCGATTTTGTAGCTTTCGACATTGAGGGCTGAGTATTCAGAACCACTAGGCCAAAATGAAACCATATAGGTTGGAAAGCCAACAAAATTCCCCACTTAGTGAGACCAAACTCAATATGCCTAGCCATTTTTGAAACCACCTTTAAGCCAGTCCAAACAAAGAGGTACATGCATTTTTTGGTTAAAAAATGAGCGATTTTGTAGCTTTCAACATTGAGGGCTGAGTATTCAGAACCACTAGGCCAAAATGAAACCATATAGGTTGGAAAGCCAACAAAATTCCCCACTTAGTGATACCAAACTCAATATGCCTAGCCATTTTTTAAACCACCTTTAAGCCAGTCCAAACAAAAAGGTGCAGGCATTTTTTGGTTTAAAAAAGTGCGATTTTGTAGCTTTCAACATTGAGGGCTGAGTATTCAGAACCACTAGGCCAAAATGAAGCCATATAGGTTGGAAAGGCAACAAAATTCTCCACTTAGTGAGACCAAACTCAATATGCCTAGCCATTTTTGAAACCACCTATAAGCCACTCTAAACAAAAAGGTACATGCATTTTTTGGCTAAAAAATGTGCGATTTTGTAGCTTTCAACATTGAGGGCTGAGTATTCAGAACCACTAGGCCAAAATGAAACCATATAGGTTGGAAAGGCAACAAAATTCCCCATTTAGTGAGACCAAACTCAATATGCCAAGCCATTTTTGAAACCACCTTTAAGCCAGTCCAAACAGAAAAGTGTATGAATTTTTTTGTTAAAAAATGTGCGATTTCTTAGCTTTCAACATTGAGAGCTGAGTATTCAGAACCACTAGGCCAAAATGAAACCATATAGGTTGGAAAGCCAACAAAATTCCCTATTTAGTCTAGCCAAAGTCAATACGCCTAGCCATTTTTGAAACCACCTTTAAGCCAGTCCAAACAAAAAGGTGCAGGCATTTTTTGGTTAAAAAATGTGCGATTTTGTAGCTTTCAACATTGAGGGCTGAGTATTCAGAATCATTAGGCCAAAATGAAACCATATAGGTTGGAAAGCCAACAAAATTCTCCATTTAGTCTGGCAAAACTCAATATGCCTAGCCATTTTTGAAACCACCTTTAAGCCAGTCCAAGCAGAATGAAACATGCATTTTTTTGTTAAAAAACTAGCAATTTTGTAGCTTTCAACATTGAGGGCTGAGTATTCAGAACCACTAGGCCAAAATGAAACCATATAGGTTGGAAAGGCAACAAAATTCCCCACTTAGTGAGACCAAACTCAATATGCCTAGCCATTTTTGAAACCACCTTTAAGCCACTCCAAACAAAGAGGTACATGCATTTTTTGGTTTAAAAAAGTGTGATTTTGTAGCTTTCAACATTGAGGGCTGAGTATTCAGCACCACTAGGCCAAAATGAAACCATATAGGTTGGAAAGGCAACAAAATTCCCCACTTAGTGAGACCAAACTCAATATGCCTAGCCATTTTTGAAACCACCTTTAAGCCAGTCCAAACAAAGAGGTACATGTATTTTTGGCTAAAAATGTGCAATTTTGTAGCTTTCAACATTGAGGGCTGAGTATTCAGAACCACTAGGCCAAAATGAAGCCATATAGGTTGGAAAGGCAACAAAATTCTCCACTTAGTGAGACCAAACTCAATATGCCTAGCCATTTTTGAAACCACCTATAAGCCACTCCAAACAAAAAGGTACATGCATTTTTTGGCTAAAAAATGTGCGATTTTGTAGCTTTCAACATTGAGGGCTGAGTATTCAGAACCACTAGGCCAAAATGAAGCCATATAGGTTGGAAAGGCAACAAAATTTCTCATTTAGTGAGACCAAACTCAATATGCCTAGCCATTTTTGAAACCACCTTTAAGCCAGTCCAAACAGAAAAGTGTATGAATTTTTTTGTTAAAAAATGTGCGATTTCTTAGCTTTCAACATTGAGGGCTGAGTATTCAGAACCACTAGGCCAAAATGAAACCATATAGGTTGGAAAGGCAACAAAATTCCCTATTTAGTCTAGCCAAAATCAATATGCCTAGCCATTTTTGAAACCACCTTTAAGCCACTCCAAACAAAAAGGTGCAGGCATTTTTTGGTTAAAAAATGAGCGATTTTGTAGCTTTCAACATTGAGGGCTGAGTATTCAGAATCATTAGGCCAAAATGAAACCATATAGGTTGGAAAGCCAACAAAATTCTCCATTTAGTCTGGCAAAACTCAATATGCCTAGCCATTTTTGAAACCACCTTTAAGCCAGTCCAAGCAGAATGAAACATGCATTTTTTTGTTAAAAAACTAGCAATTTTTTACCTTTCAACATTGAGGGCTGAGTATTCAGAACCACTAGGCCAAAATGAAACCATATAGGTTGGAAAGGCAACAAAATTCCCCACTTAGTGAGACCAAACTCAATATGTATAGCCATTTTTGAAACCACCTTTAAGCCACTCCAAACAAAGAGGTACATGCATTTTTTGGTTTAAAAAAAGTGTGATTTTGTAGCTTTCAACATTGAGGGCTGAGTATTCAGAACCACTAGGCCAAAATGAAACCATATAGGTTGGAAAGGCAACAAAATTCTCCACTTAGTGATACCAAACTCAATATGCCTAGCCATTTTTGAAACCACCTTTAAGCCAGTCCAAACAAAAAGGTGCAGGCATTTTTTGGTTTAAAAAAGTGCGATTTTGTAGCTTTCAACATTGAGGGCTGAGTATTCAGAACCACTAGGCCAAAATGAAACCATATAGGTTGGAAAGCCAACAAAATTCCCCACTTAGTGAGACCAAACTCAATATGCCTAGCCATTTTTGAAACCACCTTTAAGCCAGTCCAAACAAAAAGGTGCAGGCATTTTTTGGTTAAAAAATGTGCGATTTTGTAGCTTTCAACATTGAGGGCTGAGTATTCAGAATCATTAGGCCAAAATGAAACCATATAGGTTGGAAAGCCAACAAAATTCTCCATTTAGTCTGGCAAAACTCAATATGCCTAGCCATTTTTGAAACCACCTTGAAGGCAGTCCAAGCAGAATGAAACATGCATTTTTTTGTTAAAAAACTAGCAATTTTTTACCTTTCAACATTGAGGGCTGAGTATTCAGAACCACTAGGCCAAAATGAAACCATATAGGTTGGAAAGGCAACAAAATTCCCCACTTAGTGACACCAAACTCAATATGTATAGCCATTTTTGAAACCACCTTTAAGCCACTCCAAACAAAGAGGTACATGCATTTTTTGGTTTAAAAAAGTGTGATTTTGTAGCTTTCAACATTGAGGGCTGAGTATTCAGAACCACTAGGCCAAAATGAAACCATATAGGTTGGAAAGCCAACAAAATTCCCCACTTAGTGATACCAAACTCAATATGCCTAGCCATTTTTGAAACCACCTTTAAGCCAGTCCAAACAAAAAGGTGCAGGAATTTTTTGGTTTAAAAAAGTGCGATTTTGTAGCTTTCAACATTGAGGGCTGAGTATTCAGAACCACTAGGCCAAAATGAAACCATATAGGTTGGAAAGGCAACAAAATTCCCCACTTAGTGAGACCAAACTCAATATGCCTAGCCATTTTTGAAACCACCTTTAAGCCAGTCCAAACAAAAAGGTGCATGCATTTTTTGGTTAAAAAATGAGCGATTTTGTAGCTTTCAACATTGAGGGCTGAGTATTCAGAACCACTAGGCCAAAATGAAGCCATATAGGTTGGAAAGGCAACAAAATTCTCCACTTAGTGAGACCAAACTCAATATGCCTAGCCATTTTTGAAACCACCTATAAGCCACTCCAAACAAAAAGGTACATGCATTTTTTGGCTAAAAAATGTGCGATTTTGTAGCTTCCAACATTGAGGGCTGAGTATTCAGAACCACTAGGCCAAAATGAAACCATATAGGTTGGAAAGGCAACAAAATTCCCCACTTAGTGAGACCAAACTCAATATGCCTAGCCATTTTAGAAACCACCTTTAAGCCAGTCCAAACAAAGAGGTACATGTATTTTTGGCTAAAAAATGTGCAATTTTGTAGCTTTCAACATTGAGGGCTGAGTATTCAGAACCACTAGGCCAAAATGAAGCCATATAGGTTGGAAAGGCAACAAAATTCTCCACTTAGTGAGACCAAACTCAATATGCCTAGCCATTTTTGAAACCACCTATAAGCCACTCCAAACAAAAAGGTACATGCATTTTTTGGCTAAAAAATGTGCGATTTTGTAGCTTTCAACATTGAGGGCTGAGTATTCAGAACCACTAGGCCAAAATGAAACCATATAGGTTGGAAAGGCAACAAAATTCCCCATTTAGTGAGACCAAACTCAATATGCCTAGCCATTTTTGAAACCACCTTTAAGCCAGTCCAAACAGAAAAGTGTATGAATTTTTTTGTTAAAAAATGTGCGATTTCTTAGCTTTCAACATTGAGGGCTGAGTATTCAGAACCACTAGGCCAAAATGAAACCATATAGGTTGGAAAGCCAACAAAATTCCCTATTTAGTCTAGCCAAAGTCAATATGCCTAGCCATTTTTGAAACCACCTTTAAGCCAGTCCAAACAAAAAGTGCAGGCATTTTTTGGTTAAAAAATGTGCGATTTTGTAGCTTTCAACATTGAGGGCTGAGTATTCAGAATCATTAGGCCAAAATGAAACCATATAGGTTGGAAAGCCAACAACATTCTCCATTTAGTCTGGCAAAACTCAATATGCCTAGCCATTTTTGAAACCACCTTTAAGCCAGTCCAAGCAGAATGAAACATGCATTTTTTTGTTAAAAAACTAGCAATTTTTTACCTTTCAACATTGAGGGCTGAGTATTCAGAACCACTAGGCCAAAATGAAACCATATAGGTTGGAAAGGCAACAAAATTCCCCACTTAGTGAGACCAAACTCAATATGCCTAGCCATTTTTGAAACCACCTTTAAGCCACTCCAAACAAAGAGGTACATGTATTTTTTGGTTTAAAAAAGTGTGATTTTGTAGCTTTCAACATTGAGGGCTGAGTATTCAGAACCACTAGGCCAAAATGAAACCATATAGGTTGGAAAGCCAACACAATTCCCCACTTAGTGATACCAAACTCAATATGCCTAGCCATTTTTGAAACCACCTTTAAGCCAGTCCAAACAAAAAGGTGCAGGCATTTTTTGGTTTAAAAAAGTGCGATTTTGTAGCTTTCAACATTGAGGGCTGAGTATTCAGAACCACTAGGCCAAAATGAAACCATATAGGTTGGAAAGCCAACAAAATTCCCCACTTAGTGAGACCAAACTCAATATGCCTAGCCATTTTTGAAACCACCTTTAAGCCAGTCCAAACAAAGAGGTACATGCATTTTTTGGTTAAAAAATGAGCGATTTTGTAGCTTTCAACATTGAGGGCTGAGTATTCAGAACCACTAGGCCAAAATGAAACCATATAGGTTGGAAAGCCAACAAAATTCCCCACTTAGTGATACCAAACTCAATATGCCTAGCCATTTTTTAAACCACCTTTAAGCCAGTCCAAACAAAAAGGTGCAGGCATTTTTTGGTTTAAAAAAGTGCGATTTTGTAGCTTTCAACATTGAGGGCTGAGTATTCAGAACCACTAGGCCAAAATGAAGCCATATAGGTTGGAAAGGCAACAAAATTCTCCACTTAGTGAGACCAAACTCAATATGCCTAGCCATTTTTGAAACCACCTATAAGCCACTCTAAACAAAAAGGTACATGCATTTTTTGGCTAAAAAATGTGCGATTTTGTAGCTTTCAACATTGAGGGCTGAGTATTCAGAACCACTAGGCCAAAATGAAACCATATAGGTTGGAAAGGCAACAAAATTCCCCATTTAGTGAGACCAAACTCAATATGCCAAGCCATTTTTGAAACCACCTTTAAGCCAGTCCAAACAGAAAAGTGTATGAATTTTTTTGTTAAAAAATGTGCGATTTCTTAGCTTTCAACATTGAGAGCTGAGTATTCAGAACCACTAGGCCAAAATGAAACCATATAGGTTGGAAAGCCAACAAAATTCCCTATTTAGTCTAGCCAAAGTCAATACGCCTAGCCATTTTTGAAACCACCTTTAAGCCAGTCCAAACAAAAAGGTGCAGGCATTTTTTGGTTAAAAAATGTGCGATTTTGTAGCTTTCAACATTGAGGGCTGAGTATTCAGAATCATTAGGCCAAAATGAAACCATATAGGTTGGAAAGCCAACAAAATTCTCCATTTAGTCTGGCAAAACTCAATATGCCTAGCCATTTTTGAAACCACCTTTAAGCCAGTCCAAGCAGAATGAAACATGCATTTTTTTGTTAAAAAACTAGCAATTTTTTACCTTTCAACATTGAGGGCTGAGTATTCAGAACCACTAGGCCAAAATGAAACCATATAGGTTGGAAAGGCAACAAAATTCCCCACTTAGTGAGACCAAACTCAATATGCCTAGCCATTTTTGAAACCACCTTTAAGCCACTCCAAACAAAGAGGTACATGCATTTTTTGGTTTAAAAAAGTGTGATTTTGTAGCTTTCAACATTGAGGGCTGAGTATTCAGCACCACTAGGCCAAAATGAAACCATATAGGTTGGAAAGGCAACAAAATTCCCCACTTAGTGAGACCAAACTCAATATGCCTAGCCATTTTTGAAACCACCTTTAAGCCACTCCAAACAAAGAGGTACATGTATTTTTGGCTTAAAAATGTGCGATTTTGTAGCTTTCAACATTGAGGGCTGAGTATTCAGAACCACTAGGCCAAAATGAAGCCATATAGGTTGGAAAGGCAACAAAATTCTCCACTTAGTGAGACCAAACTCAATATGCCTAGCCATTTTTGAAACCACCTATAAGCCACTCCAAACAAAAAGGTACATGCATTTTTTGGCTAAAAAATGTGCGATTTTGTAGCTTTCAACATTGAGGGCTGAGTATTCAGAACCACTAGGCCAAAATGAAGCCATATAGGTTGGAAAGGCAACAAAATTTCTCATTTAGTGAGACCAAACTCAATATGCCTAGCCATTTTTGAAACCACCTTTAAGCCAGTCCAAACAGAAAAGTGTATAAATTTTTTTGTTAAAAAATGTGCGATTTCTTAGCTTTCAACATTGAGGGCTGAGTATTCAGAACCACTAGGCCAAAATGAAACCATATAGGTTGGAAAGACATCAAAATTCCCTATTTAGTCTAGCCAAAATCAATATGCCTAGCCATTTTTGAAACCACCTTTAAGCCACTCCAAACAAAAAGGTGCAGGCATTTTTTGGTTAAAAAATGAGCGATTTTGTAGCTTTCAACATTGAGGGCTGAGTATTCAGAATCATTAGGCCAAAATGAAACCATATAGGTTGGAAAGCCAACAAAATTCTCCATTTAGTCTGGCAAAACTCAATATGCCTAGCCATTTTTGAAACCACCTTTAAGCCAGTCCAAGCAGAATGAAACATGCATTTTTTTGTTAAAAAACTAGCAATTTTTTACCTTTCAACATTGAGGGCTGAGTATTCAGAACCACTAGGCCAAAATGAAACCATATAGGTTGGATAGGCAACAAAATTCCCCACTTAGTGAGACCAAACTCAATATGCCTAGCCATTTTTGAAACCACCTTTAAGCCACTCCAAACAAAGAGGTACATGCATTTTTTGGTTTAAAAAAGTGTGATTTTGTAGCTTTCAACATTGAGGGCTGAGTATTCAGAACCACTAGGCCAAAATGAAATCATATAGGTTGGAAAGCCAACAAAATTCCCCACTTAGTGATACCAAACTCAATATGCCTAGCCATTTTTGAAACCACCTTTAAGCCAGTCCAAACAAAAAGGTGCAGGCATTTTTTGGTTTAAAAAAGTGCGATTTTGTAGCTTTCAACATTGAGGGCTGAGTATTCAGAACCACTAGGCCAAAATGAAACCATATAGGTTGGAAAGCCAACAAAATTCCCCACTTAGTGAGACCAAACTCAATATGCCTAGCCATTTTTGAAACCACCTTTAAGCCAGTCCAAACAAAGAGGTACATGCATTTTTTGGTTAAAAAATGAGCGATTTTGTAGCTTTCAACATTGAGGGCTGAGTATTCAGAACCACTAGGCCAAAATGAAGCCATATAGGTTGGAAAGGCAACAAAATTCTCCACTTAGTGAGACCAAACTCAATATGCCTAGCCATTTTTGAAACCACCTATAAGCCACTCCAAACAAAAAGGTACATGCATTTTTTGGCTAAAAAATGTGCGATTTTGTAGCTTCCAACATTGAGGGCTGAGTATTCAGAACCACTAGGCCAAAATGAAACCATATAGGTTGGAAAGGCAACAAAATTCCCCATTTAGTGAGACCAAACTCAATATGCCTAGCCATTTTTTAAACCACCTTTAAGCCAGTCCAAACAGAAAAGTGTATGAATTTTTTTGTTAAAAAATGTGCGATTTCTTAGCTTTCAACATTGAGGGCTGAGTATTCAGAACCACTAGGCCAAAATGAAACCATATAGCTTGGAAAGCCAACAACATTCTCCATTTAGTCTGGCAAAACTCAATATGCCTAGCCATTTTTGAAACCACCTTTAAGCCAGTCCAAGCAGAATGAAACATGCATTTTTTTGTTAAAAAACTAGCAATTTTTTACCTTTCAACATTGAGGTCTGAGTATTCAGAACCACTAGGCCAAAATGAAACCATATAGGTTGGAAAGGCAACAAAATTCCCCACTTAGTGAGACCAAACTCAATATGCCTAGCCATTTTTGAAACCACCTTTAAGCCACTCCAAACAAAGAGGTACATGCATTTTTTGGTTAAAAAATGAGCGATTTTGTAGCTTTCAACATTGAGGGCTGAGTATTCAGAACAACTAGGCCAAAATGAAACCATATATGTTGGAAAGGCAACAAAATTCCCCACTTAGTGATACCAAACTCAATATGCCTAGCCATTTTTTAAACCACCTTTAAGCCAGTCCAAACAAAAAGGTGCAGGCATTTTTTGGTTTAAAAACTAGCAATTTTTTAGCTTTCAACATTGAGGGCTGAGTATTCAGAACCACTAGGCCAAAATGAAACCATATAGGTTGGAAAGCCAACAAAATTCCCCACTTAGTGAGACCAAACTCAATATGCCTAGCCATTTTTGAAACCACCTTTAAGCCAGTCCAAACAAAGAGGTACATGCATTTTTTGGTTAAAAAATGAGCGATTTTGTACCTTTCAACATTGAGGGCTGAGTATTCAGAACAACTAGGCCAAAATGAAACCATATAGGTTGGAAAGGCAACAAAATTCCCCACTTAGTGAGACCAAACTCAATACGCCTAGCCATTTTTGAAACCACCTTTAAGCCAGTCCAAACAAAAAGGTGCAGGCATTTTTTGGTTAAAAAATGTGTGATTTTGTAGCTTTCAACATTGAGGGCTGAGTATTCAGAACCACTAGGCCAAAATGAAACCATATAGGTTGGAAAGCCAACAAAATTCTCCATTTAGTCTGGCAAAACTCAATATGCCTAGCCATTTTTGAAACCACCTTTAAGCCAGTCCAAGCAGAATGAAACATGCATTTTTTTGTTAAAAAACTAGCAATTTTTTACCTTTCAACATTGAGGGCTGAGTATTCAGAACCACTAGGCCAAAATGAAACCATATAGGTTGGAAAGGCAACAAAATTCCCATCTTAGTGAGACCAAACTAAATATGCCTAGCCATTTTTGAAACCACCTTTAAGCCACTCCAAACAAAAAGGTGCAGGCATTTTTTGGTTAAAAAATGAGCGATTTTGTAGCTTTCAACATTGAGGGCCGAGTATTCAGAACCACTAGGCCAAAATGAAACCATATAGGTTGGAAAGGCAACAAAATTCCCCACTTAGTGAGACCAAACTCAATATGCCTAGCCATTTTTGAAACCACCTTTAAGCCAGTCCAAACAAAGAGGTACATGCATTTTTTGGTTAAAAAATGAGCGATTTTGTAGCTTTCAACATTGAGGGCTGAGTATTCAGAACAACTAGGCCAAAATGAAACCATATAGGTTGGAAAGGCAACAAAATTCCCCACTTAGTGATACCAAACTCAATATGCCTAGCCATTTTTTAAACCACCTTTAAGCCAGTCGAAACAGAAAGAAGCATGGATTTTTTTGTTGAAAAATGTGCAATTTATCAACTTTCAACATTGCTGGCTGAGTATTCAGAACCATTGCGCCAAAATGAAACCATCCCTGTCAGCATGCCTCGGCGGTCCAACGTCGGCCCAGTGTCAGTCCGATGTCAGTAGCATCGGACCAGCTTCGGGCCGACGTTGGACCGCCGAGGCATGCTGATAGGGATATAGGTTGGAAAGCCAACAAAAATCTCACTTAGTCAGACCGAACTCAATATACCTAGCCATTTTTGAAACCACTTTTAAGCCATTCCAAACAGAATGATGCATGCTCTTTTTTGTTCAAAAATCTGTGATTTCTCACATTTCAAAATTGAGGGCTGGGTTCTCAGAACCCGTGGACCAAAATGAAACGATATAGGCCAGAAAGCCAACAAAATGACGCATGCTTAAAAAAAGAAAACTGCTATGTACCCCCCGTTTCAACATTTAAGGTTTACTTCTCGGAACCCTTCTAAAGCTCAATGAAACCATATTAGCTCAGGAGGGACCGTTCAGAATTTCTGACTGGGGGGTGTTGGGAGTTTAGCTGGAACCGCCCCTCAAAGATTGATACCCCCCCCCCCCCCGCCAGTCATAAATTCTGAATGGTCCCTAATTATAGGCCAGAAAGCTGCAATTAGATCTAGCTGCAATTATCTAACAAGGTTCAACAAGTAAAAGTAGCAAAACAGGAGGAAAAATAAAATGCAGATCCTTTCTCTTTCAATTTATTGTTTTTTCTTTGAGCAGTCTGCAAATTGTAAACCCATCTTATTACTCCGGCAATTAGATCGTCCCGCAGCGCCCTCTTACGATTTTGCGGTGAAACGAAACTCTCCGGGACACCAGATATGCTAGTATGGGGCTAGCATCCTTTACCGCTAATGGCGGCCAACTTTGAGGGCTCATTTCAATGTGGTGCAGCTCTAACCATTCGGCCACGCAGGCCTGAAAATACAGGTGCTGACACCTTGTTGAAGAAATTTACTGCACTGTGGCGTCATCTAGAGTTAATTTTGGATGATGCTCAGAAGGTCAAGGACCACGTGAACTGTCAGCCAGTTTGTGGATTTCTTGCTGTTTCATCAGCCAAAAAAAGAGTTTATAAAGCAGGAAATTGAAGTACTACAACGCAAGAACTTTGTCTACACGAAGATGGTGAAGGCAACATTCAGCAAGTCTAACCCCAGTGCAGGTAATATTCTCCAGCTTGATCATTTTGTAGTTTTTGCCAAAATGAAAAATAGCAAAATTCCATTGGCACTGGCAGTGCAGGTGCAGTAACTAGTACTGAAGACAGTAGTAGGCTACATTCACTGATGCACTGGTACTTGATAATGAAAGCTGAATAGTGGATACTGTCTACTGAAACGAACTCTAGTACAGTACATAATTATATTAACTGTATGACAAATAGAATAAAATAATTGTAGGGCAGCTACTAGGGCTACATTATAATTGTAGGGCTACATTATTATGTAGCCCACTCTAGTCTAGACTAGATAAAACTGTAGTGTAGTGCAGTAGGTACTACTCGTCAATAGCTAAAAATTAATTGTGTTAGTTACAACTGTTAGGGTTTTTTTTAAACCTGACCAACTGTTGGCATAGAAAGTTCAAGTTAGAAAGCTCATAATATTTTAAGGCTTAAAAGGACATGGAAATAATTGGCATCTCAGTTGTTCCACATGTGCTTTGCTCAGCTGTGAAGTAAATACAGAAGTTGTCGGAACTCAAAATGCGCATCGTAATCAGCATCGTAATCAGTGACAGTGTTAGGGAAAGAAAGCAACGAATCATAATGTAGTGCGTGTCTGTTTGATATCCAGTTATTTGTCATTGTTGTGTTTGATTTATTTATAGCATTGCTGCTGGCTGCGGAGTATGTGAAAAATGTGCAACTGGAAGAAGGCAACAGCAACAGCGTGGTAGTCAAGTGAGTATGCTCTGTATGATCAGGTTAAATAAGTGATTACACTGATTAGATTACATAGATCTCCCATCAAATGCCCGATTACAAAGATATCCCAGAGTCCCTTAATCTGGTGGCAACTGTCGGCCAATTCAGCCTACTCTCGGCATCTCATGAAAAGTCTGCATAACATTATTTCGAAATTTGATAGAAAATATTGTGAATATTGTAAAATTTATGAAATTTTTTGCCCATGGGTTCAGTTTGTAATAAATCAAATGTCTATTATTTTCAGTGACACCAGTTTCTCCAGCGTCCCTTCTATTTTGCGATACCTGGCTCGTTCCTCGGCCGATGTCAGTCTTTATGGCCAGACCCTTCTGGAGAGGACTGAGGTATTTGCTCAATTTTATGTAGACAAGAAACTAATTATAAAGTGAATTTGGATTTTCCAAGTTGCAGGCATTTTTTCCAAAAAATTAATGTTGCACAAATATTGGAAAGCTGTGTGTGGGAAAATTTTCTTGTTGACGACACAGATATGTAGACATCTCTTTTTGGTAGAAGAATTCCAAAAATATCTTTTGTGCTTACCTTAGTCTCTAGTGTTCCCAGTCATTGTCTGGATAAAAAAAGTACGCAAATATTAATGGATAAAAAAAAATATGCAAATTAATTAATTAATTATTAAATCGTATACAAAATAAGCTTTGCTTGGTCTTTGAAGTTTGGGTCCTATAGTATGTTTGTTATGTTTAAAATATCAGTACATTCATTTACTTATTAGTGTCAGTCACGACTGCCAGTCAGAACGGCGATAAACCAGAACGGCTATTCATATATTTACAAACAATACCTAAACGGCGATGATCAAAGTCCAAAACGGCGATGACAATTTTAGTTAAAAAACAACTAAGAAAATTATCTTTCAACAAAAAGACGTCTGATATCTGTTACTTAGTAGCAAAAAAGTTCAGATCCATAATATTTGTTACTTTGTAGCAAAATAACATAACATTTTTGTTGTCTAATTTGACATGTTATAATGTAGCTAAAACTTAGTAAATGTGTAAAACTTGATAAAACACAACAAAAAACGTAACTAAATGATCTTTTTGATAACAGAAACAATGTTGGATAACAAAATGTATTATTCTAAAGTAAAATTACTAAGTTTTCAGCTATTTCTACCAAAAATTAGTGCAATAGCCGTTCTTGTTTTCTAGTAAAATTTATCATCGCCGTTATGGTAAAGATACAAATAGCCATTCTTGTTTTCTAGTAAAATTTATCATCGCCATTATGGTAAAGATACGAATAGCCGTTCTTGTTTATCGCCGTTTTGGCTGCACTCCGTCAATCCCCAAGCTGTCAATAGTTCAATGACAATTGTCACCATTTTTGTCCCTTTTATGCAAATTTACATTCATCTACAGGTGGACCACTGGCTGGAGTTCAGCACTAGTCAGCTCGGGTGCCAGAGTGAATACAACGATGCCCTTCAGTATCTCGAGAAGGTCCTTGGCCCCGTCACTTACCTGGTTGGACATTCGGTCTCTCTGGCCGATTTCATCGTGTGGTCCACTTTAAGAGGTAAGAATCAATCCTATCAGGGTTCCCACAGTCATGGAAAGTCAGGGAAAGTCATGGAAATATAGTGGTCATGGAAAGTTATGGAAATTCAAAATATTTTGAAAAGTCGTGGAAAATTCACATTTCGACTACGATTCGCGCTAAAATTTCACACATTTGGGAGCAGTCAGATGGTTGATCGGATGGTTGATTGAATGGTTGATCGGATGGCCGGACAGTGAACGATGGTCATCACGTGAATTTGTTTCGGGGTGAATCTCGACATCAATGAGTAAAGCATTGGTCATGGAAAATCCGAAATTTGGTCATGGAAAGTCATGGAAAAGTCATGGAATTCCTATCGTAAAATTTTGTGGGAACCCTGGACATGAATTGCCAAATGTTTGCTTTCACGTTGTATTGTCTGTGACAGAAATAATTGCCTCTAAATAGCCCACACCGGTGCTGATTGGGCGTAAAACACAAACTCACTCACTGTGACAGAAATAGAAAGTTGTGATCAGTATATTTTCTCAATTTTCAAAAATGGTCATCCAAATATTTTGTTAACATTCAGAAGTGACAATTAAAACCGAGTTCCTGCTTAGCATAAAAACTGATAGTTCTATATTAACATGGAATGAGTGCCAGCATGTGGGCCTACTGTTAATTTGTAATGTACTCTTCATATATTTGGAAAGAAGTATAGGCCTATCTATAACATTCTATGTATTTTACAGTGTAATTAATTTTTTTCTTCACAGGAAGTGGACAGTTTATGTCCAAGCTGAGAAAAGGAGAGGCTCCGGTGAATGTGACGAGGTATTTCAACTTTCTCCTGTCTCTGGACAACTTCAAGAAAGTGGATGCTAAATTGCCTCAGCCTTCTCAACAACCTGCTGGACAAGAGGTAATCTATTGTTAGTTCAGAGACTTCCTGTGCTACTTTTCATTTACATGAATCAATTGAATTTTTATTTTTATTAACTTTTTGAAATGTCATTAATTAATGCACTCAGAGGGGGGAGGGTTGGTCTAGTGGTAGCATGCTGGGCTGCCAATCGCTAGGTCCAGGGTTCACCTTGACCTATGTTGGATGGCTGTTTCAGTCATCCTTCGCCTCATTGCCGTGTCCTCCCCCCGTCCTAATTAGCCTACCAAGTGCATAAATACAGGACGTAAAGCCCCAATCATTCATCCATCCACCAATTAATGTACTCAAGATATCTATTAAAAGTTATAGTCCTCTATGATCCATACCTACCATTTTCTTTACCAGGGCAATGTCCGCAAGGAGAGGAAGGAAGAAGGGAAGTTCATTGAACTGCCCGGAGCAAAGATGGGTGAAGTGGTCGTCCGCTTTCCTCCTGAGGCCAGTGGGTGAGTCGCCAAGATGATTTTTCTGCTAACCTCTTTAAATATAAGCACTTTTGATTGCACAAACTCACCAGTCACCAACCTAGCCAACATCTCTCATCTGGTCTCTTGGCTGGCTGCCTGAATTGCTTGCATATAGTTTGAGACATGTTCCTGCTATTCCTGAGAACTTGTTATGATAATGAGATATTCTGTCAGTCTGTGGTCTCCTTGTGTTTTTCAACTGCCTGTGGCGATGAAGGAAGGTTTCAATGTTGCTTTCGTGATCAATGACAATTTGATAAAATTGATAGTTAATTTTGGACCTTAAAAAAACCCTATAATGACAGGCAACAGTATGAATCTGGTGTCTTTTTGCTGATTGTCTTATATTTTTCAGCATCTAGTAAATTTTGCACTTTTACCTCCACAGATTCCTGCATGTGGGCCATGCCAAAGCTGCTCTCCTCAACCAGTATTATCAACTGGCTTTCAAGGGCAAGCTCATCATGAGGTTCGATGACACTAACCCGGCCAAGGAGGATGCTGATTTCGAGAAGGTTGGGAACTCGTTTAATCCTTTTAAAAGCTTTGCCATATTGTGCAAAACAATGTAAATATCACATAATAAAAATTTAAAATTGTGTTTTTTTGCATGCATTTTATTAAATTTATAACTAAGTTAGTTGTGATTTTTCGGTTGATTTTTGCAAAATTTTACAAAGTTTTTCTAATTTTGATGAAGAAATTTAAAAACTACTCAACAACTAGAACTTATTACATACATATATTTGTATCTGTTATTTATAGGTTATCTTAGAGGACGTAGCTGCTCTTGGATTGAAGCCGGACATTTTCACGCACACCTCAGATTGGTTTGATGAAATGTTGAAGCACTGCGAAGCTATGATCAAGAAAGGAAAAGCCTACGTGGACGACACAGACGCTGAAACTATGAAGAAAGAGAGAGAGGAGAGGGTCGAATCTAAGAACCGCAGTAATTGTAAGTCATTGGGTTAAGCTATGGTGTATTTATATGAGACAAAAAAGCAAAAAATTATCCAAACGCAAATGATGCGAAGTTAAGAAAAGAGCAATTTTTTTAAAATAGAGAGTTTGCAGAAAATCCCCAAAGTGTTATTGCATCAAAGTAATTCAAACAGTGGATTAAATATATATGCCTGATAAACTGGATGAAGATCTAAGAAAGAGGTAACACATGCCTGCTTTAGTACTACTTTTAAAAAGCTCAATCCTATTTCAGCTGTGGATGTGAACCTCAAGAAATGGCAGGAGATGCAGAAGGGAACGGAGTACGGACAGAAATGTGCTGTCCGAGCGAAGATAGACATGAAGTCAGACAACGGGTGCATGAGGGATCCCACCATCTACAGATGCAAGACGGAGGAGCACGTCAAGACTGGATTCAAGTACAAGTAAGTTGTTAACAGGACCTTGCCTTGTCTGGATACATGTATCCTCAGTTTAAAATATAACATGCTTTAAATAGAGGCACAATATTCAAGGTTGATCATGATATCCGTGGACATTCTTCAATATTTGTGGATGTTGGCAAATGACCTGGGAGATTTCCCATCAAAGATTAAAGATGAACATACATCGTAATCTGCCATGTTCGTTTTGTTTTCAGGGTCTACCCCACGTATGATTTTGCCTGTCCAATCGTGGACAGTGTGGAAGGTGTCACTCATGCTCTGAGAACGACTGAGTACCACGACAGAGATGACCAGTACTACTGGTTCCTTGATGCCATGGGTAAGGAATAACTTGTAGATGTACTAGAAAATGGATTCTCATGCACTTAGAGCACAATTAATTTATTGGTGTAGTAAAGAGAAAATAATGAGTATTTATGGCTACTGATGTTTAATGCAATTTACGTCTTGAATTAAATATCCTATAATATAAACCAGTCAGAAAAAAAGAGTGCTTGTACAGGACTACAGGTCATCTAATTTGAAAATAACCATGTTGCTAATTACAGAATTGAGGAAGCCTTACATCTGGGAGTACAGTCGTCTGAACCTGCAAAACACCGTCATGTCCAAGAGAAAACTGACTTGGTTCGTCCAGGAGGGTTTGGTCGAGGGCTGGTAAGTACACAAGAAATATCTTCAATTATTGTTAATTTATAAAATGAGAATTGAATGACATACAATTTTATGTTGAACATTTTATAATACTAAATTCTTCGTCAAATAGGCTTATATGACTCACTATTTTGCTTTTAGGGATGATCCTCGGTTGCCAACAGTCCGTGGTGTTCTTCGTCGAGGTATGACCATTGAGGGACTGAAGCAGTTTGTCATTGCTCAGGTAAGATAGATACAACTGAGTATCTGGAACCCTGAGAATTGCTCAAAATTATTCCATTATTATTTGTGCTTGAAGATAATTTGAAAGAATCCTTAGATCATTTCCATTACTTCTGTGTTCCATGTTTCTATTTTGAAACAGTCTATAGTCTCCTTGCTTTAAGTTATGCTCTAAATTTGTTATTTTTCTTTCAGGGCTCTTCTCGCTCCATTAACATGATGGACTGGGACAAGATCTGGGCGTTCAATAAAAAGGTCATTGACCCCGTGGTGCCAAGGTACACAGCACTGAAGCAGGGAGCTACAGTCGTGGTCAATGTGAAAGATGCCAAGGAGTCAAGTCAGCAAGTCGCCAAGCATCCAAAGGTAGGAAAATAATTCATCTCAAGTGTTTTATCAAACCATAATATTATGTCTGTCTTTCTGTCTTATAGTCAAGTATACTATGTAAAATATGTGACTTGCCTTAAATGTTCAGATTTAAGAGCCCAAGGCTCTGAATAGTTATTCTCAATATAAGCAATTAGAAAGACATACAAGTAGATGCATGTAGACAGAATTACAGTGTCAAAACTTGCAAAATTTGTACTTTTCTATTATATTTCGTTAGAGTTCTCTTTTAACCATGCGTTATCCATCCATGCAATTTTCTGCTTCAAAATAGGTTTTGAGTTAATGTCTTATTTTACAGAATACTGACGTTGGCATGAAGACAGTCTATTACGGCAAGAAGGTTCTGGTTGAGCAAGAGGATGCCGAGTTGTTCAAAGTTGGCGAAAATGTGACATTTATCAACTGGGGAAACCTTACTATCAAGAATGTGAAAAGGTTGGTCTAAAGATGTCTTATTAGGATAGTCTGCGACTTTTTGTCTTTGGCTTATCTTTTTGGATACAAACTGTACATCATATAATAGTGAAATCTGATTGATGACTGAAGAAAAATTGATAATTTTTAGGAATGCCCAAGGAAAGGTTGAATCTGTGGATGCTGACCTGGATCTTGACAACAAGGTAATTTAAAATTTTCAATACTCTTCTAAAATCTTCAACAAATTTTGAAGCCATGTGCATACATAGTTGGTCTCTCCTTCTGGAGTATTTCTCTGCCTCAAAATTGGTCTTAAACTCTTCATATCATTGTTTTAACAATATTAAATCATGTTTGGTGAAAAACCGATGATGTTACAAAACAGTGAGAGGCTAAAGATTAGAGAAGACCTATGCGCAGGAGCGCGAGGGTTCAATTGGATTTAGTATTCTATCAATCTTTTTCTTGTGCAAGATCTAAATAATTTACAAACTATTAAATTTTTGTAGGACTACAAGAAGACAATGAAGGTAACTTGGCTGACCGAGACTGACAAGGCGCCGTTCATCCCAACTAAATGTGTGACTTACGACCACATCATCTCCAAGGCCATTTTGGGGAAAGAGGAGGACTTCAAGGACTACATCAACCGCGATTCCAAAGTGAGAGAGAATGTCATATGCTGTACTTCGCATTTTGATAATTATTTAAATATCATTTATATTAAAATGTATCAGACCACAATATAATAGTAAGCATTTTGAAGGTTAAATGTGATATAGACTTGTGGTATATCGGTCTTGTGTTTCTAAGGGGGGGGGGGAGGGTTGGTCTAGTGGTAGCGTGCTGGACTGCCAATCGCTGGGTCCAGGGTTCGAATCCAGCTCTTGCCGGGTCACCTGGGCCTATGTTGGACGGCTGTTTCAATTATCCTTCGCCTCATTGCTGTGTCCTCCTCCTGTCCTACTTAGCCTACCAAGTGCATAAATCCAGGACGTAAAGCCCCAAACATCCATCCATCCTGTATAATAGTAAGCATTTTGAAGGTTAAATGTGATAGAGACTTGTGGTATATCGGTCTTGTGTTTCTAATTTCAGAAAGTTGAGGAGATGTTGGGAGATCCTTGTTTAGCAGATTTGAAGAAAGGAGACATCATCCAACTGCAGAGACGAGGCTACTTCATCTGCGACTCCGCTTACGAGGCTGTTAGGTGAGTCAGAGTTACAAACGATGTCTCGTAGAGATGTCCTCCCTGTTTAGTACAGTCGCAGCAATGTTTCAAGAAGAAAAATATGCCTTGACTGCCCTTGAGTCTTGAGTCGTAAGTGGAACCTTATAAAATGCTGATAATACACTAACTCGTACTTAATAGGTGATTTTCTGTCTACTCCTCAAAATGTGATGACTTCGTCATTCCATGGAACTGTTTCGGCAAAGACACCGATGATGTCACCCAACAGTTAATGTGATGTTTTTTGCTATCATCAATACATCATACAGAGGAAAGTAATCAATATTTTTATTTGAGAACAACAGTCTGTTGCCCTTATATTGTGACATGCTCTTCTGACACTAGAGTGTTAGCATGTTTGTTTGATGTTATTACAGTCGATATAGTGGTCGTTGTAGCCCGTGTATCCTGCTGAACATTCCGGATGGACACCAGGTGGCAGGCAAGGAGGCCCCAGCAAAGAACGAGTCGGCTAAGGAGGTAGTTAAATTTTTTGGAACTTTTGGAATATATTTTATTCATGACTTTTAGTATGATAACTCTGGATTGTCTGTATTTGAAGTTTTTTATTGTAATTGTGCTATAAGTATTATAGACTTTACAAAAATGTCTCGTACCATTTTAGATTTGAATGAATAATAAGTCAGATTCCCTGTAGAAAATGAATGACTTTCTTCAAATATCAATTCATTCCTTATGGCACAATTACCCCATGCACTTTCACAGGTGTCCAGAGCATATCAGAATAGTGAAAATGTAGGTGATATGTTTTAGTCCTTTAAATTCATGAATAATTGTAATTTATTTGCAGAAACAACAAAGCAAGAAGGGAAAAGCTGCAGAGAAGTCCCCAATGGAGGAACAGCCTCCCAGTGGAATGGCGTCCGGTGATGCTAATGACCTCAATGCTAAAATTGCTGAGCAAGGAAACATTGTTCGTAAACTGAAGGGCGAAAAGGCTCCTAAGGTATGGAAATAGGGTTGATCTTCAATGAATGTTATGCTTATTGATTACAATACTGTGTTGTGTGTAATAAAAGTACACAAAATGAAGGAGTAGTTACCTGGTATGTCGAGAAATTAGGAAAACTTACGGAGCCCTGTTACATTCTAACTGTATGATACTGTCAGGGAAAATTTCAATATTCTGATGGGGAAGGCTGCAAATTGCCGCGTCCCGGGTTCTAATCCAGCTCTGGCTGGGTCACCTGGATGGCTGTTTCAATCATCCTTCACCTCATTGCCTCGTCCTCCTGCTGTCCTTATTAGCCTACCAAGTTCATAAATACATGACGTAAAGCCCTAATCATCCATCCATTCTTATATATATATTGATGTTCTTAATTCTTTTAAGATTTGATAACCTGATAACTGTGTGTGTAAGAATTGAATCATTTGCTTTACAGGATGCAGTGCAGGCTGAAGTCAACAAGCTGCTTGCTTACAAAGCAGAATACAAGAAAGTTACTGGAAAAGACTGGAAGCCAGGTCAGGCACCAGCTAAGGCTGCTCCGGCACCAGCTCCTGCCGGTGGGTCTGGAAATGCGGACGAGTTGAATGAAAAAATCTCTGAGCAGGGCAACATTGTGAGAAAGCTCAAGACTGAGAAGGCTCCCAAGGTAATTTCTGAGGTCTTATTCAATTTTTTTTGGCTCATCTATTTTAGAAATAGATATATGAAATAGTATTAAGGATGATGCGAGAAGACCAAGGTGGGCTCATAAGAATTGAATCATTTGCTTTGCAGGATGCAGTGGAGGCTGAAGTCAAGAAGCTGCTCGCTTTCAAAGCGGATTACAAGAAAGTTACCGGTAAAGACTGGAAGCCAGGTCAGGCCCCTGCCAAGGCTATTCCTGCCCAGGCTGCTCCTGTTCCAGCTCCCTCTGGTGGGTCTGGAAATGCAGACGAGTTGAATGATCAAATCATCGCCCAGGGTAACATTGTGAGAAAGCTCAAGTCTGAGAAAGCTCCCCAGGTAACTACCCAGTACCCTGTATTAACTTGTTGTACAACAGTATAAATTGGCTGCGAGCTAAAATGTCATTTCAATTGCGTAACTAGTGCCACCCAGAGAATGTACCCAAGACGAATCTTTCAGAGAATGTATATATTATCATATAGATTTACTTCACGAGCAACTTAGACAATCAGCGTGCAGTATTTCTCTCCACCTCAAATATTTAATGGAAATTTTCATGAAGTATTAGGTCCTCAGAGACGTAACGTAACGCTTATCATTTTAAACTCTTGTAGAGATCTCTCTACTGCTGTAAGATTTGCGGAATCAGAATCGAATCGGCAAAATCACCCTCATTTGCATAACATTGTGTGAAGGTCGACTGATTTATTCACAGAAGGCTTTGCCGAAGTGCATCATGCATGAAATACCATGAACACATCCAAACGGATGTAAAACTTTTTCACTTTTCGGTATAATCAGGCCACGTTTAGTACCTGTATAACTGAGAATTTAAATTTGTCATAAAATCAGTCACTTCTAAAGTTAAAAATTCTCCGTGTGTTCAGTTGAGGTTGAAGTGGGTCTAACAAGTTTTAATTGACAAAAATATGTTTTTCCTCCTTTGCTGTTTTATAGGATGCTGTCCAAGCAGCAGTAAAATCTCTACTAGATCTTAAAGCTCTGTACAAAAGTGCAACTGGAAAAGAATGGAAGCCTGGTCAACACGTTCCATCTAAGCCTGCCAGTGCGCCATCTGGTGGCGACAGTGGAGCCAATGACCTCAATCTGAAAATCATTGACCAGGGCAATGTTGTGCGACAACTCAAGTCTAACAATGCTCCAAAGGTAAAATGATTTAATATCGGTTGTGAATCAGTTTCTTTTTCCTCTAGGATGATTTGAAGTGTCAAAAAATATTCGAAGTAGATGTGTATTAGCCAGATTTAAAATTTCACGCAAGTGCCATGATATTTGATTGACTGTACTGTCGCAACACTTCTTCACTACAAAACTGACCAATTTATTGTTCAGTCCATTAGACAATGGTCACAGCAAAACACTCATATCTTTTTTTTTTCATTTCTTTTTCTGTAGGACGCGATAAGCGCTGCTGTCAAAGTGCTTCTTGACCTCAAAACCGAATACAAGAATGCAACGGGCAAAGACTGGAAACCAGGTCAACCCGCCTCTGCCCAGCCTGCTGCAGTTGCCGAACCTGCTTCTGACGATGCTGCTCAACTCAATGCTAAAATCAACGATCAAGGAAACGTCGTCCGGAAATTGAAGTCTGAGAAAGCTCCAAAAGTGAGTAATATTTTTCTAATTTTTTTTAATCAGAAAAGTCAGGTGGTGTTACTTTTCAGGAAATTTGGACACCATCTGACTCTCAACTGTCAAAATGTGCACTTATGCTTTGTTGTTCCTTTGTGCCATACTGGCAGCACTGTAAAATTAGCAAAAAATTTAAATGTCTAAGGGTGGCCCCAGAGAAATACAATTTTAGCTTTTCAACAGAGGTATGACAATGTGAATGCACACATTCATTTTACTACTCAGTGAGAGTGAAAATTTGAGATTGCAGGTAAATTTTAAATAAATCTTAATCTTTTGCACTTGTCAAATAATTTCCATGGTCAAGCCTGCAGACCTCGGTGGTGATTCGTCCAGGCCTGCTCTGCTGGTGGTCTTTTGCCAGCATGGGTTCAAACCCAGGTTGAAAACCCAAAATTTTCAGTGTACCTTCATGTGCAAAATCCCAACTGGAATGTTAGATGAGACCTTAAATTGTTGTCCCCTGTATCAGTATCTTTGCTGGGCAAGCAAAGGAGCCCTTGCCATGGGGTAAATCTGTAACACGAACATTGAGGACACACTTTCTCCCATCTCAAATCAAATCAAATCAAGATTTATTTACCCTCGGTAACAATGAAAGACAAACATTAGCTACCTCAACCCTCATCAGCTCCCAGAACTGGGCATAGAGGACTGCGCTTACCATATCTATCTATCTATGGAAACATTCCTGTGCTTGTGACATTATAGCAGCTTGTAGGAACATAAATGGGCCATAAATGGCCCAACAGGCAGTAAGCTGGGGATGCACATAAATGTCCCTTCAGTCCGGAAAGGGTTAATTGGCCAAAAATGTGGCCTTTTAATTTCTGTACTACTTTATCATTTAAAACTGGCATAACACCCGTGAAGACAAGGGAGGGGATGAAGGAAGATAATAGGGAGAGTATTCTAAAAACCTTGTTAGTTGTGAAGAAAACATCACTTCAATTTCTGTGACTGTAATTACAAACACTAAACCCGCCTAAGGACATTGTGGACTGTTTGGGAAAGTTGGTTGCAAGTTTTCATAATGAACAATCAGTAGTTTGAGAGAAGTGTGAGGGGCCCATAAATTAATAGTATGATGGTCTGTCATTTTGAAAATTTGTGTATTGGTCAATGACACTGACTGGATGAAGGTTTTGCTGGTGTGAGCGGATGTGAGACAACACATTTACTATCGTCATATAGTCTGGAGAAATAAGAAGTCCTGTACATAATACTTTATGGACTTGATTTGACCAAAAATCAGTTCAGTTCATAAGTCCAATATCATTTGTCAACTTTTGTGTACTTAGCATATAAGCAGTTATTCATACCATGGAGGTTAAAATTTTTACATCAGGCAGGACAATTAGAATGACATATAGTTCTCATTTCTGGATAGAAATGTTACAAACTAAGTCATTACACATTTATTTAAATTTTATTTTAATGAGTGTAGAACAAATGTGATAATTTAACTCAACAACTTCTGCAATACTAAACAATAATCCTAAGCCAAAATAAATTTTTAAAAGCGAAGTCCCTCTGTTCAATTAGCATATGTGTGGGCCTCTTAACTACAGCTGGTTCAAAATAGTCATTCTATACCAGTACATGTACTTTCATGTTATAGATTAAGTTTAGGGGAAGAGGGGGTGACAAGTCACAGGGGTAAAAAGTCACAGGCCTTTTTGACCTACTTGCAGTGACATAATTATTAAGCTTAAATCATCATTTGGGACGCTTTTATGAGAAGAAGGTCTGTAGGGAATATGAAACTATGCTCATTATGCAAAGTGGGTTTTTACCCACCCCATGCTTTTTAGGGGTCCCAAACAGGTTTTATCGACTCTGAACTTTCCCTATTAATGTCTGGTCACTGAGACATAGGAAGTTGTGCTACTGTTTCAGGGCCTTTTGGATAATAGTCTTTCATGCTGTGAACCCATTTTTGGCCATATGGTCACCAAGTTGCCATGATCATGTGTTGAATTTAAAAAACAGCTGAGGGGTGAAATGTCACACTGTGACATTTCACCCCAACACTGTGATATTTTACCATAGGGTACCGTGAATTCAATATTCTGTGCTAAAGAAAGTAAAATATTCCACACTTGAGGCTTTTAGCTTACAATCTTATCATCATCCATCATCAATAATACATCTGAGAGAGTATTGCAACAAGTTTTCATTTCGCAAACTTTGGCCAATTTCTGACGCAGGCTTTGCTGATGGTGCATTGTCACTGCGAGCCGATAGCTTTGGAAGGCTCACTATAAATTTCATGCACAAGGATGACTATCAAGTCTAGGTCTGCATGTTACCTCATATAGTCCTGTATGTTCACAAAAATTGCATGTGACTTGTTACCCCGCGGTTGTGACTTCTTGACCCTGGCATGGGGTAAAAAGTCACATCAGACTTTGCTTTAAATAAATGTGAACTGACTAAAGCCTATTTACAACACAGCAGCTATCATGTGATACAAACATAGTCAACTAAACACTGCATAATTGTGCCAAAGGTCATTCAGATCTGACAAACACCTGCTCTGTTCTGGGGCTTTTTTTGAATTTTGTGACTTCTGACCCCCGCCTCCCCTATTTGTTGATTAGACATGGTTGTGTTTAATTGTTTAATTACTCACAGATGTTTCGGAATTACGAGTACATTTACATCTGTTGTACAATTTTGCAATTTTAATATGGATTTGAAAATTTGCTTTAATAAAGTATTCACTAATGAATCAGTGGTGATGATTAAAGTAATCTACAAAATTTGAGAACATGCACCATATTTATCATGTTTTGTTTGTCAAAAATTGCCTGACCAACCAGAGCAGCTGGGGCAACTCAGCATGAAATTGTGGTATTACCATGAAAAGTTATAATTAGTTAAATTTGGCAATATTGATAGATCTAAATATAGATGCAAGTTAAAGGGCAAGTGCCATTGTGCTTATATTATAGCAAGGGGTAGGGCAGGCCCAACTTATAAAATGCTGTTCCACTTCCACAATCTACATCCAACCAGGGAGAATTCTACCTGATCTAACAGATGAAATAAAGTGCAGTCAACAAGCCAGGTTTGCTGACTAATCTGCTTATGTACTTTTTGGAACCAGTACAACAGCTTTTGGTGTGCCGTGTGCAGTGCACTTTGACTGAGGTCATGACCTGACATAGATCTACAGAGGCTCCCTGTGATTGGCTCTTTCTAGGTCAATGTATGTCATCCTCTCTGCCATTGGCCAATGGCTGTGAATGGTGTAAAGTAGGTCACTACACTGAGTGCTTTGAGTTGTGAGTTTGGTCAGCTCCAGTTGTCATCCATTGACAATTGTATTGGATCTGATGGATTAGACTAAGCCTGGATTAGCAGGTAGATTGATTTTTGTGTATAAAATGTAAACATTGTAGTTTGGAATGTTTCCATATAAGGCCATAAAAATGGGTGATGCAATGACCTGTCAAGCATGCTAGCCACGTGGCTACCAAATATGGCAGACCAAGCTGCACCTGTCATCTCACTTAGCTACTTTTAGTTACAATGTAGAGAAGCAGTGAAGCTGTGATTGTGTTGTGATCACTTAATCTAGATGTCTTTTACCAAGCCTGTCCTTTACCATATCCTTTGTATGCTATAAACTGCACTTAACCAATCTGACAGCTCTTTGTTTTGATTATGAAATCTGAGGAATGTAGGAAAAGAGGAAATCAATCAGTTGTATTGAACCATTCTGCTGTTCTGGGTCAGTGATTAATCCCTCCCAATCCCATTAGTACGTTGTATGATGAATTTTATTCTTCAGGCACATGCTATTACTCTTTAGACACATGGTATTACTCTTTAGGCACATGCTAATACTCTTTAGGCACATGCTATTACTCTTTAGGCACATAATATCCACTCCAGCACAGATTCTGTGGGTGATAATATCTTTAGGCCCATATATAAATCAGCTTTGTGAATTTGTAAAGCGGTGCAGATAATCATTCATCAGATAGATTCTCAAGAGGAATTAATCGATTAAGGGTGTATTACATGTGAAGTTGAATGAAAAATTAAATGACTCCAATAATTAAGTTGATATCAACACTCGCTGTGTTGTAATTTTTAAGAGATCATTGATTGTGAATCCTACTATTAATTCAAGGACCCCACCGTCTTTCCAAGCCAAAGTATAGGGTCCCCATCCACAAAAACTTGCATTTTACCACCCTCAAGAAGGACATATAGGCTGAGTTTTATGTTAAAAATTTATATTTCACAATTTACCCCCCCCCCCCCTTATCATGTATAGGTCTGGCCTATATTGTTTATATGTAACAAATATTGAAAAAATGAATGAAAAATTAAATGATTTTTTATTCAAACATATCAATATTTCATTTTCAGGATAAAGTAGAGGCTGAAGTGAAGATCCTCCTTGATTTGAAAGCCAAGTACAAGGCAGCAACTGGGCAGGACTGGAAGCCAGGACAGGCCCCAGCCAAGCAAAAAGGTGAAAACTAGTCAGGGGACGGGTAGCTAGAACTTACTCTAGAAGCATGTTTACCTTTGTAATTGAGCAATTAGCACCCAATAGTTTGTTGTATTTATTGTAGTTGTTGGTATTAGTTGTTACCTTGATGTTACATGGTTCAGTTCTTGTTCGTTATTTCTGTATTTCATTGGTGGACTTTTCTTGTTATTCTACATTTCTTTCACGTGCACTTGCGCTAACATACATAACAGCATCACTATTTGACTTCACATGGTAAATAATGTGCTATACATGTGTAATCTGAAATCTGGCAATTCTGTGTTTAAGAAATCAGACAATTAAAGTTCTTAATTTTTGTGTCCTTTTGGCTCATTTTCCACTTAATTTCTATGTTTGTGTCAAAGTAAACCTGTACTAATTAAAAAAGCCAGTATTGTAATTGTTTTGAACTAAGTTGTTCCTTTCTTTATCGCAAAAATCAATTGAGAAATTCATGAAATAACATTACGACACACGCACACTGTCTCTCACCTTTTGTTGTTCGTTCAATAAAACTATTAACTTTTCATACTTTCTATGTCTTTATTTCTAATACGCGTATTAGGTAAACAATAATTTTAGACCTAGCTTTCCTTTCTAATTGTGGTATATTTGTGTAGTTTTAACTGAATGTCTAACCTATGGTGTGTATTGCATCATCTGTTGTAGGCCTACTTTTTGCCCTCATAATAATTAAATTTGCATAACTTGCAATTCTGTTTTGCAATATTCTACCAACCTCATGAAATGCCAGCCAAGAAAGCGAAATCTTTCATGTGAAATTGTAATAAAGTTGGAACGTTCGCTTTTCTTCATTAAGTTAAATAAAAAACTTTGTTCAGGAGGAGCTTATTATTAGGTGTTTCATATCATGATAATGAATTAGTGAAAGCATTTGACATTTGTAGGGAAAAATTATAAAAAGATTATTCATATTTATTAATAGGATAGCATAATTGTAGGCCTAGTTGAAAATAGGAGACTCCATTTTGCTGGCCTGTCTATAGTTGAAACACATTATACTATAAAGAGACACTCCCTTTATTGACACATATTTTGACCAACTACATCTCGTAAGAAGTTACTAAATAGCAATAAGTTTAGTGGCATAAATCAAAAGGACTAGTAACAGCTGTTTACGAACATCTCCTTGCTCCCTTTGAAACAGAAACAAAAGGACAATCCAGCGAAACATCGGCCAACATGGCAGACAGTCCACAGGCTCAGGAACTCAAGGCAAAAATTGACGCTCAGGGGGGTAAAGTACGCGACTTGAAGACATCAGGAGCTGCTAAAGTAAGTGACATTTATTGGCCTATTTTGTCACTTCATATTGGATAGCTACCTGCACACCTTTGACATTATGTATCAATTGATTGGTTGTGACCATGCAATGAATGAAATCTGTTTCTGTATGATGTTGGTATAATGTATCAATATCTAGTAGCAAAAAAATACATTTCTCTTTAGTTTATGAGTGATGTTTTATTCAAAGGCACTAATGAGATATTTTCATGAGCGTTTAATACACTACCTTGGCCATGATGACGTTTGCATTTTATTGATGTTGTTTAGAAATCTATAAAATTGTGTACATGACGAGTATCATTCTTTCTTCAAAAGATTGATTCTTTCATTTGTCGAATCAATTTTTCTTTTCACCACATTTTAAGGTGGCAAATGACTTACTCTTTCATGAGTTGAACGTTCACTAAGTTGAGACCGCTCAGACTGCCACGGTGGAGTAATGCTGTTGAATATAGACCACAAACTTGTTGCTTTTTTGTGCTAACATTGCACAACTGACTTAAACTGCTCTGATACAGAATACCAGGGTACCTAATATGTAAATATGAACTTAAAAAGATGTGACAATTTCTTTGTTATCTTCTCAGGATGCAGTGGAAGCAGAGGTGAAGACGTTACTCGCCTTGAAAGCTGAATACAAAGAGTTGACAGGAGAAGAATTAGCGGGAGGAGGGCGGGGGAAGAAGGACAAGAAGGGTGATAAGAAGGGGGACAACAAAGCAGCCAAAGAAAACAAACCTCCCCAGAAAGCAGCTCCACAAAAAGCAGCTCCACAAAAAGCAGCTCAGGAAAAGGGTGATGATGCCGGCAGAGAGGTCAAGAAAATCACAAGGTGCGACTGAAATTTTTGAACCAGTTCCCCAAAATAAATGTGCAGCTCAGCAATGCAAATTCCCTGAGTTTCCAAAAATTCCAAATCATGGCTGTGAGAAAAATTAAACACTGTCTATCAGCATCGCAGTGTTAGAAATGCAGCAGTTTCATTTCGGTGTTATCAGTAGTAATTCAGTAGCGCTCAGTGTCACTAACTATTCCTTGGCTAATGTTTCTGTGTTTAACCACTGAGGATAAATAAATTTGTGTATTCTTGTGTATTATTAAATCTGTTCACCTTGTTGTCACAGGTTGGGTCTTGAGGCCAAGAAAGAAGAAAATCTTCCAGAATGGTATTCTCAGGTCATCACGAAAGCCGAGATGATCGAATATTACGACGTCAGTGGCTGCTATGTCTTGCGTCCCTGGTCTTTTGGTATTTGGGAAGCAATTTCTAAATACTTCGACAACATGTTGAAAGAAAATGGTTTCCAGAACTGCTACTTTCCTATCTTTGTCTCAAACGCTGCGTTGCAGAAGGAAAAGGAACATATAGAGGACTTTGCTCCTGAGGTACGTTTTGGCGTAAAGTTGATTAGGTCTAGCCGAACTGATGTTCTTTTATATATATTGTCTTTTATATCCAACAGTCCTTAAAATGTTGACTGAAGTACAATGCATAGCCTACTGTTATTGTATTGTGTAAATAGATGGAAAATATTTCTATAAATTGAATGATATTTTCATCATTAAATTGCTGGATTTTTGTATGTCTATTGCACTATGCATCTGGAGTTTATTTTTGGATCGTTAATTTTTTTGTCCTTGTGAAAAATTTTGCAATATTCAATGATAATGACAATAACTGTCGGCCACAATCAAAAAATTTAAAGTGCTGTAACATTTAACATTTTATGTTTTTGACATGGTTAGATTTCTGTTCCAGGTCGCTTGGGTAACGAGATCAGGAGACACTGAACTTGCTGAGCCCATAGCCGTCCGTCCAACCTCAGAGACAGTCATGTACCCAGCCTATGCCAAGTGGGTCCAGTCTCACAGAGATCTGCCAATCAAGCTTAATCAATGGTGTAATGTAGTGGTAAGTTGCATTAGTCAATACCTCTAAATTACTAAGGGCTATTCCATTTAAAAACCTGGGAGTGGGGTGGTCAGGTTACATTTTTGACCCCCCTTATGCATCTAAAGTGAATTATTTTCGAACCCCCCATGCATTAAATGCAAATTTTTTACCCACCCCACATGCATCAAATAAAAATTGTATTATTACAATGCGTAAGCCTTCATGGAGCGATAATGCACCCCCGTACATCTAAAGCGATTTCTTTTGCATCCCACCATACATCTGAAACGAATTTCCGCCAATCCCTACATCCATCTTACGAGGTTTTTAAATGGAATAGCCCTAAGCTATGGGGCTAGATACGAAATGTAAATGTTATTTGAATTAATTTTCAAATGTATGGGAACCACTAGTTAGACAAGTTATTGAATTTTTCATCAGTCTTTCTCCATCTGTTATGCCTTATATTTCCTGTATGAAACCGTTACAGGCTTAGAGCAACTTTGCATTTTGTGTGCAGCAGTAGCCATTAGTTTAAAAGAAAATACTTTTTCTCTCTCAAAAAAAAAAGGTAAATCTTTTGTAATTTGAACTAGATTGGATCGATGCTCAGCAATTACCTTGCAACTATCAAATCAAGTTGTTTGCAACTTCTTAAACTATCATAAACATGTTTAGTGCACTTTAGATAGCAAATTAATAAGCATAATTTTGTTGTTTATGATTGTAGCGTTGGGAGTTCAAACATCCACAGCCATTCTTGAGAACAAGGGAGTTCTTGTGGCAAGAGGGACATTCAGCATACGCAACTTACAAGGAGGCTGAGGAAGAGGTATGTTACATGATTAAAATATTTATTAGTTGTTTTTTTTTTTTCAAAATGTTGACCAGCAATATTTGGAAGTAAATCTTCATAAGGCCAGACATTTAATTCTTAGCTTCTCGAATCGACCGAGCCTACAGATTTTCTGCCTTGGAAAAGTTTACCCACAATTTATATTATTTAAAGTTGACATTTAAAAAAAATTGAGATAACAGTTTTTATTTGGCCATAACGCCTGACGCCCTGACCCTAAAAAAGTTCCTCAAGAAGATCTGAATCTGGCCTAATTTCTGAAATTTCTATCCTCTTTGCTTGGAAGACTTACTACAGTCTTCTGTACATTTTTTATTTTGATTCATCAATAGTACCAAAGACAAACTTTTTGTGATAGTCCTAAATTATCTTTCAAACTTCAGCTCATAAATTCAATGCAGACTGTTTCATGTGTCACTATAGATTGGTTAAATACACTTGAAAGGGAGAACTAATGTCATTTGGGTAATTTTCTTGCAGGTTCATTTCATCATTGATCAATACGAGTACATCTACGAAGAACTCCTCGCCATTCCAGTAGTCAAAGGCAAAAAGACGATAAAAGAGAAATTTGCAGGAGGAGACTTCACCACTACAGTGGAGGCCTTCATTTCTGCAACTGGTCGTGGCATTCAGGTTTGTGATCAATTTTGTTAATTGGACCTTTTTCTATTCAATACCATTTAATAGTCCTTAAAATCACAGGCATTATAATTATTCACACCACAGGCATGCATGGGTCTACTGGTGTTCTCTTCTCCTACTAGTTTCTTAGTTCCATGTTAGCTTTAAGCTTTTGCCACAGCATTGATCATCATCTTGTGTCGGTGGAGTTTTGCAAACATCTTTAATTGAAAAATTAATTTGTATTTTCAGGCAGCCACGTCGCATCATTTAGGACAGAACTTTTCCAAGATGTTTGACATTTCATTTGAGGACCCAGACACGAAAGAGAGACAGTTTGCCTACCAGAACTCATGGGCCATCACAACGAGGTCTATTGGCGTCATCATCATGGTCCATGGGGACAACAAGGGCTTGGTCCTGCCACCAAGAATTGCAGTCTACCAGGTGGGACTTACTTCGGCTTAGAAACTGATATTTCGTGTGTCTTATCAACCTGAGCCGTTGAAACAAAATAAACAAGAATTTCCTGTTCTCATAACTTTTTTTCATAAATATACTGGTATTGGTATATCGAATCATTAGATTAATTACTCGCTCCTAGCCAGATAGGCCACTTCCTAAGTTGGGGCCCCCATCAAGAAACAAACGAACAATAGGATTGAGTAGTTTCCCAGCTAAAATTGTTGTATACACAGTAAACATGAACTCTGAATTTGCTTCAGGCCGTTATTGTGCCATGTGGAATCACAGCTGACTTGGGAGAGGAGGACCGTAAAGCCTTGACAGACAAATGCAAAGAACTGCAGAAGATGTTGTCGACAGCTGGCGTCAGGGTACATGGAGACTACAGAGACAACTACTCTCCAGGATGGAAGTTCAATCACTGGGAACTCAAGGTATGCTTCTGTCATAACAATTCGGGTCTTGGGAGGGAGTTAACGAAAGTGTAGACTTGTAACCAGCTGAAGCTTTTCAGTATCTCTGAGAACCTTATGCATTATACATCGAAAGGCACCTTTGTATTTTTGAAGGAATTCTTGCAATGATCTCCCAATTAGGAAAACTTCCGAAGATTTTAACTTTGCTAAGATTAATATTTCTAAACTAGAATTCCATTGTCCTGATTGCAGGGTGTTCCAATCCGTATTGAAGTCGGACCTAGAGATCTGAAGAACAACCAGTTTGTGACAGTCAGGAGAGATACTGGAGCGAAAAACACTTTCAAATGGGCAACAGCTGTAGACGACATCAAGGCATTGTCCGAGACCATCCAAAAGAGCATGTTTGACAAGTATGTATCTGCAACAACTTCTTGATAAAATAATAAATTTATAAATGACATCTCAGATCTGGTATTTTCACTGTGGCTGTTGTTTTAGAGCTGTCAAAATTTGAGCACATGTCTCTCACATCATCTTGCAGCAAGCTTCACAAAAAAGAGGCCCTATATTCTCACAATTCCCTGGAGTTGAAATATAAATTTATTTAAAACAACTTGTCATAAATTCTATAAATTTCAATTTCAGAGCAAAGGGAGAACTAGACACAAGTATTCAGAAAGTGACAACCTTCGATGAATTCTGCAAAAACCTTGACAAGAAGAAGCTGCTACTCGCTCCATTCTGTGGGGCCATTCCTTGCGAGGACCTAATCAAGAAGGAGAGTGCTCGGTAAGTGGAAATATTACTATTGATCTTTCAGCAATATTTACTGTCAGAAAGTTAATTTGGCCCTTTAAGGAAAGATACTCTCCATGGGATGCCGTTGGACAATTTGTTAATATCTAATCATAATAAATTGATGACTCACATATAGGCCTACATAATTGTGAAACCATTCTCCTTGAAATAATTGAAGTTAGTAACTCGCGATCCATATCACAAGCACTTGCTGAATGCAATCAATTACCAGTGCTTGTGCTATCCTTTCTGTTGTGCCAGTCGCACAGATTGCGTAATTATAGAAGGCCTGTGTTTATCTATATTATGTTTTTAATTGGTAGACGGCAGCATTGTTGTGTGAATTTTAAAATATTATTTAATTTTTTTCTCCAGGGATGCCGTGGTAGAGGAAGGTGCCCCAGCCATGGGAGCCAAGGGATTGTGCATTCCCTTCGAACAGCCAGGCGAGATCACTGCCGACATGAAATGCATCTGCCCAGGGTGCGACGAGAAACCAAACCACTTCACTCTCTTTGGCCGAAGCTATTAATCATGTGCAACTACTCAACAAATTAGTGAAGAATATTGTGACAATTACAATCATTGTCAGTGTAATCTCAAAGCATTTTACATTCACAAATTTGCACTGGTATTTCCTACCTGCAACTTTTAACAAGACACTATTAGGAAAGCGTATTTATTATTTATTCAACAAGGCATGCTTGTATTACCAGTCAGTAATAAAATAGAAATGCTTCAAATCATCAAGTTCTTATTTTTCATGGTTGGTTTCCAAGAGATGATGCTATTTCTGGGCTTGCTCTATGTGTTCAACAGGAGACACAAAGGATTGTGTGCTGGTCTAATTGGTCGGTTAAATCATCTATTCAAGCAAAGAAATGCTTCAAGGTGACTTGTCTCTGAAGTGCTATTCTTCGACAGCCTTTAAAGTTGAATGCCACAGAGTACAGCTGTTCCACCTATTGTACTCCACAGTTCAACAAAAAGACCCCAGCTGGTGGCTCCCCTGCTTGGTCAAATTGTTCATATGCATTGGAAAAGCCACAGAGTTTTGAAAACAGGGGTAGGCTCACTCGAAGGCTGCTGGCTCAGCCAGGAATAATGGCACAAGCCTATAAATGCACACATTTTGGGTCGATATACAGGCCCATAATCCAATCTCATGGATATTGTTCGAGTGACGCTGTTTTTAGTTATAAATCCCACACTTTTTTAGCGTTTACTGTATGTTTTAATGTAAAGACATAAGATTTTGAAAAAATCATAGTTCGAAAATTATGTTGGATAGCCCGCCTATCTTTTTTTGCATTGGAAAGCTTTCTTCTTGAAGAACTTTTTGGCAAAGTTTCATGAATATCTCATGGATTTTAGATTTCTTGCCAAGTGTGGGATTCAACTTTAATTTCCACTTTCAACGGCCTTTGGATTTATTTAGTTGGGAAGGCAGTATGTGCCAACTGCAACAGTCGTAGCCTCTTTGTTACGTTTTATTAATTTCTGGCAATTCTAATTCGTGAACATTCTGTGTGTGTTGCTTGAGGTCTCTGTGAAAGGATGGGTTTGAAACAAATATCACATAAGTTGCTCCACTGTGGTGGACTAAGTGTGTCTATGAAGCTCTTGGTTTCTTTAGAACTTTGTGTCACACATGGAACTTGCAAATTCCTTTGTCATTTAGTAACCTGATGGGACTAACCAGGGTGCCTTACACTCTGAAAGATTTATCTCAAAATCCATTTCTACAAAATATGAACCTAAACATGGTGAGCTCTCAAATAACTCTTAATGAGTTCGAGAGCCACCAACTATTACTGTTTCAATTTGTATATTGCTTTCTGTGACGAAATAAAGACCATGTCATTCAAAAAAAAAAAAAATGACCACTCTCAAATCCTCTTTCCATTCACCTTTTCTTTTGAGGGAGCTATAAACTCGGCTACATAAAAGCACAATCAAATCTGCACCCAACTACTCAATATGCAAGCGACTAATAAAAAATTTACTCAGTAGGCCTCAAAATATTGACAAAGTTATAGGACTTCAAAATCCTCAACAATAACACAGCACGAATTTAGATTTTAAAGAGGGAAACTCTCACAATTTACGTCCAACATGATTACATGTACCTACTTTGAATACAAAACTTGCAATACTTAATTTCAAATGCTGAGAAGCGCTAACCAAACAGACTGATTGACGTTGCATAGAATTTCATCCAATGAGACAGAACTCATTGATCCATAGACTTCAAAACTGAGAGTGTACTAAACGGCCTTAACCATCAAGCCGTTTTCTTCGTTTCACATTCTTGAACGATTCTTCACCAAAACAACAACCAATTTGCAACAGATTTCATTGCTTTAATAAATACTAGATATATAATATATATTATATATGTATACATTTCATATTTACTATCTATAACATTTACACTTGTACAGAACACATGAATTTACATATCAACAAGGACAAAATTGAATTAAGATCTCGTATGGTCCTTTCCAACAAATGAATACAAGAAATAATCAAATCACATCCACTTTCTCCCATGGCTTAGGATTTCACTCATACAATGTTTCAAATCAATGAACACAAGGGTTTTACATCCGCTCACATGTAGTACTGTCAAAACTTTATGTACAACGATAATAACGCGCTAAAGAAAGAGTGGGTGTTAATGACTTTCAATCGTCACTACAGCATTTTAAACCCTTCAGTGTTTCTAATATGTACAAACTGTGTGACCAAAGCAGCTGTATGATATGAAATAATTGTCAATTAATTATCAATTAACTAGTACCACACTGAAGAAAC
Organism: Platynereis dumerilii; assembly: GCA_026936325.1. NCBI lineage: Eukaryota > Metazoa > Annelida > Polychaeta > Phyllodocida > Nereididae > Platynereis > Platynereis dumerilii. Next base: position 17,068,605 of record JAPTHN010000007.1, read on the forward strand.
TAAAGACATCGAGAGACACAATTAAGATGATATAAATATTTCTGCACAGGAAGACAACCAAGTCGGGAACGAACAACGTGTGAAAAGTGGATGATCGGGTCCCAAGATGGACATAAGTTAAGCGTTTTTAAAAAGTAAGAATATATTAGTCATGAGAAATGCAAATAATTAAATAGATTCATCATTCAGGGGTTCAGGAATATCAATAAAATTTGATACACACATGTATACTGCATTACAGCTTTCAACACACCAAAATATATATATGGCAAATCACAGTTAATACTGTCTACTTTAAAATGTCACTGTAAAAGTTGATGCGATTTGTACAATGTAACCACTTAATGAGATCAGTGTATTAAGAAATGAAACTAGGCTAAATGCACCAATGTGGTTTATATATAACTCTCCATTGAAACGTACACAATGAAGCAAGTAGGTTCATCCCAGTCATTTGATCAAAGTTACCAAAAGTCAGACAACACCATTGCCTCATTTAATCTAAACCAATCGAAAGACAAGATAATTTAACCGTTTTAACGACACTTCACAGTCACTATTAAGCGGGTGCTGCCAGTCACAGTGCTAGGTATAATTTCACGACGTTAACCTTAATTATAGCATCACTATGTTAAACAATTTGTAAAATAAAACTACTCTTTCAGACATACTATTTTCTCAGATCTGTCAACTTGTCAAGAAGTAATTTACTTTATTGCACGCCAGTTACTATTAATTTATATCCTCTCACCAGCATTCATACCTCCACACACAACCAGGCAAACAGCTAAAATCACAAAAAAGATTTCTTAAAATTTGCTTAAACACCCAGACACATGAAAAAAAAACATACCATCGGGTGTTTCAGAGTCATTTTTACAATGATAATACACAGCTCGGAGTTGATACTTTTATCCTTTCGCACAATGGAATAATGCCATCAGTCTTCACCATCCAGTTTTCAGTATTTACATATCTCGGAGAATAAACTCAGTTGATGTGCAGTTGATTGTTCACTAACAAACACTTTGTACAATAATATCGGAGTGCTCACTTAGGGGAACGGGGTGGGGTTGTTGGACAACATGGGGTCGGGAGGGGGCATGCCAGGGTACATGGAATGGCCAGGCATGTCGTGATGGGCCATGCCGTAACTGGGCTGCGAGTAAGGGTTGGCGCTCGTTGTGGAGGTAATTGGCGGCATGTAGGAGCTGGATCCTGGCATGTACATGGAGGGGGGAGGAGGGGGAAGGTACGACGATGGGTAGGGGGAGTACGGGGACGAGTAAGATGGTGTGTAAGGGTTGTGACTGCCAGGCATGTCAAATGAGGAAGCAGTCGTTTGTGGTACAGAAGGCGCGGAGGACAGAGACTGACTTAGGGGGTCCAGGAAGCTGCTGGGTGGTGAACTGAACGAGCTACTGTCCAGTTTTTTGTCCAAGTCTCTCAGAGCAGCAGCAGCGGAGTAGCTCATACTAGATGGGTTATCGTAAGTACTAGGCTGGCTGGGGTACACACTTGAGTTTGGCATGGAGCCGTGAGGCCACATGGAGGATGGAGCGCCAACGTTAGCCCCATAACCCCAGCCTGGGCCTGGGTACTGGCCATACACCGGAGGCATGCCCAGATGAGACATTGATGACCCATGTAGTCCAGAAGGATACGACCCATAGCTGGAGGGAAGCTGAGGTGTGTGGGCCATGCTGTTGTAGCTGCTTCCCATGTAAGGTGAGGGCACATCACCTCCAGCACCAAACACACTCGACTCAGGGGCACCGAACTTTGATGGCTCTGGCGGGAACAGTCCCGGCCTGGCTTCACTCGCACCGAACCGAAGGGGATCGGAGTTGGCAAAGCGACTTGCCTCAGGTGGAAGGAATCGACTCAATTCCTCAGATCCAGGGTACTTCAAAGAGGTCAAGGGGTCAACTGCGGGCGTGATGGGCAACCCTTGGCTCATCTCCTTCAGCTTCTCGATTGAACTGTTCTGGGCAGGTGCTTCTTCTTTACTCTTCTTTGACGATTTCTTCCTCTTCCTCTTCTTCTCCTCCTTTGGTGGTGAGGGAGCTCGTGCTGGAGGGGCCACAGGTTGCGGCTGTGGTGCTGGAGCAGGATGTAGCGGCTGCGGTGCTGCGGGCAGCTGCGGCTGTGGTGTGGGTAGCTGTGGTGTTTGTTGTGGTGGTGTAGGTTGTGGTGTTGGCTGTGGTGGCTGTTGTTGTTGTTGATGTGGCATGTGTGATTGTGGTGGTGGTGCCTGTTGATGTGGCATGTGAGGAGGCAGAGACTGCTGGCGTTGTTGTTGTTGTGGTGCAGAAGGAGGAGGTGGCAGAGGCTGCTGTGCAGGGGGCATAGCAGGTGGTGGCTGTTGTTGCGGTGGTGTTGATTGAGGATACTGTGGCTGCTGAGAACCCCGCCCCTGGTTCATGGGAGGCCCCTGGCTCATTGGTGGCCCCTGGCTCATTGGTGGGCCTTGGCTCATGGGTGGTCCTTGGCTCATAGGTGGTCCTTGGCTCATGGGTGGCCCCTGTGGAGAATGCTGGTGCTGAGCGGAAGGTGAGGGTTGCATTGGAGATCGTTGGGTTGGCTGCATTGATTGTGGAGGACCGGCCGAGGCCTGGCTGGATCCGGATACTGTGCTAGCAGGAGGCTGTGAGGACCCACTGCGAGAGTGGCTTGGCATCGCTGCATGGGGAGGACTCATCCCTGGAGGCATTCCACTTGGTCGTGATGAACCCATTGGACCACCGTGAGACTGCTGTCCTGATGACATCATGTTCTGCTCAGCACCAGGGTAGCCCTGTGACATCTGACTTGATGGACCATGACTTGGTGGGCCATGACTTGGGCCATGATTTGGAGGACCACGACTCTGACCATGACTTCCATGACTCTGATGACCATGACCCTGGCTTGGATAAGCTGAACCAGGACCAGAAGGTGACTGACCATGCGAGGGAGGACCTTGAGAGCCTGGATATCCTTGCCCAGGTGTTGATGGTCCTTGACTTCCAACAGGAGGGACCTGGTTCTGTCCAGAATAGCCTTGACCTGGAGGGCCTTGATTCGAACCTGGGAACCCTTGTGATGGTCCAGGAGGTCCTTGGCCAGGATAGCCATGACGGGGACCACCTGGAGCAGGATTGGACCCTGGATAACCTTGGCCTGGCCCTGAAGGCTGATGACTAGGTCCGTGAGGTCCTGGAGCCTGTCCGTGAGGCCCTGGGGCCTGTCCGTGAGGACCTTGGGCTTGACCATGTGGACCAGGGGCCTGACCATGAGGACCAGGGGCCTGGCCATGAGGACCAGGAGCTTGACCATGAGGACCTGGGGGCTGACCATGAGGACCAGTGGCTTGACCATGAGGACCAGGGGCTTGACCATGAGGACCAGTGGCTTGACCATGAGGTCCTGGGGCTTGACCATGAGGACCAGGAGCTTGACCGTGAGGTCCTGGGGGATACTGACCTGGTCCCGGGGGCATGTGTGGAGGACCAGACATGTACGGATTTGGCTCCATCCTTGATTTGCTTGAACTCTGCATGTACTGCGAAGGTGTGGACATGTGTGGATTGTGCCCAGACGTCATGGCCATACTGGTGGGCTGTGATGAAGGGGCTCCTTGATTGGACATCATGTGGCCTGGACGACCTGGACTCGGCCCTTGCATCCCCTGGTTCTGATTGAAGCCACCAGGTGGCCCATACTGAGAATGAGAGTAGTGGGGTGCATTGTAGGAGGACGTCACCTGTGGAGAAGACTGACTTGATGACATCATTGGAGACGACATCTGATCTTGCGCAGGTTTGCTTGATGGTGGCGTAGTTTTCTGTTGGTTGAAATCCTGGGCTGATTTCTCAGGACTCTTTGCATGCTTTGGTGTGCTAGGTCGGGAAGTGATTGGTGGCTGCATGAAGCTGTTGACATTCTCCCAGTCTTTGGGCTTGCTAGTTTCCTTTTCTCGCATTTCTTGCTTTTGAGCCTCGTGTTTTGATTTCTGCTCCTCTACAGGATTGCCAACAGCAGCATGTTCTGATTGTTTTTTGCTTTCCGCCGTTCGTTCATCGTCAGATCTCTTGTGTTCATTCTGGTTTTGTTTCGTTGTGTTTTGATTGTCATTAGTAGTGACACTGAAATTTGAGATTTCTTCAGATTTAGCACCAGTCTGTTCAGCATCTTTAGCACTCTTTCTTTCCTTCTCAGCACCGTTGTCTTTCGACCTTTCCTTCTTGGGTTCATCGACCTCCATCTTCTCCCCCTTCTCCTTGACCACCTTTCCGATCTCTCCACCCTCCTTCCCCCGATCGCCCTCCTTGCTTTTGCTCTCTTTCTCCTTAGGTTCTTTTCTCGTCAAGTCTTTTAAGCGAACCTTCTTGGACGACGCCTCCAGGGAAGCGAGTTTAAGAGCATCTATATTAATCTTCCTCATTGAATCACCGTCCTTGACAAACACCACCCTGCCCGAGCGCCGTTCCGCGTCCTTCTTGGCCTGCTCCAGCAGCTTGTTGGTGTTCTGCACGACCCTGACCAGCGTGGGAGGTTGGCCTGGCTTCATGCCGGACGCGGAGCCCTTGAGCAGCTGGGCATAACGACCTTGGCTACTGATTATGATGGGGCGAGTCCCTTGGGGCAGACCCCCGCTCGGGGTGACCACCGTCACTGTCTTTGTTCCCACATTGTTTATCCCTGAAAGAACAATAGGGCACATGTATCATTCCACTCAATTGCAAACACCAACTAAACACCCATGCAGACACAAGCAAGCCAGGGAGGAAGGAAGCAGCATGCAAAAAATATACAAAACAAAGAAATCAACAAAATCAATAGAACGAGGCAAATAAACAAGGCAATGGCGTCGGTAGTTAACATGCTGCTGCTAATAATGCAATTGAACCAAAGGCAAAATAATCGTCTACAGTCCAAAAGAGGTTACCTTGACATTTCTTAACTTATGTTAGTCTTTTACTTGATAAGCTTACTATATGTACTACCTGCGCATTCCATCTAGGCTATGGCTACTCGAATCATTCATTGCATTGGTACGGAAGGTTCACCTGCTATAGCCTTGGCCATGGTTGTTGTGACTGTGCTTGAGTTTGAGGGGCTTTGTATCGTCTTGGAGCTTGTTTCAGCACCCTTGGGGGCCGTTCTCACCGCAAATATTTTGCCCTGGTTTGTGCGAATGTAGACTCCCTTAGGAGTCTTGATAACCAGGACAGTTTCTCCGGCTGGAATGCGACTGCCCGAGCTGGAGCCTGATTGGGTGGCAGTGGCCGTGCCTGGAATGACAATGTCTGCAAAGCAAAGAACACATCATTAGTAAACCTCTATCCATGATACTGAACCAACAACTATACATACAGACAATGGGTAATGAAATCAGCGACGTCAACTTTACATTCATCACACAACACAACACCAAGCAATTGTAAATGTAGTGGATTTGGGCCAGTGACAACACAAATTTGGTTACAATTTACAACATTTGAAATTGTTTATCTTGAATACATCTTGAAACACATGACTACAACTACATAACCATCAAATAAAATAACCTGCTTATCTAGTTAAAATATGCAGCTTCACTGTGGGGAAAGTCAGTCTAACCATTCTGAGAAACTTTTGGTTATCATAAAATACAAATTGATCATATAACACTATCAGTTGGTATTCCTATACACAAGACAACAAATGTGTACCTGTAGTTGTCTGCACTTGATGCACTGACACTCCAGGCCGGAGCAGGGAGGAGATTGGCAAATTGCTGCCGCCCCTCCCTTGCATTCCAGGCAGTGGGGTGGAAATCATAGGCCGGACGCTCGCTATGGGGCGGTTCGGTCCTCCAGGATTTATCACTGTCACCCTGCAAGTACAAGTTTAAATTTATTTTAAAAGTCAATTTACATCAAAAATACAAAACAAACATATCACACAGATATGGAGGATCATTCAGCAATATTCCAATAATTAAACCATTTGTAAGAAAGGTTACAGAATTAGCGATACAACGCATAACCAAGATCCTTATCCATACTCATGTCAAAGTATTGTACTAAAGCAAACAAGATTTATAGGGTATGAACTATTCATTAACAACATCAGACATACCTTGGCGGAGGAAACCTAGGTGGATCCATAGGATTCATGGTCTTGGGGTAAAAGGCAGAGTAGGAAGGTCGACTGTAATTAATGCTGAGTTTCTTCTCCATTTCATAACCTTGTTTCGCTAATTTCTTTTCAGTTTTTGTAAGTTTTTGGTCCTTTCTGTCGATCAACAGTGACTCATGAGTGAAGGGATTCTGAAATAACAAGGAAGAAACATAATGTAACAAATATCTATCAAGTGAACAAAAACACTCTACATATGTCTCCAGATAGTCAGTAATGATAGGAGAATACGGTATTGCATATCTTAAGAAGTCACCTGCAGATTCAATTAATTCAATACAGAAGGAAAGGTAGCTTGCATATAGACACAGTGAGTAGTACCCTCAAGTTCAAGCACAATGTAAGACAGGAAACGTGAGCCTCTCCCTCCATAAAACCACATCAATTCATGCATCCCAGTTTCTCTGTCCTAAGTATGAACCCATCCACGCCCTTACCTTGGTGATAGACTTGTAGTTGTTTTCAATGACCTTCTTAAGTACAGTGTCTCCCACATCTTTAGCGCAGTCTGCCTCAATATGAGGTAAGTCTTTCTCCTCGTAGTCCATCAACTTTTCCACTTGTGTCCGCGTGAATTGCAACTCAGGAGAGAGCTCATCTACAACTCGATCTGCACATTCAACAAACATTTCATTAGCATAACCACAAGATTCATTTTTAAACTTCATTTTCTATTACGAATCTGTGACTCAGTCTTTGAAAATAATTCCAATAAATTCACAATATAACACGCATTCATCTTTTTTACAATATTTCCACATTCTGTTTCAAATTTTAATTGCCAATTGGCAGTTACATTTAGTTTAACTCAAAAAGAATTCCTTAGGCATTCAGCACTTTGCAAATATCAAACAGCACTTAGGAGATTGAAGACACGCACCTGAGATACCCTGTTTGTTGATCTGCCTATCATAAATTCTCTTCTCCATGCAGTTGTCCGTCACCAGTCTGTAGATGTAACACTTCTTCATCTGTCCGTAACGGTACACACGACACACAGCTTGGCAATCGTGGCACGGGTTCCAGGAGGCATCCATGACCACCACTCGATTTGCCCCTACCAAGTTAATTCCTAAACATCCAGCTCTGAAAAGGCAAAGAAAACATTTTAGCAAATAATCACAAGAATTTGATAATTCAAAAAGTGAGAGAGAGACTTGTTGACCCCTTATGATAGCTCTCTCTCACTTAAAAATGACAAACGTAGCCACAATTACTATACTATGACTGGATCCAAGTGATCCTGACTCCAAAGTCACTGAAAGACTTGTTTGCTGTGGAGCTAGCAGCTCCAAAGCATAACGGGGTAAACATGGTAAAGCCTCCTAAAACTTGATTCACTAAAACGGTCACTTTTTTTAATCTATTCAGCACACCATTAAATTTATTTGCTTATTTTATAATGATATATCTGCGTCAACATAATACGTTGCCCTATCAAAGTTGACTGCTATGCAACGGACTGTGATTCAATTATTTTCAACATCATTACATCATTATTCATGTCATGAATGATTTTTCAATTATTAAAGTTCACCCACCTGGTAGATAGCAGAAAGAGTAAGATCCTGCTGTCAGGGTCATTGTAAGCATTGATAAGTTTTTCACGTTCACTGGCAGACGTACTTCCATCAAGTCCTGAAACAGAAAATGTTTTGCTGATGATGGAAGTCTCACAAAAAACTTGCAACAAAGGTGATATCAAATATAAATCCATCAAATGCATCTATAAGAAAGAAATACACATGTACAGTGTTCCAGATATCAGTATCTATAGGACTTGACCCGGGCATTGATAAGCTAAATAGTCAAATGTCCCATAGGTAAGTCGTAATGTAATAAATAAAAAAAAATTTTCATTCAAAACGGCATGATGAACAAAATCTTGCTAGAACACCGATGTCAACTTTGTATATAATAATAGTCAACTTACGGAAATAACTCTTGTTCTTGGCCCATTTCTCTCCTTCCCTGTCGGGACTGGGGATCTCTCGCTGACCAAGGAAATATTCAATGAGATTCAGAGTGTACAGCGACTGGCTGAAGATGAGCATCTTATCGCCCACCTTCAGAGTCTCTTCCACCAAGTTCATCAATATGGTGATCTTAGGGCCGTTATCCTCTACTCCCTTCTTGTAATCTTTCATTAAGTCATACGCCTGCAACAAACACGATACCATTTAAGTAAGTTGATTACTTTTTATACATGGTTAGAGTTAGTGAAAGACTTTATCATTGCATTGACAGGTTGATTGTTATGGTTAATGGAAAGGAAAATATGGCATGTTTCGGTTTAAATTTAGTTTATTTGACCTGGAAAACATAATAATGATTATCTTATTGCAACCACATTTGCCATAAAAGTAGGTGAAACTTGGGACATAATGCACAAGGTGATTGACATTATCAAAGCTGCAGATGAAATTTTCATGTAATTTACCCAACACATGAGACACTATGGTTACACTTAACTTAAGCAGAAATGCATGCAAAATCAGTAAATTTATCCACATAGCAGGGACTTTTTCTAAGAAATAACGAAAGCAGTGTACTTACCCATTCATAGGATATTTGCTCAGTCTTCTTGTCAAGGAGGGGGGCGGCGGGGGGCTCATCCTGACCAGCAGGGTTTTGCGAGGACACCGATTGGGGGGTAGCAGGGGCGGTGGAAGAGGGAGAAGGAGCAGCAGACCCTGCCAAATCAGTCGACGAGAGGCTGGGGGTGAGAGATGCAGGACTAGACACAGAATCATCTGTAGCTCCGCCAAGAGTACTTGTACTGCCAAAGGCATTGGCCATACCAAGGGGGGTAGGTACGCCAAGGGAATTAGGTCCACCAGGAGTCATCCCTGGGACATTCAGTCCTGTAGGAGTGGATGAATTGGCAACCAGGGGAGTGCTCACGCTACCAAAAGCCCCAGGAGTGGAAGTGGTGGTAGTGGTGGCTGAGGATGAAGCATTGGGATCAGCGTTGTTGTTGGCAGTGTTCTTCTTCGAGGGATTAACAACTGCCCTGGATCGCTTGTTCTTCTTCTTCCCCGTTGAGTTCTCCGCACTGTCTGGGTCGAGGTCTAAGTCATCATCGTCATTCTTGCGCTGTTGTACAATCTCGTGGAGTGTGTCTGGGTGGTTCCAGATCTAAAGATAAAACAAATATCAAGTAGTAAAACCTCCAAATGTATTCAAAATTCATATTTGCAACACAATGAATCCCTCAGATGGCCCCGTGCACATTTTATCTCTTCAAAACATAAGACAATGCCATTCAGGGCATTTCCATGCTACGCGCACAGAAATGCTTGAGAGCTGCAACTCATCACCAGGAATCAAAACGAGACAATGTCTCCGAGACAATCAATTTTGAATTGAATAAATTATACAGAATTTAGGTATGACAGAGTGCACTCACCTTGCAGCAGACAGAAAAGGCCTTGATAGGATTGTTGCTGGCCCAAGCAGTGAGACCCGAAGACTTGATTGACTCCATGAATTTGCTGTACAGCTGAACTTGGATGGGAGACATCTTCACTAAGAAAACATACTCCTCCTTCTCTGGTAAGGACTTCTGCAAGACTGCGTGACCACGCCTGAGGACAAAATGTAAGAAATAATGATTCATGAAGCTTTTAAGTCTACAATCTATCGAAATATTTCTTTTCACTCACCAGTAAACAAATTAAACTTCTCTTAAACAATTGTGAATAGCATGACGAAGTGCAACATTCAACCACGCATAACATTTTAACTTGTACATCATACATGTTCCATACAGAGGTACATCAAACAGAGTCAACATAATTTTTTTTTACCAATACAGTGATTTTTAAGAGCAATACGAGAAGAAAACTAGACCTACCTTTGAACGAATCCCTCCAGCAGACTGTGCAGCACATGAGATCTGAACCGCATAAGTTTGGCATCCTGGGGGGTACTGTCCACACACTGACCGTTCATAATTGGTCGCTCAAACATGTTGGAAAACTCAGTCTTGCTTCCAAGGAAGTTTGGCCTCACGAAGTCCACCATGCACCAGTACTCAAGCAGGTTGTTCTGCAGAGGGTAGCCGGTCAGGACAACACGACGTCTGAAGGAAACGACATGAAAGTCATCACAAATGCACAATAAAAGAACAGAGTAACTGTCACTAACTGAGGTACTTGTAATTCAAAGGTGTGCCAAATTTGGCAAATTGAAATATAAGACATCATGCATCCATGTCTAACTTGAGCTATTAAGTTCTTTATACAGATGGGAGTCATATGACTTGGCTAGGTAATCCTAACTTGAGTTTAGGTTATTTTTTCAGAAATGCATATTATATTGTCATAAATAATCCAATATCCTTCAGATGGCCCCTGTGCACTTGGTCTTGTCTGCATGGGTCACTAAAAGCAACCAATCAGGGAGTTCACAATGCATACGCGCACTCGCCGCACTGCCAACCACAGCTGCAACTCATCATAAGGAATTTTTCATACATGGATCTGATTATGGATTATCAAACTTGTGTCAAGTTTCCAGGAAAATTATAGAGTACTCTTAAGCAGAATGGTTGAAAGACTTGATCAACTTTAAGTTCCCGCTAGACACCAAAACTTCAGAAAATAAGTCCAATGAACACTCAAATTCACAAAGACAGCCATCCAATTTTTTGCCACTAAAAGTGTCTGAACTTCCAAACTAAGTAAGGGATGAAATACCATTTATGAATGCCTTGTGTTAGCTTAATATGTAACAGCTATTAACTGCAATCCATTTATATAAGAATTAGACAAAGATTTAAAGAAACATAAAGGTCATAAAAGAGAATATACTCACTTAGTGCGGATGTTCTTCAAGGACTGGGAGATGCTGGCGTGACTGTTCTTGATCCTATGTCCTTCGTCACAGATGATCAGATCAGGACCAGGTTTGACCAGTTGGTCGTACATCCCAAGGGCTAATTCTTTATTCTTATCTTCTTCTTCCACATCGATAATCTCCGGAGCTGCCTCCTTCTTGGCATCTTTCTTAGATTTCTTTTTCGGAGGGTTGGCCTTTTTGGATGTCAGCAGTCTGTACATTTCGTAACCCATCAACAGCGTTCCTCCCTTGTCGTACCACTCGCCTGGAAAAAGACAACATTTGTGATTAAGAGATTTATCAGATGAAAGGAATCGGCGAAAATCTCTCCCAAGCACCATTATATTCATTTCCATTTCAATAATAATTTTCCACAGTTACATCAGTAAAATAATTCACTAGCATCACATAAATAATGGTAAGTTTTCAATCGACTATATATAGGCTGCTACTGGGAGTTGTAATTTCCACTCAAACAAGAGGCTCTTGGCTCTCAAGGACAAAAAACTGTAACATAAATTTATCAAGTTTACTCACCGACGACCTTAGCTCTAGCAGCAGGAGTTTTCTGAGCATCATTCACGATCCATACTCCAAAGTTGCGAGGTCTCAAACCAGGCCACATTGTGTCGTAATCTGGCTCCTGGTCCTCTTTCTTTTCTTCTTTCTCGTCTTTGGAGTCCTCGCCTTCCTTCTTTGTTTCTGTTTCATCTTTAATCTCTTTCTTCTCCGTCTTGACCTCCTCTTTCTTATCACTCTCCTCCTCTTTTACAGGTTTAGTGTCCGAGCTGCTTGATGTCTCTCCATTCTGCTCACTGACGGCCACATTAGGCTTCTCTTCCTTCTTCACACTCTTCTCAGCTCCGTCAGAGACGTCAGGCTTCACATCAGGCTTCTGCTCTGGCTTCACATCGGTTCGATCGACCTCAGGCTTCACCTCGGAGCTTTTGATTTCCTTCTTGACGTCCCCCGTTTCATTAACAGCCGGTTTTTCCTCTGCCTTTTCACCCTCCAACAACTGATCAACAAAGTCTATAGCTTCCATTTTTGATGCAGTGGTTGTAGCAGGAGTCGGGGTATTGTTCTGACCAGAGTTGCTGTTGTTTCCCATGCTGTTGTTCAAGAAATCGGAACTGTTGCTGTTCTGCGAGAACGAACCTTGGCTGGAGTCCATAGAATTAGATGGGTTGGGGAAATTGCTGCTGCTAGTCGTGCTAGTCATAGGGAAGTTGTTGTACCCAGGAGGAAATCCGCTAGCACTGCTGCTCGTAGGTGGAAAGTTCATGTTGTTAGGGAAACCACCAGGTCCTGACGAAGATGGAAAGTTTGGATTACAATTAGCCCCGCTGGACGGCGGGTAGTTGCTGTCTCCTGGCATCATTCCAGACTGGCCTGGGAATCCTCCAAATGGCTGGGGGTACCCAGGAGGAGGTCCTCCTGCCATGCCTGGATATCCAGGGTGGTCACCATACTGACCAGGCATGTTGCTGTAACTACGATCCATGTAACCTCCATTGTGATTGCCATGCATCCCTCCTGGATAGGGCATTGGGGGATATCCACTTTGCATTCCAGGCATGCCCGGAGGATAGCCGTACGGATTACTACCCATGGGACCTGGATAGCCATAATGGCGCCCTGAGCCCATGTACCCTGGAGGACCATTGGGGCCACCTGGTGGCCATCCTTGGGAACCACCTGGGTAACCTGGTGGATATCCGTAACTATTAGGGCCATTGTGCATTCCAGGGGGCATGTCCATCCCAGGGAAAGTGTAGGGATCATTACTGAGGCCTGCTCCCGCACCAGATTGGCCAGATTGATTGCTGTTGTTCTTCCTTCTTGCTCTTTCCTTCTCTCTTTCTGCTTTAGCTCTCTCTGCTCGCTCTTTCTTCGCTTTCTCCATTTTCTCTTTTTCCTTCTCCTGCTCTTCCTCTTCCTTCTTCTTATTTTCTTCATGAAGCAACTGAAACAAAATTTACCACCATCATTACATGGGTCATCTATCCTCCATTGCACCATTGAGCATAATATATCATTCAGTAAAGGCATAGTGTTGGCATTCTGATACAATATGCAAAATACACCTTGAAAAAATCTGGGTTTGCATTTAGCAATAAGACTACATTGTGAAATAAAGAAGCATTTTAAAAGTACAATAGTCAGACACGCAACACATCTTATGTAAGGAAGAGTTAGACTGTATTTTGAATCATGTAACACACCATTTCGATACCAAAAAGGTCCAAATAATAGCATAAATGCACTTTTTTCTCTCTCAATAGACCATCATGAAGTTATTTATAAATCAAACTTACCAATTTGGGATCGGGCAACCACATGTTGAACTCATGAAGCCAGTTCTGTAAAGTGTTCACAGGAACAATAATAAGAACTCTCTTCGCCCCAGTGTATCTCAGGAAGATATCGGTGAAGCTGATCACTTGCAAGGTCTTTCCGAGACCCATACTATGAGCCAGAATGCAACCGAACCCATTGCTGCTCTTGAAACGGTCCAAGGATTCCACCAAGTTGTCATATAAGAAGCGGATTCCACCGATCTGAAAGCACAAGAGGCAAGACAGTTGTTATTTGCACATGATATCATAATATGCGAATGACACGGCACCTATGGAAGGTTTAAGAGTGACTATTTTTCAGCATACTTTCATCAAAAGATACCAATAACAGCAGTACAGACTACTTCAAAGAACCATCTAAGATGGAGATATTTAGCAGGACCGAGTGAGCTTGTGTTTTATGGCCCATCAGGATATACGAGAAGTTCTTAACTTTTGGCCAAATCTTTACTGCCAGGCAAAAAGAAATCTTGAATGCCGTACTATGTGCCTCCTTGGAGTGATTCCAAAATCAGGTATTCACAATATCACTGGCTGTTCACTGTTCAGAAACATATATTGTAGCCTTTTTAGCAGAGTTCCACAGCCGTACATACCTGATGAGGTTTGACATAAGCAGCAAGTTGAGGTGCAAGGAAGACGTCACGCTCATCTTCGGGATGGCCCACATTAACGAGGACGTTGCCGTCCATGTCTGGATGGTTGAGAGCGTCGTTGACATGACTACCGCTGTTGTTAGGGTCTTCTTCATCACTCTCTTCCTCCGGTTCACTTGGCAACACCATCACGTCATTGTCATCGTCTTCATCTTCAGAGCTTGACAGCTCAATAACATCCGCTGAACAAACAATGATTTTTTACAAAATGTACGATTTTGCCACTGCCCTGAGTTGTACTTAAATTAATTTTTCTGCTTGCATTGAAGGCATATCACTCATGAAAATGTACTGAAAATGTCAATGTCAGAGTTTCATTTACATAAAAATCTACAGGCCTATGGGTTTAAACCCCCTTCTCCCCCACCCCAAATCCCCCAACATCCCTATTATACTTAGCCCTATACTCCAGCTAAAGCAATAACAAGATCAGTGACTAACCTTCCTTCTTCTCCTTCTTTTCCTTCTTCTCCTTCTTCCTCTCCTCATCTTCTTCTTCATCTGAGGACTCTTCTTCTTCCTTTATTTCCTTCTTAATATCGAGAAGTGGCATTTGTGTGATTATAGCAGGTGGAGGAGATTCTTCAGCTGTAATCAACATAATACAATTTTGATAATTTCCATGAAAACTAACAGAATATTTGTGGACAATTTAATGATAAAAACTTTTATCAAGGCTATCATAATTTATGAAACAGTTTATAATGCATGACAAACTTATGTGATCTTATTCTGCAAAACTTCCATACCAGTGCAAAATTTACTACTGCAAATTGCTTTAAAGACCTTCAAGGTTCAAGCTCAAAAGGCAATATCTTATTTTTACAAGATGAAGACAATGTTGACATGGGTCACATGACGCATCATTTTTCAAAAAATTGCGTCACATAGATCACACAAAATTTTGTGCAGAATATTCAGTGGTGTAGAAAGCAAGACGAATTTCCTTTTCAAGAATGATAGTACAGTGATGCAATTTAATGCAAAGCGGAAGTTCATTCACTCATACTTAGATGTTAACATTAACTAAATTTGGCTGTCAGTTGAATTGCAGTGCTCCGTGATTCCTTCAGTCTTGTTACACTTTCAAATAAAATAAAACAATCAACATTTGACCAAAGTCTCTAAGTTTTTCACTTGACTGAAAGAGGACAGGATGGATGGATGGATGATTGGGGCTTTACATCCTGTATTTATGCACTTGGTAGGCTAATTAGGACGGGGGAGGACACGGCAATGAGGCGAAGGATGATTGAAACATATCAAATTGACAAATTCTGTCGTTTTTTCTTTTTTTTTCAGAACATTAAAATAGAGCTGGTCACTGCTATTCAATAGATCAACCAAACAAGCATCTATGTTAAGCAAAATGCAGGACAAAAAGACCTACCTTGTTCGTCAATCTGCTCCAAGGGTTCTGACAAGAGATAAAAAATTATGGATACACTTTAAGATTCATTCACACAGCATAGAAGAGCAACTACCCTGCCACAGCCATACATAGAGTTACACACCAGCAGAATACACATAGCATTAAAGCATGAGTTCCAAGACTGAGGCAAGGTAAGGCTTAACCCAAAAAACAAGCAAATGTTTCAAGACTGTATCTGCACATGAGGGGTGCACAAATGTTTTTTCTTAGCATGCATTGTACTGAAAACAATATCAGAGCAAGTGCAAAACCTCGAGAAATAGCTACATTGGCTTTCAGACAAAGAATACTTCCTAGTATCATATTCTTATTTTGGAAAGAAAATCTAATTTTGGGCTATTAAAATATTCATAATAAATTTGTGCACCTGGCTGATTAATACCATTTGCCCAAACTCATCATGCAAAGCCAGGAGAATGAGGAGATACATATGGTTTTATGATGTCATGATGATGAGTGGTTTAAAGCATTTTCGACAATCATTCCTGGTAATTCACTCTCAATCAGGACAAGCTTCAGAACAGCCAAGTTCTCACACACTGAGAATTCAAACAATGAACCAACACCAACCTTCCAGAAGTGACTTGAGCTCCGAGCAAGTTCTCTCTATCTCCCTCTCTCTCTCCCTCTCTTGCTCTTGCAAGAACCTTTGCTGCGTCTCTTGCAATCTCCTCTTTCTCTCCATTTCCTCTTTCTGGGCATTCAACGTCTCCACATCGATGTCCTCATCACTGATCACTTTCCTGTGTTAAAAAAAAGACGAAGAGAGGGAGTTGAAAAATATTTGTAAGCAATGAATAGACACTTGATGAATGTGAGATTGTGACGCAGATACTTTCAAGTAAGGTCTCACAAACTTTTAGTTTTACTTCTGTGACATCATATATTATGTGATACAATAATCAGAACTTATTGCAGATTCTGAATGATACTGGCAAGATCAAATTGAGTGCAGAGATATTCAAGTAAAGTTGCACCAAAAAGATCATCATGATATTGTTTGAATTCTAAAAATTCTCACTTTACTATGAAGGTTATCTGAAGCTGATCAAGAGTATAACAAATTTGACAGAATTCTGTTTCATCTGACACTATTTAGTTCTATTATCACAGAACTCAACATGGCATTGAAAGGAAAGGAAATCAAAAGCTTACCTGATATTTCTTCTTTCGTAAGCAGCCTTCCTCTTCTTCTCTGCCTTATCATCTTCATCTCCACTTTCAGACTTCCTCTTCTTTCTTTTCTTCTTCTTTTTCTTCTCCTTGTCTTCATCTTCCCCTTCCGAAGCATCCTCATCATCCTTTGCCTTTTTCTTCTTCTTTTTCTTCTTCTTCTCCCCTTCCTCCTCTTCCCCATCTTCTTCATCATCTTTCTTCTTCTTCTGCTTCTTCTTCTTGGGTGTTGCCTCTTCTTCTTTTGATTCTTCATCTCCGTCATCTTTCTTCTTCTTCTCTCCATCTCCTGAGGCTTTCCTTTTTCTCTTCTTTTTGGGCTTCTCCGATTTCTCCGCTGCACTACTCTCCTCTTTCTTTTCCTCCGATTCCTTCTCTTCAACCTTTTCTGTGCTCTCCTGCTTATCACCCGACTGCTCTGCTGTTGAATTACTCACTGTCCCACTGGCCGACGCTTCTGCTGACCCACTGGCTGACCCACTGGCTGACCCGTCGACGGTCCCACTAACAGGCCCAGCAGTTGACGTCTCAGCTGACCCGCTGACTTCCATATCAACAGGCCCACCCACAGGCTCACCACCTCCCGGATCAGGCAGCTTAGTAGCACTACCCGCACTGTTGGGCAAATTCACATCACTCATTTCCCCAGTGTCCATTGCAATGCTATCAACCTGTGAGATTTCATTTTCCTTTTTGTTCTTTAACTCCTCATCGGCTGCATCAGCCACTTCCGCCAATAACCGCTGTGCTGCCTCACTCCAATCGATTTCAGCAGGTTTCGATTCTGCCGATCCATTTGAGTCTTTTGATGAGTCTTTTGATTTGTCTTGAGATGTGTCTTCTGTGCTGTCTTTTTTACTTTTGCTCTCCTCATCTGTAATCTCCTTCTTCTCTGCATCCTTGCTCTTCTCATCTTCACCACCTTTACTCACTTCACTTTCATCAGATTTAGCTTTCTCCTCTTTTTCCGTATCATCCTTCTCTGCTGCATCCTTACTCGTCTCAGACTGTTCTGATTTTGATTCTGTTCCTTTCTTATCACTTGACTTCTCAGATTCTTTCTCATCCTTCTTCTTCTCTACAGCAGCATCCTCCTCCTCCTCCGATTCTTCTGACTCTTCCTCCTCCTCTTCTTCATCTGACGACAATACTTTCACTTCTTTCGCTTCTTGCATCAACTTTCCCTCCACCTCATCATCGTCTCCTTCCTCCTCCGAATCTGATGACAGCACATGAGCTTTCTTCACCGACTTGTTGCTCTCCTCAACTTTCTTCTTATCACCAATTCCATTTAGCAAGTCGTCCGAGTCATCACTTTCTATATCACTGCTGTCAATATCAACATGCTTGTCACTGTCTCCCTGAAAAACAATGAACTACCAATCAACGAAGGCCTAGAGTCAAAAGACAGATACCTACCGATCTAACACTAAAATTTAGAAGTACTTTCAATGAAGTTAATCTACTCAGGAACTAACAGGTTCTTTTTCCTGGTTTGTAATGGAGAAGCCTACCAAAATGTACAGAGACAGTTTCAAGAGACCCTGATACATCTCCATGCCAAGTGAGACAGGAATAAGAGCCAGACTTATTTTTCAATTGCCTTGGACGATACTGACCACTGACAGTCCTGGTTAGGCTGGGACCCTTGATTAGGGTTAACCCGGTCAAGGGCTGCAGTGCTCCAGCCGGGATTCGATTCGGGAATAAAATTTTCTAGAAATAAGAGTACTTTATAAAAAAAAAAAAACTTTTTATTCTCAAATGCTCAATTGGCCCAGCAGGAACACTGAGTGGTAATGAAAACATTGCTGGGCGACAGTCCTCAGGGGCTGAGGACATCAGAGTCCTCAGCAAATGGTAAACTCCCTGACAGCTTTTAAAATATGACAGGCCACTCAAATTTAGCTCAACTGACTCAATTGTATACCATAAGGGAGATGAAATGGCATTGAAGACAAACCATTGAAAGCAATTAGCCAAGATCAATTAATTATCTATTAATCTTATTGTCAATTGATCACAAGAACCACACAGAAAATTCTTCCTGCAGCCAGGAATAGAACATCACATACTGATAACCACCTGCTGAATACAACATATGTAGCTCCCTATGTACTGTGATCACATTTGACATTTCTGTCAACTATGCCGCTAAATAATGATCAAAACACTTCAAATAAATTCTGGGAAATTCTAGCCAAGCTTCAGCAGGGTCAGGCATAACAAAACTTATAGCCTTTTCTCCAAAGGAGTGTGTTGCATTGGGCCATCACCAAAGCAGTGAGCTGAGGGTCTACATATTGATAGAAACCATCAATGTCACAAAAATTGTTCTAATCATATTTTTATCTAGCATGTTCAGCAAACAGCTAACTGCCCCTCCCCAATTTCACAATCTGCCCTGTTAAATTTCATTGGTTAACAGTGGTTGTGTCTGTAATCGTCCTTTATCATTGTATTTGAGTTTAACTTCCCATTCCTAGATTATATCAGTTCTAGAATACTTTCGATATTAACTAAACATTGTCCTAGAAAGCAATCCACATCATCATGATCATAGCAATTGGGTTTTGTATTGAACTGATTGAACCTTTCTCACTTGGTGAATTGCAATTCTAACCATGCCTGAGCTTCTTTGACACCAAACTGACTTGATTGAATAGAGAAAGACAACCTCATTCTATTAAGAGTTTCCAAGGGAGCTCATCCATTGGACCATTGGTCTATCAATACTATTTCTTCATTTCAATCCAAAACTATTAAAGAGTACAAGTTTGATGCTTTTGAGTTTTGAACTTACAATGCTTAAAGCAGGAAAACATTTGCTACTTGAGACCAAATACAAAGATCAAACCTAATGTATATGATGCAAGCTTTTTTGTACACAAACATTTTTGACCAAATATGCATTTTTGCATCATATCACCATTTATCTACTTTAGTTATTTTCATTTGCATCATTTGTATTAGTGAATCTAGAACCATAAACCGATCAGTTTGAGTGCCTTGGATCCCACATCAATTCAGGGGCAGATCCAGAAAATGTCCAATGGGGGAGTCACTATTGCAACCCCTAAACCTCGCTCCCCCCTTTAATCTGTTCCTTATACTACTTATGCCCTCAAGAAATTGTAAGTGTACTAAATTACTAATGTAAGGGATTGAATTCAAAAGGTAACAGCAATTGAAGAACACTTTATCTAATAGGCCAGACGAATTTGAATATCAAGAGCCCTTAGGGCTATGATTTGATACTCCCAATTCATTTGCCCCACAATCAATTATCTCAAATAACACAATAACAAAATTATTAAATGCATAAAAACAGTAAAGAAAATGATCATCCATGATATCAATTGAATCTTCCAAACAAGATCAGTAACATTTGAATAGGCCTAAGTTATAATAAGTTATACACTTACATCATGATCGTCCACTACATCGTCATCAGAATCAATCACATCAGAGAGGTCATCGTAATCCTCTTTGTCCATGTTATTAGCAGAATTCTGACTCGCTGAACTCTTCTCAAAGTTCTCTGCTCCTCCACTTCTTTCATTATCTAGGAGCTGAAAGAGAAAGTGATACCAGTCAGCCTATCAGTACAACAACAACATGAGTTAGCTTTGGCATCTGATGCAACACAAGATCCTGTTACAACTGTTAGGCCTAATCCCGAAGCCACTATTCAAACTTGATACCAAGATGATCACAGTTTATGTTATTGTGCAGACATATTACACAACAATGAATTGATTGCCATTAGTGGGTTTAAGTGATTGCCCCTAAGATTTTCATTGTTGTTGTTTTTACTCTGTTGGCTCAGCCACTCATCCCACTTGACCCCATCCGCATGTGTGATACTGAATAAGTCAATCACAAGTGACTTTTAATGTGTAGTGCAGTGTACATGCACTGATTCATGTTATTGCAATTTGCAGTTACAAACAAGCACATGGCACAACCTTCTAGAGTTTTATGTTGATTGGTCTGTGCAGTGATTACGTAAACCCACAAAGGTCGGCCAATATAGCGCGGTATTGTGTTAATTGATCGTCAATTGGGCTACACATGGCCATAATCAGATGACAGAAGGTGTAATCTTACTAATGAGGAACAAGGACAAGCGCTGGACAGTGGCCGTCAAAATTCCTCACAAATGAAAGACAATCATGGCGCGTCTCTCAGACACTGACGATCCGATCTTGGAATCGGTCGATTGTGTAACTGCACACTCACCAGACAGCAATGAAGGATGCATTCCTCATTAAATCATTTCTTGCGTATCAAGGAAAAGCGAATCTGATTATGTAAGTGGCACAACGGTCCCCAGATGTCAGGTGCGAGTCATCTGGACAGGGAATCGTCAAAACAAAAAGATGCCCACCGGTGCATACCTGAACCAAATTTTCCCCGTTTTCGTGAAATTACCCCTCAAAGTAAATGTTCGTTGAAACTATGACATCTTAGCTACAAACCTACCACGTTATTGTTCATTTCTGTGGGGTCTAGCGACCGCGTTTCGGGCTGTTATTTTCATAGCGAAAATTCAGGAATGGAGGCCGCCATTATAGATTAGTCACATGACCTAATTTATTAACGAAAACGAAAGGCCTCAAAATTGTTTGATCTGAAGTATGAACGACTAACCGAAAGCTTGTAATGTAGCCGCTTTTGCCCGTGGTCTGTAGAAAGTGACGATATTGGAAAAAATCTAATAAATTTTTAACTTCCTCTTTACAATTTGCGCATGCGCTCTTCAATTCCGCCACAAAAATACCAAAATCAAGATGCGAGCGGTTCCAACTTGGGTAGATAAAGTTCACGACAGAGACAAAGTAGAACAATGGTAAGCTGTTAGTGATGAATGGCAAGTGCCTTGTGTTGTGGGCCATGTTTTAAGCCTAATGTTAAGTGCATACAACCCTTCGATTTTGCCCCAAGACAGTATTTTGTGGTGGTTGCCTATGAAGCCGTCTGCTTGACGACGCCTATCATGGCCTGAAAGGCTGTGAATCGGCGAATGAAGCTTCTTATGATCTTCTCGAGCTTCACTGAAGCCTTTCAAGTTGTGGCTAACCAGTTGAGAAGCCACTATCCGAGACACCTCCTGATCATCGGGTGTCGGAAAGGGGCGGCAATGGCGTCCCTCTGCTATGGGCAGTAAGATCTAATTTCCTCAAAACGGCAGCTGCAGCTGCCGTTTTTCGGCAGCTATATCAGCATCTGCTTATCTGGAACAGCAGCTACTAAAAAGCAGAGCTGCTTTGTGGCTGCTGTTTTAAAATCTCAAACTAGCAGCAGCCAGAAAGCCACAGCCTGCAACATGTGCAATGTGAATGTATTTAACAGTAAATGACTGCAGTTGTCGTTTCAGCCCTGCCAATCTTTGGCCCTGCTTATCAGGTGCTGGCATGGAGGACAGTCTTCCCATCATGCACCGCGTATTGAGTTGTGACGTCACAACTGCACCAGTGACAGTGGTGACGTCAGTTGCTCTCTGAACTTCGTAGCGTCAACATCTCATGCGTCTGCTGTCAGTCCCACATGCAGCTTGCTCGAAATAAACTGGTTTTACAGCTGGTTTTAAAAGGTAGGCAGTGTCCCGGGCAGTGGCGGCTCCAGGATATTTTGGTTGGGGGGCTTCTCCATCATTTGCTGAGGCTGCCAAAAACTGAGAAAAACCCTGTCGTTGACGCGCATATTGCGCATATTGACGCACATTTTTTTTTTTTTTAAGCTGGGCCCTTAGGCTGTGAGACAAGATCTATCATAGGACATGCTGTTTTATTAACCCCAGCTTTAAGTATTAGGTGGTATATAGGGAAAAGTGTCACCAGGGCAGGAGAACATCTCCACAATGTTATTGTAGTAATATGAACTGGAGCATTGGAAAATTGATTGTAGTGTTGCAAATACTTTAGATTGTTGCATACATGTTGCAGTACACAAACCTTGCCTGAAGACATTAATAAAGTTGTAGAGCTTGAAACAGTCAGCGGTGAGCAGGTTGGTCGATAGGAGTGGTAGCTCAAGCACTTGACAGATTAGTCGACATGTCATGTGATTACATGCAAATGAGATGCAAATGAGATGCACATGAGGTCATCTCAGTGTTCCTAAGACACACCCCCATGGCCAGCCAATGGGATGTCTTTGACCTGTCACATGACTGGTCACTCTCCTCTGACCAGCCAGCCCTTGTGCTTGGCAGCCACAAATTTTACACAGGCAGGGGCACCTGACGATAGTGTGTTTTTATAATGCCCAAATCAGTGTAAGCTCCTGGTTGCACATCTTTTGTGACACTTAGATTCATTTTTTTATGCAACTGGGAGAAAATATCTGTTATGCTGCCAGCTGGCTTGCCAGCTAGCCCAAGTGTCATTCAGCAATTCCCAGCCAGCTGATATAAATCCTAGCTGACAGTCTGCCAGCCCCGGGGGGGGGGGGGGGGGGGGGGGGGTACTTCGCGGACTTTTGCATACGGATGCGCCACGGCAATTTTGAAAACCAGAACCCATTTTAATCCGGAAACTGCGCCAAAACCACAAACCATTTTAATCCTTCATTAAAATTTTTTGCAAACCAATTTAATCTTCATGGTTTTTAAACCATTTTAATCCTCTTTTGAAGCCGATTCTAACGGTACCAAACATGTTGGGGTTGCGAAAACCAGAACCACATTAATCAGAATTGTCAAAAAACCAAAACCATTTTAATCCAAGAAGGCCAAAAAACCATTACCATCCAGCGGCGCCTCTATATACACCCTTATAGAGTGAGTACCCCCCCGGGCTGCCAGCCAGCCGGGCGCCTGCTGCATAACAGATAATTGGTATAACAGATCATGGGGTGCCCCTGCTCAGGCTCCCTCAACACAACAGGCATTCACTTCATGTCAATTTGTTATTTTTATGTATTTTAAAGAAAGGTTATTATATAAAAGAAAGATACAGATAGATGGGTAGACACAGCGCTCCTGAATAAATCTTCAAAATATACCGTAAAAGTTAAGAACGTAGTGTGAAAGTGGAAGGTCTCAGCTTCGTATCGATGTAAACTAAAATATTCTGTTGGGAAAATTTTGAGATAATTGAGTTTTAAATTTTATGTTTATCACATTCCGTTTTCGGACCATTATTACTGGTTTTTTGTAAGTAACAAACAATTTCTTCGTAAGATATAACTGTAGATGACATAGAGTGCCACTGTGTTTATTGGCATTTTAAGATTAATAATATGTATAGTTTAGACAATTTTACACAATAAAATCCAACCAGAGCTGTGTTGTCTATGCTTGATGTGACAATCCTTCTGTTGGCCAAAATTTCCATTAATGGGTCTTATCCATGTATTTTCCTGACCACTGCTTTAAGCTTTGAAGCAGCCAGCACTGTTTCCATTTCTCTCTTGCCTTACTTTGTGTATGATACAGTTTATTTAGTATTTCATCTGTGAGAATTCAAGTTTGCATTCGAGTTCAAGTTTTCATTCGTCTGTAATCTGGGGTTCGTAGCACACTTCTCAGTTTCATGTAATTTTATGGACTTAGTTGGTTTTGGTGTTAACATGGATCATTCCAATGCTGAGAAAGACGCTTGTGTTATTTGTTTTGGGAAGGTGGCAAGACTATTAAGTTCCACTGACATAACAGCGATTCAGACCTTTGTATTAAGCAGTTTTAATCTGAAAACTACTAGAAAATTCAAAAATGAAAGTGGTAACAAAGCCACATTAATGCAGTATTACAACTGTTCTTGCTGTAGTTCCTCTTCCTGCACTGCATATTAATTTGTGGATTGTGAATATATAATCTTTTATGAATTAAAGAAACTCTCCGAGATCTTGATCACTGGCCTGAGGCTCTTTAGTTTACATCCAAAAGGAGCAGCGCCATGGAGGTACATTTGAGGGTAACAAGTGCTACAATTTCCTTGCAAACCTTGAAATGCTGAGAAACATGTTACCCCAACACTTCATGCAGTTCCACACTGCTTTTGTCCCGCTTTGCGATGCTCTTCGAGCCTCATTTGGCTTTACAATTGATGATGTTTACAACTTTAGGCTATGTTGCAAAATTCGAAAGAGCATACCAAGAATTAGGGATTTCTTTCACTACTAAAGTTCATATCCTTCTCCGTCATGTGCCAGAGTTAATTGAACAGATGAAGAAGGCACTGGGCCTCTTTTCTGAGCAGGTTGTCAAGAGCTGTCACTCAAAATTTGACAGACTCTTCAACAGCTACCGAATCAAGAACATCAATCATCTCAATAATTGAATAATATCTCTCGTGCCATCATGCATTTCAATTCATATCGTATATATTATAGGTGGTCATACAAGTAAGTTAGCAGGCAGTAAGATTCACTTTTACCAAAAAATATGATCATAAGAGTTTGCAACACACTCCGTTCTATATTTATCACATAAGTGCCATTGAAATTATTTCTTCAGTTTGACTAAAATGAAATGTCATATTAAACTTACATGTTTAATAAATTTACAGCATTATTAAATTGTTAGGTTATTTATTGGGTGATACTGAGTGATAATGATGTAAATTAAAGGTGTGTGATAAATCAAAAAATTAAAAACTGAAATATCTCAAAATTTTCCCAACAGAACATTTTACTTTTTACATCGATACGAAGCTGAGACCTTCTACTTTCACGCTACGTTTGTAACTTTTTTGGTATATTTTGAAAATCTTGCATTTTATTCAGGAGCGCTGTGTAGATAGATAGATGGACAGATGGAAAGATAGATAGATCGATTTCAACAACAGATTATGGGGGTCCCATATAATTTATTGGAGGGGGTGTGAAGCTGTGAGCTCAGTGGTAGCATGCTGGGTTCAAATCAGTGGGTCCTCAGTTTAAATCCAGCTCTTGCTGTGTCTCCTAGGCCTATGTTGCATGACTGTTTCAATTATCCAACAGCATAATACATACATTAATAGCCCATATCATATCCATCCATCCCACATGTATGTAATACCATTTCAAATATATTTGTATGCCATTAACGCTATTTCAATATTCGACATTTGTTATCATTACAGCCAGCATATCTTTAAAAAAAAAAGATTTTCTTGTTTACAGAATCAAGGTAGTAAAATTGCTATAAAGAGTTTAACAAAGACTAAGCAAATTTTATGAAAGCTGGATTGATTATGGTAAATAGCAGACCCTCAAGTACCCCTTATTTAATATTTAGATTAATAATAATAGCCACAACATAGATAATCATATCAAATATATCACATGGTGCATTTTTTAAAACATGCAACCAAAAGACAATTAGTTGAAAATCATGAGCTTCTCAACATATAACAAATTAAAATGAATTTCCAAAAAATTCTCTCATGAATCTATTCTGCATATTTCAGGGTATAAAATAAGCGTGCAACGATCCCAAAATGTGCAGTGATCAATCTCAAAATGTGCAGTGATCAATCTGAATTTTTGCAGTGATCAAATTCACCCTTTGCTTAATTATGGTGAACTAATCCCCACAATATATGTTCAACAAATGTAATACTTTTGCCCGTCTGATGATAATTTGTACTGCTTGCTAACTCAAAGACAGTGCTGAGTCGCTGGTTTTGTTCATTAGATTTTCCAGATACAATATTGGAAGAACATATTCTTGCTCATGGATAGCTTGAAACACTGCCTCAGAGCGAAGGCATTAAAATTATTAACAACACTTCTGCATTAGACCAAAGCCACTGGCGCTCATCACCACTACTCACCAAGGTTGGCAAATCCCCTGAATCGATCACCCTGCTGCCCGGGCCCTGCTGTAAGTTGTACTCATGGGGTACAGCCATGCAGGGTTGTTATTTCAGCAAAAAATTAAGCTTCGTATATTTGATCGTGTTTGTTTTTTTACAGGGGTAATTCCGTGTCAATTAAACAAATGACTCCTGATTCAGAATGCCTCGAAAATTTACCAGAATCGAGGATTAATTAATTTTTTTCAGGAAACTGCAGAAATCAATAAAAAGCTACAGAATTTCACAAATTATGCAGCTACTAAAGAATTCTACAGTTCTGCAGGCAGCTGCAAATTTTTTTGGTGGTCCTCCGTCACTGCATTCTCCCTTGGTCATCGGCTCACTTTCCGAGCTGGCTCTGCCAAAAAGTGTAGTTTTTGAGGTTCAAGGTGATTGGTTGCGATGGAAAGTTGTCGCACAATCAGAGAGGCTGTTATAGCCCAAGCAAGGTTATGTCATTCCAGACAGCATACTTTTGATAACTGTTGCCTGCTGATCCATTTGTTGTTCTAAGTTTTCCCATGTTTGGCATTCATCTTTATGATTGAAGTGCACTTTTGACTTCTAAGTGACGCGTTTCATCAAAATTAAAAGTAAAAAATATAGAATAACTGGATATGTCAGCCCTAAACATTTCCAGGACATTGCATAAATTCATGATTTTTTTACAATATTTCGGCTTTATTCAGTCATCCTCAGGTATGAAATGACAAGATTCATGGATTACTTGGCAATGCAATGATTGCAAGCGTGTTCTGTCTTGATATGTAAGTTGCTTTCTGGTTGGCTGAAATTACTGGGGCATGGCTGATCTGAATGTGAGTAAAACCATAGGCCGTAGCCGCTATATACTTTGATGCAAAAACTATAGTCTGTTGAGAGCAGAAAAATGCACAAACTGCCACACTATCCAATTCCTCACCTTTAACACCAAAAACTGCACTATCTTGAGCCAATGCATCGGTTTCTCATAAAGCATCAGATCTGGTCCTGCTTCATCAGTGTCCATGGGCATATCTGGTACCTTTTTAGGGGTTTTCAGAAGAGGTAAAACCCCTTATATGTGCACCCTTTATTGAATATCTACGCCACTGATACAACTCCCATGCAGTATCACCAGGACCTCTGTCGTCTCCACAGTGATAAACAGGCCATGGTTCATCAATGCTGTTGACATCTGCAGTTTAGGAACTGATTGGAGCACCGCTCTCAACTCAGGGGAAACAGACTGTAGCAGAAAACTAGAAATCCAGTATAAGTTAGGGCTATTCCATTTAAAAACCTGGGAGGGGGGTGGTCAGGTTGATTTATTTTTCGTAAGATGGATGTAGGGATCGGTGGAAATTCGCTTCAGATGTATGGTGGGATGCAAAAGAAATCGTGTTAGATGTACGGGGGTGCATTATCGCTCCATGAAGGCTTACGCATTGTAATAATAAAATTTTTATTTGATGTATGTGGGGTGGGTAAAAAATTTGCATTTAATGCATGGGGGGGTCAAAAATAATTCACTTTAGATGCATGAGGGGGGTCAAAAATGTACCCTGACCACCCCACCCCCAGGTTTTTAAATGGAATAGCCCTCAGCAGAATTGCGGAAAACATTAATTAGCAGAATTAAAGTAGAATTGCAAAAGAAACTGGCAGAATCGCAGTAAAATTGCACAGAATTACAGCAGTAATTACCTACAAGAATTTCAGCAGAAAGTAACAGAACAATTTAACATCTTTCGGACATTTTGTTGCAGCTGCTGCTATTTTTTGCAGCTGCTACTGAATGTCGGCAGCTGCTGAAATTCTAGCAGAATTGCTGCAGGAGCTAGCTTAATTGTGGCAGAATTGCAGGAGAATAGCAACAGAATAGCCGAATTAGAGTGAAATTACAACAAAAACAAACTGTGTGGGGTAGCAAAATTATGATAATTGTGACAGCAACTAGCAGAATTCCGGTAAAATTGCAGCGGAATTACGACAGAATTACAGAATTTTAGTTGACTTATATCCAAATTCAGAAATTTAGTTAACTTTCATCAGAATTAATTCAGAAATAAAGCAGAAACTGCAATTAGGCCTAGGAATCACAGCAGAATAATATACATGTGTATTTGCTCCAGAAAATAATTGAATGCAGCTGACAGATATCCAATAGCAGCTGCTACTAAATTTTAGCAGCTGTTGAAATTCTAGCAGAATGGCGACTAACCATATATATAGTAACATGGCTACTCTTCTGATGGCTAACTGTCGTACCCGGGGGGGTACTTCGCGGACTTTTGCATAGGGATGCGCCACGGCGATTTTGAAAACCAAAACCATTTTAATCCGAAACCAACGCCAAAACCACTAACCATTTTAATCTTTTAGTAAAAATATCCAAAACCAATTTAATCTCTATGATTATTATACCATTGTAATCGTCTTTTCAAGCCAATTCTAACGGTACCAAACATGTTGGGGGTGCAAAAAGGGCTACCAAATTATTCTTAATTCATAAAAAAAAATACCATTTTAATCCTAGAAGGCCAAAAAACCTAAACCATCCAGCGGAGCCTCTATATACACCCTTTCATAGTGAGTACCCCCCCCCCCCCGGGCTGTCGTACTGGCAGGAGCTAAATGGCGACATGAGCCAGCTGAATTGCTGCTGGAGCTTTAAGCAGAATTGCAGCAGAAACAAACTGAATTGCAGCTGTCAGAAATTTGGTAGCAGCAGCTGCTTTTTTTGGCAACTGCCATTTTTTGACAGCAGCTACCATTTTTTTGACAGCAGCTACCCTATTTTGGCAGCTGCCAAAATTCTGGCAGCTGCCGAAATTTTCAGCAGCTGCCGAAATTTTTGGCAGCTGCTGAAATTTTTAGCAGCTGCTGAAGTTTTTGGCAGCTGCTGAAATTTCTGGCAGCTGCCGTTTTTCAGCAGCTGCTGAAATTTTTGGCAGCTGCCATTTTTTGGCAGCTGCTTTTCTGTGGCAGCAGGAAATCATATGTTCCTCGCTATGGGGGCATCGGGGAGGGGGGGGGGCAGGTGCCCCCCATATTGGACCTGTGCGCCCCCCAGGTGCCCCCCCCCCTATGAACTTTCCAACTCTGCAAAAATATACAGTTACTATAGAGGTGCCCAGAGAATCGCGTGCTCCCAAGGTACCCCCCCCCCGCTCGAGACCCCCCCCAGTTCCGCCACACACGTTAATTTTAAAAGATGTGATCTTGAATTAAATATTTCGAATGCTCGGCGCAAAAAGGGACTTACTGCCATTATATTTCAATGGCACTAATTCCATTTTTGCGCCGAGCGTCGGCGAGCGGTCGATTTATTGACATTGTATTAAATTAATTTTGTGTGTATCTGATTTGCCCAGGGCCTTTTATCTGCTCCCCCCTCCCTGTTTCTTCCTCCCCCCCCCCCTATAACATTGGCACAGGCAGATAGGTGACTATGTTGCTCATCATATTTTAAACAATCATAAATCGAAGTAATCAGAGACAATCTGGTCCTGGATTGCAATTACCAGCTGATTAACCAATTAACACAATACTGTAATACTATCATGTCAATGGGGGTACAAATTCATTCTTTAATTTGCAGTTGCATGGTTATTGACAAAGTTGCATTTAATTTTCAGTATATGGGACTTGTGTTTCCACCCTGATGGGAGTCAGCTTATAGTAGCTGCTGGCAGTCGAGTGCTTGTTTATGATGTAACTGATGGCAGTCTGATCCAACCACTCAAAGGTCATAAAGACACAGTATATTGTGTTGCCTATGCCAAAGATGGGAAGAGGTTTGCGTCTGGCTCTGCAGATAAAAGTGTCATTATCTGGACTAACAAGCTTGAGGGCATATTGAAATACACGTGAGTCTACTGAGATCTTTTATTTTCTTCTACAGATAATTAGATAACATGTAATTTATGCCTAAGCATGAAGACAGCACCACCTGAACCCAAAAAGATTAATTTTAAAGACAGTCAATTGTATCAAGCTGTATTACTTGAAATGCCTTCCCATATATAATAAATATTAAAACAAAATTGGGGAAAAAGATTTTTCTGGGAAAAAATTACAAAAAAAGGTTGGAAATAAAAATTGGAGAATAAAATTAGATTACGAAAAAAAATTGAAAAAATAAAATTAGGAAAAAAATGAATTTTGAAAAAAACAAAATTGGAGAAAAATGTAAAAAAAAAAAAAGTTTGGAAAAATAAAATGTGGAAAAGAAGTGTGTAAGTGAATTTTTTTTTTTTAAACATTTTGTGTGCCGTTATTATGCAGCATTGCAAAGAGATGTGTATAAGCTGATAATATTTTTCTTTTATTTTTGAATTAATCTCATTATTTTGAATATATCATTCCAGACACAATGATGCCATCCAATGCCTTTCGTACAATCCTGTGTCCCACCAACTGGCTTCTTGTGCAACTACTGACTTTGGTAAGAATTTCTTTCTTGTTTGATTCATAATTGATTAAAAAACGAACAAAATGTATAACTGTTGGAGTATTGGATTTTCTCACCAGCAAAATATCATTCATACTTTGCCATTGAAATCCATGCGTTTAATGTAGAAATTGATCTGAAAGTTCAAGTTGATTTGCCCATTTGTAGGTCTGTGGTCTCCCGAGCAGAAGTCTGTTTCTAAGCACAAGTGTGGCAGCAGGATAACTGCGTGCAGTTGGACAAATGATGGACAGTACTTGGCCCTGGGTCTCTTCAATGGCTTTGTCAGCATCAGGAACAAGGTAAGGAATTCTGATTTGGTTAATCATGACATGTTAATATCCTGAGAGACTGTCTTGTCTTTGATCAGTCAATAATCATGTGTTTGGTTGAGTAAATTAAGTTTAAGGAGTAATTTTGTGTTCATCTTCGTTTTCTAGGCTGGTGAAGAGAAGGTCAAGATTGAAAGACCGGGTGGAGTCCTCTCCCCCATTTGGGCTCTTGAATGGAACCCTTCAAAGTAAGGATCCACTTCATAAGATTTTCATTTCTTTTGACAACCTAACTCTATCATATGAAGTTAATGTGCACTGCTATATTGCTAATGCTGTTTGTGTATTGATCTTTACAGAGAGGAGAGCTATGACATATTGGCTGTTGCTGACTGGGGTCAAAAACTTTCATTTTACCAGTTATCTGGAAGACAGGTATGTGTTTTTTTGTGAAATCCAATTAAAACAATGAAACATTTTACTCTCCATTTTGCATTTCACTGCTTTAAGCCTTCAAAAAAATGTCAAATTTCTTATGATCTCTAAATTTATAGCATCACTACTTTTATCTATACCAATCAAATATACCTCATTGTAGATTGGCAAAGACAGACAACTGGGCTATGACCCATGTTTCCTCAACTGGTTCACCAAAGGAGAGTACCTGGTTGTTGGTGGATCGGATAAGCAGTGCACTCTTCACACAAAAGAGGGCGTTAAGTTGGGAGTCATTGGGGAGCAGCACTCTTGGGTTTGGTGTGGCAAGGTCAAGCCTGAGTCCAACTACGTGGTAAGTTGTTGTTTTTTCAGTGTTGATTTTGAATTGCAATGTTTAAAAAAAAACTTTTTTTGGAAAGAATTGTTTATGGTATGCTCATTATTTAAGGTCATTTATTCTGGTATCTAAATTGAATTTCAGGCTATCGGTTGTCAAGATGGCACAATTGCCTTCTACCAGCTTATCTTCAGCACTGTTCATGGTCTCTACAAAGACCGCTATGCTTACAGGGATAATATGACAGATATCATCATCCAGCATCTCATCACTGATCAGAAAGGTGCGTAAAATGGAGCAAAATGTATTTTTCACTGATGGATGTATTAAATGTTAAGAGCTTGACATTTCCCGATGTGAAATAAGGGGCATTTTGCATCATTTCAATAATATTTGGAATGTTAGATATTGCATTAGATAAACAAGTATCAAGACCATTTAGTGTAATTGTTTTCTTTGTTTTGCAGTCAGAATAAAATGTCGAGATCTCGTCAAAAAGGTGGCAGTTTATAGACACAGACTTGCAGTAAGTGGTTATTAACATTTTTCATTGATTTTTGCAGCACTATCCTATTCACATTTGCTGATATTTTAAACATTTCTGCATCTATTTAATCTAGAAGCTTTGTGTCACAGGTTCAAATTCCGGACAAGATAGTTATTTACGAGCTGTACTCTGATGATGTGAATGACATGCATTACAAAGTGAAGGAGAAAATACACAAGAGATATGATTGCAATCTATTGGTGGTGACTTCACAGCACATCATTCTCTGCCATGTAAGTTGTGTTTTGAAAAACTTTTTCTGTACATGTATCTAGACTGAAGGACTTAGTTGTGTATTGAGTGAACTGACAGTCAGTGTGCGACATAGTGGACGTCCGATCGTCCTGACTGCATGAAAAAAGCTATGGACTAGTAAAATTTGACTGAAAAGTGAATAGTCACGTTAATTTGTGTGACGTCCAACTTTGGACTAGGGCTTTTTGAAAGCCATTCTCACACTGCTGACAGTGTTGTTTTATAAATGTGACCTGCTCCACCAAAATGGGTTCAAAGTCGGCCCCTTGACATATTTAGTTGACATATTTAGTTGTTTATTCTACTGGAAATGGGCTTTAAAATGATGGTTCTTATACTTTGATATCTCCATTCAATCCAAAGATATGGCACCTCAAACATTGATGATGCGAAACATCGAAATTTGAGAAAATGGCATTTGAATTTCCCGCCATTGCAATGAAAGAACTAAAAATATCAAGAAGAACACCCAATTTAGATGATTTAAAATCAATTTTTCGTGAAATGGTCTTAAGCTAAAAAACATTGAAATGTGACCTTTTGACACATTTTGCTCATTTCTGGGAAATATAAATTGCCTACTTAGAACTCATTTTGGTGGAGCAGGTCACAAATTCTTTATTGGCTGAGTTTCCTGGAGTTTTGTTGCAAAATAACTCAGTGTGTCTTCAATGGGCACCTGCTAAACAAAAGCGTAACTTTGGAACAATGACAGACACTACAGCTTAGTCTTTGATTGTATCAGTGACTGCTTAAAGAGGTGTGGATGATTTTTTAACCGACCTAACGTCGGTTATTAGAGGGGGGTGGTTAGTGAAAGGGGACTCCTGTAAACCATGTCCATGTGTCCATGTCAACATTTCTTGTCAACATGTGTATAAAAGTCCATTTGTGACCTTAGTTTTCAACTTAGAGTAATGAAATTTGGTACAGGTATGGTGCTATGGGCATGGATCTGCTAAATGTTGAGAAATCCAAGATGGCTGCCATTTTGGCGGCCATTTTGGCAGCATGTAAACGATGTCCATGTGTCCATGTAAACATTTCTTGTCAACATGTGTGTAAAAGTCCATTTGTGACCTTAGTTTTCAACTTAGAGTAATGAAATTTGGTACAGGTGTGGTACCATGGGCATGGATTGGGAACATGTTGAGAAATCCAAGATGGCTGCCATATTGTGGCGGCCATTTTGGCAGCCATCTTTCTTAATTCTTGAACTGCCCATTGTGACCTTAATATTTCACCTACAGTTATGAAATTTGGTACAGGTATGACACTCTGGGCATGGATTGGGAACATGTTGAGAAATCCAAGATGGCAGCCATTTTGTGGCGGCCATTTTGGCAGCCATCTTTCTTCATTCTTGAACTGCCCATTGTGACCTTAATATTTCACTTACAGTTATGAAATTTGGTACAGGTATGGGACTCTGGGTATGGATTGTGAACATGTTGAGAAATCCAAGATGGCGGCCATTTTGTGGTGGCCATTTTGTGGTGGCCATTTTGGCAGCCATCTTTCTTCATTCTTGAACTGCCCATTGTGACCTTAATATTTCACTTACAGTTATGAAATTTGGTACAGGTATGGAACTCTGGGTATGGATTGGGAACATGTCAAGATTCCAAGATGGCAGCCATTTTGTGGTGGCCATTTTGGCAGCCATCTTTTTTTATTTATTGAACTGCTAAAAGTGACCTCAATATTAGTGACCTCAATATTTCGCTTAGAGTTATGAAATTTGGTACAGGGATGGGCCTGTGGGTATGGATTGTGAACATGTTGAGAAATCCAAGATGGCGGCCATTTTGGCAGCCATCTTTCTTGATTTCTTGAACTGCCCATTGTGACCTCAATATTTTGCTTAGAGTTATGAAATTTGGAACAGGTATGGGGCTGTGGGTATCAGTCAGGAACATGTTGAGAAATCCAAGATGGCAGCCACTTTTTGGCAGCCATTTTGGCAGCAATCTTTTGTCATTCTTGAACTGGCCATTGTGACCTTAATATTTCACTTACAGATATGAAATTTGGTACAGGTATTGCCCTGTGGGTATGGATGAGGACCATGTCGAGAAATCCAAGATGGCGGCCATTTTGGCAGCCATCTTTCCTTTTTTTTTAGAAATCTGGTCAAACTGCATTCTTTCTATTAATAGTCTAGCATCTTCCAATCAACTATTTCTCCTATCTTCCAATATCAGTTGCTCAGTGGTTTAAGCAATGGCACCTTCAATTTCATTGCGCTAGGTCGGTTTTGAATCCGCGGATTCTTGTTTAAAATGAAGAATTATCATGTTAAGTTGTCTGAATTTTGACATATATTTTCGTTGCAGGAGAAACGGTTGCAGTGCTTGTCATTCCAAGGAGTCAAAGAGAGAGAGTGGATCATGGAATCTCACATTCGATACATCAAGGTCATTGGTGGGCCTATGGGCAAGGAGGGTTTGCTGGTGGGCCTGAAAAATGGACAGGTGTGTTTGAGACTATAATTTATTCTATAACCTCTAACTACTTATGATATTACTTCTGAAGTATGTACGTGTACACTCTGTCTGAGCGAATGTGACTGCGTCTATAGGCCTAATACCAAGTTCAAGTGAAATTGAATGTCATATGCTAGTATGATGATATTGGAGTTACCTAGTTAATTGATGTGTCAATGTGTTGAGATTATGTAATTTTGGTGACATATATCAATGTACGGGGCTGAAAATTTATGGTGAAATAATATAATTTGCTGTGCCTCTTTTCCAGATACTGAAAGTTTTTGCCTCAAATCCCTTCCCCATTCCTCTACTGAAGCACAGCACCTCCATTCGGTGCCTCGACATGAGTGCTAACCGAACAAAACTAGCTGTTGTGGATGAGAACAACACTTGCTTGGTGTATGATGTTACCTCCAAAGAGCTGCTTTTCCAGGTAAATTAGCTATATTTTCTGAGATGGTCTATGTTGTTCATGGAGTCATGGTTTGTGAAATGCATTTGTCTGCTGGACGAAGGAATTCTATCAATCAAACCCCAGTAATTTTATCCGGATATGAGGTAATGTTATGCATATATCCTGTTGAACATTGATCACTAAATTTAATATTTTTCAGGAGCCAAATGCCAACAGTGTGGCCTGGAACACCCACTTTGACGACATGCTTTGCTTCAGTGGAGGAGGTATCCTTAACATCAAAGCCGGTAGTTTTCCTCTTCATCAACAGAAGTTGCAGGTAAATCAATAATTAACAATTTGCGCCTCTTCGTTGCTTTCGAATGCAGCTATTTTCCATCATGAAGCTGTAATAGGCAATGTGTGAAATCTCTCTAGTTTTTGAAAAAATTGTCTCGATTTAGAAGAAAGATTGGCTATCTGTAGATGAATTTTGCCAAGCTGAATACAATTTTAACAATCTGAATTATTATATTAACTGAATCATCTTTGACATCGCTGTCCTCTGAATTAGGATTTTTCCAATAATTTCTGAGAAGTCAGTCTTTGTCGTTTTTTTTTTTTTCAACAGTATGGAGATCAGGAATATCGGAATTTAGTTCAGTACAAGCTTTCTGGAAGCTATTCAACATGTTTTATGACATTTGTTGTTTTCTGTTTTCAAATTTTTGTTTTGAAGATTCTTGTTCCCTTGAATTTTCTAGTACTTTTGTTGTTTTAATTTATACATGTAACTAATGTGTTTTGTACACTGTATTCCATTTTATTGTGCCAATAATGAGAATTTTAAGATATTTGCCATTTTCCTTGATTTACATGTCATAATAATAGTCGTGGTAGAATTGAATAGATCCTTAATCCTCCGATTGTTTTATTTCAGGGTTTTGTAGTTGGTTTCACTGGCGCCAAGATCTTCTGTCTTCATGTGTATGCCATGTCTACAGTCGAGGTCCCTCAGTCTGCTCCAATGTATCAGTACCTAGAAAAGAAAATGTACAAAGACGCTTACAGAGTGGCATGTCTGGGAGTCACGGACAGTGACTGGGAAGCTCTTGCTCATGACGCTATGGAGGGCCTGGACTTTGACACCGCGAAGAAGGCTTTCATCAGAATCAAAGATCTAAAATATTTGCAGCTCATTCACTCTATTGAGGTTTGTGCAAATGCTGTCAGCTTTCACTCATTATTGTTATTTATGTCTAAAAATAACTTGGGAGTGAATAATAGCTTAATGCATTTCATACATTATGCATTGTTGTTTGAAAGTTCTATGGCTGTTATGAGGAATTATTTGTCAATTGTTATTTCATGTCCACTTGAAAATACTTTTCAAAAAGCCACCCAGAATCCACTTTGAGGCAAAACATAATAAATAAATCTTCCTGAAACAATGGTAGTATACTAATTCTTTGATATATTTGACAATTTTTTAATAGCCAAATTTCTTTTTCGTTATTTCAGGAAAGAAGGCGTAGAGGTGAAACAGACCCTCAAGTGTTCCTTGGTGATTTCTACGCATACCAGAGCAGATTCAATGATGCTGCAAAACTGTACAAGAAATCAGGTCAGGAATCCAGGGCGATGAACATGTACACTGATCTGAGGATGTTTGAACTTGCAAAGGTAAGTTAGTAACTATTCTTCTGTAAATGGTCTGCCGCGCGGTATTGAATACATTCACTTCAGAAAAAGGAAATTTTACGTTGTTACAATGGGACCAGTAACTTCAATCATTTGTGCTGTGGGTATAAGGTGCTATAATAATTCTCATAATTTAAAAATTTAACATCATTAGACCTTTGTCAATTTTAGGAATTCCTGGCAACAGGGGATCAGACAGATAAGAAGATGTTGATTACCAAACAAGCTGACTGGGCGAGAAACATCAATGAACCACGAGCAGCAGCTGAGATGTACATTTCTGCGGGGGAATACATTAAGGCAATCGAGATCATTGGAGATCATGGATGGGCTGATATGTATGTTATAGTACTCCTTTTTTTTTCACATTCATTGTTATGATCTTTTTTCACAATTGTTGAAGTGCCATTTCTATTGCGACGGAGAGCTTGATATTGATCAGTATTATTGTAGCAATTAGTAATGAACTGATTATTTGATGCCAAGAATATTAGCTAAATATCACCTTAATTATTTCTAGGTTGATAAGCGTAGCAAGAAAACTGGACAAAGCAGACAGAGAGGCCCTCAGCAAGTGTGCGTTCTACTTCAAGAAGATGGAGCAGTATGCCTACGCTGCCGAAACATACCACAAAATGGGAGACACAAAAGCCTTAGTCATGCTGCACGTGGAGGCCAAACATTGGGAAGATGTAAGTCACTTTGTATCTCTTGTTGTTCCAATTAGACTGCCATTAAATACATATCAACATCTTAGATTTTTAGCAGATTGTGATAAAATTACATGTATTCAATTGATATTTTTCCGTCTCAGGCATTTGCTCTTGCTGAGAAGTACCCTGAGTTCAAGAATGATGTCTACATTCCTTATGCCCAGTGGCTTGCGGAGAATGATCGCTTTGAGGAGGCCCAGCAAGGTGAGATAGGAAGATGACTATTACTCTTAATTTGCTCATGTCAGAATACTGGTACTAGAATGGTTAGGTTAGATTAATGATAGAGTTCCATGTGTGATAAATTAATATTTTTAATGGAGTGACAGTAGTCACTCCATTGTTAGAAGGGTAGTCATAATGGAGTGAGATTACTTGCTGTTGCTTGTCAAATCGTTGTTTTGGTCATATCTCTGTAATTAGAACTCGACAACATTTCACATTGAGTAAAGCCATTACTGGCTCACATTGCATACATCTGCCATAGGAATGAACAGTATGGGTGTTGGCATTTGTATAGAAATGAAGTTTTTTACTTGCCTGGCCAGAACTTGAGAGCAAGACCAGTGTACATCAACATTGAGGCCCACATTAAGTAATGTCATTGTGACATGAAACAACATGTTGTTCATGGTGTGCACCATTCCCAGCTCATTTGCTGGCTGAAAACATCACTTACATACCTAAATGTCCTTTGAAACTCTGCTATCCATCTTTATTTCATCAAATGAAGAGTCAAAAGGCATTTATAGGACTGTTATCCATGGAATGAGGCATCATTTCCAAGAGCGTGGTTCTGACATTTTGCATGTGCTCATGGTGCCCTGTCACTAGCCTGGCCAGGACTGGCACTAGCAAATTTCAAGACAAATTTGGTCTAAAAAGTCAGTTAACACATAAAGATTATATTTATATTGCTATAATTTCCCATTATACACGTGATAGCACTATCATGTTCAAACTATAACAAAATATATTTATTTTTTAAGGAAAACATCAATTTGCTTCATGCACAGGTCCTGGCTCAGGCTTGTTTGCATTCCTTTTGGAGCAACAGTGACTCAGCTCTGGAACTGAGATAGCACGGGTCAGGGCACCCTGCCAAGACAAGCTGCATGGGAGGGTGGGTCAGGGGTGTATCTAGAAATGGTCTGGGGGGGGGGCAACTGGTTGCAGGGGGACACCCTCACTCATTACTTCATTCATCCCCTGTATATATGTGTGTGTGTATTGTATATGACTATCTGTGATCCCAAATAAATCAATAAATCAAGCCTATTTCAAATTATGAAAGTAGATTAAGTTGGCTGTTAACAATTAGGTAGATCTGTCTAGACCTTGAGGTAATGCTAAGCCAATTGAGCGTCTCAAGTATCAGGCAGATGCAGATTAGCTATCCTTTGAAATTAATTTTTCTAAACAATTATTAAACAGCTTCTGCTTCCTGAAATAATGTGTTCATTGCTGGGGTTTGAATCTTTTAGATACTTTTGAATTTCTTTGACTTGGCCTGGAACTTAAAAAAAAAAAAGAACCCGTCGGTTGCAAAATAGGAAAATGCTTAACTTAAAAAATATCCTAGTGTTGTGTATGTTGATTAGCTAGAAGGAGCCTAAATTGCCTATGTGTATTATATGGCCTAAAATTGGTGATGAAGATCTGTCTATGCTGCTGGCCCTTAGTTTGGAAACACTTGGAAGATGTCTGCATGGTTTTGAGCGTTTGGGCAGCTAACTTAAATTTTTGCAAGTTAAATTATCTGCTGGTTGTAGACAATACTTTCACGAATACAGAATGAGTGGCAGTTCATTAGATATATTATGTGTCAGGTGCATTCAGTGCAAAGAGAATGTTATCTCAGGCTCCCAAGATTTTGAATTCATCGGCCTACTTGGTGGCTGGTGTACACTGTTGTTTTCAATCAAAACAACCTTATTATGTCAATAATCTCATTTATAATCAGTCGAGCTGGAGTGACAGAACCCTAAAAGCACAGCGTTCTTGAAAATAAAAGTAAAAAATCAACAATCTTAAGCTTCAACTCTAAAAAGATAATTTAAAGATAGAAATTATTTCCCTACAGAAATCCAATTTTAAAAACTTGCAAATTGGTCTAAGGGCTTATATTGGTCATGAACACTGGACAGCAACAGAAGGCACAAGAATTTCTCATGCAGCCTCGTGATTACGTGTGATTTTGTGCCGTTGTTGTCATTTTGGGAACCAGCCGCCATTTTGTACCAATTGGGGATGGTTTTCCGAGGCCCATAACATTGTTAAATCAGCTTGTCAACACTGGATTAGCCCTACCGAGTTGAGATCTGTACCTAATCCATGGATCCCACTTGTTTTACGAGACCTACCTGTGATTTATCCGGATATTTTGACCGACGAAGTTTGTCTGCCCGACACCTCCACATAGCTAGGCCATAACTGAAGATATATACGTCGTCAATTGACTGGATAGTTATTGCAATCCACGGTAAACATTCCATTTAAGAATCGGCGATGCAAATACATAGTGTTTTCGATGGATTAAAAAAGTGTTCTGGAGCCCGGCATGCCTGCTCTATGGACTCAGCAATGGTACAAAATGGCAACGTGTTTGCGGAAAAAGTTTTAATGTGCACGGGGACGTCGGAGAGCTGTAAATTGAAGAGTTCCACTAACGCGGCCAAGTAAACCAAATTAGATTTTGTTGACTTATTTATGAGTGAGATATTGTCAAACAAAATCCAACAGAAATTCTCGTACACTATATAATTATATAATTCATTCTTAAATAGGCCTGACTGCATAGATGCAGAATGAGAAGGATTTACACAGTTAATTTGATTGGTGTCTTGAAATAAATAAATGTCTTCTATGCTTCCTTGGAAAGCTCTCCAATGACTGCAATTAATTTTAAGTTATTTATAACAGCTTTCCATATCCACATCAGTTCCACACCAGGTGGTTTTTAAGCCTGCAAGCCCAGACCTGTGGTCTACATGTGATTTTAAATGGCCAATTCCCTTTTGGAACTGTGCTAATCATTAGTGGGGGAAAACACAAACTCACTCAATCCCTTTTGGAACTTCCTGCACTTTTGCAAGAATGTTTAGGATCATCATCTGCTCAGACCACAATAACACTTACTCAACTTTAACTTAAATTTGCATAGATTTTTTTAAATCTGGGGCAATTGTTGAGGTACTCACTGGTGCTGTCATTGGGAAGTGTTGAGGAACTGTCATTTAACAATTTATAATCAATCTCCAGAACCTTAATCTACTTTCATGGCACTCCATTTTGAATCCGCGGATTCTTGTTAATCATATTTTTCTCTTGGTTTTTTCCACAGCTTTTCACAAGGCTGGCTTGCAGTCAGAAGCAGTCAAGGTTCTGGAGCAGTTGACCCACAATGCTGTGATTGAGAGTCGCTTCAATGATGCTGGCTACTACTTCTGGAAGCTGTCTATGCAGTGCCTGGAAATTGCTGGAGGTTGGTGTCATCAGAAATACTTCATGTTTACCAAAATTTACTGTTGTCATTTATGATTTATATTATTGATTTGCATTAATTTCAACTCTGATTATTCACCATGAATGCTGCTTCACAGATTGCAATGTGTGCCGATTCATTGGCTTTTTTTGAAATTCTCTTATACTGCCTAATTTATGAAAATCAATTCTATTGCAGCTGAAGAAGACAAGAAAGAAGAGATGTTGGAAAAATTTCACAATTTCCAGAAGAAGGCAGAAGTTTATTACATCTACCATTCCATACAGAGATATACTGTGAGTATTTTAGAGATATATATAACTACTATATGCGATACTCCTCCTACCTGTCATTCAAATTTTACTAGTAATACTCTCCGTAGTACACTTTATTGTGAGACATACAAATTCACTTTTTGCACTTTATGTGCTTCATTTTTCCTCTTCATTTTTCCTCTTCAGGATGAACCGTTCACTTCGCATATGCCTGAGGCTCTCTTCAACATGGCCAGATATTTGTTACACATGCTCATCAAGGATACTCCTGTTGGTGTTTCAAAAGTGTATCCTTTTTACTTGAAGAATTATATCAGAGATCATGATCGTATTACAAAGTTTGGGATGTCTTGCCAGTAATGTACCTACCGGAGTGAAATTAACTTAATTAAAATGAAGATTTATTGCATTTAACCTTAATTTGAACTAGTGCTACTCTGTGGGCTTTGGCGAAACAGAGCAAGAACCTGGGAGCTTACAGGTTGTCCAGAAATGCCTTTGAGAGACTGATGACACTGAGGGTACCTACACGCTTTCAAGACACCATCGATCTCGGCAGCATCACAATTCGTTCCAAGCCTCATCATGATGCTGATGTAAGTACAAATTACTCAATTCTACTTGGATAATAGCTTTTTTGCTTATAAATACAGCAAACGTTAAAATTCATCTACATGCAGCTAATTAAATTTTAACTGACATGGGGAACTATCTCGGAACATTTTGAGAGAAACTTGAAGCTGTATAGAAAAAGCTTAATTTACCATCTGAGGTCCAAGTCTCATTTTCCTGGTTTGATGTAAACTGACAATAAAATTGCAAATTAATTTAATTGATTTTGATCAGGACTTGATGACAATGTGCTATCGTTGCTCCACCACAAATGCTCCTCTGAACAGCAAGGGAAACTTCTGCGTCAATTGCCGACAACCTTTTGTTCATTCCTTTATCTCCTTTGGTAAGTTCCATTGCCTTTCATTACTGTAACTATTTTCAGATTTTACGTGCTGTTTATCTTTCCATTATTTTCCTCTTCTGAAAGTTTAACTTCTTTCTTATTTTGCAGAGGTCCTTCCTCTTGTGGAGTTCTACCTTGACGAGGACATTTCTGATGACGAAGCGATGATTCTCTTGGACCAAGAACCTCCTCCCAAATCCAGCAATCAGGCTGACACATGGAGGGAGTCCAATGCTGGCAGTATCCTTTTGCAACTTTTATAATTGTATATGGAATTAATGTTTTAATCTGCTGAAGCAGGAGACAAAATTTAATTGGTTTGTGGAGTAGGTCTGAAGGTTTTAATGGCTCTGATACGTGCCAAGTACAATGTAGGCCTGTAGCATTTTATTCTAAATCA
This sequence comes from Platynereis dumerilii, assembly GCA_026936325.1. Taxonomy (NCBI): domain Eukaryota; kingdom Metazoa; phylum Annelida; class Polychaeta; order Phyllodocida; family Nereididae; genus Platynereis; species Platynereis dumerilii. The sequence goes on from JAPTHN010000007.1 coordinate 17,111,716, forward strand.
TTTTCCCATGAGAAATGCAACTCTTTAAAAAATGTATATTAGTGTTTTGGAAGTCACAAACTCCTCATTATAGACTTCGCTCACACTAGAAGCATTTTAAAATGTGAGACTGAAGTTGGGAATCCTCAAGGAAAAAGAAATCTACAGAAGAAATTCTAATTTTTGGAAAATCAGGAACAGCCATTAACAGTGAACTGCATTGTCAATGTGTTACCTTGTGATATCTGAAATTTCTCCATAAATAAATTGAAAAGCGTTCCTTAATGCTGCATTAGATGCTCAGTCACTGCGACTGGATGATGGATACCTGGATGAGGACCCAGCAGGTGATTCTGATCCGTTCCAGGCTCGCCTAATGAGCTTTGAGGTAAACTATTAAATCAATTATATCAATTTATTTCATCATCCAGTAGCTCCTGTCAGCTGCTTTGTTGTAAAAGCAACTTGTCTAAAATTGATGGACGCATAAAATTTGAAATTTTATTACTACACTAATCTGATGATAGGATAAACTGTTTGTTGTTATGGGATTATTGAAAGTTGAGCCAAAACATCAATAATGTGATCAGAAAGATGTGTTATATATATTGAATTCATCCTTTTATTGTACTGAATTACATTTGTTAGGCCAAATTGGTCTTTTTATGATGAAAAAAATAGCATAATGATGAAAAAAATAGCATAATGTTCTTTTGTTAACAGCAAGGAGGAACAGAATTTACCCCAGTGAAAGTAGGGCGGCCTGTTTTGAAGTCTTTGTCCAGAGCGGAAGTGGTTGTGTGCAAATGGGCCAAACCACTCAAGGCCCAATACTTTAAGATGATCATGCCGGACGTTTCTATCACCAAATGTCCCTCCTGTTTGAAGGTGAGGAAATTTATCAAGTTAATAATTTTCAGCAATCCTGTTTAATTTGAAGTGAGAAATTGAAATTTACTGAATTTAACAAGGATGCTTTTAAATGAAATAGAGCTGATGTTCTTTTCCGAGATAATTTTTTTTAAATGTCTAACTTTAGTTTCAAATATGAAATTTTGCTTGTTTGATTGTGAAAAAAAAAGAATAAATTGTGCAACATGTAATTGATTTTGAATGAAACAAAAAAATGCAAAAAATATACGAGATAAGTACAAGATTATGAAGAGGTAGTTTTCGAACAACGACAGGAAGACATAATATAATTTGACAACAATGCTCTCCATAATTTTCCTTGTGATGCAATTTGTGTTGCTTATTTCCAGCTGTTCCACACTGATGACTACGAGCTGCATGTCCTCCAGCAGGGCCATTGTCCGTATTGCAGAAGACCTGTGGAGGACTGAACTGCATGAATCTCTGATTCTCCGTGAATCCTAAACTGTGATGCTGAATTTTATACAACTCACTGAATTATGTGTACTTAATTTGTTATTTATTACGCATGTACATTACATGTTATTGTCTTTATTCATCACTTCATTATCTAATTTATTCATGCTGTTATATTATGGAACTCTCCTTGTTATGAACTATGTGGTTATCTCATTATTCTCATAGTATCTCATACATTCCAATTGTTGCAGTAATTGGTAAGTTTGTTGCATACTGGCAGCCAAAAATGTCTTTACATGAATGTTACATTAATATTATTGAAATGTCATAGTTGTATTAGATTTAAGATATCTCAGTCAAACTAACTTTTGAAATATTTTTTAAAAAAATGTCTTGAAGATGTCCGTCCACTTTGATGCATTGCCATGAATCTCTACTGCTCATCTGATAAAGTCCTACATTTCATGATATATTGTCATTATGTCGTAGGGCCTATTAAGTTGTCATAGTACGCTCCGTTTATTAACTGTTTACATGATGTTTACATCTATTGCCATAATTATACTTTGCCATATAATCCGTCCACATTCACTCATATTGCTCCCACCGAATTTCATGATCTGAACCTCTGAAGATAAAATTCATTCTCGAACAAATTGAAGTGTCATCCATGTTATTTTTTGTTCATACGGATTATAGTAAACTGTTTTGTTCCGGAAACATGTGAATATCATCTAATGGGGAGGGCCGGGTACGCAACTCGCAGTAGTATGGTTCATGTGGCGAATTTTGAGGAAAATGAAAATGCTTCGACAATAGCATGTGAATTTCATCACAATTTGCTTTATACAGTGGTATACTAGTGTCTCCGGGAAGGGGGAACAATGTGCCCTATTTGAGTGATGAAACTATAGACGAAAATCTAATGAAGGTTTGGCCAGTTCTTCCCACAAAACAAAAAAGGTTTTGTCAGGTCTGCCCTGTTTGCAAATTCCCTCCTCTGTTTTGGAATTGAAGTTTGGCAGTTGCTTCATTATTGAAGTGCAGTATTTCCGAGCATCGGCTGGGAATCCAGCTGTGCTTTTAATATGCAAGTTGAGCTTGGGTGCTCTGCATTTTGTGATTTCTTATGCAAGTCTCGTTTGTCCTCAAGATCGTGAACATTTTGTTTGTTTTTGACAGCGACCATCAAATCCAACATCCATCGCTTCAGTGGTCTAATCTTCCATTTCTGCAAAACCGATTTTGTTGAACTTGTTCTTTATTTCTGCCTTCTGAAAATTAAATATAATTTATGATTTATGGATGAGAAAAAAGGTCTGATGACTAGAAGTGTTTTCACAGGGGCAAACAATTTTCATGAGTAATTTATTAAATCTAAATTACAGCATGGAGCTTCTTGCCCAGGGTTTTGGCACCGTGCCAGACATCCCATTGATGGTTTATCGTCAAGTACTCCTTTTCCTGCAAATAAATTGAAAAATTCTACCTGGGATGCATCTAAACAAGTATCACAAAATGTTTGTGTGCAGGTTGTCCAGAACATACAGTAGAGTCAAGTATGGCAAATTCGTCCAGGAGGGTAAATCCGGCCACCCCCTGATATAGGCCTAAAATTTTATTTCTTGGAGTTGAAGAAGTTCTAAAAGCAAGAGAAACTCGTTTTGAACTAATTTTGCTGTTTTATTGTTTTGAGAGCAATTCTAATCGTTATTCTGGTCCGTTTAAAACAGAGGATGAAATTCTGTCACGTCATCACAACCATTTTCTGAATTGCTTGCAGTTGAAGGAAGTAAGCTTGTAGGCCCATTTTATTTGACAAAAAATGTATTGAATGTAAAAAATTGTTGACTGAGATGTAGAATTAAATTATTATTTGTTAAATCACGTAATTGCAAGACCTGGAAAGGATATACAGTGGAAATAAAAGTGGACGGAAATGCCATCATTATTTTAAAACTGGCTTGATTTGGTGCTTCTAAATCCGTCCACCCACTTGAAATGGTCTTTAAAATAACTTTTGTTACTTTAAATAGTTACAAATGGCATGTTAATGATTACATAAATTAGATTTGAGCAATTAAACAAATTTATTGGTTAAAATGGTTCTACAATTGTAATTAAAGCAGTCAATTGAAATTATTGATAGTCAACTTAACCCCTGCTATTTGATTCTTCTATTATAAGTGTAATCAATAGCCCATTTTTCTGAAATCAGCAAAAAATCCTTTGTGAAAGTTAATGTTTTGCAAAACTTAAAACAATTGCAAGAAATGATAAGTATGTGCTGAATAATGCCCTATGGACGGATTTACCATCCTTGCTGGACGGATTTACCAGCAAGGTGGACGGATTTAGGTGCCCAAACCTTCAATTTTTGTTGTCATGGTTTCAGCAAAAATTATTTGAATATTTGACTTTTTTGGCTGTTGATGATAGTACGGAATAAGCCCCTTCCAATGGGCTAATTTTTATTTTTGTATCTATTTCCATTCTCCTGGAAATCCCATTTTAGCCAAAAGTGGACGGATTTACCCTCCTTGACTCTAGTGAAGCCACATGCTTACTCATCATTGCTGTTATGCCAGTATGAGCATCAGTAACCAGCTTGGAGATCTGCAGGCCTCTGCCAAGTAACTCATTGAGGGCTCTTCGAAGACCTTCTTTCTCCATCACTACTGAACTGGTGGTTTCCCGCTTGTCCATGGTAACCAAACTTAGTATCTTGCCACTTCTATGTTCCATCAAGGTGTAGGTACAGTACTGGGTGCAATGCCCAGGACTGCTTTGGAATTGGGACTTCTGCAGTTGCTTCATTATTGAAGTGCAGTATTTCAGCGTATCGGCTGGAAATCCAGCTGTGCTTTTAATATGCAAATTGAGCTTGGGTGCTCTGCATTTTGTGATTTCTTGTGCAAGTCGCGTTTGTCCACAAGATTGTGAACATCTTGTTTGGTTTGACAGCGACCAACAAATCCAATATCCATCACTTCAGTGGTATAATCTTCCATTTCTGCAAAACCGATTTTGTTGAACTTGATCTCGTTCGGGACGTTTTTCAGACAACTCCGACCTGTACCTCAGACGGATTTGATCCTGGAGTATTTTATATTTCCTCTTAACGAGATTTTCTTGTGGTGGAACTTGTTATACTTGGCTTGTATCTGCTGGTTTAGAACTTAGCCATGAGAATGTTCAGTTGTTCTGGTAAACTGGGCTTCATTAGTAAAAATAAATGTGGCATTTGGTTTTTTACACATTTAGCTATCTAGCTGCCTAAAGAATTCCTCAGCTAATTTGTTGTATTCAACAACTGACTTGGTTTGATTGACAATTCATCAGACATCATGTGAATTCTCCACCTGGCAAATAGGATAACAGTATCCTCTCTGGCAGTGACGACCACTTCTTCAGCAATTCCTTCATTAAAACTTTGACCTTGTTGTCAAAATCTTTAATTTCAATGAGAAAGTCAAGAACAAGATCTCTTTCAATATAAGGAATGAACAATGGTGGCCCGTTGTCACTGAGGAAACCCGCAGCTAGCAATTCATCATCCGAGGAGTTTTCCTTAAGGAAACCTACAATATCAGTGTAAACGCATATGCAATTCGCTGCACACTGGCACTCTTATCCTCCAAAACTCTCCACAATGGTGAGGTTAAACACTTGTGCAAGCATTTGAATCCATGAAAGCCAATCTTCTTTGAGGTCAGCAGGGGGAGGATTGGCCTAGTGGTAGTGTGCTAGGCTGCTAATCGCTGGGCCCAGGGTTTGATTCCAGCTCTTGCCAGGTCACCTGGGCCTATGTTGGATGGCTGTTTCAACCATCCTTCGCCTCTTTGCCGTGTCCTCCGTCTGTCCTAATTAGCCTACCAAGTGCATAAATACAGGACGTAAAGCCCCTATCATCCATCCATCCATCTTTGTAGTCAGCAGCAACTGCTTCAGCCAGTGTGTTCAAACATCCATGTACATCCTGCAAGAAGCTTTTGATGTCATCAGCTAAAAAATACGAAGTAGATGCATTGTGGAAGACAATGTTAAAACGGTTGTGTCTAAATTGAGTTACCTCATTTCTTTTATTCTTGTCAGCAAGACATTTTCTAAGCCAATAAGCATTTTGCTGGCATCTTCGGCTAGGGAAATGAGCAAATGTTTCGCTGCAGTGGCGGTGGGCAACAGTCTTTCCTTGTTCTTTTTTCCTCTCAGTTAGGTCACAAATTCCAGCTGCAAATTGGCCTACTAGTAATGTCTGTGGATCAGTATGGTAAGACTTTGATTCATGGAAGAGTCTCATTATAGTGGCACCACCTGTAGAAATAACTTTTAATCTGCAACATTCTGCAACATCTTTAAATCAAATTTGAAAATAACTTTGAGAAAAAAACATTCAAAATGTTTCTTCACTTAACTACAAGGTTAAATCAAAATCTAGTTACCAACCATGATAAGTCACTGTGGCTTTGAAGGACGTATTGAAATCCACCTTGATGTCAACATTTGCCTCATCGTTAATGTGACCCAGAGCCAGATGTGTTGTAGTTGACTTCAGACCACCCAGGATGGCCAAGACTCTTGTATTTTGCTGGCATCTTTGCCTAGTTCACCAAACGTGTAATAAGACACTTTTCGGGGACGATTGGTGCAGGTCGATCAGTCTAAAAGTAAATAGGTGGATTCCACATGAGGACTAATGAAGTGTCCACCTGCAATTCCTTCATTATAACTTTGACCTTGTTGTCAAAATCTTTAATTTCAATGAGGAAGTCAAGAACAAGGTCTCTTTCAATATAAGGAATGAACAATGGTGGCCCGTTGTCACTGAGGAAACCCGCAGCTAGCAATTTATCATCATAGGAGTTTTCCTTAAGGAATTTATAATATAAGGGTCATTCTCAAATTTCGGGACAATTTGCGTCACTCTAGCTCCCTGACATTAATATGAATGCGATAAATATCTGAAGCGTCACTCTGCATCTGTTATTCATATTTCTACTTAGAACCACTGCATTTGGAGCAAAAAGTCATTCATTAGACTTTTTTTAATGCATTATGTCCAGAAATCCGTGCAAAATCAATGGTTTTTCCCTTTCACTGGACCTGACATGACAAAATCAAGTGTTCATTTTCCTCCTAATATACCATTATTTTCAAAGTTTCTTTGCACGATTCTTGGGAATATAGACTTGAATTTATATTTAGTTCATATTCAATTTTTTTTGGGTATAATTTCATTGATTAAATTGATACTATAGTTGTGTCACTAATTTATGTCAATTTTTTTGTCCCCTCCGTTACTTGCCATAGCTCAGTTCGTTATTGTTTTTCATGAGCTATTTTCACTGAATATCATCAGACGCATGGGCGCCATAGTACCACTGCATTGCAGACTTCATAAAACATGTATTCAATAAATTATGACATAATGTTCATAAAAAATGTTTTTGGTCCCACTGAAATGTCCCCTCCGTTTCCTTCATTTCCAAGCTTACCAATGATAATTTTACAGAGCGATTTCATGTATATGTTGCTGAGGGTGGCAGGTTTTAATATTCTGCAATTATTTTGTCTTATCTTCAAAATAAAAAGCAGTAATGGGCGAAAAGCAAAAAATTGTTCCTCTCCGTTACTGTCCACTCCGTTACCAGATCATGAGCAAGAAATCGACATTTGGACCAAAACATCTACTGATACGAGATGAAGTACTTCTGAAAATAATAGTTACATCAATCTTTCATAATTTTTCCTTTTGTTGCTGTTCCTACAGTTAGTTTTTTACATCAAAATTCCCCTCCGTTACCACATTGTCCCCTCCGTTACAGGACAATTTTCCTATACCCGTTGTCCCGAAATTTGAGAATGGCCCATAAGTGTAAACGTATATGCAATTCGCTGCACACTGGCACTCTTATCCTCCAAAACTCTCCACAATGGTGAGGTTAAACACTTGTGCAAGCATTTGAATCCATGAAAGCCAATCTTCTTTGAGGTCAGCAGGGGGAAGATTGGCCAAGTGGTAGTGTGCTAGGTTAATTCGCCCTTTATCTCTTGGAATTTCTGGTCCACTTCTACCCTGAATTGGCTGAAGAAGGTGCTGCATTTTTTTTCAATCTCCCTATCTTCTCTTATGCATTTTCTGGCTTTAACTGAGCAGTTTTCGCAAACCAGGGGAAATCTGGCCTCTTCCTGCGGCCTTATACATAGCATGAGTGATTCGCAAACATTTGGTGCAGCACCTCGTTTCACAATACTGCCATGGTTAGAATATCTTATCTAGCTTCACTTGCCCTGGAGCCTCGTGGTTCCTGGGCTGGTTGGACTTTAATGGCTTAGACCTGTATTTCTTCTCCCGGTTTGGCTATAGTTTAGCTGTTTTTGATTACTTGTTTTGCTGTCAAAGTCAAAGATGCTTTTATTTAAGCAGGGTAGCACAATCAGAAGTTATACATCTGTTTTTCATTGTGGCCCTAACATATAACTATTGTATAAATATAAACAAATATACAATATAAAAGTGAAAGATAAAAACGATAAAAAGTAAAACCATCAACATCATAAAAACATCATACTCTGCTATTTAAAATGTGTTGCAAAAGGTTTGCTTTAAAAGCATCAAGACTAGATAAACAAGAGCAGGTATACTGCCTCCATATCCCCCATGCCCTACACATCTACCAATACACTCTAAAAAATTTAGGACGAAAGCGGTTTTTGAAAATATCAAGTGGTTTTATGAGACAACCGTGGTGGTTTTTGCATTGAAATTTGGTTTATTCGGTCATTTTTGGTTTTTGTCTTTGGAATTGATCTCCTCCTCAGGTAAAATGGTTTTTCAAAAAACCAAGGCCTCTTGATGGAATGAGTCTACCCTGGTATTAGAGTTTTTCATGCCATGATTAATATTGGTCCATGTGTCAATATGACAACATTTGTGGATGATCAACCAGATTACCATACACAAATAATTTGCCTAGAGACAATGGGTTTTCATTTATCTAGTGATATTTAATAACCTAGTACTAGTTTCGATGTATAAGGAACTTCATGGACCTCATAGACAACCTCGATACTGTGCTTGCTGAGACAGATCAGCTCCCAAGAGAACAAAGCCTCCTTCTGTACCACACGTAACGCCATCTATACTGGCATGCATTTGGCAAACAGAAGTTCCAATTTAACAAGGAACAAGTGATTAATAAAAACACAGCAAGGAATCATTGCATCTATCAACACTGAAAGCATAACTAAGCTGCAACAAACATGCAGTGCATTATCTCAAAATGTGTTTCTATCCCAGCTTACATATATCACAGTTGACTTAAAAAGTAGATTGAGTCTCAAGTTTGTCAAAGAATCAAGAATGAGATGGTGAGCCGAGTGGTGCCATCTATAACTATACTTTATCAAATTTACTTTGTAACTTTGAAGTTATAAAGACCATACTTGATGCACGGGCATGTTGATTAGATGATAGTGCTACAAATTGTAGATACACCCTTGCAAGAAATCATAGATTAATATCTTTTAACATGTGGAAGAGTAGGTAGGCTAAACATTTCATAGAACTATCATTACACCCAACAACTCCAACATGGGAATGATTCAAGACCAAACTTCTGACAATCACAGGCAATCTGGGAATGTCCCATTGGTAATATAGCCTTGCAGTGGCATTTCTCTGTGAGGTAAGTACATTTTATTATTTGGTAGTCCGTAAATGGACTGTAGACTGCTTGGTAAAACAAGGAAGAAAAGTCTACTGATTTTAGAGCTACCGCCAGTGCTTGCTGGGTGTGTAGCTTCACTCTCTATGCCCTGTGTTTCTTTATTATACTCTATTACTGTCTGTTTTCACTGTCACAATTCGTCTTTTCTCTTTGCGGGTCTAAACCAAAATCGAAGCACCTCCCCCCAAAAGATATCCCTTCCCCCCACAGATAAAAAAATAACCCCCCCCCCTCCAATGAAATACAGCCTATGTTGGACAAATGTTTCAATCATGCTGCGCCTGATTTCTGTGTCCTCCTGTCCTAATCAGCCAACCAAGTGCATCCTTGACGTAAAGCCTCAATCATCCATCCATGCATCCGCACTTGATAGGCTAATCAGGCCAGCCGTGGACCAATTATATATGAGATAACATACTACCACTACTGATATCTCAGATATCCAAACAGCCGCCTATCTGTTTGGTTTATGAAGAAACCAGTTTTATTTGGTTTTTGTTAAAACCAAACAATTTGGTATTTCCACAAACCCTAGGTGGTTTAATATGCGGGACAAGCTCAAAAACCAAATTTGGTTTTTTGGAGGCTGTTTTTTCTTAGAGTGTACCCACCAGAATTCCCATTTTAGTTATGACAAATATTTCCACCAGGGGCACAATTGTGCATACATGTAAGGATGTGGAGACACCTGGGGGTGGAGTTCACTTTTAAAAATAACATGGCTGCAGGCCAAAAGCACAACAAAAAGTATTTGGGATGTGGAAATGGTTATGATATTTATTGATTTATGGTCAGATTTGACAAGTTTAGGGGGGTCTTTGAATGTTGGGAAAGGATGAGCATTGTGCATGGTGTGGTGTTTGAGATATTTGATGGACGCCATAACACGGAGACTAAAAGTAAAATCCCCCATAGCATAGCATGGGGGATAATTACGTATATTAGGCCTACAAGGTAAACTGTTCCATAAAATAGCACCAGCATGTACGAATGAACGCTGCCCAATGTTTGTATGGCACTTTAACACTTTAAGTTGACCAGACTGTCTTGTATTATATCCATGGTTTACATATTCAAAAACAGATGACAAATACTGTGGTGACAATGAGTTTAAACATTTGAACATTTGAATGCATTTGTGATAGTCAGATCTTTCTTTAAAAGTCAGCCACTTCAGCGTCTGCAGTACTTCTGTGCTGGGGGTGTCGAATGGCAAATTTAGTACAATCTTGCCCCCTTTCATCATAAGTCTCTGGATTTTCTTCTGGCATTTCTTGCTGCAAGAGGAGTATATTACATCGCAATAATCGGTCAGGGGCATTACCAGTGCATTGTAGAGTTTTAGAGCAGTGTCAGTGTTGAGATAGTCTCTAATACGTCGAAGGACTCCTAGTCTCTGTCTAATTTTTGCACTGATAGATTCCACATGCTTCTCCCAATTGAGGTTTTTATCCAAATGGACCCCAAGATATTTATAGTCATTCACATGATCAACTTCTTCGTTGAGGATAGTCATTGGCGGCAGAGTCGTCTTTTTTAGCCGCTTTTCTGACCCAAAGAGGGTCCACTTGCACTTCTTGACATTGAGGTGAAGTTTATTTGCTGTAAACCATGACGAAACTCTTGTAAGATCATCGTCAAGAGCGGATGTAATGTCATCAATGGAGTCTGCTGCGTAAAGTAAAACGGTGTAATCTGCATACAGCACAATTTTCGAGCGGAGGACTGATTTAACCAAGTGTTTTACATAGATGGTAAAGAGTATGGGCCCCAATATCGACCCCTGGGGGACACCATATGAGATGGGAAGTTTCTGAGAGAGAGCTCCGCCCTGTTGAACACATTGTGGAGCCTCGTGGTTCCTGGGATAGCCTCTAGTACACAGTTTCTTGAGAGCACTAAGAGCAACAGTTTGGGTGAGTGCTGTCTTTCACTTCTTCTATCTCCTTGAGCTAGCTTGGCCTGCCCCGGAGCCTCGGGGTTCCTGGGCTAACTGGACTAATTATGAGGATTAGTCCCTGTTCTTGTCAGATAATCAGCTATTCCTTTAGTACACAGGATAAGCTTATGAATAAAGTGTTCTATCCTCTCGAACCAAACTCTAGCTAGATATTCATTGGCATGGACCCCGTTCACCAGATCTTTGGATGTGAAATTCCTGATGGTTTCCTTCTTTTTTGTCTTTTCTTAATTTTGAAGTGTAGGCTTGTTTAGCTGTCAGGATAGTCGCAGTGTCCCTGATAATGTTTTTTTTTTTTCAATAATGTGCCTATTTACAGCCTCAACATCATATACTAAATTCCTCTGCTGATTTTCATAGAGTTCGCTCGTGGCCCACTCTTTGTTTTTACAGCTGCTTGCAGCCTGTATTACAGGTGGAATTATCGGAAAGCGTCTGACCATATAGGTAGTCACACTATTTCACCTATGGCCTTGAAACTTATCATTACAGTCTCAATATAATTTTATCTTGCTTCCATCAACTTTTGGTAAACTTCTGTGACATTAAAATTTTTATTTACGAAACTAAAATGTTCGTTTTTGGCGGGAGTTTCAAATGATCAGCTGCAGTGCAACCAGCACCAACAGCAGCCAGATCCAGTGTTTGCAGATTCAATAGAAAGAATGAAGGAAGGGATGAAGGAAGGAATGAAGGAAGGAAAAAAGGAAGGAAAAAAGGAAGGAAAAAATGAAGGAATAAATGAAGGAAAAAATTAAGGAATAAATGAAGGAATAAATGAAGGAAAGAAGGAAGGAAAAAATGAAGGAAAAAATGAAGGAAAAAAGGAAGGAAAAAAGGAAGGAAAAAGGAAGGAAAAAAGGAAGGAAAAGGGAAGGAAAAAAGTAAGGAAAAAAGGGAGGGGGAGGAAGGCAGGGAGGGAGTATATACATGTTGATAGATAGATAGATAGATAGATAGATAGATAGATAGATAGATACTAGGTCTATCTACAAGCAGCTGTTAAAGTGCTTGCACGTTATTTTTACTTCTATTGTACTTGATAATGTCCACAGGGGGGCTGTGGCTATGTGGATTTTCTTCCCAAATTCATCCAACAGATTATCAATGACACTTGTTATGTGGTTGACCTTGTTGTATATATATAGACTTTTATTTGACAACGGAATATCACATAGATACATGTGTCATAAATCAAAATTAAATAAATCATATAAGGAAATGAATATGCACAAAAGAGGGATACAACATCAACAAAAATACATACAATACCCATCCATAAACACAAATTTCTTGTTCTGTAATCAATCATTTTAAAGACTCTGAAATAGTATGGAAATGCTAACAACTTAACTAAAAATATAACATCAATAATTCACATTAGATCAATTGTAATTCTTTTTTTCATGCAATCATGAACGTATTTACCTATGACACCTATGACCACGCCATCACTATTCATCATAATTAATCTAAACCTTTCTGCTGTTCCTAAACTGTCCAAATTAGGTATGGTATCTCTTATTTTTTGCAACATAATTGTTCTCTCTGTTTCATAAAGTCTACAATTTAATAAGAAATGTTTCTCATCTTCAATTTCACCCGAATCACAGTACACACATTTTCTGTTTTCCACTGGAGTTTTTGGTCTAGTAAATCTCCCTGTTTCAATCGCAAGGTTATGTGAACTGATTCTAAATTTTATGAGACTTAACTGGTGACTAACGTTAAAATCCTGTCTTAAATAATTTTCAAGTTTAAATTCAGTTTTGAATAATTTGTAGGTTCTAAGTTTGGGATTTCTAACACTATCCTGAATTTCCATCATACACTTTTGCATAAAGTTGTTATGTATTTTTTCTTTGAATGTTAACAGATGCTTTTTTGAAAAGTTTTGTTGAACCCAACATTCATCTAAATTAACCTCATTCAGGATTTCTTTTATTGTAGTGCACCAATTTGGTCTACCTGAGTCTAATGATAACACTAGTGAATTATAAGCTTGTTTTACTAAACTGTTATCATAACTAATCAATCTTACTTTCATTTTTAACAATAATGGAAACCTCCCTGTCTCACTATACAGCGCTACAGTAGATGTAGACTGTTTCACTCTCAATGTCCTTTTCATATAGCTGAGATGAATTTTCTCGAATTCAGCTAATTCTTTGTTGTTAAACCAAACTTCAGAGCCATACTCCAAGATAGGAGATATTTGAACATCAAACATTTTAAATGCTAGTACGGGTTGCAAGTATCCAACGGAACATTTCACTTGTGTACTAAGTGCAAATTCTGCATTTCTGGCCTTTTCATTCAAATGTGAAACATTATTCTTAAACATTGCCCTCCTACTTGAAAATATAATAATAATAATAATAATAATAATGATTTGTATAGCGCCAGTTCCAAATTGACTTTGCTCACCGGCGCTTAATCGAGATATGAACTATGTGTAATACTTATTGAATAAATGTGTTTTAAGTTTTTTCTTAAACAATTCCAGCATCTGTTGTTGTCTGATCTCCTATGGAAGTATGTTCCATAGGCTTGGGCCTAAGTAACTGAAAGCTCTGTTTCCCCAACTGTTTCTTATATCAGTACGTATTGGCTCGAGCAGGTTCATTTCAGAGCTTCTTAAAGGGCGGGTTTTGGATTTGTGTTTTAAAAGATCAACCAAATATAGCGGAGCTTGCTTGCTCATAATTTTCCAGGTCAGGGTCGAAAGTTTGTATTCAATTCTGGCTGGAATGGGTAGCCAGTGCAGATTTTTCCTTTTCTCGGTTACGTGGTCTCGCCTTCTCAGTTTTTCAATTAGTCGGACTGCCGAATTTTGTGCTACCTGGAGTTTGTTGATAGATTTTGATTTTATTCCATACAGCAGTCCATTCCCATAGTCCAGATGCGGGGTAACAAGAGCGTTAATAACAGTTTTTGCATCTTCCTAATTTAAACAGTCTCGGTTCCGAGCTATGTTGCGTATATTTCGATACGCATCCTGACACATTTTTGTGACCTGTTTTTCCATTGTCATGTTTTTGTCGAAGATCACTCCAAGATTTCTTACATGGTCGGAAGACGCAATGTCTACATTATCCACATTTATTGATTGAATATCTAGGTTCTGTAGTCTATTTTTGGATCCAATGATAATCAATTCAGTTTTATCGCCATTATTGCACAGCTTGTTTTCATGTAGGAAAGAACGAATATCTTTGATACAGTTCTCCATTTTCCGCTTCGCTCCGGAAGCGTCATCTGCTTTGGGTTTGAAGGCCAGGATCAGTTGCTCATCATCCGCGTATTTTTGGTCTTCGATATTGTGTTTTTTTGCAACTTCGCTTAGAGGTGAGATATAGCTGTTAAACAGGATTGGACCTAGTTTAGAGCCTTGCGGAACACCGTAGATTAGCTTTTTAGATGCAGATTCAGTATCACCAACAATGACTGATTGTGTTCTATCTGATAGATAGGATTTGAACCAATTTAGAGCTATTCCTCTTATTCCATGAAGGTTTTGTAGCCTATTTAGCAGGATTTTATGATCAATTGTGTCAAAGGCTGCCGAAAGGTCCAATAAAACCAGCATTGAGACTTCCCCGTTGTTACCATTCAGCATGATGTCATTGTGAATTTTAGTAAGAAGCGTCTCAGTACTGTGAAAAGGTTTATAAGCTGATTGTCGAGGGTCATGAAGATTATTCTTATTAAGGTGGTCGGTATACTGTTGAATAACCGCTCCCTCAATAACCTTGCTAAGAAATTTCAGATTGGATACAGGACGGTAGTTTTTGAGTACCGTTTCCAGGTTAGATTTCTTGAGTAAGGGTCTTATGATAGCATGCTTAAGTGATTCCACATTGAAGTGAAGTATTCACTATATCAGTTATTACAGGCAGAAATTTGTCAAGGTGATCCTTTATGATCCAAGTTGGTAGTGGGTCCAGATTGGAGTGCTTAGGCGCCATTCGTGATATAATCTTTCTGATTTCTTCATGACTCATATCCCGAAAGGTGTGAAGTATTGAGCCTGCAAACTCACCGGAAGCATTCAATGTAGTGTTGTTCACTGCATTGCCGGTATGGATACTTTCATCCAGTTTTTGCCTAATTTTAGAGATTTTACTATCGAAGAATTCAGAAAATTCTGAAGCTAAGACTTTGTCTGTTTTGTTTGGTGGCAGTGGCAGGTCCTGGTTTCTATTTAAGGCCTTATTCACAATTCTAAAAAGCGCTTTTGAGTTGCCCCTGTTGTCATTAATTTTCTTGGCCAGTTCCCTCCGTTTTAGGGTTTTTAAGTGTATGTTAAACTTGTTTCTTTTTTCCTTGAAATTCGCCAGATCAGAATCTCGCCTTGTTCTGCGCCATTTTTTCTCAGCCCTTCTCTTTGCTGATTTGAAAACTTTTATATCTTCAGTGTTCCAAGGTGTGGGATTCCTAATTCTAATTGTCCTTACTTTTTCTGGGGCATGTTTATCAAGAACTTCAACTGCACCTTCATAAATGGCAATCAGCTGCTCTAACTTTTTCCCTTTCTTCATACTATGTTCACATTTCTTAAGTTTCGATGAGAAGAAGTGCCCAAGGTCAATCCTAAAGCTGTCTAAGCTGATGTTCCGAGTTTTCCTGTATTTAACTCGTTTCTCATTACGTTCACAAGTAGCTAAGTTTAGGTCCATAAGGATTGCATTATGGTCAGAGAGAAGATCATCCACTTTACAGGATCGAATAAGAGAACAATTCATTCTGCTAATAACAAGATCAAGAGTGTTGCCAGCTATGTGAGTCGGGCTATCAACATGTTGAACCAGATTAAACATAGCCAAAATGTCATTGAATTTCCTTGCATTGGACGAGGTAGGGATATTCATATGGAAATTGAAGTCTCCCATTATGAGAAGTTTTTTCTTATCGCTCTGAAATTGGGCTGCCAGCTCAGTGAACTCATCAAAGAATTCAGATAAAACATAAGGATTCTTGACGGAGGGTTCAGGACGATACACAAGAAGAACAACCATCTGGGCATTTATTTCAAGTGCCAAGTGCTCAAAGGTAGAGCTAGGTTTAGTATCTATCTGCTTTACTGGAATATTGGATCTATAAAGACAACCGACACCGCCTCCATTTCTTCCCTGCCTGGATTTCAAAATAAATCGAAAATCACCATTGTTTTCGAGTTCTCCAATTTCAGGATCAGTATCATTTAGCCAGCATTCAGTGAAAAGCATAACATCAATATCATTATCGGATCTATAATCATTGACCATATCAGTTTTATTTCTAAGGCTCCTGGCGTTCCACAAGCTAAATTTCATAATTCCCTTATTTGAGCAGTTATTTTTGAAATTCTGATTCACTACAGAGACACAATTTTTGGAATTTTGATTCGCCACAGAGACCAGATTCTTAGAATTTCTAGAATTTCTAGAGGGGTTGTGAAACCTTCCGGAGCCCCTCACTTCACTCTTTTTGACATAAGAAAAACAACAATTTGGGTATGCTCTCAACGATTTAATTACATGCCGGTAACAAAGGGGGTCAGTAACGTTCGGTGTCAGGGTTGGTCTCTGTGTGTTGGAATGTCACATTTTTCTTTTCTTCTCGTTCGGTTCATAGTCCTTATTGACACTGGTAATGTCCGACACTGTGGCTATCGCCTCACGCACACGGCCAGACAGCCCACTAATTAACACTCCGTCCATCGCCGAGTCTTTGTCTTCTCTCCCTCGGCCCGAAGACTCCATCCATTTGCCAATTGTCATTTGTACCCCGGTATCGTCTGTGATTTTCTTTATGACGTTGCCTCCTTTCCCAATTACTTTGCCGATAACTTCCTGTTTTAGTGGCAGGAAAGCCTTGACCTCAAATTCGCCAGTAGTGACCTCCTTGTTTCTGGGTCTGATCTTAGTAGCATTGATTTGAGAGTTCAAGTCATCGGTGAAGGTTGTTACACACTTATCAGATGGAGTAATACCATCCCCACGCAACAATGATGAGCGAAGTCCTTTGGGGCTAATGTTAATGATCTCAAAACTCTGGTCGTCCCTGTCGAGCTCGCCAAGTTTATGGTTAAACAAATTAACCTGGACGGATTTGGGAGAGTTTGGTGGAAGTGACACACAATAGGTGGTACAGTGTTTTGCAAAGCGCTCAGCAGCCGTCAGGACATCAGAGAATACACTACCAGCGCCCCGGTTTTCCATGATATCTGTGGTTCCCGTTATCAACACGATGATGTCAAAAATAGCGATATCCTCCGTGCTGATTCGATGCAATTCACTCACTTTATGCATTTCGAAATTCCAGTCTATTTTGTCCGAGTCGAGCTTCTTAGCGATCTCAGCAGAGCAGTTGTCATGGATAATTAGACCACTAGGTTTAACGGCCTCAGGTTGGTTTGCAAATTCTTTAAGTAGATTCTCATAGTCATGTTCCTTTTCCATAAGTAGGCCTTTCGCAACATCGATGTCATTCTCGAGGCATCCTAGTAGTGCTTCATTATTCCTAAGCTTGGCCGTCAGGTCCTTGTTATCTCTCTTCAATAGATCAAGTTCCTCTTTGAGAGCGACATATTCTCTGGTACGTTTCGGATCATAGTCTGTGGGGTTTTCAGAGTTGTTTCTGACTTTCGGTGGTCGGCCTCTGCGTTTCACTTGTTTGGCTTCGTTGCCATTGTCTGCTTCCTCATTTTCAACATTCGGAATATCATTCTCCTTGTCGTCGCCATCCAGGTTCATGACGAGTACTTTGTCGTCCTCATTGTCTAGGGTCCAGTCCACGTTACCTTCAGCCATATTTCTGAAATCATTAACAGATTGGTTATTCATGCTGTTCATTATAGTCAGTGGTATCACATCAAATCCTGCTTTACTCTGGGTGAAATCTATATAAACCTGTCAATCTATATAAACCTGTCAGGTTGGATTAAAGAATTGGGAGCTTCCAGGTATAAAATCCACTAATTACCAGATAGACTGAGATAACATATATAGTCTATAACGCCTCCTGGATATTATAACCATGGCAGTTCAAAGTATATGACAATTTTATGGAATTACAACCGTCCCGTCAAATTAGGTATGCCAGTATAGGAATAGGAATAAGTACTGGAGTCTAGAAGATATATTACAACAGCTCAAATACTTAAGTAGCCCCAATTAGTTTGGTTGGGATGAGTTCCAATTTCGGTATTTATTGCCTATTATCTATAGTATATCAGCCAGAATAGAGCGCGTTAAGTATTGAGGTACCGTAAAGTTGACTGGAAGTAATTAATATAGTACGAACCAGGTGCAGTTGATATGTTACAGATTTGGTGCACTCGAAAAATATACGAGCTGGGTACAATTAAATTTGACAGCTTGCGTACAGGTAGATGGGATAGTGCGCATATAAGAATAGACAAATGTGACAAGTACGAGTATGGGAAGTATGATAGCCAGTTATATATGCTGCGTACAGGCGGCTTGTCAAGGATAGAAACCTCAGAAAATATTAAGTATGTTTGTTGCGTACGGGCAACCTGGTAAATACACAGAAACAACAACTTGTTGTGTACAAGAGCCTGGATTTGAGAAGTTATGAAATTTGTTGCTTAGATTTACGGCAGTTATAAAATTTGTTGCGTACTGGCAATTTGGGTTTAGAAAGTTAAATAAATAAATTAATTTATAGAGGTTGGTCTGAGAGAATACTAGATTAGCTGCGTACAAGCAACTAAACTGAAGTTGAAGAATATTAAAGAGAAAGGAACTTTGGTATAGGAAAAAAGAAATTAAATAAATAATGCGTACAGGGAACTTATCAAATTCAGAAAATCTTAAGTATGTTGCGTACAGGCAACCTGGTAATAAATTGACAGAAATAACCAATTTGTTGCGTAGAGGCAACCTGGATTGACAAGAATAAATTTACGGTAGATATGAACTTTGTTGCGTACAGGCAACTATGGTTTAGAAAATCAAGTAAATTTACAGGAATTCAGAAAAATTGTTGCGTAAAGGCAACCTGGTAATTCACAGAAATAACAAGTTAGTTGCGTACAGGCAACTAGGATTGAGAGAATAAATATACAGCAGTTATGAACTTTGTTGCGTACAGGCAACTTTGGTTTTGAAATTTAAATAAATATACAGGAATTAAGAAAAATTGTTGCGTACAGGCAACTGGCATGTGAGATAAGGTTAACTTAGAGTGGTAGGTACGAGAAAATACTGGATTAGATGCGTACAGGCAACTGGCAAGAAAGATAAAGGGCAAGGTAATTTAGAGTGGTTGGTCTGAGGAAATACAAGGGTAGTTGCGTACAGGCAACTAAACTGAGGTTGAAAATATTTAAGAAGAAAAAGAAAATCAATTTGTTACGTACAGGCAGCTTAAAATATAGGCTAGAGATATATATGCAGGCTTAAGTTTAGTAGTACAGTGGGGGTTGTGTGTTACGTACAGGCAGCACATATACTAGAAGATATATGTACAGTTTGAAAATGTGGATTATAAAATATTTGTATGAATATGAAAGTTTCTCAGAAAATTCGTTGGCTACCTGAAGAGTTGTGAATCCAAAGATTGTTCCTGGGTTGCTCGTTGTTGTAGGCTCGTTGTTGTGGGCTCGTTACCAAACAGTTGATATTAAGTTGCGATGTTAAGTTGTTACCGGCTATCTGGAAAAATAACAGCAGAGTGAAGAAAAACTGTCAAAATGTATAAACCAGGACAGAATGGCAAGCGAGTATAGATGGGGTGAATTTAAGTAGGGAGTGTAAGGTTTAAAGATGGTATAACAGTTGAGAAAGTGTTGAGAAGTAGTTGAAAGCATCAATATGACACCTAAGTATTTATAGTTGTCAGTGATAGCGATTTCATCAACCCCATATTTAAATTGAAAGTTTACAATTTCTCTTTTCTTTCTAAACACCATTACATTAGTTTTATTAATGCTTAAAATAAGATGCCATTTTGTACAAAACGTATATAAACCATTTATTAATATCTGTAACCCCTTTGCTGACTCTGAACAAAGAACCATATCATCTGCGTATAGCAAATGAGTTACAATATTGTCACCTATTGTGATTCCTTGACTAACATCTAAGTACTTGTTGAGATCAGTTAGATATTCAGTGAAGAGATTAGGACTCATTATACCCCCTTGTAAAACTCCATATTCACTTTCTATTTCTTTGCCTACTTTACCTTTCCATTTTACACGACATTTTGCTTTGGCATACATATCCATTAGTAATTTCAGCATTTTACCTGATAAACCTCTTTGACCTAACTTATAATACAATGCATTGCCGTTGACATAATCGAAAGCTTTGGTAAAATCTACAAAACACACCCACAAATTTTTGTTCCTCGTTTTTTGTAATGAAATCATAGAATTAAGCATGAATATGCTATCCACAGTGCTACATCCTTTTTTAAAACCAAATTGATGACAGTCATCAATCTCTAACACGATATTTTTGAAAACAAGTCTTTCGTTTAGAATTGATTCTAAAATTTTACCAACGGCTGGCATTACCGTTATCTTTCGGTAATTATCAGCTATATTGACAGAATTTTTCTTATGGACTGGACTAATGAGACCCACAGCCCATTGTTCGGGCCATTCACCACTTTCAAAAATTTTGTTGAACAATACTCCTAATAATGAAATTATATTACTAGGTGCATACTTCAGAAATTCTCCTACAATGCCATCATTTCCACTTGCTTTATTGTTTTTGAGTGTCTTCAGATGCAATTCAATCTCATCTTTACTAATTACAGCATTGCATATTTCATCAGTCATTGCATTTGGTTGTACAATATCCTCATTAATAACTTTTGATTTGATTTCATCCATGTATTGTTGGTCAAAGTATTCTACAGCAGGAGGCAATACCTGGCCTTCAAAATAGGATTCAAAGTCCTGTAAAGTCAGATTGCTATTATTTATTGTTTTATTCTTTAATGATTTCCAGATATTCCAATATGTGGCTGGGTTTTTGGATTTACACTCATTCAGACGGTGACGAATGTCATTGAAATAGTCCCTTTTTGATTTTTGTATTATTCTTTTATATTCCCTTTCTAATTCCCCGTATCTTTCTGCATATATGTGTATACTGATATCAAAATTCTTAGCATATTCATGAACTTTTTTCTTGATATTTTTACAATCTTCATTAAACCAGCCACTTTTGGGAAATACTGATTTATTTGATTTCCTTGTTTTGAAATTTGGCTTTGCTGCAGCTTCAATTATATTTTGAAACATATTACCTATTTCACAGCTGCTTTTATTAGGAGCTTCAGTAATCAACAAGCTTTCAAGTTCCTTACAATTTCCACTTTCAAAGCTTTCTTTGTATTTTGTTAGTTTAGAAGGATCCCATCTGTATACTTTTGGCTCCACTCCAAAGTTTTCTCTAGCTTTGTATGATTCACAACCTTGCATTTCAATTTCAAAGAATAATGCTCTGTGATCAGATTCTGGATGTTTTGAAAGAATTTTAAATTCCTTAATGCAACAAAAGAAATCATGTTTGGTCAACAAATAATCAACTACACTGGCTCCTCCATTTGATTTATAACAAGTAAAGTCACCTGTGTTATTGGTGTTTCCAACACGACCATTGACTATTCTAAAATCTGTGCTTTTACAAAAATGTATCAACTGTCTACCATAATCGTTTACCCTATTGTCTTTACTTTTTCGTTCAGGGTATATCACATTACGATCAATGGCAGTTTCTACTGGGCATATTAAGTCAAACAAATCACCATCTTTGCCTGGTACCACATCTAATTCATCATTAAGATTTCCAGTTCTGGCATTTAAGTCACCACATAATATAATATAAGAGTCATTCCCTCTTTTTTTGAGAACTCTTCCTTCAGGATATTAAAATAATCAGTTCGCACAGAGGTATTATGGATATATGATGAATCTAAAGGAGAAAAATAAATGCATCCTATCAGTAATTCTTTAGACAAATCAAAACATTTTAACTCTAACCCACACAATACATTCTTGATTTGTTTCGAAAGTTACTTTGCTGAATAATTCAGATCTAATAAAAATACCAATGCCACCGGATCCATTCGGAGCCCTATGATGCTTAAATTTCCTAGGAAAATCTTTATAAACAAAACCTGGTATGCAGTTATAGAATGATTCCATGTTTTTTTCTGAATGTGTTTCTGTAAGTATCACAATATCATGGCTAAATAATTGAACCTGTAAGTCAGAACATTTAAGTTTGTCCCCTAATCCTCTAATATTCCAACATAATATACTAAATTTACAGGGTTTCTTTTCTAAAATAGGTAATTTACCGACTGATATTTCAATTGGACGTTCTGACAGCTGATCATCGTTATTTGTACAAATGATGCTAGGTGTAGAGACATCAATGTGGTCATAGCTGCCTTGGCTAAATACTATTCTTCAGTACAAAATCCTTGATACTTGAAACCAGACGCTTCTGGTGTAGTGTATTCCATCTCTCAGTGGTAGATCTGTATTGTCAATGTAAACCAGTCTGTCATTTGTAGCACATAGTTCTTGCGACTTTCTGCTGAGATTCACCAATTTACGACTCAGCTGGGTTTCATGCACTGCAGTTGAAATTCCATTAATCAAAATTGTTGCTTCAGGAAATAACATATGAGCCGCCAAGTATGTGTCCAAAGTGTCCTTCATTGGTCGGTCATCCCTTCTTGCATCGATGTCTCCAGTATGAAGAAAAATATGAGAAGGTGTGTCTTCTGACCTCAAACTGGATAAGCGACTTTTTATTTCATGAGATGGTGTGCCACCGTATACGAAGGCTGATGCATCAATGCCTTTGCTGTTCAATTCAGTTGCTACTCCTCTGATATTAGAGTTTCCGATTAACAAAATGGAGAGACATTTGCTTGATGATTGCTGTGGCATTGGGACATTATGAGTAGAATTTTCCTGAATCACTTCAGCCGAGGATTGCACCTTTCTGGATGGAGCAGCTGACACAGCAGTAAATTCCTCATTCTTCAGAGAATTACGGAGTTCCATCAGTAATTTTCCCATCATATTAAATCCTTTCAGATTTGTGCCGCATCCCCAATAGTCATCAGTTTCTATGTTGTGGACGAGCTCCTTATTTCCCGTTGACATGAGAGCATTTTTGAAGGATGGAGATTGATTTGCCTTACAATGTAGAATTGCGAGCATAATTTCCGACTTGCACTCGTGCCATGCTAGAGTTTGGTTGATGGACTTTGCTTGTTTTTTCGCTTGTTGTGGTGACTTGGAGTTTAAGATTCGAATTGCAGTTGAATTTTCCTTGTGAAAAAGGGCCTTTTTGTGTTGGTACGCTTGTTCCACACTGTCATATTTTCTGCCTTGGTAATCAATTTTCATTTCAGAAAAGTTAGAAAACACATGATAATTTCCATTTGCCCGAAAAAGAATTATTTCTTTTGAGTCAGTCACAAGAGGGGGCGTTTCTGTCAGTTCCATCATAGGTACATTGTTAATAACTGACTCAGAGTTAGAAGCCGTAATACCAGTAGTCGCAAGAGGGGGCGTTTCTGTCAGTTCTATCATAGGTAAACTGTTAATAACTGACTCAGAGTTAGTAGCCGCAAGACCAGTAGTCGCAGGAGGGGGTACTTCTGTCAGTTCCGGCATCGGTAAATTGTTAATAACTGACTCAGAGATAGAAGACGCTAGTCCAATAGTCACAGAAGGGGGCACTTTTGACAGTTCCGTCATAGGAAGATTGTTAATGACTAACTCAGACTTAGAAGACGCAAGAGGGAACGCTTTTGTCGGTTCAGTCATAGTAGTAGGGGTCGCAATCAAGACAGGGGTCGTGGCAATATTTTGGGGCTCGGCCTTAAACTTCATGTTGACTTGCAAGTTTAGACTAACGATTTGTTCTTTTGCAACCAACAGTTCTGCTTTGAGATTATTAATTTCCTGATTTGCCAGAATTAATTGTTTAAGAAATTCTTCTAACAACGGAGTGGGAGGGGGAGATTGAAATTGTAGCAATGCAGAACTATTCAGTACTGACCAGGGAATCGTTGACCCAATTAAAATTGAATCATCTTGATCGTCAATGGGTGCAGGAACGGTAGATGAAGCTGGTGAAACTTGAGTGGGAACAACATTAGAAGCTTGAAAATCGGGAGATGGAGACGGAAAAACTATTTTTGGGGTGCTTCCAGATAACGACAAAGGAAGATGAAGAGATGAATCGGCTTTAACTGGAGTTAATGAAGGACTTGATGCATAACTTGAATGATTTGAAGGAGTCTTTGAACTTGAGGTTAGTTGACTTGAAACTGGACTTTCAAAGGGAGACATTTCAGGCCTAAAAGAGTCAGTTAAATAATACTGGAAGTCAGGGTTAATCTTAGGCCTACGGGTTCGAGACGAACGAAGGTTCATTGTCAATTAGAAATTCCCGGGTTAAGACATTGTCATTTTTAAATCCATGGAGCACTGTTAGACCTTTAAAACTTGAACTTTATAACTTGTACTTGAAGTTTAGAACTTTAACTTGAGCTTGTTATTGTTGACTTTACATCTTTAAATTTTGCTTGTTAATGTTGACTTTATATCTTTAAATTTCCTTGAACTTGTTTAGTTGGACTCTTGAACTGTAACTTGAGCTTGTTATTATTGAATTTATATCTTTAAAATTTTGCTTGAACTTGCTATAGATGGACTTGAACTTGACTTGGACTTGACTTTTAAACCTTGGACTTGACTTTTACTTGACTTTTACTCACATGATCCAACAAGTAATGAAGACAGTATGTTCCATGCTTGATCTCAGGTTCTCAACATCTGTAAGTTCCCATCACAAAGTTCAAAGTTCATAGTTCACAAAGTTCAAAGTTCATACTTCTTGACAGCGCTTGTGCTCCAACGTGAAATCTTGTAGCATCATTAAGATGTCAAAACAAAAGTTCTGTCAAAACAAAACACAACGGTCGCCATTTTGAATGTTTGTTGACAATAACAGAACGATCTCACTGGCGATTTTCGAGACTTTGAAATATTTTCTAACGAAAAATGTTCATCCCGAACGATCCTTGCTCATTCACGAATTAATCTAGTCCGTGTGCAATGCTGTCATATCCAATTTATCACGTTTCGTGTGATTAATTTTATCCACGATTTGTGCAGGGAGTACCGCTTTCTGTACCGCTTTCTGGTCGGTGTTGTAGGATAGCTTCTTTTTCCTCTTTACTTCACTCAAGGTCGTGAAGCTACAGATGCCCACAATCTTGTTTTTCTTTAGCTGACGAGCAAGGTAGAGTGTGTAAGCTTCGTCCCGGTTCAGATCCTCAGCTTGTAGATGCCGGTGTTTTTCAACATTCTGACTCATTCGTTGTAGATGGCCTTTGCCTCCCATGTGGAATTCATTGTCACTAGGATCTTGTAGTTCCTCTTTTCAGTGGTGACAGCAGAAATCTGGTTTGCGGTGATTGATTTCAATTCAGCACTTTTCTCAAGAATGGCATTTCTGTATTCCTGTTGAAGAGCATTGAATGCTATTTCAATGCTGGCTCTGTCAGACATGGTGTCTCTTAAACCTACCATTAATTTGTCACTCAAAGTTGGTAAAAATCAGCCGTTGTGTCTAGTGTGTCTTTTGCTGACTTAGAGCTCTTGGCCTCAGACCAAAAACCGCAGGAGATTGATCAGAACTAGTGGTCAGAAGCACTGGTGACACTGCCGTACCCCTCGAACCGATCCTACCATTACTGTCATTAGGTTCTTGACCAATTGACATAAGGATAGCCATTTTTATGTCCTGCAAAAACCTTGTCTGGAGCTGAAGCATTTCAACAATGGAATCATGAGAATATTTCTGAAATAAATAATGCTGCAACAGATCTGGCCAGGGAATTTGAACAAATAAAACCCTGTCCTTTCTCGATGCTCTTCTTTGCTGCAACATATCCTTAATCCTACCAAATTCTTCGGAACATTGGTCATCTTCTATTGTTTTGCTGTGGTAGTAGTAATGAGCGACAGTCTTATCTTGTTCTTTTTCCTCTTAGTTAGGCTATATAAATTGCAGCCGCAGATACTAGTAGTGTCTCTGGATCAGTATGGTAAGACTTTGATTCATGGAAGAGTCTCGTTGCAGTGGCACCACCAGCAGAAATAACGTTGAATGTAGAAAATTCTGCAACATATTTAAATCAAATTTGAAAATAACTTTGAGAAAAAAAAACATTTAAAATGTTTCTTCACTTAACTACAAGGTTAAATCAAAATCTAGTTACCAACCATGGTAAGTCACTGGCATTGAAGGACGTATTGAAATCCACCTTGATGTCAACATTTGCCTCATCGTTAATGTGACCCAGAGCCAGATGTGTTGTAGTTGACTTCAGCACCACCCAGGATGGCCAAGACTCTTGTATTTTGCTGGCATCTTTGCCTAGTTCACCAAACGTGTAATACGACATTTTTTCGGGGACGATTGGTGCAGGTCGGTCAGTCTGAAAGTAAAAATGAAAATAAAATTTGGGTGACTGTCTCATTGTAGTACACAGTAGAACAGAATTTTAATTGATAGTTGGGTTCAAATCTCACCCCGGGAACTCACTTTAGTCCGGACCCATGTGGCATTAAATGGAGGCGGGTTGTATCCAGTATCATATGCTGGGGCAACTGAAAGACCCTGGGCATCCCAAAATTAATAGGATATGTGCCAGACTCAGTCTTCTCATCTCATCATCATACGGCGATCGCCTGCCTCGATATAGCCCACTAAGGTGCTACAGAGGCGTAAAACACAAACAAACAAACTTCTATTGTACTTGATAATGTCTGCAGGGGGGACCATGGCCATGTGGATTTTCTTCCCAAATTCCTCCGACAGATTATCAATGACACTTGTTATGTGGTTGACCGTGTTGTCGGCGTTGTAGGATAGCTTCTTTTTCCTCTTTACTTCACTCAAGGTCGTGAAGCTACAGATGCCCACAAAGACTAGTATAAAGTCATAAGCTTGTTTTCATGATAAGCTTCTGATTCTGTAACCTACGCCTTCTAAAGTTGGGCCCCCTCTCCTGCTAACTTCCACATTAATTAGACTGTTCGGTATCTCCGGCAGGAGTTTACTAGTCTGAATAAATTCGTCTTGACCCAGACCCCTTGAATCGGTAAGTATAAGACAATGGTATACTTCCCTTCCTTGTTTGTCTGTCATTTTCGGCATGTTTCACGTCGTCTGAGTTTGCAAATTTGCCGCCATGCTTGTTTTCGTGCCGATCATTTTATGTCAAGTTTCTACTCTCAGCTTCTGGCCACAAAGTGACTCTGAAGTCCCGAATTTTGCCTGTCAGTTCTTCACGGAGGCGTAATCCATTAATTGAGCTGATATCAAGTAGTAAATATGGTTTAAGGACACTTAATTCCATTAAAAGCTTCGTAATTGTCGAGCCGATTTTTTCTTTGTGTCGCCGCCTCGTGCATGTGCATCACCCTCAAATAATGACACGTTTTTTTATTTCACCTTTTTTCTCATTCAGAATTCTCATCCTAGCTTTATCATGACATATTTCAGCATTTCGATCCCTCGGGCTTAAACAGAATATATCAGCTTTCCTGAAAAATCCGTGTGACAATTAAATTATTTGACCACAGTCGCCGCATGAATTTTGTCAACAACACCACGTGGGAAAAATGGCGACAGCTCTTGTTTTTTGTTGAGAGTTTTTTTCTCATATGTGAACATTTTCGGTCTTTTTCTTCTGTCCGGCTTGAAAACTCTTAACTTTTGTTTGCGGTTAATAACTTTTTTAACTGTATTTCTGTGTTATCATCTGGCTGCACATAACACCATCTGTGGATAATATTGAGCTGAGTAATGTACTAATGAAATCGCTTTCTAAATATGCCTCTTTCTGCAAAGATCTCGGCTTCGCAACTCCCTTCCTTAACTTGAAGAAAACGGTGTGAAGTGCTTCTCTGTTTATCTTATGCACCTTTACAGATGATTTCATATTTGTAGACACTGAAACTGAATGTGAATTATTTTCTAGGAAATGTTATTCAATTGAGAAAAGTGATGTCATGAGTACTTTTTCCCTGTTGAATACAGAAAAATCCATATTCAGTCTCAGTGTCTACAAATACGAACAAATACGAAATCATCTGTAAGCCAATAATACTTGCAAAACATAAAACGATATCTACTACTTTGTTCCTCCAGGAAGCTTTATAAAGCTGGAAAATAAAACGACAAGCTTAATTCATCCAAAAGAATGCTTAATCTTCATATAGAAATCACTTATTTAAGCATCACAATATTCCATTGATCAAGATCTTAAACCATGCGCACTTTAACTTTAGATCGGGATGTAATCCGTCATACGGCTTCTTTCAGCTGTAACGTAGAGCACGGTTGTGTATGCCCAAAGCATATATAATCACTCACAAATATCCACAAAAGACTGTCGTGGATTTTGGCTTAGTCTTTTGACTTTGACCAAAGAGCCTATTTAACTATTAGCCTATTTGATATTAGGCTCAATTTTCATTGGCTATTTGATATTAGATTGGAATCTCATTGAATTCTCAGTGTGTCCAATGAGAATGAAGCTTAATATCCACTGGCCAATCATGGCTCTGTGGATATTAGGCTTGACTGTCATTGGCTGGGATATTTGGCCGGATTCTCATTGGACTGGATATTAGATGGCATTCTCATTGGACAAACTATTAACTACAGTGCCCCCTACTGTGGATAGTAGAGTGGATTTTCATTGGTCAAGATATTAGGGCGTATTCTCATTGGTCAGTCCACTATTATCCAAAGTTGGATATTTGTCAAAATCCATTATAGTATAAAAGAGTTATTGCGAGTGACTTGGGCATGTATCCAAAGTATGAGATCTTTGCCAAAATCCACTATAGTCTGGAGTAAGCGATATTGAGTGATTTAGGCATGCGCCCAAAGGACCTATATTTTGCCCAAAGGCCTCGCGGATATTTTGAAGGATTCGATGACTTTGGGAAAGTCATGCCAAAAGGAGTCATAATGCCCAAAGGCCCTATAGATTGCCCAAAGACCCTATAATTTGCCAAAAGACCCTATATTTTGCCCAAAGGCCTAATATCCATGCCCAATAGGCCTATTGGGCACAATAGTGGATTTTGGCGGTAACAACGGTTTTGACGCTGTCCTACCCCTCAAACCGATCCTATCAATAGGTTCTTTGGCCAATTTACATTATGGGTAGCCATTCTTAGCATTTAATTCTCTAATAACTTAATTTACAAATGCTAGTTCCTCCTTGAATAACTTTGTCGGGAGCTGCAACATTTCAACAATGAAATCATGAGAATAGTTCTTAAATGAGTAATACTGCAACAGATCTATCTGCCTGGGGAACAAATAAAACCCTGTCCTTCGTGATGCTCTTTCTCTGCTGAAGCATATCCTTAATTGAAAAACATATTTTTTCCGAACATCATCTTCTACTGTTAGGCTGCAGTGGTAATTGGTAACAGTCTTTCCTTGTTCTTTTTTCCTGTCAGTACGGTCACAAATTCCAGCTGCAAATACAGTGAGGCCTACTAGTAGTGTCTTTGGATAAGTATAGTAAGACTTGGATTCATGGAAGAGTCTCATT
Source organism: Platynereis dumerilii (assembly GCA_026936325.1). Taxonomy (NCBI): domain Eukaryota; kingdom Metazoa; phylum Annelida; class Polychaeta; order Phyllodocida; family Nereididae; genus Platynereis; species Platynereis dumerilii. Next base: position 17,141,359 of record JAPTHN010000007.1, read on the forward strand.
ACAGGGTGGTCAAAAAAAAAACTTTACACTTATGAATAATTTTTTGGATGACGCTCATTATAACAATTGCTTATTTTTCAATGCAAAAACATCTTGTATAGCAAAGAATAACTCTTCTAGAGATAATTTATTCATTCGGAGGTCCTTTTGGACTGATGACTTTTCTGTAGTGGGCCTAAATGATGCAGAGGTGTCAAAAATGTAACTTTGTGTCCGTTTTTCCCATACAAACGTAATGGATGCCTTTGTTGGGCAACTAAGGTCTGCGGTGTCTTGCAGGGATCTGCCTCTAAGTTTGCCCGCCCCGAATAATCAAATTGATTGAGATCTTGAGATAACAGGGGCCACATTGTCCCGCCAAGAAACTTGACAGAGTGAACCTTGATCCAGTTCTGGGCTTTCCAAGGGAGTGTGGCTGATGCCCTGTCTTGTTTGAAGATCAAATTATCTGTAGCATTGTATGTCTTATCTATCCAGGGCTTCAGACATTCTTTCAAGATGTTAATATGTACTTTTCATGTGATTTCAACACCCTGATCATCCACCTTCAAACCGCTTTGTTTTAAAATCTTATAATGGCCATAGTGAAGTCTGAACTTGCTCTAGCACCTTCTGGTTTGTGCTGAATTGTGCCTCTGTCTTCTCAATTTCATTTTATGTTGTATATATTTTGTTCTATGAAGCTCAGTAGCTTCAAAATTGCTGATGGGCCATGAACAACCCTGAGTAGTAAAAACGCAGGAGCACTCCCAGCTTCCATTTTGTCTACTATCAAAAAAGTAATGACCGGTTTTAATCATTGCCAATTTTCCAAAGATCTAACATACTTGGCTTGTATACACAATAAGTACCCAGGCACTGACTCAATCATGGCAGCCTGGAAAATGAAATATCAACTGTAAAGTTTTTTTGACCACCCTGTAGAGTGGCACCACCAGTAGAAATAACTTTAAATCTAAAACATTCTGCAACATCTTTAAATCACAAAATTTTCTTCAGGATTGTTTTATTTATATATTATTTTATCATTTCCATTTACATAATAATAATAATGCTTTTATTGACATTAAAATATCAGAAATGATACATTTGTCAGTGTTAGTATTGCAAGAGAACAGGGGTTTAGTCCATGCCCTGGGGGTCATTTGTGTGACCGAGAGAGGGAGAGCGTTTGACTTCATATTCTGTTACTATATGGTCTGGCCTTTAAAAAAAATCAGGGTAGACATCTGGCGGCATGGCAGGTTAGGAGAAATCCAAGATGGCGGCCAATATGGCCGCCGTGACAAGAAAATGGGTTAAATTGCTCACAGTAACACTACAGAGGTGTGTAATACATCAAAATAGGGGTTTTCTGGGATGCTGAATCTAAATATGTACCAAGAAAACCTCTTACTACATTTTCTGCTGAGATATTGAAGATGGCTGCCAAATCAAGCCAAAATGGCAGCCGTGAATGGAAAAACACCTGTTTACTGAACAACAAACACTGCACAGGCATATATTACATCAAAATAGGGGTTTTCAAGGATGCTGAGTTCAATAATTCACAAATAAAACCTCTAGCTCCCTTCAAATTGGAGAAATCCAAGATGGCTACTGATATGGTGGCCAGAAAGTCCTAGAAAAACACCTAAGTTGCCCCCAACAAACACTAAACAGGTGTGTGAAACACCAAGATAGGGGTTTTCAAGGTTGCTGAGTTCAATAATGCACAAATAAAACCTCTTGCTCCCTTCTATTTTGAGAAATCCAAGATGACCACTGATATGGTGGCCACAAAGTCCTGGAAAAACAAGTTTGTTGCCCCAAGCAACACCTAAAAAGGGTTACAAGGATACAGCAAAATAAGGTTTTTCCAGGTTCTAGAGTTCAAATAAGCATGCATGATAATTCTTGCATTTTTTTATTTTTAGTAATTCAAATTGGCTTATGGTATGACTGCCATGAAGGTCTGAAAAAATACATAAGTTGCTCACAATACACAACTTTTTGGTGTAATGCATCAATACGGCAGATTTTAGGGTGGCTGTATACATGCAAATTCTTCATATTTTCCATTGTTGGATGGCTGCAACTAAATAGAACCAGTGTAGATACCTGTTCAGAGGTGTCTCAGTAAATTTGTGAGAAAAAAAAGACTGGTCTGAGATACTGTGAGATAGGGCAACATCATTTTCAATGACAGACAAAATATCACCTGCATCATTTAGGCCTTTGTGGAGAGAACTATAGCTGAACACACACCTGTTAAGAGAGAAAGAACAAGAGAAATAGTTTTTTTTTTGGTCACACTTTCACATTCTGAATTCATAGTATGAAAAAAACTATGTGAATGACCAAGATACCTTGATCGTAACTATTCACTAAGTTTGTCGACGTGAGGCACTATTCCAACTTCAAAATCCCACAATGAATACATAAGAGTCTCAGTGATGTACTCCATGCAGTTTTTTCCCTGGCATACACAAGCAATTGCATGGTACCTGTGGCACTATTACTCACCAGATACTCACTGCGAGATCTATTCCAATAACAGGGGCTACTGAGTGTCCATGTCTGCAATTATTATTTCCCCAACAAAAATAATAATTTGGTTATCAGATTGTCACTTACAGAAAAAGTTCCACATTCTGATGATGCTTGACTTATCTGGTTAAACTGGGCCCAGCCCAATAGTTTTCTGATCATAAAGGAACATGATCCACATTACGTTGTATTTAACCCACTTTTCACGGTTTAATGTTGTTGTTTTTTTTTTCATGTTAATATATTGAAGATAATGCAAAGTTCTGGATATTCTTTGGGCATTTAGCAAGTGCCACTAAGACCACAAATCTGCTCAAATTTGCAAGCTATTCAGGCAAACAATTAATTAAAGTAACTCACATGCAATTGCTTACCTTTCACATACATGTGAAAGAACCACACTAAATCTAAAGGGGCATTTGGTAATGAATTTCCTCATTAAGATATTCCACGAATCAAAAGGTCTGTGGATACTTTGACAATTGTATAGTGTCAAAATTTGAATCATGAAGTTCACAAAATCCTGAGATTCCTTGTCAAATAGTCTTAGAGCTAATATAGCTTGGCTTCAATGAGCAAAAACTATTATGGAACATTTCAAACTTGAATGTATTGCTTTTTTGGCTTTAATCACTGTATTACATAAAATCCATACAATGTTTGTCACTGGTTTTTGTTTTTGTTAATTATGAAGCATCATCTAAGACTGTACATGTGGGACAATACCCCCCCCCCCTTTGATTGGCTTCCAGTTCCAATAGGTCAAAATAAGCGTTATTTTGATGTATAACACACCTCTAGTTCTGTGTGACCAATTCATCCATATGGCATATTCCCTCCATGGCAGCATGGTATTGCACCATCTTGGAATTCTCTCAAACACTATTATAGTCCCACGGTCAACATGGTCTATAAAGAGTTATGTGAAGTCAGTGTACACTCTTTCAAAGACGGATTTGTGTATTCACAGCTGCATTGTTTCTGGTAAGAATATTCCTTTTCACAACTGGACTTGGATACCCAGATTTTGATGTGCTACATTTTTGAAAACTTTTTGCTCAGATACAATAATTTAAAGCCTTTTCCACAGCTTCATTGAAGCCGCAGCCACCTTGAATTCTAAAGACGGAAAGAGCAAGAAGTTTCACGCATATGCGGAAAGAGCAAGAAGTTTCACGCATATGCTATTGTATTCAGCATGCCAGAAAATGCCCGTTTTGCTGTATCATACTATCACTATTCACATGCCTTCTAAATGTTTGTTGTGAGCAAAATAGGTTTTTTTGTCAGGGGTTCAAATGGCAGCAATCTTGAAAGTCTCAAAATGGAAAAGTTTAAGCGGTTTCATGCCCAAAGTTGGACTGAGTTATCCTAAATACACTTATTTTTAATATGACATATTGATAGTGTAAGGGGGGAAACTTACGTGTTTTTCTAGGACTTTTTGGCCACCATATCAGTGGTCATCTTGGATTTCTCGAATTAGAAGGGAGCTAGAGGTCTTATCTGTGCATTATTGAACTCAGCAACCTTGAAAACCCCAATCTTAATGTATCACACACCTGTTTAGTGTTTGTTGGGGGCAACTTAGGTGTTTTTCTAGGACTTTTTGGCCACCATATCAGTGGCCATCTTGGATTTCTCCAATTAGAAGGGAGCTAGAGGTTTTATTTGTGCATTATTGAACTCAGCAACCTTGAAAACCCCTATTTTGATGAAATATATGCCTGTGCAGTAGTTGTTGTTCAGTAAAACAGGTGTTTTTCCATTCACGGCAGCCATTTTGGCTTGATTTGGCAGCCATCTTGAATATCTCAACAGAAAAAGTAGTAAGAGTTTTTATCTGTACATATTTGGATTCAGCATCCCAGAAAACCCCTATTTTGATGTATTACACGCCTCTGTAGTGTTACTGTGAGCAATTTAACCCATTTTTCTTGTCACGGCGGCCATATTGGCTGCCATCTTGGATTTATCCTAACCTGCCATGCCGCCAGATGTCTACCCTGATTTTTTTTAAAGGCCAGACCATATAGTAACAGAATATGAAGTCAAACGCTCTCCCTCTCTCGGTCACACAAATGACCCCCAGGGCAAGGACTAGTTAGTAAATGTGATACTTTTTTTTTTAAATACCAAAAAAAAAAAAGTAATGTAAACAAAATGTTTCAGGATGACAATCATATCAGTATCATAAGTTCTTACTGTGGCAGGCAGCAGCCTGCCTGTGATTGCAATAAGGAGACATCTGTGAACACACTGTGTAACCAGGCAACCAGCACCTGTGAGACACCTGTGGAGAGACTGAGAAACACCCATTGCAGTTGAAGTGTGGACACAGAGAAGGCAAGAGCTCCCAGCATTGAGTTCTCCCATATGAACCCATGCACGCTACAACAATGGTGTCGGAAAGTGGGATTTAATTAGCTGGAACTTCTGTGGAGAACTCAAGGAACACAGGCATGTTTGAAGTTGAATTACAGAAGATTTGAGAGCCAGGAGAATCTCAACTCAGCACTTCTAAGAGGAGCACTGACCACCATGCTGCCATTCTGACTAAGTAGCAATATTTATTATCCACTGCCATCCTTTCAATAGAACAATAATACAAGCCATCCAGTAACAAAATAATAATCTACACATCATACTCTCTCATATTCCATATTTAGTTTGACCTCATTGCCAATAACTTTTCATATTTCTGCACTTAAAATTTGTTAGCTCAGCCAAACAATGTGACTTAAATCACAGTTCTATTGAAGTCACCAGGCATGACCATTAAGCCACACACAACTGTTATTTGGATTATTTATGACTGTGAATGCCAAACTGTGGTCATTTCATGGACTATGGACTTCTGAGTTGTCAGAAGCTTAAAAAACGTTTCTGCCTTGGATTACAGTGCAGTCTGGAGAATTGCTAACTTTTGTGAGAGTCAAATATAAGTGCTTGTTTAGGTCAAATATTTTATTTTGAGCATTGTGCAGCACACCTATTTATTTATTTAATCAAAAAAAAAAAAAGAAAAAAAAAGAGAGAAGAGTGGATGGTACATTTGTTGTATTGCTAGTTGCTACAACTTATATTTAGTCAGTTGGATTGAGCATCACTATGACGATTGATTTGATGTCGGCTACAATTGAAGAGCTATCGGAGCATCTGAAGAATGTTGCCACTGCATCCGACAGTGTTCTTCCAGATCTTGCAACCTATGATGATTTGTCCTTGACTGGAGCCTGCCAGGCATTTCGTCAGTCTAGTGTGTCCAAGCCAGGCGATCACTTGGCATATCCTTTCAAGCCTTATCCCTCTCCTTCAGACACACTACCTTCAGATGGACATGACTGTCATGCTGAGTCAAGGCATGTGGGAAGCAAGATTGACTCCCATCTCTATCATATTGAATTGTCTCAAGGATTGTCTGCTGTTATTGATATGCTAATCAAATTGAATGAAACTCTATGCCATAATGCGAAGGAGCAACAGCTATTTCAGGAGAGACTCCTTGAAAGACAAAATGAGTTCTTCTTGAAGATGGAGCATTTAAGTCTGCAACATGAAGCCTTCCTTGATGAACGCATCAACTTTATTGAAACACTCTGTACGAAGGTGAAGGATGTTGACCGTGTGCGTGATGCTGCTGCTACTGCTCAGATCAATGATGGAGTTGAGCCATTGCAGTATGTATGTCAGGAGTTCAAGTCTGCAGATTGCAGGAATTCAGAGGAAGCAGCCGCCTCTTTCCCGTTGACTACCAGTCATGGCACTGTGAATCCTTTTTACAAGTCTATTCGGCATGTCTACCCACATGATAGCATTTATCGGCCTCAGGAAGGAGCTGGATGTTATCTCGGGAACCAGTCTTCAACTGATAGTGTGTCAGCCTGTAAGGACGAGTCAGTAACTGACCGGAAGCCAAAATGTTGTCTGTTCAGTGATTGGAGATGTGCAACAACCCTGATTGAGAAGTTTGATGGTGATACACAGCAGTGGGAAGCTTGGAAAAAGCACTTCCTGTTTGTCGCTGATGCTCTCCAGTGGGAAGACTTAGAGAAACTCTTAGTGCTTCGAGGAAGTCTCCGAGGTCCAGCAATGACTGCCATACAAAATCTTCCAGAGACTGCACTAAAAGACCATCTTGCAATTATTAAAGTGTTGGACAGAAGATATGGTTCTGGTAGAGATTCCACGAAACGAATGCTGAGAGCAGAGTTAGCAAGAGTCAAACAACTGGAGAATGAAGATTTGGAGACCTTTGCTGACCGAGTTCTCACAATGACTGTTGGTGCCCATTCCATTGATCTTGGTGAAGACTTTATTCAGACTATCGCTGTGGATGCATTTCTTCAAGGATGCAGTGATCCAGATATTGCCTTCTTGGCTTCTACAATGAGTCCGACTACAATGTGTGATGCTGTGGAGCAAATGAAGGCCATCCAGATCTGGAGCATCTTAACTGACGTAAAACCACAGGATCAGTTTCTGGACGCTTATCTGCAGAAGTCAGACCTTGGTTGCGATGGAGCGGGACCCTGTGATAGTTCTGGAATCTCAAGTGGATCCTTTGAAGATTGCTGTAGGAGTGTTCAGCATTCTCCTAGAACTGGTGGGATGGATCTGACAGAGAACTGCAAGAGAAGAAACTTTGTGAGAAGCCAAGAAGATCCTCCTTAGGTCTGTCTACTCTATGGTCTGCATTGCAACTGTCTCAACACTTTTACTGATAATTTCATCCTTTGAGAGCTGCATGGTTCTCACTCATCCTTCATTGAGAGTTGAATGGTTCTCACATTCCCATTTCTCCCATTTCTCCCAAACTGTATTGCTGTCCAATTGTCCCTCTCTTTCCCAGAGAGCTGAATAGTTCTCCAGTCTCCAAATATTGTTTGGTTCCCTGTTGCAGTTCAGTTTTCCTAACTACAATAATATTATTGTTATACAGTTCTTTGTGAAATTGTTCGTCCATTGGAGCTATATAGTTCCAGTTTGCCTGATTTGTTTAACTGGCCCAAAAGGAGCTGTAAGGTTCCAACTAAATCCTTTATTTAGGAGCTGTACAGTTCCTATTCCCCTTGATCCTTGATGTTCCTTGTGATAGACCCCAAAAGTCCTATTTTTTGCCCTTATATAGCTTTTATGATCCTAATTTTTGTTTTTAGCCTGTTACTGGAGCCGCATAGTTCCAACTCTGATTTTATATGCCATTTTATCCAATTTTAATGTGATTCCGATTGGAGCTGAATGGTTCCAAGCGTAAAATTTTAATCAATTTTTGGTATGTGATGGAGCTGCAAAAAACAAACCTGGGTGGAGAAGGTGCTGGAAGAAAAAGAAGACCCAAGAAAGATAATGAAGAATGAAGAAAACCAGATGGATGAGGAGCGTGCCAAAAACAAACCTGGGTGGAGTGTGGCAGGCAGCAGCCTGCCTGTGATTGCAATAAGGAGACATCTGTGAACACACTGTGGAACCAGGCAACCAGCACCTGTGAGACACCTGTGGAGAGACTGAGAAACACCCATTGCAGTTGAAGTGTGGACACAGAGAAGGCAAGAGCTCCCAGCATTGAGTTCTCCCATATAAACCCATGCACGCTACAACATTACCTTGACTGAACTTAACCAATATTACAAATAAACCAAAGCATAAGAGAAGGCTTCCTCCATATTTTTTGCGTCGCAAGAAATTTCCCCAGTTTTTCCATCTGTGAACTAGTGTTGTTGAGGTAAGACTAGAGTTCCTCCTTATTTTTTTAGTCTTAAAAGTTGCAAGAAACTTCCCCAGTTACATGTATTTCATCTGTGAACAAAGGTTGTTGATGTTTGCTTCTGAGTAAAGAGAAGAGTTCCTCCTTATTCTTTGAGTTTTGCCAGACATTTTCCCATGCAGCTTCACTTCCTGAGATACATTCCTTCTGACACTTTCACCTCATTTATCTCACTGCTTTGAGAGTGTGGTCAATAGGAATGACGTATAACATGGACATGATTCACATGTTTCAGCTATTTGTCAACCTAGGAAATAAAGGTTCTCTCTGCATAATCTCTGAAAGTAACATTTCTAGTTGTTTTTATAGTGAACTTCAGCAGCACCATCTAATATGCACTGCACTGCACCCATTTGATTTGCGGTGCACCGCCACCGCACCACACTTGTTAAGTTCAGAACCGCGACCACACTGCACCGCACACTGCCCCGCAACCCACGTGGTGCGGTGCTGACAGCGCAGACCTCTGATATGCAGCAGTCATATTCAAGAGGAGGATGCAAGCTATGCACCAGGTTTTTCCAGGCTCTTGAGAAGGTCAAATTTTACAGAAGATTTTGCTGGGAGAATCCGAGCCCTTGACTTGGCTGCAGGAATACAGAGGCAGCTGAGGAGTGCGCTGGAGGACACTATAGCACTGCATCCTCCACACTATAGCACTGCATCCTCCACACTATAGCACTGCATCCTCCACACTATAGCACTGCATCCTCCACACTATAGCACTGCATCCTCCACACTATAGCACTGCATCCTCCACACTATAGCACTGCATCCTCCACACTATAGCACTGCATCCTCCACACTATAGCACTGCATCCTCCACACTATAGCACTGCATCCTCCACACTATAGCACTGCATCCTCCAAACTTCCTGGTCAAAGCGTCAAAGTTCTCATATAGTCTGGACACATCCTGCTGCCAGAAGGTCCACCTTGGGCTTGTTCAAGATGCCCTGCATGGTGCCAGCCATTAAGGAGATGACTGAAGTGATTTGACATCATCTCCTCCCTTACATTTCCTTTTGGGTAGGACACCATGTTTGGGAGACCCATGCAGGGAAAACTTGATACTGCTGCGACAGCTGCTCTTATTGCAGGTCTTGATCCTGCTTCTTCCTCAAATAAGTCCTAAACTGGTTCCTAAAAAGTTGTATTCTTTATCTTAGGGTGGTTCCTCGATAGCGGCCATTTTTTGGCCTTAGAGGAATCTCCCTACATAATGAAAGTTTTTTGTTTCTTTTCCTTTTGTATAAATGTGTGATTTGCCTCTATTAATGAATGTGTATATATGTATTTTCATTATGTAAATAAATGTCTATTGTCTGTCTGTCTCTCTGGAAGGGAGGAGTGTACCGGCAAGTCGCTGGCTTTTGAATCTGTGGTGGTGATGGAGTTTCTGCTGGTGGACCTCCTTCTCAGAACGATGGATCCCTTGTGGACGATGGATCCCTTGAGGAAGGAGCAGTTGGCAACGATGAACCGGTCCCATTCTGTTGGTGACTGCTTGGTGGATCCTGAACGAAGGCTCAGATTTCACAAGTCTTGCATACACGAAGTAGTGTCATTGTTACCAAAATATGCATGAAGAAGTAAATGGGCTTCAACTTTTTTCCCAATAATATTGTCGTATACATATTATGAGAAATATAATTTCTGATTTTCCTGAACTGATAATTAATGATAATTATGAATAATTTTGCTGTTTTAAATCATCATTTGAAATGGCCATTAAAGCAATATGTATATAGTTTTTGTTCAGGCCTCCCTACTATGCACATGTGGCTCATTATGCAACTACTGACTGTAGTGTGTTAAATTGCCACACAACTTATTGACTTAAATTTGCTCTATACACACATGGACACATGGCAATGATTGGAGATGAATGACAGAGAGGCCACCAACCGATAAATACCGAATTACACAGTTTAGTTAATTGATTAATCGTGTTTATATTGCATTTGACACTCAACTGGAATCCAAAACATTATTGAGTGATCTTTCATTGCTAAAAACATGGCTTCTTAGAAATTTCTAATCGATGAGATGACAGTTCATGTTAAGCTTATCACAGTGCCCCTGAGCAAACTTTAAGATTTAAAAAAAAAAGCGAGAAGACGAATAGCATGCAGCTGTAGAGCAAGGTCAGGGGAACATTTTAAGGCAAAAACAAAAAAATTATGTTTGGACAATTTTGAGTTTTATTGATTTTAAGTTTTTTGGTTTATCACACTCATATTTCAATACTGAAACGGGGGCATAGGCATTGAAGGGAATATTTTACATCATATGCCGGGACAATTGTTGATGGAAAGACAATATCATTAATTTCTGTAACCATTGCATTTGTGTAAAACATGTTTTGCCTAAATATAGTGTGGAGAGTGTGACAAGCACGTGTGACTGTTTGCTCAAGACCAATAGTACAGTGATGAGCAAGTTTGTAGCCTTCCAACATAGTCCCCAGTAATCAGACTAAATCAGTAGTATTGTTTCTGCATGGTTAATTGTTTATAGGCTGGATTTAAGTTATATTAGACCTATATTGAGAATGTTTTATGTCAAACATGCCACAGAATGTTTACTGTGTCATTGTAAGTCACATCTGTGAAGTTTCATTTATCAGCAACCTCAATGGTCTTCGGGTGCAAAAATTACCTTTCTGCATTTCCCATTCCGAAAATGTTTATTAGATAATATTTTTTTTATTTTTCCCACCATTGCTCAATGATCTACAATCACCGTTTTGTGCACACTCATCATGACAATTAAAACATGTTTAAATGCCAAATCTCAGTTTGGTAGAAATATCAAGCTAATTAGGTTCTCACCTGCAAAATATGTTGGTCTAGAATATCTGGAAGTCTTTTTAACTTCTTTTTTTGTACTAAGATTAATACAATCATGCAGTCAACATTAATACATTCAATGTCATACATGCACTTCTAAGAACAAAACAAGTCATGACTTCGGGTTATTTGTAAACAGATATGCATTGTTAACATGATTTTTTAAAGACAATTGTACTAGTCATGCTCTGTGCCTGTATTGATTATTCATAAATATCAATGATATAAAATATCCTAAAAGCTACATCTGAGACCACATTTTGTCATGAACATGCAGTAAAAGACGCCAAAAAAAGGCTTAGCTAAATTCAAACACAGAAGCAGTTGACCACTCAAAAGAAACAATAGAGTCAATTTAGCAGGGCTAAAAACATAGTATTTTTGACAAACATACAGTCAAGTGAGTTTATCACACTCTGTACACTATTTTTTGATATAACATGTTTCACACGAATAATTAATAGTCATGTGCAGTGATTAAAGATTACTGTCTTTCCTTCAAAAACTGTATTTGTAAATGATTTTATAACTTATATCCACTTTTATGACCCCACTTTTAGGCAGAAAATGTGGGTGTGATAAACAAAAATCTTAAAATTGGTATAACTCAAAATTTTCCCAACAGAATTTTTTCGTTTTTGTCTTAAAATGTTCTCCTGACCTTGCTCTACAGCTGCTTACTATTCGTCTTCTCGCTTTTTTTTTTTAATCTTAAAGATTGCTCAGGGGCACTGTGTTATACAGATGATATCTTGCTTAATTCAGGCAGATGGATTAACTTGAACAAAAATATATCCTAGCAGCAGTGGATAATAGGGTAGTCACCTATACAGGTGATCTTTGAAATCTTTGTGGTTATCGATTGGATTGTGATAATTGTGATAAAACTTTTAAACTTATGGCTGAGATTTTGGATGACCCAATTCTTCATTTGTCAATTGGAAAAAGATAACTGTCCTTAAAACAACTTGCAATTGATTTTGTAATATTAATGTGAAGGCTTGTTTGTGAAGTTCTGAGAGCCAGGATCCTACAGTAGACCAGTTTCCAGTAGTTGATTTGCTTTTTCTGGAGATTCTTTCCTCCCATTTATAGGTCTATCAAGCGTATGCATGGTTGAAGTACCTGTGCAGTTGTTTCCTTGTGCTAAACTGCTAGATGTTGCATGAATGGTTGATAATTGCATCACATATACATGTATAGAACTATTTTTTCACTTTGAATTGATCAGATGATTGGACAAAGTGCATACCTGAGTGAACATCAAGGCTGCTATTGATCTAGTAAAGGTCCGTTCTAAATTATGAAGTGGCAGATGGTCCCAGGTGACGTTCGGTTTCAACGTTGCAAAATGTGGACGTGTACAGGCTGCTGGGGGAATGATGTTGTTGGTGAAAAGCAACAAACTCACACGTATCCACATCTAGGAGCTTCTCTGTGTAGGTGTTACAAGAATCACATCTCATGACACAGCTAATGACATACAAGATAGCACTGGGAGCAGTGATCTGCCTGAGTTGACTCCTGCTAAACTCCTTCAAGACTCCCGAGGAGTCCCTGGGATTAAAAAGAAGTAATTAAGGATTTTAAGCAGAATCACCACAGGACTAACTATGAAGACTTTTACCTTCACTGCGACAATCATAACTCTATTATACATTTACTATCCAATAACGTAAGTATAATATATGGTGTCTTTTTTCACTTGTCTTGATATTTTTCCAATAATTTTACAAGCTAATTATTGACACTTTCACTAGTATATATCACTTGATTATTCAAATGACAATAACTTTAAATGAAGTCCATCTAAGAGTGACTGAAAGTATTGATTATAGATGCATCTTTATGTTTCAATAGTTTCCCAAACTTTTTGTTACCACTTTAGAGACAACAGAAAATGCTCCAGTCTTCTGTTTTGTAGAGCAGCAGAAGGAGGAGAATTAGAGCGTTTCTCATTTGGTTATTCATGTTGGCTAGCCATAAAACATTGATGATTTTTTAAAATGTATCAAAATTACATTGATTGATGAGGTTAGCTTTTGGTCTGATATGTTGGTTTTGTACCATTTACAACTTATCAGTCTGCCATCAGATTGGATGAATGAATGAATGAATGAATGAATGAATGAATGAACGAATGAATGGATGAGAACAGTTTTTGAAAACAACACACAGCTGTATGAAAACACTTATTTACGAAAGTACCACTCACTGAAAGAAATTATTACTGAAGGGTAAGCTAATTGTGTCATGGTCCAGTTTTCACAGTCTTATTGATCAGAGTATTGGGAGTTCGTAATTATAGGCTATATGTTTTCATGTGATTTTGGAGGCACCCAATACAAATTTTATGAGTTTCTGCCAAATGTGCAAATACTGGAATAGGGGATTTTTTGTGCATGCCATTGCAGTATCAAAATCAGTGGGATGCACAATGTAAACCTTCATATCGATGGTGAAAGCTCAAAACCTCTTAACTCAAATTTGGGCCAAAGTGTATTTTACCACCAGATGGCATTCACTGTATGCCCTCTATATGATAATTGAAGAATACAGGTTTGACACCTGTTTATGCCCTCTTGTGGGTGAATGTTAAAACCTCTTAAGTCACATTGGCCGAAACTTTGAAAGCTGAAACCTCTTAACTCAAAAATACCGTTTCTCGGGAAGTTTGTATTAGGCCGGACAAGAGAGGAAGTAATTATAAGTATAATCATAATAATTTGATACATTTTAAGGTAGGTATTATATTGAAATAGAAGGCTCCCATTTGGATGGGAAGCTGCCCATATTTGCCAAATAAAATTCAGTTTGGATTCTGAAGCTTTTCAAAATGCCCAAAAAGTGCATAATTTTCCATACTCTCGGAGTTATGGAGAGGAGTGGTAGCTTCTGTTCGTGGGTAGGTATATGACCTTATGTGAAGGATTTTACAGATAATCTTAGAAGCATGAAATCTGGCAGTTGCGTGCAGACCTGTGAATATAGAGTACATCTTAATAGGGAAACACTTCCAATTAACTCCCTACGGGAAATTACGACAATTTTCGATCGGGCCACCAATGAGCATGTCCGTCATTGTTGGATTCTGTTCAGCGGTTTGAAATCATGGTCTCAACTTTAGGAAATCATTGGAACTTTGTGAAAACATAATAAAGAATTCAAACAACTGCCAATTCTAATTTTCTTAAATTGCTGTTATTGACTAATTATTTACAATTCTTCAATTAAGTTTTGGGGACTTTTGACGTCAATTTCGCTCAAATTGATGCCAGCATTATCAAAAAGTCTCATATTTTCCATATCTGTACTAATATTCCACTAAGTGCAACCAGCGTGGTGTGTATCCTATGTTTAGAGTGTCAAAGAAGACAACTAGAAGGCACACAAGTGTGCAATGGGCGGTAGTTATGGCATGGAGTGCTTTGCTGAGCACAGGTGATGGTGGTATATATTTAAGTTTAAGTGTAATTAAACTTAAACGTAATTATATTCATAAATGCAAATGATATGATGGTGACACAAAGTGTACTAGAAATGAGTGCACGAGACATACCTGTGCTAGCGGTGCAAGTGGCATAAACACCTACGGAGTCTGGGTTGGGTTGGCGGGGGGGGCCGGGGGGGGAATTTCCATCAAAAAAAATATCCGCCGGACCCCGACTCCTGTCCGCCGGCCCCACTCCTATCCGCCGGCCCCGCTCCTATCAGCCGCCCCCGACTACTCTCCGCTGGCGCCGCCCCCGACTCCTGTCCGCTGGCGCCGCCCCCGACTCCTGTCCGCCACCCCCGACTCCTGTCCGCCGCCCAGACTCCTATCCGCAACCCCGACTCCTGTCCGCCGCCCCCGATCCTGTCCGCCGCCCCAACTCCTCTCCGACTCCTATCCACCCCCGACTCCTATCCACCTCGACGCCTATCCACGGCAACCGCCATAGATTCTGTTGCTTGTGAGTCATCATGTAGGGCCTACGTAGAGTTTTAACAAATATGGCCACCAAGGTAACAGAAATGGTTCAAAGTCATCCATGTTACAACTCATTCAAGGTGTTACTGTGATACAAAATCCCTGTGAGTTTGGTGGTCCCAGGGAGAATAATAGTGGAGTTGTTGTGTATATAAGCTTTTTACAAATATGGCTGCCAAGGTCACAGATATAGGTCAAGGTCATTGGTTCCAAAACTAATTCAAGGCCTTACAATGATACATAATCCCTGTTAGTTTGGTGATCCTAGTGTAAATACAAGAGTAGTTATCGTGCACACAAGATATTTACAAATATGGCCGCCAAGGTCACAGAAGCAAGTCAAGGTTACAAATTTCAGAACTCATTCAAGGTCCTGCGGTCATACACAATCCCTGCTAGTTTCATGATTCCAGGATTAATAGAAATTGAGTTATCTTGCACACAAGCTTTTCACAAATATGGCCGCCAAGGTCACAGATGTAGGTCAAGGTCACTCATAAGTTATGCCTGGCGAGATGTCGAGGTATTTGATGTATTTGACTCATACTGGAAGTCTTGGGCAGCCTGTGCAAAGTGAAATCATCGTCAATAGGGAGGACAACAAAGACTACCAAACCTCACACTACAGCAATATGGGCGGGATGGCCTTTGGCCACCGCCCATAATTAACCAATCCAAATTTACTGAAATGACTTATAATTGTGTGTATCTTACACGTTTTTGTAGCAGACGACTTCGTGAAACTGTGTTACTAGTGTGTTCTGATGATTGAAATTCACATTACTTACATAACTCTTGAATAATTGTAATATTTTTTACAAATGCCAAAGTTAGTAGGCATTTGAATTGTTTGTCCTATTTTTCAAAATGTTGCCATGATTTACTTCGGATGAGGCCGTGATTTCATTCAATTAAACAGTGTCTGGCATGTACAATGTCGGCTATCTTGAAAAATGGCTGTCATTTCCCTCTTTGGTTATCCTGAAGTGCCTCTCTATTCAGATATACTTCACTATTCACCTCATTACCATGGTCTATGACCTGATTGGTCCAACAGCCCACAGGTGCAATGACACAGGACCCATCCGCTTATGCACAAACCTCTCAACTCAAATTTTTGAAAGCTGAAAACCTCTTATGTCATGCAAATACAAGACACCTGACCTTCGTTGCCATGGAGATCGATTTCACATTAAGAAGCAAAATTATGTATTTTATTTGCCAAAACATAAAATGGGTTGTCCTAAAAGTAATCCTGTGATTTCCAGACATCAGTTTTTTGTCTTTTGCTCAATATTTTGTCTTTGATTTGCCATAATTGTGTATTTCTGAGTTAAGAGGTTTTGAGCTTTCACCATCGATATGTACATACAGTAGGGGGGAGCAGGGCATTTTGACCTCCTAAGTTCAATACGTAGTTTCTGAGATGTAAATAAACAAGTTCGGAGTTCTGAGATATTTGCAAAAAACTGTTTTTATTGTGCTCATTGGTTATAATGTTAAGCTATATCGTGCTAATAGTTTAGTCATTTTGAGGATTACAATCAGTAAACCCACCATAAATTTCAAAATGATACTCAACACTCTTATTTTTTTCAAGTTACTTACTAAACATTAGAATTTCACTCAACCAAAGCACTGCAGCAATGTCTATTTTGCCATTGAATATAATTATGCAATATGGCCTTCTCATCAGAATCACGAAAATGCTATTTTCAATGATAATTTCATTGGTAATAACTTCAACTTTTAGACAATTTCAGCCATACACTTGTAGAATTGCCTTGATATGCATTAAAGAAAGCAGTCATGTAATGCATTTCCATGTACCACCAGTAACTGTCTCCTCTATCCTGTGTCTCACTTTCTTGATGCAAACATGGTGGCCCGATTGAATCAAGACAGTTGAAACATACATGGTTTAATGTCAAGTTAGGCATAATTCTATCTCCTACTGTTCATTGCTGCCATTCTGTCTTTGAAATGAAGTGATTATAAACTTGGGAACTGCACTTATCCTCAGCGAGATTCCGTGAGACTGGAATGACGTCACTCTCTTCTCGTATGCAGCCGGGAAGACGCGTCTGGTGAAACGCGAATTTTAATCTTTCATAATCGAGTTTTAAAACCGGCAACTGAGGCCGAGATTTTGTTGTTTTGTTTGTTCAAATGTTGTTTGGGCGTCTGAGGCCCTTAATAATTATGGATGACGGCGTCTGAGGCCGATTTTGGTGTTTTAAGTTTGATGGCGTCTGAGGCCATGTTGGAAGTCTGCAGCCATTTTGGCTCTAGGGTGAGGGCAATTTCTTATGCCTTGATCTCGCCCTGGAACGAATGCTGATGGATATTTTAGCCAAAATTACACAAATTTGGTATCTGAGACCATGAGAGATCCATTTTGTCTGGTTTTTGAGGCTGGATGAGCCATCAATTCTGTTGGTCCATAGGCTGGTTGTCTGGCTGTGGTTTGCAGTGGTAGCACATGCGTAGCCATGGTGTTTTCCAATATTCACCTCAATGATCTGACACGGGATGGTTGTCATGACCGTACAAACTTGTCAGGGGTATTTGCTCTTTGACGTTTGGACTGTTTCAAGTACTATTGTACTCCAGACAGTTGGCAATTTTCTTATGCCTTTGGCTGTACTGGACTCTTGTTGTTTCTATGAAGGTGGCAAAATTATGTAATACGGGGTGTTGCGAGTGCCTATTTATATTGCGACGGTGCAATTTTTTAGTTGAGGGGCAATTTATTTGGTTTGGTTCTGCAAATCATGTTGAGACGTGATGTGTTACATTATATTATTAACATATAATGTGGTACCTTTGATTTGCCTGAGAGAGGGTGACGGTCTTGCCATTTTAGCATATATATATATATATAATGAGCCTTATCTAAAGCTCAATGGTTCGGATTCCATCCAATCTTATTCATGTTATTCGGCTCCGCGGCTCTGGATTTCAGTGCCTAAATATGCCGAGATTTCTCTAAGGACTGTTTTGTGTCATATCTGTAATTCCACTTACATATGGTTGGTTTGGAATTGTGTATCTCACTTTTCAATTGGTTCTATATTCTGTATGGTCTTGGTAATTTATAGTGCTCGGCGATTCCCGACATTAATCGATTTAATCAATCGGACAGGCTGTTACAATAGAATAATCGATTATGGGAAGGTGAGAATCGATTATTTTTGATGTAATGAACACAGTGTAGTATCTGGCGAATTGCAATTGTATTTCTGAAGCACCAGATGCCTGTCAGACTTGAGAGAAGCCCTAATTGCAATTAGGAAACACAGAGGGCTTTTCTTCACCTGTAAAGGTGTGAATTGCAATTAACCAACTGAGGGGTATATGGAACATCTGTTGGATCCTTGAAATATCAATCAGCAATCAATTAGGCTGTGACATAAATGACATACATGTAAGATTTGTTAAGTAGACTAATTCAGATTATTGATTTTAGTCTGTGATCATTTGCAGAGAGCTTCCTAAAAAACATGACCCATTATTATAAGGGCGTTTTTAAATGTTAAATGCTGTCTAAGTAAGTTATTATATAGTTCTTCTGGTGCTTTCACAATGTACAATTTCTAAACATCAAGTCAACTCTTTTTCACAAAATTGATCCTGGGTAACTCCATTATATGCAGGCCTAGTTGTGAAATCAGCATTTCAAAGAGGGATACAATATAAAGAGGAGATACTGTTAATGTCATCTCTTTGGCTTTTCAGAGACATTTTTACTGAAAAATGACTCAAACACGCGTAGGAAAATAATCGATTATTAATCGATAATCGATCGGTCAAGGTACCCGATTAATCGATTATTGATTTTCCAACCGATTCCTAGCACTAGTAATTTATCCAGTTTTTCCTTTTGTCTGGAATGTTTATGTTATATTGCTTGATATTCCATGTCTCTGGATACCAGTGACTCACTTCGTACCAATCGACTGTCTCTTATGCCTCAAATTTGTGGTGGCTATGTATTTATGAAATACATTCCATATTTCAATATATCATCTGTGTGGAGGTTATGTTATCATGTTATATATTATGTCTGGTAATTTTGGATATCACCCAGAGTACCTTTCGACAGTCATTATTGAGATGTTTATATTCGACTGTCATTAAGGTGTTTATATTCGACTGTCATTCTTGGGATGTTTATATTTGGATTACATTGAATACATGTTGTAAATTAGTAATTTTGCCATTTGTTTCGCCATTTTGTGAGGTTTGGAGGAGATTGATTTTAGATTATTATTGTAAATGATGGATTGGCCTAAAACTTAGAAAATATACGTAAGGCAGGGGCCAACTCCATATCTTAATGACAGTCGAAAGGTACTCTGGGTGAGGATATTGGTATATCCTCAGCGAGATTCCGCGAGACTGGAATGACGTCACTCTCTTCTCGTAGGCGTGACAAGGAGGTTAAGTCTTGGGTTAGCGGGTGCTTTGCCTGTGATGGTAACACAGATGCGCTGGGTGTGTTATAGTTTTTTATTTCCCCCCCTGTTGCCCTCCCTAGTCCTTTTGGCTGTCACACTTGCCTCTGCCCTTCAGGCAGGGGCCAACTCCATATCTTAATGACAGTCGAAAGGTACTCTGGGTGAGGATATTGGTATGGACCAGGTCATAGGTTATTGTCAACTGGCAGTGTCTGCCAAAGCTTCTTGAGTAAATATTTAGCTTTGCGGTGGTTGTTAAATACGAATAGCTACTAATCGGTGACCAAAAGGTTTTCACTTACAATACAGTGTCTCTCATAGAACAAAAGATATCGCTGGCATTGCCCAACATAATTTTCTTAGGTTGGTAACAAGGTCAATAAAAACAATTTACTGTCGGCTACACAATCGAGTGTGCAAACAATTTGTTGTCATTATTCAAATGGTAATTCCATGAAACTACAGTCTTATGTGTGCTTGTCAGAAAATACAATAATGAAAAATCTAACCAAATATTTTGAAAATAGGTTAATATTTAATGTAGCCACTTATCTCTCATTTTCCTGATAGACAATTGAACTTGCGTTTCGAAATTTAATTTTCAAAAGGTTAGATTTTTTCACTGTATTATCTTTGTTTTGTCAGTTATTTTGGTCTCCAATCTCCTCAATGAATGACAAGAACCTTTCAGCTAATACATGGACTAACTTGTTATTGACATTACACCATTTTTTGCCTTTCCAGGGTGCTTTGTGAAGATGAAGGAATGTGCAATGCCAAAGAATGGTACATGGACATGATGGGCGAGGGAGCGTTTGACAGTGACGATGATGACACAGTGATGATTAACATTAAAATGCAGAAACTTGTGAGGAAAAAGGGACCTCTAATGTTGCCTTGCGGACTGTTGCATTCCTACGAGGAACAACTATTGGGGAAGAGACAGGCTGGTCAAGGAACTGAAGAGGCGCCACCTGCTGATGATCTGCCTTCTGAAGAAGCTGCACCTTCACCAACAGAAGAAGTTGTTCAGACAGAAGAAGCACCAACAGAAGGAGAAGCAGCACCAACAGACGAAGTGGCTCCTGCAGAAGAAACTACCCAACCAGAAGAAGAAGGACAAGCGGAAGGTGCAGTTGCTCCCGAAGAAGTTGCACAGACGGAGGGTGTTGCAGAAAACCCAGAAATAGTGGACACGGGAGGAGAAGTTTGGCCAGACGGGGGTGAATGGGAAGGGTGGGAGGAAATTCCGTTTGATGGTGAAATGGAATTGGCAGAAGGAGAAGTGTATGTGGAAGGAGCCGAGGGTGAAATATACCCTGCAGGAGAACTTGGAACAGGAGGAGAAATAGGAATAGGGGAAGATGTACCCGCTGGACAAGAAGCTGCACCTGCTGTAGGTGAAGAAGATGCTGTGGAAGCAGAGGCAGTTCCAGCTGTAGATGAGGTTGCAGAAGCAGGTCAAGTAGAAGTTGGTGATGCAACTGATCCCGTTACTGCTGATGCTGCTACAGAAGATGCTGGAGCTGTTGCTGAAGGAGAAGTTGGAGATTCTGCTCAACCAGCTGACGATGCTGCAGCTGCTCCAGTTGAAGGTAGTGATGGTGCTGAAGGCCAGGCAGATGAAGTTGTTGCAGCTCCAGCTGAAGTAGCAGCTGAACAACAACAAGCAGAAGCTGGAGAAGAGGCAGGTGGAGAAGAGGCAGGTGGAGAAGAGGCAGGTAGCAGAAGCTACTTCTGATGATTCTCAAGAAGGTCAAGAAACACTAAATGGTACAGAGCCTATCCATAACCATTACACAGCCAGCTGTGGTTGCTCAGTGTCAATGACTCCAATTTCCAATGGTGCTTACTCATATCCAGTTTGTGGAAAGTATGACAGTTTCAGCTTACTTGACTTCAAGAAAAAAGTAGTTAAAGATGATTTTATAAGGCCTGCAATTCGATGTCAGACAATGAAAAACCTAAGCAGTATTACCTGCCAGTATTATTATTTGGCCAGTTTTATATGTCCCGAAGGTTCTGAGGAACAATATGCCGAAGAAGTTATTCAAGTTGGTACTCCTGACACAGAAAAGTCTGATCCACATGAAAATGTTATCTCGGACTCGAACATGCCGCAGCCTGTGCCTAATGCTGATGATGCTAGTCCACAAGAACAGAATGAGAATGCCCCATCTACTGAGAATGTCCAATCTTCTGAGAATGTCCCATCTATTGAGAAAGATCCATCTACTGAGAAAGATCCATCTACTGAGAAAGATCCATCTACTGAGAAAGATCCATCTACTGAAGCAAGTAAACCAGAAAAGACAAAGATAGAACCAGCTGCTCCTGATGTTATATCTGAACAGCAAGATAAACCAACTGGACCTTCTTTGGAAGAAATAGAAAAGATGCTTCTCAAGAAGAAAGATCAGTATACAGAAAAGCTTCAGGAGATTGAGTTGATTGTTGTCAAACTAGAAAATAAGTTTTTGAAACAAACGGTTGATGAAAAGGACTCATCTCTTGCATTTAAAGGTCTGGCGGAACAAATTATTGGCTTAGAAAAAGAGATATTGGTGTTGAATAATAGCATTCATTCTCTGAACAAGGAAAATCAAGATCTGAGACAGGAGAAGGAGAAATACATGGGAGAAAAGGTAGCAGAGAAACAAACGTACAACCTTATCAACACAACGGAAGTTCAAAGGCAGCACTCGAAGATCGCTGAAATGGCAGTTATGGCAGGAAGGCAGTCTGCAGCTATAGATCATCTGCAATCCCGAATGAGAATGCTTGAAGAGCAGAACCGCTTCTTGTTTGAGACATTGATGAACCAAACGCAAGTTATGAACAGCATTTTGAGTAAGTTCAGTGAAATGCAGAAACAGAGAGAAGAGCAAAATCTGTTGACAATGATTACTAATGTAGTTTCTTCAATGGCACTTGAAGCACCCAAGAAAATAAAGCAGAGAATGGAGGATTTTGATCAAATCAATACAGATATCAAAATGCCGAGTGGCCACGACGGGCATTCTGCTGAGGAAGACAGAAAGAAAGAACAGATGCTTCCTGGAAAAGAAGGTCCTCCAATCCAAGCAGTTGACATTGAGATGGAAAAGCAAGCTGAAATTTCCGCTCCAAAGGAACCAGTTAAAATTCCTGCTGCACCTGAGAAGCCACCAACTCCCCCTCCACAGGCGCCTACTCCTCCTCCAGAAGAGCCAGTGAAAATTCCACCTACAGCGAAGCAAGCTCAAATTGTTCCAACAACAGAACAAGTGCAAACTCCCCCTCCACAGCTGCCTACTCCTCCTCCAGAAGAGCCAGTCAAAATTCCACCTACAGCGAAGCAAGCTGTTCCAACAACAGAACAAGCACAGCCTAAGATGGATACCCTGGATCAGCCTGAGGCGAAAACTGCTACAACTGCCAATGCACCAGGTAAACTTCCATCAGAAGAGATACCAGAAGCTAAAGCAACACCGCCTCAACCAAAGGAGCCATCTCAGCCTAAAGTGCCACCACCTCAGCCTAAAGCTACACCTCCTCCGGTTAAAGCTGCACCAGGTCAACATAAAGCTGCACCACCTCAGGCCAAAGCACAAGTACCTCCAGTGAAGGATCAGCCAGGGGCGCCACCTAAAAATGCAACTCCAACTGCTACAGGAACTGCAAAACCAAAATATGTGAAAAGATTTGTTCAGGGTAAATGGAGATACTTCAGGGCTACTGAAGGAGCAGCTCCCGTCAAAAATGCGAATCCCACTAGCCAACAAGCACAAGCAAAGCAGCCAGTGGGTAAAGGGACAGTACCTCCCGGACAGAAGCCCGCTGAAGCTCCTCCAATGAAGAATATTCCACCTGCTGCTGCTAGTCAAGTGCCAAAAGCTGCCCCTGCTCAAGCTCCTGTAGCGAAGGCTCCTACTCAACAGCCTCCCACTGCTCAAAAGACACCCCCAAAACAACCTGCAGCAAAGACTGGTACTCCACAACCCTCTGGGAAGGCGCCACCAAAGGCTGTTGGTAAAAACCCTCCACCAGCTGCAAAGGCCGTGCCAAAAGAGCCTGCAAAGAAACAGGCACCACCTCCAAAAAAGGCTAAGGCACCACCTCCCAAGAAGGCTGCTGCTCCCACTCCTGCGCCAAAAGAAGCTCCGAAACAAAAACCAGCAGCTAAGAAACCACCTGTCAAAGCGCCTGCAAAAGAAGCAGCGGCCAAAACTGAGCCCCCAAAAGATGAGGAAGAATTGCGGTTCGGAAGAGGGGGAAGGTACCATCCGGCTGTGCCCAAGTACATTGCAGATGACTCATCACAAGTTTTAGGTATGTTGCTTAGCATCATTTATTCACATTTGACTTGCATGTATAATTATTACTTTAAAACTTTATCTGTTACAAACCCTCATAATTGAAGTGGTTAATTCACACTGGGTGCCATCGGGTTACGCAAGCATGGTTTTTTGTGATATTTCCAAAATGAATTGTTCTCTTTTGGTAGTATTCACACATAATGATGTAGGCGCCATGAAGAAAATATCCAACACAAGTCATCATATTCTGATATAGTGCAGTGAGCAGTTATTATTACTCCTCACTGCATTATCAGAATTGGACGAAATATTTAGGATATTTGCTTCATGGCATATGCATCATTATGTATGAATACCATCAAAATAGTCTTAATTTTTCTGGAGATATCACGAAAATGCATAGTAGCATAGACTGGTGACATGCAGTGTTTATACCTTGCATAACCATGACATTATAACGGAGATAATATACTGATAATGTTCTCCTCTTAGCAACCCCTGATTATTTTCTTCCACAATTGTGTTCTTTTACTAGAAGTCTCAACTATGAAAATGGTCTTGCTTTATGAACTTTTTGCATTTCTGCTTATCCCCTTCCTCTTCAATCTATGTACCCTCAGCAATTCTGAATCTCAGAAAATGAGTTATTTTCCAGTTTGTGTTATCAACGAAAATAGGCCATGGTATTCAATTTTAAAATGTTATGAAATAACACTGTCTTTCACGTGTTACTTTCTTTTTAGACTGCTCAGATTTACTAGCGGCTGGAAAGAAGAGAGACAACGTGTACAAGATCAGACCAGCCGGGATGACCCATGAAGTTAAAGTTTTCTGCGATATGAGCAATGGCGGTTGGACGGTCATCCAGCGTAGGAGTGATGGGGTCGAGAAGTTTGAACGATCCTGGGAGGAGTACAAAACTGGTTTCGGAGGTATGTCTAAAGGTCCAACTTGCTCCCCCATATGCGACCGAAACCCCCTATTTTATAAAACAGACTTAATATGCTAAAAAAGGGCTCATGTTGATATTGGAGTGATCAATGATCATGCAGTATTGCTGATCTCCTATATAGCCAGGCAGACTATAATCTGTACTGGTCAGTTTTACTTTCAATTAGTTCTCGAAATGATGCAGTGTAACTGCTGATTACTTGAAAATATAGGCAAATATATTATATTATAAATATATATATATACTAGAATTTACCCGTGATAACGATGTCATCTTTACACACATCCATTTACCCATTGCAGTGCTAGGATTGCAGTGTGTTTTCTGTGAATCATTTAGGTTTATGTTGAGGCATGGGGAAGTGTCAGACTGCATGAGTCCCTATTTTGCCGATGACATGGAGTGTGGGGTGAATCTATGTAAATGTATGTTTGATTATTCTATGTATCTGTAGTGTATTGAGCCAATGTTAGTGATTATTAGGAAATGACGTAGTGAAATATAGTTAGGCAAGTGTGTATGATGAAAGAAGTAAAAAGAGTTGTCTAAATTTCTGTTGGGGAGTGTTGGACCGACTGTGTGAGAGTGTTGTAAAAATGAAGTAATTGTTTAAAATTCGTGAATATAGCAAAAGTTTAGCAATATGAGATTTTTGTTTTAAAAAAACACGCAGAAAAATGCAGAGTTGTGAAGCTGTTAATTGCACTTCTCGACAGACCCAATTAAGATGCGACACTTCAATAACAATCTAAGTAAATGGAAATTTATAGTCAACAGCATGGTACCCGTGATAATGCGTATAATGAGAGTAAGAATGGCACTGAGATACTAAATTGCAGGTAGTGCCATGCAACAATGGCACGTGTAGGCAAAAGATGGCATCGATTGCTATTGACTATTGAAGGCACTGTGATGCAAAGCGCTTCTTAGAGTGGGATGTGGATTATAATTGACAGGCTATTGAAGGTGTGAAAGATTCAAATGGCAATTAGCTGATTAACTTGTGAAGTCGTGATTGCTATTGCCTATTCGGGATTTCCAGACATGGAGATAGCCAGGATAGCTGGACTTCATAATGCGTCCTGGGATTCATGAGTGCTTTGCTTGAACGTGGCGTCCTCTGGAGGATATGGTGGGGCCCTCTGACGGAAATTGGCCAGTGATAGTATCGCCACGTAGGGAGGGATTAAGTGAGTGGTGGAATGTACGGTTACGGTCGTAGCCGTAAGAGATACGGCTGTAAAGTAAAAAATCCTTAGAAGTGATGGAAATAGGAGGATTGGTGGAATAAGGCATAAATGGATGGCGAATTGAGGATGTGCATAGAAAAAGAAAGTGTTGGGAAACAACAAAAATATAAGATAGGATATATATATATATATATAACGAGGTTAGATTTAATATTTTAAATCATTCTTCTTGTATATTACAGTACTTTACAATGACCACTGGCTTGGAAACGAACTGATTCATCGAATTTCCAATCAAGGGAATTACTCGTTACGTATTGACCTCCAGGACTGGGATCGCAACAAGGCAACATTGACTTACAAATTGTTTGCAACGGAAGATGAACCTCACGGATATAAATTACACATTAATGGATTTAAGGGTGATGAAAAATTTGGAGATTCTCTTGGTCAACATCACAATTTCAAGTTTTCGACCTATGACAAAGACAATGACTTGGCCAAAGTCGAGTTCAACGGAAGTTGTGCCAAACGCTTTAGGGGAGCCTGGTGGTACCACAAGTGCTACAACTCCAACTTGAATGGCCACTTCTACAAAGGTGGCTTCATTGACGCTGGCAAATTTGATGGGGTGATATGGAAGTCATGGAAAGGGAACTCTGTTTCGTTGAAGAAAGTAGAAATGAAAATTAAACGTATTGATGTATGATCATAATTAATTGCTTCACAAATAGTCAAATTCATGCTCATTCACTCATTACCATAATACACATCATTTTCACTTTTTGTACAGATGTAAATAATAAACTTTTATACAAACCTGATTAAAATGTGTCTTTCATTGCATGAGTAATAACACCCCAGACAAACAAAAGGAATTTTAAGATACGCGCTTATTATTTTTTCTCCATCACTTCTTTACAGTTTTTTTTAAAACCATTGCTTTGAATACTGCATGGTCCAAAACGGTGAATGACATTCACAGCAAAATTCCCTGCCCAGAAGATCCAGATAGTCACTTCACTTGCTACAATTTGAATTATATTTTTAAAACAGTAATAATTTGTGATAAAATTCAACGAGTCTCTGGTCATTATCCAGCTGGATCACCAGTACCAAATGCAAGTTTGGTTTTCTGATGTACATATTTGAAAGATTTTTGCTTACGAATTCCAATATTGGGTTTGGGTTTAATGCCTCTGCAGCACCTTATTGGGCTATATCGAACCAATATTGGGTTAGTTCTTTTCTTATGTTAATATTTTTAATGTACAAATTAAATGTTAATTTTAGCAAGCAAAGTGATTATCTGGGTCTTCTTGGCAGGAAGTTCTGTTAACTGTCATACAGGCAACATCCTTTGTATTGAGCTCAGACCTGTCCAACAGCAATAAAATACAACAAGGTTCTGCACTCCTGATTTTCGTGATCCTATTGGCCAAGATCAGATAAACCAATGAGATGAGACATCCTGGGCTTCTAATAGGAGTGCAGAACCTTGTTGTATTTCATTGCTGTTGGATAGGTCTAAGCTCAAAGCATTTTGCATGTGACTGTCAGTATGCAGACGTGTTACTGTGTTATGTAAAGTGGCTAATTCATAAATCATTATAGTAATATAGAACACATTTAACACATCAATTAAGTAGGTAGAAGGAGTATCATATACTTTTAGGGTCTCAATAAATTTAATTGAATAGCATCATAAGTTATATCATGATAAAGTTTTAATGGCACCATTGATTAGTTTATAGGAACTATTTGATAAGTAACTGATTTTCATGACTATAGCATGGGCTGATGTAGCGCTGAGTGACAGACATTTTCACTGAAGGGTATGCCAATCAATGGTGTGCCGTTCACAACCTTATCTGTGTTTTGGAAATTCATGATTTCAGACATATCTGAACTTCTTTTCTTCACCTCACCCAATAGAGCAGTATGATTTTCTGTGCAATTATATAACTTACTCGGAATGAGTCTTGCAAGGCATGGGGAAATGTGTGTGAATTTTAATATTTGTCACAGTACAAAGCTAAGGGGTATTTGTAAAAAATCAATATTTTCCATTATTCAAAAATCTTTGGAGTTTTGGAAGGGTAGTTCAGAACTAGCATCAATTTTTTTATAACATATCTCGGAAGGCCACTATAGGGAGCTAAATTCTTGAAATTTAGGCTTTTTTCATCATTTTTGTCAAATCACGTTGTGCAGAGATGAAAAGTGGAATATGAAAAATTATTCTAGTTTTGAAACCACCCTCCCAATACTCCTTGGTTTTTGAATGGCCGAAAAATATTGATTATAAGTCTAATTTATTTTAAATCATGAGATTTTCAGGGCTCGCCAATAGGGATTTACCTTACAAACTTCAAGGGCAATGTGCCACCTTTAAATATGAATAGAATGAACTGATATTCTACGTACATACCTCACCTGCAAAAAAAGTCAGGTTTGCCGGCAAACGTTGGGGTGCCAGTCCTACCCTAATGTGCACATTGCCATATTTATAGAAAAGTTGGCTACTTTTCTGATTGTCATATTTATATGGGACGATCTCTGTTTTCATCCTGTCAGCAGAAAAAATGACGTTCGCCTATAATTGTGGTGTGCACACAAAATGCCGTGCCCACATACAATATCATGTCATTTAGTCATGCAATCAACAATGGTCAATGATGGCAATCCATAACGGCAATCAATGATGGCAATCAATTAAAAACATTTTTTTTACCTGGTTATTAGTGAAATCAATGTCATATTTATTACAGTATAACCACAGTGACTGCAGCTGGGTTGGGGTTGGGGCAATTTCTGGGGTTGGGGCAATTTCTGGTATGATTCTGACACACCTCCAATAATATTGACAAGGTTGTTTACTGCCCCATCACTCAAATCAACAAGGGTAACTTGTGGGCTTCCCGCATCACTATTATGCAGAGAACATAATCAATCTGGCTAGCACAAGTTTCTAACAATGTTTGGCAATGTTTTGAATCATAACCTGCTCAAATAGCGTCCTCGGTATCTTGTTATTCCTGTTGAAAGTGCTGCAGAAGGCCAGAACCTCAATGAGAAATTCAGCAGCACAGAATGACCTACATATGATCCGGTATTTCAGTTGACCAAGGGGACCCTTAAAGGATTTCCTTGTCTTTAATTGGAATTGGCTGTCAATTTTTTCTGAGACACCCAAATGAACTTGGCTCTTGGTTAGAGGCATTGTGATTGGCTAGTTGTTAGTGGTTCAATTCTACTGTCTAGATTATAAATTGTCACCTCAAGAGGATCAACTTACTTCTGCCTGAGGAATTCTTGAAGCTGTGAATAACATGCTCAACAGTTTGACAATCAATATACCATTGTTTTCTAAACATTCTAATTGACTAAGTAGAATCAAACTGTCTCGAGTTCCTTGAAATTTAATGATTTTATTAACCCTACATTATTCTATCAAAAAAGGAAAAAAAAATATACATATCATATCACAACAAATGCTGCTGTTTTAATGGCAACAACTAATATTTGTTGAGTAAAATAAGAAAATAAAGTAGGAAAAGGGCCTATAAATGGTTCGTTAACTTAATGGGGTTTTCTTTTCATGAAAATAAATGCCTGGGTCCTGTATTTTTCCCTATTTCGGGGAATAGGCGCAGGGCAGTACCATAACGCAAAGCCTATTTTTAAACTATATCCTTCATGCAGCATTTCAAGTTCATACTAAGTTATCTTAGCAACACAACCTTTAAAAAAGCGACTATATTTCACCTCCTACACTGAAATGTGTACGGTTTTTCTTTTTTGAAGAGAAAAGGAAATAGATGTGTGAAGTTGGGAAAATTTTCCATTTTAATATGCACATGCAGATTTTGATCTTTCCATTAAAGCACCCTGCAAAAAATGGTGCCAAGGAAGTTGCAACAAGTAGGCTCGCCAGAAGGTGGTGCCACCTATGTGGCTTGCATTGAGTATCACAGACTACAATTTACGTTGAACAGGCACTGCCCTGTAGACAAGATCAATAAAGATCAATCATGTGAAAAGTTGATAGCTGAATTCAAAATGGCAGATAGACCATTGCACCAAACATCTGCCATCACCAAAACTCTTATCAAAAGTATTTAACAGATAATCTCTTGCAAATTTGATTGGGTAATAAGGAAGACACGGTAGGGGAAGTCTCGTCTAGGATTAGAATAAATGAAAATTAAAGGTATTGATGTATGATCATTATTTATTGTTTCACAGTTTATCAAATTGTATGCTTATTCATCCAATACCAGAATACAAATTATTTTAACATTTTGTGTAGATATAAATAATAAACTTTTATTACAAAGCTGGTTGGAATGTGTGCAATTGCTTGCATGATCCATATTAAAGACTCCCTTTGAGATAGAACAGGCTTAGGATGTGCAGTCTCATATAATTCTGTCGTTGGCTCAGTGAAGGTTCTTCATCCGAGGCCTTAAGTAGTTCATTAATTGCTAGGCCTAAACATTTCTGTTTTTAGTTTTTGCATTCTTTGGTTTCCAGATTATTGGATAGGTTACCATGTGTCCATTGTCCCAGCCAAAGAGGACCCTTTCTCTTGAATTGTAACTGAGTTGGCGAATCTGTCCAAATTTAGATGGAATGTGAAGAGGAATATGGCTTTCCTCTCTTGTTATGGTATCGTAGACGTATTGTTTGTTGGAGTTTGATGGGGCTACTCTGGACCAGCAGTTGTCGATGGTGTACAGTTTTCCACATGCCATGAAAGCAGCACAGACACTGGTCTTGTGTCTGCTTGTCCTCCAGATCTTGTTGACATTCAGGTTGACAGGATCTCTCTTGCTGATTATCAGCATCTTACCATTAGTGCCAGTATGTGCATAAATGACATACAATCCTGTCTCGTCAGCTTTCAAATCAGCGTAAGTGTCACTCTGCTGTTTTAGATACTTTATGGAGGATGGAGCAAAGCCGACACTTGTCAAACTACCTGATGCAACCACATACCGGTTGATTTTATTGTCTCTGGTGTGATCATAGATGGCGCCTTGGTACACCGTGTACCCATCTCCTCTGGTTTGTGTGGTGCGGACTATTTCACCATTTTTTCCACTGATGAAATCTGTATAATTTTTGTAGCGGTAGTAATGAATGTTATAGCTCCCCTCACCAATAAAGTTCCTCACATAGATCATGGATCTGTTTGCCTCTGTTTGAGGAAAGGGATCTTTCATGAAGTTGCCTTTGATCCAATAAGAGTCTGACTCAAATCGATGGGCAATCGAATCTCCTACTCCTGATATCTCAAAGTCTTTACACCAATCTATAAGAAAAATTAGACAGTAAATATTATCAATATATTGTGTAAATTCATATAGTCTTAAAAAGACCATCATTGGCTGAACATTTTTTATCAAACAAAGAAAGCATGAGGCAGGGCATGACTGGTCTTACCATCATGTTCCAGATTAACAGGCAAAGAGTCTCCCCGGAAGAAAGTGATGTTATAATTCTCACGACAGTTGGACAATCTTGCCTCCAATTCCTTGATCTGTAACAGAAATTTACATAAACTGGTTGTGATAATTATTAATGCTTTTTGTGTCCGAGAGCAGAGCCTCGGGCCGTTTGTCGTCATCAAATGCATTGTCATGTCAAAGTTGGTGTGGATCAAAAAGCATTTCACAGATGCAAGAACCACCCGAAGTTATGATGCCCAGTGTTTACACTGCTGCCAAAGATGCCCTGGCTTTAATCTTGTGTCTCACTGCTCTAAATAGTTAACTTTAAGCCCCCATTGCATGCAATTTTTAGGTTTTACCATGGTATCTATAGACATAGTGTAACTATTCATTGTGCTCAATTATATAATCAAAATGAATTACCTTTGTGTTGAGGTCAGTCAGGTCCAGAGAAGGGTGACTTGACCAGAGGTCATTGACAGTGACCTCCAAACTCTGCAGTTCATCCCTAAGAAGGGCGATGGCCTCCTGACTTGTGCGATTTAGATCCAATTTGTCTACAAGATTTTTCATGATGTCCACACTTTTCTGGATATCTGAAACAATCATCAATTCATTTGCTTTGGCTGCAGATGTATGTGGGTCGGTTAAGAGTAAGAAATTTAGTTGTTGTAGACCTGTCTCTGTATAGAATTAACCAGACGACAACGGAGAATTATTTCTGCTGTCTCCATCCCATTTATTGAGCAAGGCTTAAGAAAGAAAAAATTAATGATTGCTCGGTGTTTTACATGAAATGCCTCGGCACATTACGTGAATAATGATGGCATGAAATGCAACATCTAAAAGATGCAGTTCTAACTCTTCTGGAGAACTCAAGATACAAGCATTTTTATTGCTTACCAAAAAGTCCTCGTACATTGATAGAGACCTTCTGGGTATAAATTCTCTCTTTCAGCTTCAACATTCTCTCATGGATAGTGTTCATACTATCTCTGACCAGACCAACATCCAGTTCGGCAATTTCATCTGTGATTCTGTTTGCTCTTTCTCTTAACATTTTCAATTGTTCGAATTCTTCAGCTGAACTCCATCTGCCAGTGAAGTGACAGTTGCATTCGTTGTCTGGTCCTGCACAACTTCTCATCTGTGACAAAGAAATTTAAAGAAATATTCGCTGTTATTTCATTGCCTTTAAAATTTTTGCTGTATGTGTAGTGAATTAACTTCTATGTCAGAATTTAAATCGTTGAGAGGAAACTATTATTATTGAGTGTGGATGATAAAAAAGTACTACATCAATGTACTTACACCATCCCAATATGGCGGCCATCTTGTGGCGGCCATCTTGGATTGCGTAGAAGCAAGAGGGCTGGGCTATAAGGGAAGCTATTCATGGCCCGAGGGCATGAATAAATTAAGCTAATTATGTAATTTGATACCTTTGAAGTATGGTAATCAATCAAGTGTAGTTAATTGACCTGTCAAAGTTGACATGCGAGCTGTCATGCGAGAGGGCTTCATATAAGCCATCTGTCAAAGCTGACATCAGCTTAATTATAAGGTAGCAAGTTATTGTCTCATGACATTTAGTTGTATTTGAGTGGTTATAAAATTGCTTTAACTTATTACCATCAAAAAGTATCCATTTGTATCTTAGAAAAAAGTCAAAGCCTTAGACACCTGCAATATTTAACAAAGAATGTGTCTATACATTGAAATATCATGTATTTCTTTTTTAACTAAAAAAATAATGTGTTCATATGTTAAACATCATATATTTCTTTTTAACTCTACACTCAAAAATAAAAAAGCTTTGAAAAGAGTACAAAAATAAAAAAGCTTTGAAATGGTCCCTAACATAAAAAAATATATACTCATTAGGTCATTATGTATTGGCAAATGAACTTACTATTGATCAGACTGAAAGGAAAACTATGGGAAAATGCTACAATACACAAACTTTAAAACCACTACTGTTTCTAAAATATTCTCATATAACCAGGTTACTGCATTTAACAACATAGCAAAGCAGAAGTTGGAGGAAAACTGTGAAATGTGCTTAAATTTCCAATCCACAAACTTAGAAAAGAACCATCTGACAGCTGTGACTGTCAGACGAAAAAGGGTTGTGTATAACCATGGGTATGGCTAGCCTGTGCTTAATCTCTCTTCCTGAACTTTGTCAAACAGATCAGCATGGTCATACTCAATAACATATTGTGAAATATATCGTGTATTTTATTCGCCTAGCTTTAATGGACTTCGATAATGACGCATGAGATAGATCGGCGCGTAATAACAACATTGACAAGACGATTAAAAATGCTCACTATAGCACTTAAACGGTGTAGTAGAGCACCAGTGAGCAAAATATAGCACTGGTGAAACATTTAAATGCGTATATATGCCTACAGAAACCACAAGCGTACACAGGTGCGTAATCACACCTGTGAAAAGGAAAAGTAAACATTGGGAACATTCACATTTTTCTTTAAGCTACAATTCCTACCTTATCCTATGCGTGCTTCTTCCTGAATCCTGACTCTTCACGTACACTTGCAATAGTCCATTCGCCGTTGCTTATTCGGTAAAATCCAGTTCAATCACTCTCGTAACTGAGCAGCCTTTTTCCTCGCTTGTTTGAGCAATCCACAAAATTTTTGAAACTCATCGCGTCCCTCAGAGCTGCACTCGACGCCGTGCATGCTGGGAAGGCTGCTGACGCTCACGCAGCCTGGTGAAGGCGCCCAAGGCGCCCTCTCGCCTCTTGTCAGTGCACTGACAGCTCCGTGCGTCAAATCAATTTCTATCTAATTTCACTTTCGAAGCTTTATTTCGTTGTACCCAGAATCCAGTCATAGTATTAATTAGAATTTATTTAGCCAGTTATAATATGACAAAACTTTCAGGGAGAGTGAATATACTTCAGTTAGTGGCTGCCAGGCAGAGAGATAACAGGTAGTGCAGTGCGTGAATTAGCAGAGTTGCACTATTAAAATGGATTCCCCTGCTTCAAAAACTCACGGAGTTGATGAGAAAGTTTTAATTGATGACAGAGAGAATCAGGAGACTAGGGTAATTGTCAGGGATGATGAAAGTTTGAGTTTAAACAGTCAGTATCATTCCATTGACATAAATGAGACCCACAGTGTTGTTGACCAGGATGAAAGATTGAGTTTAAACAGTGGTCATGATTCCATTGACATAAATGAACTACAACTCGATTTGAATCAAAGACCTGATTGGGATGATGATGATGATGAGAGAGACTCCAACAGTATATTATATTGGTCTCTGTGTGGTAGTTCATACCCAAGGGCCCAAGTAATATATCTTGTGCAGGTAGGAATGTGTTTTTTAATAATCACCTGCTGTCTAATTAATTTAAGTCTACAAATTGGAAATAGCAATTTATGGTCTATCCTCCTATCCTCAACTCTTGGGTACAACCTTCCTCAACCCCAGGGGATAGATAGAGCTAAAAAATTTACAGCTAAGAAGAATCCAAACAGATCTGACTCGCCCCCTAAGTCAAATGTGCTTTGATAGTAAATTAAGATCACATATTAGAAAAAAGCATAAATTGCAACAGTTAAATTACCAGCAACTAACCCAAGGTTTGTTTTTTTTTTTTTTTTGCTCAAACAAAGCTCCCCTTGATTGAAATGGCCAACATTCTCCATCAATATTTCTATCTATTTTCTTTGATGGTCAGAGCTTTCATCATGCTAAGTCTGCCTTTCAGATATCCAAAAATTGATTCACAGATAATTCAATTGGAAATTTGTGTTTTCCTTCCCCTTAATTATAAGGAGGTTAATGAAGCTTGCTTGCTGCACATGCAGGAATTGTTTAAACTGCTAGGTGTGCTATTTACTCTGAATTCCCAATGGACACCTTTGCAAGCTGACCCATGCACAGGGAGATTACAGGAGGGTCCATTTTAGGGGGGTAACTTTTTACAACAGGGGCTTAGCAGGCTTCTGTAGATTGAACACCTTCTTGGGTCAACAGGGTCTCCATGTAAAGGCTGGCTGAGACAGGAATTGCACAGTAATAAAATAAAATAAAAACTATTGTTGACTTGGTCTGTTTTAGGACATTTTCTTATTATAACATACAGGGTGAGGATTAAGCACTGCACCTCTGTTCTACTCACTGAAACTTAAAAGTGAATGCAAACAAAAGGTCATTTCATAATCGGACTCCATTCACTAATTTCCTCTGCTATGTAGGCACTTTGCAATCTGCACTCTTTCCAGAATCTCTCTGACAGCCATTGACTTCGCATCTCTGCTCAATTTGCTTCTCAACCTATACTTTACTTCACAAGAGGAATATTTTTCACTCACTGACTCTACAATTCAACATATTTTGCTTCACCAGCTCACACCAGGATTTTATTCATCACAACTCGGTGACTTTATTCAATTTCACAGTCCTAGTTACTAAAATTTGAAAAATGGCTGCCTTTTTCTCGACAGTGCAGTTGCCTGCATGCTCGGGTGTCATCAGTGACGGTGTCTCCAGCCTGGAGCTCACCCTTCAGCTCGCCCAGAGACAGGAGCACCACCGCTTCCTCATCAAAGGCAACACAGGTGCCAAAGTCAGCAACATGATCGTCCTGTTCTGGAAGGACCTGGAGGCCCTTCTGGAGCAGATGGTCATCAGACGCGATGCCCTGCTCACCCAAAAGATTCACCAGCGAATCATCATCTCTCCCGAGCTGGAGCTCGTTAAAACAAGGCTTCCAGGTGACCCCTGGATCATGGGGATCGCCGAAAACCGTCAAGGGGCCCCTGCTTTTCTTCAGATAGACCACGTCAGGACTCTCATCCCCCTGTCAGAGGCCCTGTACGACCTGCTGACCGAACGCATCAGGGACATGATCGAAGTGGGAAAAGTCAGGTCATGTGAACCAGCCGTTCTACAACGTACACGTCACATGACCCTGTTCATGAGGAGGGCCCTGGAGGGCACCCTGCCCGAAGGTCAAGCTGACCGCTACTTCGTCTCCCCAGATGAGGCCCGAGTTATGGACAAACCCTGCCATCGATTGGCAACAGATCAAGAGACTGTCGTAATCAACTCAAGGGCCAGGCTTTTCAGGCCCTACTCAAATATTAATGTGAGTGCGCCTGGAAGCCTGTGCAACCCAATAGAAATTGTCGAATTCACTCCACCAACCCACACCCTCACAAAGGTGTACGTGAGAATTCCGTCGGCCGACGCAATCTGCAGACACTTCGCCATGAAACTGTTCATTTGGGCCATCATCAAAGATGTGGGGCCCCCGGGGCATGTGGGGTACTATGATGTGATCAGCTCGGAAGCTGCTCATGGGCGTGTGGCTAGGAATTGGCGATACCTGCAGTATCTGTGTGATGTCACTCTCAGGCATCTAAAATTTACCATGCCCACTCCCACCAGTAAATACATGAAAAGCATCCTTTATGGAGTGGGTCTGGGGTCTCCATACCACCTTGCCCTGTGTGCCTTAAACAAGCCCACATGCCCCACCCAAAAGCAATTTATGGAATCAATTGTGTTGGATGCACTGTACTGCAGCTATGTGCACAGCTTTTCTGACGAGTAATCCTAATGACAATTTGCCTACTTTGTGGGAAGGGGGGAGCCTGCTGTAAATATGAATATAAGGTGCCTGCATTTCTAAACTCGTAATTAATTTCTTTCTAAAGGTCAATTTATATTTTGTTGGTATATATTTCTTTCTTACTCATAACTCTATTTCAACTGGTGTAATTGTGCATGAATTTGTAACATACCAGATACATTTAGAAATGACTGGGTCAATCAAAGGAAAAATGAGGTTGTAATCCAATCCTCTTTGTGAATCTTAAAGGTTATTATATTGACAGCAAAAAAAAAAGAACTGCTACTTTTGCTAATACCTGTCTAGTTACTAGACAGAATTGCTTTTACATGGTAAAGCACATACACATGTCTAAAAAATGATTTGGTGAACAAAGGAAAAATGAGGGCTATCTGAAGCCCTTATTGTGAATCTTAAAGATTACAGGTATAAAAGTCTAACTGGGTTACCTCAATGGAATTTATGTTAGGGGTTCTGATCAGATTGACTTGCTTAAACATGCTGAAAAAATCTATTTTGCTCTGTCTCTGTTGGAAGAAGAAGAAGAAGAAGAAGAAGAAGAAGAAGAATATGAAAGAGGTAAGGTGAGAATAAGAAGAAGAAGAGAAAGTTTAGAATAGAGTAAGAAAATTAGAAAAAGATAAGCTGAAAATTAGAAATATGACAAACTCCAGGTATTTCATTTCAAAAAAACATTTAATAATCATTTCTCTCATTTATCGTTTCTGTATACACTCATGACAATAAAATAATCATAGTAGAAGGTGCATAACCAAATCTCCTTTACTTTAAAAAAAAATACAGATTGTTTAGAACAAAATTAACCATAAGACCTTTCTTTCTTTCTTAGAATGGTATTCAGAAAAGAAATTCTCAACATCCTTACACTATATTGTTAACACTGATTTAATATGTTTCTGTTTAAATGAAATAGAAAAATTAACATCAATTACTCCACACTTTGTTTCAAATAAAAAAAATTTCTAAAATCAGGTCATCTCAATTTTAAACAATAATTTACCATGGTGTGTCAGTACAGTTTAATTGCAAAAAAAAAAGAAAAGCAACCATTTGTTCAAATAAAACAGAAATTTCCACACAGTTCTCCAAAATGTCCTTTGACAGCTGTCAAAAAGTTATCATTCAATTTTCCCCTCATATTCTTATTGACTGCATCTTTCAGCTTTATACTAACTTTATACTATATATTGTTAATGCTAACTCGATAATTTTCAGGAATTTATACTATATATTGTTAATGCTAACTCGATAATTTTACTGGAATATAATTTTTTTTAAAAATATATATGCGAAATTTAAAAAACAATATTTGGTCACAGCTTGACAGTATAGAGTTATTCCGAAATAAGAAAAGCACACTTTGTTTTAAATAAAATAGAGAAATATCTACTCAGTGAACAAAATACATTTTGACAGCTGTCAAACAGTTTTCACTCAGCACATGCGCACACACACACACACACAAGCAATTCTCAGCACCATCCCTAAGGTGTAGGGGTAATTCATTTGTTGTTACCACAAACAAATTAGTAGAATCAACACCAGCTTACATAAAGAAACTTCATTACTCCAATAACATAGAATAAAAATATATACACTAACAATGGTTAATAATACACTTTTGACAGCTGCTAAACTGTCACTTTGTCTGCACCAGGTAATACTGAATAGTAAAAATTTAAAAATCATTCAACAGGCTAAATATAATTCTAGAATATATGAAAAAAAGAACCAAAAAAAAAATTTAGATATAAATATATCAGCCTAACTATATACAGGTACTTATCAACCTCGAGTTTTGACAGCGGACAGTCACTTCTCATACTTGTATCTCTAACTCGATGAATGGTAAGAAAAAAATGAAATAATTTCAGAGAAAAGTATACAACAGCTATACATCAAACTAACTAACTTATTTACACAAAATCTGTTATGACAGTAAAAAATGATGCCACCTTTGGTCCAGTCATAAACTCTGCAAGAGTCCGAGAAAAACAGTAAATCCAAGTGGCTCTAAAAAAAAAAAAAAAACATCAAATTTCACAACAGTAAATGTTTCTCACACTAGTGTCTTGGCCTTAGTAAGCGTCCTTCCGAAGGAATAATGTTCGACACATCGATATCAGCCGGCAGAATTCTTCTTTTTGCTCGCCTTCTGCGTACATTTTCTTCTGCAGGGGGGTCCACGAGAAGGGGAGGGGTCGGGGGCAGGCCAGGGGCCGGGTGGTGCGCTACCCGCACGGCACGAGGACCAGCCTCTGGAGGCGCTACAGCGGGGCCCGGGACCTGGGGAGGCAGAGCATCGTGGTCTGCAGGGCGAGCGTGCCTCGGGGGCTGAAAAGGCCGGGGAACGAGTCGGGGGGCTCCATCAGCCGCTGGTGCGATCACCGGTAAAGCGGCTCTCTGAATGCCGTCTGGTACATTCAGGGGGGCAGGGGGGAGTCCGAAAATCATTGTGGTGGGCAAGTTCCAGGTCCAAATCCTTGTAGCGTATCCCTGAAAAGAATCAAAAAGTGAAATTAGATACTAAATAACAGAAATACACGAAAGTGTATTTAATTTGATAAGAAATACTGCTGACTCAAAGGAAATTACACTCTTAGCCCGCTCTTTGCTGGGATCAAGAACATCAGTTCATATTAACTGTTCTACAGTCAGTGCAATTGTCACACATAAAATTCACATTTTGTCATTTACATAATAATGTATACGTACTCTATTTAGACGTCAATCAGCGTGCTGTCAGCAGGTACAAGTCTTATTGTGTCTGGGGTTCGAACTCTACACTGCTCATTGGCATAGCCCAAGTTACTGCTAGCCTCATCGAGTTGTCTTGCGTACTGTGATGGTTTCTTCTTGCAAATGTCACAATTTTCTCTGATCGTGGACACTGCTAAACAAGGCAGCAAAAGTACATTACAGTATCCCTCGGCTGTCTTAGCTATCCAGTTAGGGTACACTTGGTCGTAGGCGTCAATACGTATAAGTATAAAAGAAGAAATCACCCCTAAAATGGCCATCAAGATCACAAGGGCTGCCGCTGTCCATCCACAGGCCTTCTTCCAGGTCGCCGTCTGGGGTGTCAGGCTTGCCGGCGTCGTGCTCGCGGGAGCGCTTCCCCGGGGTGCGTCCCCCGTGCTCAGATCTCGGGCGGTCCCCATCTCGGTGTAGCCTTCCAGGGTGTACGTAGAGGCCTCGCACAAGCCGTTGTCGGTGTCTGCAGGGTCGATCACAGTACAGTGAACCCACCAGTAATTCAGGGTCACACGCTCGCAAAATTTCTCAGAAAAACAGTCAATCCGTACATCCTTGAATCCGAAGGTGAGATCGAGGGTAGCCAAGTCGAATTTGTTAGTGTCCGTAATCGTCATCATGAGCCATTTGTCCTGTCTGATCTTGTAGGGAATCTTGGGAGCCGAGTCGCTGTCAATACAAGTGATACCCTCATTGCTGCAGTCACAATTCCTCGTCTGACCACAAATAAAAGTGTCACCAAAGTCCAAGTGCAACAGCACAGCCACTAACAGTAGCACTCCTTTCATAATTCCAACTTCCAAAAGTAATTCTATCCAATATATCAAGCTTCTTCCTCTCTCAGTCAACAAATACAATCTGTCAGTAAATTTGTCCTCAGCAGTTTACCAAAAGTTGTTTTGACACTTGACAGCATGCTACCAGCATGATGCTATTATGTAATCGCTTGCAGAGCATGCTTTGCACCCTTTGCTCTTGCAGGATCCAGGGTAGCTAGACTAGGCTAGACAGTCAATGTTACATAATATTACTCGCTTTTGAGACTGACTGTCTGCTATTTTAGCAGTTTCATTCTTAAGACTGCTATAGAACCTTGTATAGAAAACTATAGGATCTACATAGTCTGTGTAATATTTGGAACAATTAATATGAGTAATTCAGCCCTTTCCCAATTGGATTTTTTTCTTTTGTTTATTTTGTTAAATCTTTGTCATTGACAATACAAATGTCTATCATATTTATAAGACCCTTGGTTTTTTTCCGAATAATTGACAATGTCAATGCAATTTTATTGTTTTTTTTTGGGTGCTCTCTAAGCAAATAGAATAAAAAACAAGCATAAAACAAAATTCTTGGAAAAAAAAGCAGTTTAGTGGACCAAAGAGATTTTACAGTAGTTTATTATCATTATTTTGTTGTCTTTACAATTTTAGAACCTTGTACCATGTGAGGGTTTACTCCAGCTTTTTCAAAGACTTCAAATGATTGTTCTTACAGCAGACAAAGCTGAAGCTTGTCAATTACACCCAACAGTTGGGGGTACTTCTGTTCACAGGGGAGTAATTGTGCTTACCCCTTTTTTTGGTTTTGAGGCATGCAATGCAGCAGTGAATGTAACTTCTCCTATTGTTGGCACATGTCAAAGTGAGATTAGTCACTGTATTGTTGCAGGGGACTGTTGCAGGGTAAATTTTCGGTGTGGCTACACAAATTAGGGCTAAAATGAATGCCATACAAAGGTGTGCAGTATTTGCACTTAATTGAGACCAGTTGACTGCCCCATCAATCAGGTTCCATTGTACACATGCAAGGGTTCACTTAAATTTCAGGGAAGAGACAGATCAGGTTTTGGTGTTGTTGAAGCAATTGACAATCACATCAGGCAATGGGGATTATCATAGGGGGGAATCTAATTGCATTCTCTCACTCTCTCTTGTATTGTCAGGGTCCCTCCTCTCAGCTGTTCTGAACTCAAGGATCAATGATGCATAAACAAAAAGAATTGTGGTAGGAGCTGATGTCACAAATTCAGCATCAGCCAAAGGCATGACATCTTTCTCTCAGTTTTGACAATCCGAGTAAACAACCAGAGTAAATAGGTACCTGGAAATACCATGTCACAGGAGTGAAAGTCGTTTTATTCTCATTGAAAGAGCAGTGGACTTCATACCTACTCATCAGATTTTCTCTTTTACGTTAAACATCAAATAAGAAATACGCGTTTGCAGCCTTCAGACTCAGCACTCGACATCTCCAGTACGTCCTCTGCTTACAGGTAAGTCTTCTTTATGTTACTCGGGTTCTAAAAACTCAAAAAATACACGGACATTATTTTGCTGAGTGGCCTTTTGATTCGATCACTGGGGATGTTAGGAGAGAAGGGGATGCTGCCAGCCTGTTTGAGTGCCTTTTGGTTACTAAGTACTCGTTTTAATGTAATTAAATGGTCATAAAGTGTGACCACGAGCAGTCTCTAACTAATTGTGCAGGTTACTTTATTGTGTTCCCATCATTGGTTCTGTTTTCGTTAAATTCCCAAAGCACTCGCATCATTCAGTGTCCAAATTTGACACGGCCTCGATTCCTGTGTGATATGAGGTCACCATTGCTTAGCTTAGACAGCATTTTGAGCCGTGCAAATCATTCAGCTGGGAACTCTAATATTGACCCTAACGAATTATGGACGTATCTCTCCCCTAAATGCATGCATTCTGTTGCATTTCGTTAAATCTTCAATCCCCCTCTCATTGAGCAGCCAACGCTCTAGTCTGAGGAGATGAATTAGATCACTATGACAACTCGCTAGAGGACGCTGTAGGTCGGTGGTGGTTGAAGACACCACCTAGTGTTAAAAAAGTATAGCAGACCTAAATCATCAAAGTTCAGAAGGCTAATCTTTGCGCATCAAAACTTTATTTCTTTTCTCGTAATCTAGGGCTTTCAAGGGCGTTGCGTGTTCGAAAAGTTCTAGGTCTTGGGGATATGGGGGGTGTCGCTTAACAATGCGGTTGTGACAGGCCACACACCAAATGACAGAAGGGAGACTAGAAATTTTTTTAATCTTTTCGTTCATGGCAATATAGACGAAGCTCTGCCGTACATTTGTTGCAGTTTACAGCCAGTGACTGTTTCGAATTCCACCTTTCTAATGCCATGTCTGTCTCTCTGTGCAGGACGGCAGAGGTCGCGCTTGAAGCTTTTCACTCTGCTCACATTCCCTGCGACTGCAATAGCAGACGACTCTTCTTTCAGAGCGGCTGCTTTTCTATTGCGACACCCAGCTTTCCGAAAAACACTAGAGAGGGCGCATGTGAAGCTTTTCGCTCGACGCATATTCCCCGCGCCACCAATAGCAGACGCCTCTACTTTTAGGGCGGCTGCTTTTCTTATGAGACACCTAGCTTTCTGAAAAACACTAAAGAGGGCGCATGTGGGGCTTTTTGCTAGGCGTATTTCTCTTGCGACAGCAAGAATAACCGATAGGTGCGCTGCGCGCAATATGTCGTCTGCATCAGCAGCATTTGTCTAGACTAGCAC
Source organism: Platynereis dumerilii (assembly GCA_026936325.1). Taxonomy (NCBI): domain Eukaryota; kingdom Metazoa; phylum Annelida; class Polychaeta; order Phyllodocida; family Nereididae; genus Platynereis; species Platynereis dumerilii. Next base: position 17,184,762 of record JAPTHN010000007.1, read on the forward strand.
GCCACCTAGGCCTCTCGTCCAAGCCTCAGGCAATAGCGCTTGGGAGTCTTTGTTTATATTGCGTAGTGTACTCAAAGAACACAACGTGTGCACTGTTTAACAGGGAATTCTTCGTCCATCTTACTGCTACGCAGCAAGTGCTTTAGGCCTCCCGATTAGCCCTGTGATCTGTTGGTGGCCCTGAGACTATAGTTTGTCACGTAAAGCCGAGGACAGGCGTTTTGGGTTAGATATCTCAGCAGTCACAAGCTCCACAGGAGAAATACACCTACCCATGTATAGCCCAGCTCTGTGGCGATATCAATATAACAGTTTTGTGCATTTTTTGGTGATTTTTTATTTTATTTTGGCCTATATTTGTCAATTCATGAAAATGTCACTCCAATTTACCACAATGTCACCATTTGCTGCGCTGTCAATCGGACGTACAATGTGTGATGACATCACAAAAAATGCATCGCAGAGCCATCCCAGGCTTAGTTCTAGTCAATTTTGTATCAGTAAAACCACCAATGTCATTGTGTTGATTTTTTTTTTTTATGGATTGTAGAAACAATGCTAAATTTCTGTCTCAATGCTTGACAAACAATGCTAAATTTCTGTCTCAATGCTTGATGCGACAAACTGTATGCTTTGGACCTTTGTAAACAACTCGGTTGAACACTGTTGTGTCATGTCATTGCCACCAATGTCCTCTCAGCTGAACCTGCTCGATCAGCTGTGCTGACCAATTGCTGTCAATAGTCAGTGGTGTCACTTTGCCCTTTCACCACCCATCCCACTGAAAAACAAAACCAATGTTGCTTTTGCCGATGAAAATAAATTTATTCTCTCATTCTATTATACACAGTACAATATAACCACATATTTGAATATGTATCACGACACAATCTTACAGAATAAAATTTTAGTTTTTCGCAAGAAAACCCAACACCTCATTGATGAATGTCAAAATAGGAGCATTCCACCTCACAACAGTCCACTAAATATTTATCTAGAAAATACATTAACTACTTTCAATAAAAAAAAAAAATTTAAAAAAAACTAGAACCGCGCGCGGTGATGAAATGTCAGCAAAAAAAAATATATATTGGAAAAAAGCTTTAGGCTTTTCACATCAACAGAGTAAAGCATTTTTTTTTTTTTTACTTTCCTTTCAACTCATCAGCTTTTTCAATCAAAAAACTAGAACCGCGCGCGGTGATGAAATGGCTGCAAAACAGTGACAGACAGTGTAAGGACACCGATAAAGGTGTGTTCTAAAGCTCCTCAGCATTAGGTACGAGCACCGAATAGTCGTCTGCATTCAGCCCTAATGCTGTCACGCTTTTTCTTCAGCTTAGCCAGCACTTGCTCCCAATTATAACCTCTGCACCAATAGTAAGCAAAAATTAAACAATAAAAGGCACAATGTTTAGTATTTAAGAGTTCCTTATTTAGCATTTCGCATTTGTGCTCCTTGGTGAACTTCTCAAATTCTCTCCCATAGGTTTTACACGGCACTTCGCCTGTCGAACAGTAGCACTGAGTCATGGGCGACCACAAGCACAACCCAGTGACCAATATCAGGGCTCCTCGAATGTCCCGTTTGGCTGGAACCGCTACCATTAAGGGGCGACCACAAGAAGGTCTTCTGAAAGCCAGCTCCACCGTTGCTCGCCTCGGTGGCAGGAATCGCGACGTTTTCCTGGGGGAATGGCCTGGTAGCTCTGTAGCGCCTTCCGTCCCCTGCAGAATCCCCCGATTTACGGGGTTCACCGCGACTAGGCCTACTTCCGGAGCTCCGTTCACCACTCCTGCTGCGGCTCCGACTTTGGCTCCTGGCACCGCAAGGCCCCCCATCTCCAAGAAGAGAACTCGTCGTTCTACGAGATATCCGCCGTGGTGCATATCCTCCACAGACTCCTCTGACGCCTCCTGCTCCAGACAACCCTGTCCTCCGAGCCTCCAGGTCCAGCGTGGGATTCCTCAACGCGGCTGCAGTAGTGGGTGAGTAGCCATTTTCTTTAATCGTGACATTGAGAATGTAGCAGCTTTGAGTAGAGTCCTTGCTGATGTATGGTAATATTTGGCAGGGGGCTATAGCCATCACAAAGTCACATGTTTTCGGGTCCTTCCACAAAATCTCATAAATGGCCGAAGTGTTCATGTTAGGAAAGGTAGACGTTTCTTTCAAAATCCAATTCTAGGCAGGCGGGCGTCTTGATCATGGTTAGCATAACCACGCTTTCAGGAAGGGCTTTAGAGAAACGTAATTCCACCCGAACTGAGCCGTCACGTGTGGTGGGATACTGTGTGTCTTGGTTTTGGGGATTTAAATCCACTACAAACAGACTGTACCCTCCGGGGAACTCTTCAAGACTGATTCTCTGGCCGTTTGGAGGGGTTTTACTCTTCCCCGCATACAGACCCGTGTAGCCCTGAATATATTTACCCCGTTGGAAATCAAAAGTGAGCGGACCTCTAGCCGTTGGGCAGCCGGACAGACTTATGGTCAAATTATTTAAAAAATAGTGATGAAAAAAAAATGGATTTTTTTGGATATTGCCAATTAGACTGTCCCCTGCTACGAAGGCAATTGCAAGCGAGCTCGGGATTTTGGATTGAAAACAATCCTCCATGTAGTACGAGGTGATTCCGCGGGCTAAACTAAACTTGCGTATGTCCTCTTTCAGGTAAAAGTAGCGAGCACGTGACAGCCCGGAGCGGAGCACTTGCTGGTGGCCTACAAGTACCTGCGGGCTAGGCGTCACCTGTTTCACTATCAGAGTAATATCCTGTATTTCCAAAACGTAGTCAGTGTCTTTGTTATTCGCAGTTATTAGCCTAAACTCCGAACTGGTGGGGACAAGCATTATGTCTACGGAAACTGAATTTAAGAGATATTTCCCCGTCTTGAATACATCCACATCCAATTTCGACTGTACTTCCACCGATTTACTGCCTTCCATGAGCGTGGCCCTCTTTCTAAAACCTTCATTGCCTCCGTACGCCATGGAATTAGTGTCCATATACCCGGCAGAGTCTTTGTAAAACATTGCGCATTGGAGTTCCTCATCGGACATTTCCCTCTCCTCCAGTAGAGTGTTCATCATAGCCATATAGCAGTAGCCCGTCACACCTCCCATTACGACCGTGTCGTTATAGCGTACCTCGGCTTGGTGCCAGAGTGCCTGGGATAAATTATTCACGGGACCCACCGAATACGGTCCTTCATCTCCTTGTTCGACGCCTTCACCACCACCGGCTTCTTCGACGTCCTCATCCCTTGTAGTCCTGGGTTTCTTCGGCACCCTACTCCCGTCGGGGCGTAAAATACGAAGAGTAGTCCTGACAGTCACGTCGGAGAGGTCCAAGTACGAAGAACCGGCCCCCGGAATTCTAAATTTGACATTGCCCTCCGTTGAGAACTGATTCGAAGCTTTGTACTGAATATACTTGCAATCCTGCACACCTAAATTCGAAATTGGTGTGGTGAAGACGTCGAGGGCTGTTTCGTAACCGAGATCGGCTTCCTTTAAAACTTTTTCTCCGCTGGCCATATTGACAGTTTGATGATTCTCACTCTCTCTTTCTCTTTCTCCAGACCTAAGGCCTAACCGAAAATATCAGCTTTGGCCTTCCCCTTTCTCGGCTGTTTTCCACCGTTGACTGCGGATTTCTTTCGAGAATTTTTGTCACTAGTCTTGGTTCGCTTGCCCGTGCTTTTGGTCCTGCCACTACTCGTGCTCTGCCTTTTCCTCTTACCCTTACCTCCCGATGATTTGGAGGCGACTGAAGGTGCCACATACTTGGGTGTGTTTTTGTCCATTTCCGCTCGCGCCATGTTGGTGAATTGCTCCACAGGTGTGACAACTTGGAGGGGAAGATCTTTAGAGGTGCTGGTGTGCGGTGTCCCCGCCTTATTCTTCAGTACCACCAGTTCGGGTTTTGCTCCCCACGCATAAGGTTTTCCGACTGTTTGTTTGAAATGCTCCACCCAGGCGTCATTACCTATGGCTGCCACGGACTTGTATTGGGCATCCATTTCAAATCTAGTGAGCAGCGACTGACGAGTCTGTTGTTGTTCTTGTTGTGCAGCTCCTGCAATGGTACGTTGTCGCTACCGCAGATTTCTATACTCAGCTCACTCAGACTAGTCACTCTTAGAGGTACGTATTGAACTGAGGGAAAACGTACGCAGCTGTCACGTTTTATCTCGCCCAGACTGAGAGAGGCTATGATAGGCCTGTAGGAATCCCCCAAGCAGGAAAGTTTGCACTCCTTACAGATCACGTATAAACTGTCGTATTTTTGACCCCTCTTGATGGTCGGGAGGGATAGTTCTATCAGCCCTAGACACCAGCACCCTCGTAGCATGCCCTGTTGAAGATTGTAGCGCTCGGCCAGCTCACAGGTGAACTTCACCGGTGTGTTGCCCGTATGCGTCAAAGCGTCCCGATTGCTCTCTAAGAATATCAACATAGTGTCCTTCTCTTTACTGGCGTTTTTTTCACTATAGAACTGGCGGCTAGCCATTCGTTATATTTTCGAGGCCAGCTTTGATATTTGACCAGCTGCTCCCTCACACCATTACGTACACGACTCTTTAAGACTTTCTCTATCTTGAACAGCGCGTTCGGGTCATATCTAACTGGGGTTATTTCACCGGAATAGAATTGGCCGGCAACGTCCTCACCCGAGAAGTCCCGCAGATAATACACGGGGACACCTTCGTACATCCGTCTGTCCCTCACGGTGTACACTTCCCCCGTAAACTGTTCATCATACGCCCTGTCAAAGGGTTTCTGCCTAAAGTAGGCTACACGCACAGTCTGTCCAATGGCGAATGCGTATTGCGTCCTCCCGTCAGCACCCGCCTCGTCCCGGGCACCCGACTCATCTCGAGTCCTTCGCTTCCTTTTGCCCTTGGCGACCGGAGCGTTCGCCCTTTTCAGAGCCCTCTTGAGTGAGTCGCGGTAGCTCTTAGAGTGTGTGACATACTGGTGGTCCCACACGCTCTGCTCGTTAGCCTCGGATACTTTGGATGGTTGTATGCCTATACTGCTGTGAGGAGTGTTGTTGTAGGAGTCCACAATGGCCTGTAGGCTTCCCTCATAGGCGTAAGAGTTTGAGTGCTGGAAAAATTGAAACAGCTTTTTCTTTAGAGTTTTAATCATAATTTCCGAGTAGTTGGCTTTGGTTTCGGTGTTGGCCAGTACATGCCTCACACCCCTGTCCTTGAACAATTGCTGTACGCGGCCATTGCGGAATTCCATGCCGCGGTCCGTTCTCAAGAACGAGGGCGTTAGACCGGCTCTGTCGAAAATCGCCGTGAAAGCCCTCTTCATTTCGACTCCTCCCTTATTTTTCACAGGCTCGACTCGACAGAAACGGGAGAAAATGTCCACAGTGACCAAGATGTAGCCGTTACCCGAATTACTCTGGGTGAACCGATTACCCGTCAACACCAAAAGATCCGCATCCCAGTTGTGGTTCAGACCCTGGGAGATTACTCGTCTGTAGGCCGGCTGCCTCTGTCTCACGGCCTTGTGGAGAGTCACAATGTCCTGCCCTTCAGCCCACAGTTTTATTCTTCTCAGAGGAATGCGATAACGGCCCTCCTTCTTTATGGCCTGGTGTAGCTTAGAAACGCTGGTGAAACTCCCCGAAGCCGTGGGGTCGTAAATCTCTTGGTGAGGTAGGAATCTATGTTGCCCGGTAGAGCCATGAAGATTGACTTTTTATTATTATTATTACTATTATCGCTCCGAGTATATGTCCTCATCCGTGACTCTACAACTCGACCCAGGCCGTGTTGGGTGCTGACGCTCTGTTGCCTCCGACTCTCCTACCTCCTCTGCTCGTTTCCTCGACTTTACCGGCTTTTCCTACACCCGAGTCTGTGAATTTTTTAGCCCCTTTCCTTTCGTGTTTGTTCTTCAGGAAGTGCAGCACCCTCCTGAGTTTCTTATTGCCTATTAGTCTCAAAGGCACGTTTTTCTCCAGCAAGACGGCGTAGAACGTTTTGTAATCTTTCGGCAGAGGGAAGCCCGAAGACTGGGTGTGGAGCAAAGAGGCCAAAAAGTTTCTTCTGCCTCCTTTGCCTCCTTTGAAGGGTGCTAGAGCTTTGTAAATGGCCGCTACATTGCGACGAGTCAAGTCGTTTCCGAGGGATGCCTGGACCTCGCTAAGCACCGTGCGCTTCTTCCCCTTAGATTTAACTCGTCTGGAAGGCCACGACGGGGGCAACTCTGTCGAGTCTTTCTCGGAATCCTTCGAGGGTATGTTCTCTTTAGAGGCCTTGGTCTCATTATTCTCTTCCTTAGCCGGTGTCATTCCCGTCTCCGAGAAATGGTTCGACTCGTCGCGTTCGGGGAAATGGGTTGTGGCCCGCCCCAGCATCCCGTGAACGCCTTCGCCCCGAGTCGAAGTTTGACCACCTTCGGTCGTCGGAGCTTTGGCGGGGTCCGTTTGAAGGGGAGCGTCGATCCGACGCTCCCCTTCGCTCGGACCCCGTAGCTTGCGATCCTTCATCATGCTGAGGTATTTTTCTTCGGGTACCACGTAAACTTTCCTGTTGAACTTCATTGACGAGGTCATTATTGGAGAGGTCCTGGGCTGGTTATATTAGAAGAATAAGTAGTGTCCTCTTCGCTACGGACAGATGATGCTAAGTGGCCCTCCCGACTTTGGGGAGGAATTTCCTCCGAGTCACCGGTGCTTAATGGTTTAAGGATTTCACTATCAGCGAGGCCAGTGCGAGCGTCGTCACCTTTTGCCTCCTCTTCGGTCTCCTCCTGACTGAGGTAGTCACTAGCTAAGCCTGACGAGTACTCGCTTTGACTCTCGCTTTCACTCTGAAACTCACTCGTGTCACCATTCCCTTCGCTATCCTTCAACTCGGAGGTCTCACGTTGCCTTTCTCTCAATGACTCGCGTTCCTCCTCCTCCTCCTCTTCTAGTTCTTCTAGTTCGGCTTCAGTCTCATCCGAAAAGGTTTCGTTAGAACAGGAATCCGAGGCGGTCGGTTCATGAGAAGCTGATGATGCTGATGATGCTGATGATGATGATGATGATGATGATGATGATGATGATGATGATGATGATGACGATTCACTCTCGCATGATGATGCTGATGATGATGATGATGATGCTGATGATGATGCTGATGATGATGATGATGATGATGATTCACTCGCGTCTGACAAACCCTCCGTCTCAGAGTGGCTGGAGGACTCCTGACTTTTGGTACTATGCCGTCGTGTGATCTCTTTGTTGGCCCGAGTGCACCGGCTGAGCTTATCTTTAGCCTCCTTCTTACACCTCCTCAGTTTCGGTAAGCTCTCCAGTTCGCGCAGGTAAGGGTAGCACAGTTTCAGAAACCTCACAATGGTCTTGCAGTGTTGACGTAGAGACTCCTTGGAGAACGATGACGAATGACTGCCAGCCTCCGAAGGACAGCTTTGCTCTTGGCGAGTTGTAGACAGGTGTCCGAAGATATTTGAAGGCCCCCTCTTAGCACATTCACGATTAATTCTATAACAGCCAGCGCGTGTTCTCCGTCTATCCTCTCGAGTAAACGTCGAGTGAGCTGCGGGGAGACTTTGTCCGTTCGCACCAGTAGCCTGAGGAAGGGCATGCTCCGCTTCAAACGAGTTGACATGTTGGCAATTATACAGCGAATGACTGTCCCTTACTTTTTCGTGTACAGAATCAGAGCGTCTGAGGGGAGGATGCCAGTGCTCAGTCTTATGTCCTCATCGCCGGAGCCTGTCAAGTTGTTGACGAGCAGGTAGCCTCGCGGCACACGAGTGGCGTCCTCCCACGCCTCCAAAAGTCTCTTCGGGGTGGAGGGGAACATCTGACGTGACAGGTGATGTATTTGCTGAATGTCTCGACAGGTCTTCATCAGAATGAGGTAGCTGCTATTCAAATTTATGGTTCTCGAATAGCGAGATTGGTGAAAGATGTTCTGAGACAGCATTATAACCGAAATGCGACGGTGGTGTACCTCTCGCGTGAATAGTGCACACATCTCGGAAGATTTGCCAATCTCATCGAGCAGGTCATCCAGTATGAGTAGACTGTGATGATGGGGGTCTTCAGAACCTAGGCTTTCAATCAATTCCCGCCCTGGTAAACCCTCGTGTAAGGTTAGGTTTTCCACATCAGCCTCCAATTGAGTAAAGACTTTTTGATACACACCATAGGCGTATACTATTCTTGCTGGAGGAATCTTGTACATGGCTGACGCGTTCCTTAGTATTTTCATTGTCAATACAGTCTTTCCAGACATCGAAGGACCCACAATCATTGTAGAGGAGGGGCATTCGAAACGGAAGACATTCTCACCGTGCGACGAAAAGCCCGTACCATGGGACACGACAGCACTTGCTTCCTCATTCATGTTGATACCTCGTAAACCAGGGGTGGTGTGAAAGCCCTCTTTGAATGTTTTTCTTTATCTTTTTAAGAGCGTACCCGGGAGATGGCGTTCCAGGAGTGACTGGAAGGGGAATCACCAGAGGGCCAAAAGCACTCGCGATGAATGCGCGAGTCAAGAGACCTTCAACTCGGTTGAGTGAGGACAAGGCACGGCTGTTGACGCTCCCCAACAAGATGTTTGTCGAAAGGAAGCACCCCATCTTGAAAGCCGTCACGGGAAGAGGTGTTTGCGACTGGGAAGGCTACCAGGCTACCTTTAGTCAGGTGAGTGCTATTCTCAAAAATATGATTTTGGCTTCTTCTTCAGCTTCTTCTTTGCCTATAAATTGAACATTAACCTATAAAATTTCCCCCTTATTCAGGACCTGTTGACTCACCTAGAGGTGGTATGCGAGCGACTGGTGAAGATCTCGTCCATATGCACAGCGGCCAGTGATGGTAAGAAAAGGAAGCGCGAGATGACAGAGGATGAAGATGGGGAGGATGAGACAGACGACGATGAGGGAGAGGAAGAATTGAGGGCCCATTTGGAGGCGACTGCTAAACGTTATTTAAGGTAAGTTTTCTCTTCTTTTAGAGACACTAACGCAAAAGAAAATAATAATAAAAACTCCCCCTTGATTACACAGTACATAGTACTGAACCCTGTCCTTTGTTTTCAAGGTTGCGAGAACGTCGAATGCGTAGCAAGAAAAGACGTGTGAGTAAGACTGCAAGTCCCGGTGTGCAGCGAGTTGCCAAAATGGTAGTGGAGCATAGAAGAGTGGATGTCCCCGTAGCTACACGTCCGAGACACGAGTTAATGGAGACGAAGGAACCGGTGGAACGGTTTAACCCTGCGGAGTCTTCGTACCCTAATTTCATAAACATTACTGACAACACCTCCTCAGTCTGCTCCTCCTCCTCCGTGCTGATACCACCCACTCCTCCTGTGCCAGTGGTCAGACAGGGGAAATTAAGTAAAATTCCCAAGCCCTCTAGGCCTTCGAATTGGGTACCCGATTCTGAACCGGATATCCCGCTGGAACAAGCCTCCCCTCGTCCGTTTCACTCAACGCCCGAGCCCGGTCCGTGCCCTCCTGATGATGTGATGAGAGCTATGGGGTGCAACACTTCTCACGAGTGGAGGATGACCTGTGAAAAAATGGCTGCTCATTTACGGCCTTGTGAAATAAACATCAGGTGAGTTATTCTCAAAGTAGAGTGGTATTTGAGGATTTTGTACTTTTCGAGTAAAAAAATTGGTGAATTTCTTAACTTACTTAACACTTCAAAAATTTCACACCCTCAGTGCCATTCGAAGGGAGAGCAAAATGGAAGAAGAAGAAGAAGACATAGAGCCAAAGGTAGTACAAATAAACGAGACACCCCCCGAGACCACCGCGGTTGCTGTAGTGTCTGTGGCTCAGCCTGTTGTTCCTGAGGCTATGAAAGACGGAGATGACAAGGCAGAGAGAGAAACCGTCATGCGGCCGCGTGCTAATAGCCCTACAGGCGAGCTCTTCTCTTCATACAGTTCCATTCCCAGCACCATTCCCGAGCACGTTTACACGGACTCGTCCTATGACAGAGACATGGTGGCAGCAGCTGACGAGTGAGTGTCTTACTTATTATTTTTTTCATTATGACTACATAAATACGCGTAATGGACTTCAACTTCTAAACCATTCATTCATTCCCTCTCCCATAGGGCAGAGAGGATGATCGAGAAGGCGCCCATCATAACAGTACGGAAGGAAGACGACTGTGGAGACGAGCCTCAGCCAGGGTGTTCAACTGCGAAACCAGACGCGTCTGGCAATAAGACTCCTCGGCAGGGTTTCAGACTGCATGTCCCCGAGCCAGGGGAAGGTGGTAAAGTTGCGGAGGATGGCCTCACATCCAGGTGAAGTTCTCGTTTTAATTTCCAAAAAAAAATTCCTGAATTAAAAGAAAAAACAATGTAGAGAGGAGGACTAATTTACCTTTTTCAATTCCAGTGAACGAAAGGAAATTTGGAAAGCGATGAGCACAGTAGGCAAGGTGAGCACAATGCCTGAATGCGACATTGAAGGGGATAGCGACTTGAAGGAATTGGTTGACATTTTATACAATGCAGGAGAATGCGCTGGGGAGGGAGGCATAGTGGAAGGACTTAATGGGCTTGATGAGGAGGAGGCTGAGGAGGGGGATAGGGCAGGGGCTGTAGAGGCAGGGGTGCAGGAAGATGAGGATGAGGCAGCTGTTTTAGACGCTGTAGACGCTCAGGTTGTGAATGAGAGTGATTTGTGGGATGACACACCTCGGGGTGAGCTTCCCGGGTACGAGTTTGATGACAGGATGCTTTTTAGAGGGCGTGATTATGCATTAAATTTCCATAGGAATATGCAAATCGATGCAAGACATCTAGAATTTGCTGATGGTCTAGCAACAGAAATTGTCTACAAAGTGTACTTTAATCAGAACTGGCATAACGTGGTTTTGGCAGAGGTTTTGGGGGAATTGTTGGACATCATGGACGCCATAATCGAGAGGCTTAGAGCGTGCTACAGTGACAATGATCTGGTGAGGGTTTATATTTCGAGCAAGTCCTTCTATGCGCCTCGCACAATTGGTCTCATGCCCCTGCGTGAATTGACGGTGGGGTTGGTATCCGATGTGATAGAAAGCGTGCTGCAGTCAGACGAGTCCCTTGTGCTGGATGAGCCCCTGGACATTCACGTCGCTGTGGTGAGGAACCCGAGAGGGGCTGGGCGTGTGGAAGGGTTGCTTTACAACTTCGGAGAGGGAGATTCTCTCCGTCACTCAAAGGCCATTTCACAAACTAAAGTGTTGGACAATCTATGTCTGGCAAGATCAGTTACTGTAGCACTAGCTAAGGCACGCAAACTGGAGTGCGAGGAGATTGGCGACGGCGTTTTACTCAGACAGGCCCAAAATCATTTGGACCAGCTGTACAATGTCCGTCGCCAAGTGCTGACAAGAGAGGCCCAATCTCTACAGACACTTGCGGGCTTCACTCTCGATTATACGCCCTCTTTTACGGACATTGCAGCTTTCGAAAGGGCTGTGAACTCACAGATTGTGGTGTTCCAGTCCGGTACTGATTTGACGCCGGTTTACGTGGGCAACTCTGAGAGGCAGAGAACTATCTATCTGTTCTATGCCAAAAGGGATGGTAATGACAAAAGCCCAGGGCACTTTCACGCTGTCGTGAATCTTCTGAAGATGTTCAGAGGTGTGACCTTCTGCACAAAGTGTAAGGCCTGCTATGGAAAGAAGGACAAGCACGCGTGCGCGAATGAGTGCAAATCCTGTGGTGTTAATTCGTGTCCCATTATAGAGGAGGAGAAAAAAATGTGCACCACCTGCAACAGGTTCTTGAATTCTCAGGCCTGCTTTGACGCTCACATTGAGAAGGGTGTGTGTGCCAAATCCCTCCGTTGCCTAGATTGTAACTATTTTTACCGGCGGGGCGCCGAACACCGTTGCGGCTATAGATTATGTCGAATATGCCAGCAACAGGTGACGGGTGTACACTATTGCTATATACGTCAAAAGAAACCTAAAGCCATTTCGGCGAAGTACATGTTTGCGGATTTCGAGACGGATCCGAATGGCGAAATTCATGAACCGAATTTGGTTGTGGCGCATTGGCAATGTGAACACTGCGAGGGTGTCAGTTATCGTGACAACCCTCGATGCGCTCACTGCGGAACCCCTTGTGTCAAGTGTCGCGGTCAGGTGGGACGTCATAGGAGGGGCGACGATCTTCGTCGCACCTGCATGATGAGCTCCGAATGCGGTCTGAGAGGTGTCGAATTGTTTGGGGAGAATATAGCTCACGAATTTTGCCTGTTCTTTTTCGATCGCCCTTTTGAGGGTTACACATTGCTGTTCCACAATGGTCAGGCGTATGACGCTTATTTCCTGATGAATTACGTACTGAACAACCTAACAAGGAAACCCCACATGATACTCAGGGGTAGCAAGGTTATGTGTATCGACACAGGCAAATTCCGAGTTATTGATTCCCTTAACTTTCTGACAATGCCATTGGCACAAATGCCCAAAGTGTTTGGGTTGGGGGGTATACGCAAGGGTACTTTCCCTGTCTTCTTCAATCAGAAGGAGAACTGGGACTACATAGGGCCAATGCCGCATCCCTACTGCTACAGAGTAAATTCCATGAAGCCTCGGGCCCGGAAGGACTTCATGGAATGGTACAGGCAGCAGAAGGGGGCTGTGTTTGATTTCCGTAAGGAAATCTCTCAGTACTGTCAGGATGATGTGAACATCCTGCAAGAGAGCTGCAATGCCTTCCGAGCATGGCTCCTCGGAGTCTCCTCTAGGGAGGAAGTGGTAGACGTAGGGGAGGGAGGGGAAAGGAAGACGCGTACTCGCGGAGTGGATCCTTTCCAGTACAACACGCTAGCGGGGGTGTGCATGGCCGTGTACAGACATCTGTTTCTCCCTGAGGAGTTTGAGGTCAAGACGGAGGAGGGGCGTACACTTAGCGAGGTCAGCACATATGACAGAACAAAGTTCTACGATTCCGACGGTAATGATGTGGATGCCTCTTCTGTTGAAATAAAGGAACGAACTTTCAAGTCCACCCCATTCGCTCGCATGCCTGCAACGGGGTTTGGTGGTCGGGATAATCACAGCATGCTCTCCATTCTGTGGTTGGAGTATGAGGCACGACGTCACGGAGTGGACATCAAACACGCTCGTGCAGGTGGCGAGCATAGGGTGCCCAACACTAGAGCGTCAGGAGGCTGGTTGAAACTCGACGGCTACCACCGCGATGAGACCACCGGCAAGGAGACTGCGTGGGAGTTCATGGGATGTGTATTCCATGGCTGCCCAAAGTGCTATCCAGCAAATCCCTTTGGCACTAGCCCCACACACCCTCACACGCAAGAACCCCTGGACGTGCTGTACAAGCGCACCCTGAGCAGACTAGAGTACCTGAGGAAAGAACAGCATCTGGAAGTACATGTCATTTGGGAGTGCGAGTTCAGGGCTCTTAGAGCGAGTGACCCTACCATTGAAGAGTTGGCTGAGAAGTATGATCTCATGCCCCGCTTGGACCCCCGAGAGGCCTTCTTTTGAGGGAGAACAAATGCGGTCAAACTCTATAGAGAGGCAAAGGATGGCAAAAAGATTGGATACATAGATATTTGCTCCCTGTATCCCATGGTGCTGAAAAATGACATTTACCCCTATGGTATTCCAGAAGTCATTGTGTCAACTGACACGACGGATATAACCCCATATTTTGGTTTGGTCCAGTGCCGTGTTAGAGCTCCGCGAGCTCTCTACCATCCCTGTCTCCCAGTTCGCAGTAACGATAAGCTCCTGTTTCCTCTCTGTCGCACGTGCGCAGCAAATCTCAGTAAGAAGAGCTGCACGTGTAGTGATGACAAGAGGGACCTCATTGGCACTTTCACCACTGTCGATCTGGAGGATGCCTTGGCAGTTGGCTACGTGATTATAAAGGTGTATGAGGTGTACCACTTCAAGAGGAAAGCCAAATACGACAGAGCAGAGGAGGGCTCTGGGGCTTTTGCCGAGTATGTGAACATGTTCTTGAAGGGTAAGCAGGAGGCCTCGGGTTGGCCACGACCAGACATGACGAGCGAGGAAAAGGCAGAGTACTGCAGGGAATACGAAAGAGTTGAGGGCGTTGTGCTTGACCCGAATAATATAGTATACAATTCAGGGAAAAGGGCAACGAACAAATTATTACTCAACAGTTTCTGGGGAAAGTTCGGCGAAAGTAATAATCACCGCATTCACAAACTGGTGAAGACAGCCCCGGAATTAGGGTAACAACCGATTCCTCAATCAAATTGAAAGATGTCAACGTGTTAGCGAGAGATAAATGTCTACTGCAGTATGCTCATGCCGAGGGATTTCTACCCGAGATGTCTCACGTGAATGTCTTTGTGGCTGCATTCACCACCTCCAACGCGAGACGGCGGCTTTATAAAACCCTTCTAGCCTTGGGAGAAAGAGTTCTCTATTTCGACACCGATAGTGTCGTATATGAGTATGATGAGGGTGATGAGCACGAGTACAAACCCCTTCTGGGAGACCATCTAGGTCAATGGACGAACGAGTTGGGTGAAGGTGAGCACATCACCCGCTTCGTCAGCAGCGGACCAAAGTCATACGCGTACTTGACAAACAAGGGGGTAGTGATAGTCAAATTAAAAGGGCAGACATTAAACCATGAAAATTCGCAAAAGTTGAACATGGAGGCGATATGTCAACTTGTGTTATTCTGGGCTGACCCTGACACCTACCCCCTACCCGAGGGAGTAGAGGCTTACATAGAAGCGCGATATGACAAAATCAGGCGCTGCAAAAGACGCTTTGTGCTCTACAGTAGAGAGGAGCTCAAAAGATTTAGAGTGACCTATTGCAAAAGGAAACTAGTAGAGGGTACTTTTGACACTCTACCCTATGGCTACTAAAGTTCTGTTTTTTAAAGTACACAAACGTAGGTCAGTTTTGTATTTTATTTTAATCAAGCTCCTATACTATTTAGAACATTGGTTTACTATTGTGACTTATCATTTCAGACACGGGGAAAAATAAATAAAAATGCTACCCAATAGATGAGGACAGAAAACTATATTTTAGTTCTAAATGTTAGTGAGTCGAGTAATACTTATAGGTTATTATTGTTTAGAGTTGTATTATATCTATATTTTTTTTTGTGATATTCGTTTGTACATTTTCATTGTTAACCTCTACTACGATTTTTTTTTTAAATGTAAATAAACGTACTCTTCATTTCACAAACTACATATTTGTTTTTCATATTTCCATGAGCAAAGATGTGAAACAAACGACATAGTCAATATTTTCAGTTGAAATTATAATCTTTAATTCACCGCAAACAACTACAAAAGTTCTACAACATAGTCAATATTTTCAGTTGAAACTATAATCTTTAATTCACAGCAAACAACTACAAAAGTTCTACAATACAGATATTACGAAATAAAAGCGAAAATTCAATTCATTTCATCACAAGCGACATCATAACAATAGTGTAGGAGTCTAGTGTACATTTTACCAGAACCAGATACATGATGAGCAATAAGATTGTTCCTGACTTTTTCCAGACCACCGAAATACAAGAACATATTCACAAATTCGGTGCAGAGGTAGACGCTCTTATACGAAAGTTTCATCAGTACTTTCTTCACCAACACTGTGAAGGGTATGTGTTCAAATTTGAACAGAACTAGTTCAATATCCTCGGGATGAGGAGGGCCATCGTCGGGCAAGGACTTTATATTCTTCAGTTCCTGACAGGCTTTAAGGTATGCCAAATGTTCAATCACTTCGTATTTGTTTGGTCTGTCGACTGTCACTTTTTCGTAGTCGTAGGATAGCTTATAGTCGCACTCAATGGGTTGAGCTTGCATATCGTGAAGGTTAAAATTGTGAACGCTGGAATCATCCTCGCATTGACTTAGAGTCAGAAACACCTTTGCAGAACGAGTGCCGCTGGTCCTGTGGGTCCACCTGTAGCCCTCAATGGTAATCGACTCCTCATTCTCACCTCGTGGAGTGGTGATTTTGAGATTAACGACGACAGAGAGTTTTTCGTAAACACTCGCGAGTTTCAGGAATTCGGCTTCGGACAAGTTGATGGTCTTGAAGTGACTGATCGGATCGGTTGGTTCCAATGACTCCTTTTCGTGTACTGGATGCATGAAGCCGACGTAATACAGAGTCTCCTTATCATCACGAGCGAACTTCGAAGTGAGCATGTGCTGCTTCTTGGTCAACATTAGTTGAAAATCGGACTTGCCTTTCAAAGCTTTCTGGAAGTCCTCTAGATGTTGGCCTAGTTTTTCGAAAGACCTCTTGGACAGATGCACATTGCGTCCTCGTGATTTCGCCGGTGCGCTATCCAGACCTGCTGGAGGTTTCCTAGTGATAGTAAGGTAACCGCTCTTCCACTTATCACCCGGGTGGGCTGTTGCAGAAATTTTTTCACTCAACTGGTAGCACACGGGACCCGAAGGAGGCTCAGGGTCTTCGGCAGAAGTACTCGGCAGAGTCATGCTAGTCGCGGGAACCTCAGGCGGAGGCATAGCAGCGGAGTCGTCGGTCAAGGCATTTGCCTGGGTGAGTTGTGCTGAAGCCATGGTAATGTGTATCTTTTCCTTTCCAAAGAGAGAATGGTTTATGTCTGGCCAGCCCCTGCTTTATATACTCCTTGGCCATTTCGTGTCACCACCTGTTCGTGTCTAATTACAACAAAGCAATCTTGCATACACGCTACCTTATAATTAAGCTGATGTCAGCTTTGACAGATGGCTTATATGAAGCCCTCTCGCATGACAGCTCGCATGTCAACTTTGACAGGTCAATTAACTACACTTGATTGATTACCATACTTCAAAGGTATCAAATTACATAATTAGCTTAATTTATTCATGCCCTCGGGCCATGAATAGCTTCCCTTATAGCCCAGCCCTCTTGCTTCTACGCCATCCAAGATGGCCGCCACAAGATGGCCGCCATATTGGGATGGTGTAAGTACATTGATGTAGTGAAAGTGTGAAAAACAATTGGAACTTTCTTGATTTTGCCAAAGTCATTCATTACAAAGGCATCCTCAATTCTGCAACAGATTTTAAACATTCCAGTCATTTGTAAAACAACCGCGACATATTTGTTGAACATCATGTTTTGCTTGTTTTACGAGATTTATGATTTCTGCAGTCCTGGTGTGTTTCCTGGTTTTTGTGTCAGTGTTAATATTCCAAATAATTACTCAGTTTACCCCGCTCCATGAAGTGAGACCAGGATTTTGAAATATGATGTTATCACAGAGTCTTTACCAGGTCTTGTTTCTCTTTATGTGTGATGACCAGTGACTGAACATTGAATATTTTGGGCATACTTTTTCATTTATATCATGTACTGAAAGTTGTCCAAATGTTCATGTGCTTCTGATGACCTATTGTAAGTTCAACAACATGCAAGATCCTGGCCCTCGAAATTTTTTAAAGGGAAATGATACTGTACAGTGTTCACAACAGTGCCCCCTAGTGTTAATGAAAATTTGAGAAAATATGCCTAATTATGAGCTATTATGCCACCAAACAAGCTAAAACAATCCAGTAAAAACCTTAGAAACTTAAAAATAAATTTAATTCCCAATTTGGTTTGGAAATTTTTGACATGACACCCCCCACTCGGGCTGTAGTTCGGAACAAACCCTGGTGACCCCCCCCCCCCCTTTTTTTAAATAAAATTGTTATTTCATATCTTAGCTTGACCATTACCAACTTCTACCACGTTTTTATGGTAATTTTTATTTTATAAGCCCACATGTGTCAAAAACGTGATTTTCCCTGTTTTCAATGTTATTTCCGAATACCAATTGGGGTGCGTTCAAGTGTCAGAAATTCTTTAAAAATGCTGGTGACCCCCCTTTTTTTTTCCATGTATTCCTAAGAGTCATAGCATGCTGTCTCTGTTCGGGACTGATAAGTGGCAGCAGAATGCTGACAGTCCCTGGAAAATTGAACTGGGTCAACACTAATTTGATCTGTTTTGGACAGATTACAAGATCAGGTCACACAACAGCTGTCCTTATTACTATGCCAAACTACTTTCACAAAGCATGGTTGCTGCTAAAAATCCAGTAGGCCTACAATGCTTTAAACAAAAATATTTGGAAATCATGAGAAAGTTTTGAAACTTTAGCATGAACTTTTGCCTGAGAAAGGGATGATTTTACTCATCAGAAGTTTGATGGTATTCAATAGACTTATGCCATTTTGTGCATGTTAACTTTTGGTCAGAAAAGTGTCCAAAAAGAATGCTCTTTCACTTATTCACGTGTTCTGTCATAGCCAATGATTTTGCTTTGTGATATCAAAAATACTCATTTGTATTTATTGTGTTACTTTATGGAGATTTCTTAACTCGGACAACAATATAATTTACAATTTCATAAAAGCTGTGTAACACTCAACAAAATGTCCTGTCTATGTCACAAGTGGCACCCTCTATACTGGCATTGTATGTGGGCTACAATGTATACATCCTCCATGATAAAAAATAGTTCCAACTTAATTTGGTATTTACAAGCTGTCTGCTTAAAATTGAAGCAAACCAAAGTCAGATTAGACACTTACAGAGTTTTTGGAAATAAACTAAACCGCTAAATGATGGAACTGTCCTGGTTTCTTCCAGACAATGAAATTCTGTTGACCGCTCACAGGAGCTCGCAAATTTTTCATCCTAGGTGGCGACAAATAGCGGTCAACTTGTAGACAGCATAGCATGCTTATCACAAAATCTCATTAACTTTTCATGGTTGGTTCTGAACTGTATCATTTCCATTAAAAGGTTCCTCAATTATCATCTCAAGAATTTGTGTTTGAACAAACTTATTTTTTCATCTTAAATTGTGCACAACAAACATGAATCAACATATGGAAATCGAGTGAGGGGCTGTTTTTGACCTGCACTACATGCTTTTCAACAGTTGGGGACTTTCGGTCACAATTTTCAATAGCTTATCATAGCAAGATATGAGTGCATGGATTGTATTTCCAGAGTCCCTCTGCCACAGAGAGTGGCATGGAAAATAGAGTGGGCTTGTAGAGTCTGGGCTGTCTTTGAGGATTGATTGACACGCAATAAATATGCATTTCTACTCACATTTGGATCTGTTGAAGGTAACAAATAAGTGTCATTCTTGTAACTTAAAGTTGGATTTGCAGAGGTAGTTGTTTGTGTGCTTCTTGGTAGGACAGTCCCATCTTCTGAGGTTTCGATGTCTTTTTCAACAGCTGGTTGAGGTTCTAAAACTTTTGACCACTGAAAAAAGAGACATGTATATTATAGCCTATATGTCAAATATCCTGCAATTACTGAAAAAGAAAACTTCTAGTTTTTCTGTAAATGAAAAAATCTTTTTAAAACATTTTTTTGATGAAATCTTCAATGAAACATATCTGTCAGGTCAAATCCACATATTTACATATATAATCGGATTGCTAAGAAATTGAACGTTTACCCAAACATCATCTGGTGGTGAATCCTCGCTGAGCTGGCGGTCAACTTCCACGTCGGAATACTGAGATACGACTGCATTAAAATGCAGCAGAAGGAAGCAGCAAAAACCTACAACAAGGTTTCTGGTTAGTCAAATTTCTGTCGATACTATGAAGTGATCAGCAGATATTACTACATATTTCCATGTTGTATAGGAAGCCAATTTTGAGACTAAATGTTTTTCAGAATATGTGAATAGGAAAAAAAGTGCAACACTTGTTTTACTGAATGTCTGTGCCAGAATTCATGCACTATATAGTTCAACAAATGTTCATTAATTTTAACTATTTATCAATTGGCATAATTTATGTCAATGACAATTGCAAATCGTCATTGTGCTAAATATAATATTTGACCATTTGACTGGATATTTTGAACTAAATCAACAAACGTCTTGGAATTTAGATTCACAGGAATTGATTAATCCATGAAATTTTACAAGTAAAGAAATAAAGTTCAGTGAAATTAAAAATTACTTTACCTGTGATGATTATGTTGGCCATCCTTTGCCTGGGCAGTGATTTGTGTTCAATGTAACACAGTTTTGAGTTCCTCGATGATTTTAATTTATGATAAAAGGATTCTAAAGAATTAACAAGTTTGACATAGGCAGGTGGGGGGGGGGTAGTTCAGGAGCTAAGCTATTACGTGGTGATTAATGAATTATCTGTGGCTGTGCAAAAATTCACGTCACTCCATGAACAGGTAGGCAGAGGGGGCTGAAGGTACTGCGGTATACAAATCACGTTCATCCCTCGATCAGGATCCTGGAGAACAAGTCAATGGGTGCTGGTATCGATTTTTCTTGT
Source organism: Platynereis dumerilii (assembly GCA_026936325.1). Taxonomy (NCBI): domain Eukaryota; kingdom Metazoa; phylum Annelida; class Polychaeta; order Phyllodocida; family Nereididae; genus Platynereis; species Platynereis dumerilii. The sequence continues at coordinate 17,205,080 of JAPTHN010000007.1, forward strand.
ATATTTGGTTGTATAACATGGTTGTTTTGAACTTATTTACATAATCTTGATCCTCTTGAAATTTAGGCAGAACGCAAGAAATATGTGAATAGGTCCTGTTGTCTGTATCCGTGCAGACTAGTAGGATCCATAATTACCGGCCATGCATCCTATGCATAGGACGGTAATGCTTCTGTCCTGAAACGATGTGAGTCAGAGGCCTACTGGCCAAACCAGACCTTTCCAAATGTTCATTTTATCAATATGACTCATTTTTCCAAGAACTTTACCATAAGCCAGTGACCTTGAACCAGGAAATTAGTCTGCTTCTGTACAAGTGTCCTTGACTGATTTATCATTTGGATAAATTGGATTGACCAAGGCATTCACAGTTTCATATGCTGAGAGAGGAAAGGCAAGTAATATTTTTGTATGCATGGTCAAACTGTGTGGAATTTCTTTTTTAAAAATTATGTCATTTCTGACGCCTGTTATACGAGCCAGAATTCACTGTCATGATTTTTTGTTACGTCTTAGCACAAAAACATTCCATTTGGTGTCCCAAGTTACATCTTAGACCATGACTTGTTTTTAGACAATTACGAAAAAACAATACTTATTATCTATAAAACAATTTCTGCTATTTATTCAATAATGGTATTTTCAGTATTTCATGGTAATTTGACTAGAATCTATACCAGAAACTATCAGTTTTTGATGAATCAGTAAAAGATGTAACATTGGACACTAAAGCTATTTTAGAAGATGTCCAGGATGTAACAGAGACACCAACAATATGACAATGGATGTCTTGTTTGTTTGAAATGTGTAGTGTAAATGCAGTTCACAAACTGAATGACACTCTTGTTCAAACTAAAATACTTCTATAGTTTCAGAATTGTGTCAATTCCACAATGCCAAGTCTACATAAAGCCTGCCAAACTTCAATTGTCGAAGACGTAACATGGGACACTAAAGGACTAAGACGTAACATGGACACAATTGTGTCCATGTTACATCTTTTCCAAACCTTCTCCTTTTGGACATTTTTCTTGTGAATCATGCAGCATTAAACAGTGCAAATTATTCTAAACAGTGTTTTAAACAAGTCTTGCACATAATTTGGAGATTGGCATCCAATGGGAGACACACATCCATGTCTAAGCAATTATTGCCAAGACGTAACATCATCAAAAAACTGATTTTGTATTATTAAAGCCCCTCCCCCAAAATTTCAATGAAAGTGAAACCATACATGATTGGTTCAAATGGTGCCAAAATATGTAAATGTGCCACGGATACGTTGCATTTATGCTAATGAATCACTGTGAATTAATTAACAAGACATTTATTCATTGAGCATTAGTGTCCAAGACGTAACACACTGACATTTGGAAATTAAAGGCCACAGATTCTTGATAAATCTCACTCAGAAACAGCCTGAAATAATTTTGGTTAAAAAGGGACGAATAAAGTACAACAAGAGATTATTATTTTAGTGATGGCAAATAAATTCACGTTTGCACTCATATGTTGTTAGAAGTAACTATTGTGGACACCAAAGTGGGTGGGCAACTTTTACCCATATTTAATGTTATTTGTCTTTCAACCCATGAAACACAGTATGAAAACATATTTTCAAACATCTGAACAATACATTATGGTGTAATTCATTGCTGGATAACAACATGCCAGTTCTATATGACCATTCATGGACACCATAATATTTTGGTGATTTTGCACCCTATCTCCAAGTTGATTCAGCAACAGCATGCAAAGTATAAATGGCCAAGCCGTGAATGAGGCCAAAACATATATCTACTTATCATATTAAAATTTTGGTAGAGGACATCAGAAAGTTTTCTTCAGTCATAAAGTGACTGTGCCAAGACGTAACAAAAAAAGTCATGACAGTAAATTCTGGCTCATACATGTTCATCAAAATGTTTCGGTTTTTAGTGGAGAATTCAAATGTAGTTGCAAATTTTAGAAATAGCAATAGAGTTACAGAAATATGCTGCAGTCTCATCAGTTGTGATTTGATTTCTTTTACCAACAATATTATAATAACCATTGATATCACCTTGTACAGATGAAGCCAGTACTCTTTTGGGTTACATCACTGCTCCTCGTTTACTTCGTAAAAGGGCAAAATGACTGGTATAATCCCGATGGACAGGTGAGCTCTCTTTAATGGTAACACAATGTACATATATTGTATATGTAGCATTAATATACCAATTTATTGTTTAATTGATTGCATCCTGGACAGAATTAATTCCAGCTATCAATGAAATAGATTTTTTTAAGTTTGATAATTTATTCTGGAGGTATATAATAAGAATGAAGCCAATGGTGCTAATGTCATCCAAGCTGCTAGATTCTCAGTTATATGACTGTTTTTGCAGGTCAGCCCTTGTAACCCAAGTGACTCCTGCCACTGCCAGTTCACTGGGCAATGGGAACTACTGGACACCTATTTTGAACTGAAAAAGTTTTCTGAAGAACTTGAAGTTTTGGAGAATTGGGTCCAGCAACTGGATTTGACCCAACTAGTTCAACAAGCATTATCAATGATAAAAGAACTTGATGAGTTTGAAGCAAGGATCCAGAATATTTCTGTCCACTCCTCTGTCCAAGAATATACTGGTAAGTATAATGTGTTTATATATGAAGCAATTCAAACTGCGTCAAAAAGATCTTTATGCTTGATCTTGAAACACTTTACTCTGGTATTTGGGGAGCAGTATCCTAGATGGGTCAAAATTTGGTTAATCTGAAATTCTTGTCTCCAGTGTTTAACAATAATTCATGATGGTATGAAGGCACATGGAGGACCTCTTGTTGTAACTGGACGAGGATATTAGCAAAACTTATAACACAAAAAATATGCTGCAGAATATTTTTGTCCCATCCAAAAATAGCATTGAAGTGGCCAACCCCCCTGAAAATGGCCTTTCTCCACCAACTTTTTTTTTTGAAAGATCGCATCACAAAAACTAGTGCAGGAGCTTAATTCCATTGGACTCTTCCATACATGGTGACTTGACTGTTAGTCTTCTAAAATCTAGTTACCAATAGCTGAAATAATCTTCTGTGTAAGAGCAGGAGGTTGTTCTGTCAATGTCTCCAATATTGTGTCAGTAGCATCACACCGGATTTGTTTCTTAATAAATATTAAAGGGACACACGTTCTGTGAGAAAACCTTGTGTCCGACATTGTCTGAGAACCCAAGAAAATAACTGAACTATCTGTAGCTCTATCATTTATGTAAACCAAAATATTATTTCTCTTGGCGTGTTAGTGGTCCTATCTCAATTTGTCATTAGCAAACACCTTGCTGCTCTATTTTGACTGCATATTTCTGAACCAAAATCACCGTGAACATGTTTCTGGTGCTCTTTTAAAGGTCCTTGCATGACTGCCACTTTTGCACTGGTCCCTGCAAAGATTTTAACTTTAATTGTTTGTTTGTAAATTTATTAATAGGCTCCAGAAAAAGCCGAGGCTTATCTAGCTGGGGCCATAAGATATGTATACATAAAAATTTTAAATGAAGTATGATATATAACAATAAATATAAAATTTAGTATTGGATTTAAAAAAAAGAAAAACGATAGTATTAATGACAATATTGAAATACGGTTAGGTGACGCAACTCTTTACTTTGGCAATGTTGTTTATTCTATTTGAATATTTATTTTTAATGTTTTGTTGTTTTTTTGTAACATGCTAATGATTCACTCTTTCCTCAGTAGTTTTTGATATAGTGGCAGTGCACAGTTTTTTTGAAAGATTGTATTGATTGATTGGTCAGGTCTTCATTCAACTCCATCAACAAGGCATTCCATATTTCACTTCCTTTATAGCTTATTTTGTTTTTAGCTTGTTGGGTTTTAACTCTATCTACATGCAATAATTTTGATTGACGTGTTTCTCTATTATTTATTTCCTCATTCCTCTTGAAATAGTCATCGAACACTCTATCATTAGCATCACAGTATCATCAGCACCATGTCAAAAATGGCTTATTGCCTTTAGCTCACTGAAATTCTATAGCAGGTGACTGGAGTTGAAATCAGTTGAATATATGTTATCAATTAATGTTTCAACAGAATATTACATACCATTTTTGCATATTCCTTGCATCTGACATGCTTAGTATGAAGTTTGATGCTTATCTGAAACTACTAATCAATTATGGGGTGTCAGTAATATTTTACCATTGTCTAGCATCTGAAATATGATTTAGCAAAGACATTGGGCACTGGAAGTAGTAGTGGAGATCATCTTTATTATTCAGAATCCAAACTATTGATGAAAAGAGTATTTTTGTTTGTGTTGGTAAATTTCTGGTTCAAGGAAGTGTTCTATCCCAATAACTATTGGTCTTAGAGACCTGAAATATAGCTCAATGTGTGCAGAATAGGTACTTTCCTATATGTTGGTAATACATTCATAAGCTCTAAGTGGTATGGACTTCAAGTTATAGGCATGATGCTAATGACATGCATATTTGGTATTTTATTTGATAAAATTCAGTTTCTCAAAAATAATTGGCACTAGAGACCTGGAACTTGGCCCAAAATGTGCAAGCGACTTGCCTAATCATTGGCAATAAATTTTTTAGCCCTAAGTGGTCAGGATTTTTAGTTATAAGTGTGATTTTAATGACAGTCAAAAAACATAACTGCTGTGTTTATTACCTCAGTACCGATCAGCAGAGCTTTGGGACCCTTGGACATGAAAGTGCAGCGATAGCTGATTGTTTGACCTACCCAACGCAAATTTAAAAAGGCATTTCTGGAGTGAAAAATTTTCAAATTTTTTTTCAGCTGAAATTTCAAGGTTTTCAAATTTTGACCCAGATACCTTTTAGGGAATGAGGCCTTCTAGGCTTTTGTCTATCTATTTGAGTGAATGATTGGCAAAGTTGGCCATAGGCAATATTAATGTGAAAAATAATGACATGTTGTGTTACAAATTCCTTCTTGATCTCTCTTCAGCTGCTCCATTTGATTCCCCTGTAGATGATGAAATCTTTGCTTATTATTAGGTCTGCCAGCTCTGCTGAGCAGGCCTATTGTGATGCACCAGATTATCCTGTGTGTGACTCTGTGCACCCAATCCTGTTAAAACTATGCAATATATGGATCTGTTTCTTTGCAGTATGCTTTCTTGCGACACGCTAAAAGCCCCTTTCAATTATGACAGATCTCCGTTACTTCTACATTGAGTATTTGGTGCTTTACCACAATTATATAGACCTCCACCATGCAGTACAATCTCAACGCATACGTATATATTATGGCAGACCTACGTATGCACTCTCTGAGTGTTCGTTCTTGTCTTATTTAATAGAATGTATCCTTGTTCTTTTATTTATTAGTTACTTTATATGTTGATTCTTCATTGTTGTAACTTCCAAATAACAGACCAAAATAAAACAATCTATCAATGTATATATATATTAGTATCCTGAAAACATAAATCATTGGATTTTCAGCATTTGAAAAGAAAATATCCATGCTGGCTGCCAATGTGGAAGAGCTCATGCAAAATGGAAGCAGCGAACAAGAGATCCTGGAATATGAAAACAGGATAACGAATGTGACCACTTCCATTGATACACTATGGAAGGAAAATCCTTATGCTGCGAAAGATGATTTAAATAAACAGGTACCTTTGTTCAAATTTCATTCGAATATCCTACACTAGACTTTGGTTAACTTTTCTTGTTATAATTGGGATTGACTGCATGTTTCACTCATCTTACTCATTCTCCAAACTGGTTTGAATTGAGTTCAATTTCATGTGCAAGAGCAATGCATTCATATTAATCAAAATGGAATGGTTCAGAGAGCACCCAGAGTGATTTGGAAACAAAATATGTCATAATTATTTATATTATTCCTACCCCTACCCCTCCCACCAATAAAAAAAAATCTGGATTCTGGATCAATCACCACTTGTGGTGTCCATCCCAGTTCTTGGGGTAGATTGAGCGATGATTGGGGCTTTCTGTCCCTTTTTTATGCATTCAGTGTGCTAGGATTCAGGAAAATGTTATGTTTTGGCTAAACCTGATCTAAAGGTAACCAGTTATTCTCAACATTGCAGGTCCTGGAGCTAAGAGGACAACTGAACAGCTGCCAACGCATGACAGATGGCTCTTACTTCAGGGGAGATTCTTTGCCTTTGAAGCTCAAGGAAGGTATAGGTGTAGTTCCAACTTCTTATCCATTTGAAGTGAAGCTCCTACAAGTAAAAAATAAACACTTGAATTATAATGGACACCATGCACAATAAAGCTTTTCTGAAATATTTGAAAATGCAGTATTGTAAGAGACTAACTTGTTTGTTTAAAATAACAAAATGTAGTGAGGCATGAGACGAGCAGTAGGCATGTCACCAGAGCTGAAATTTCCAAGAGAGAGGAAGAAGGATGCAAAGGAACAGGGAGTGCCCCTCAAGCAACCCCCCCCCCCAAGCAATAAAAAACAGAATTGAAGTCATTCAATTTATAATATATTTTGAAATAGTTCTCCCTTTGTCATTTCATTTCAGATTGGTGTGACCATTACGAACCTGTGTCCATCGGAGACTCCCTTGCCCACGGGACTTCTTCTCGAACTTATGGCAACTGGTTCAAAGACCCATATCCTGTGGATGATGTCAACATTACTACAATCTGGCAGAGAGGTTATTCGAGCTATAACTCTTATGCCACCTTCATTTATGGCCAGAACTATTCCGAATTCATTAACATCTTGGCAAAGAAGAGTTCCACACCATCTGCACACAACACTAGAACTTATGGATTAGGCTACATCATGTATAATGGGTCTCTATACTACCACTTCGGTACTGAGATTGTCAAGTACACTCTGAGTAACAATGCCATTCACAAAGTTCCTCTGGCTCCCTCGAGCACTGAATACCTTCAACACGGAACCACCACAAGAGTCGACCTGAAAGTGGATGAGTATGGTTTGTACGCTGTCTACGCTCATACCTCCAATGAAGAGAAGCTGATCATCAGGAAGATGAACCCTCACACCCTGGAGACTATTGACATCTGGCATACCAACAGACACAAGGCAACAGTGTGTGCAACCTTCATGGTGTGTGGCAAGTTGTACACCCTTGATAACTGCTGGTCGAGACTGGACACTGAGGCCCACCACAAGCAGTACACCTATGATACTTTGACAGGGAAGGAGCGTTATGAAGACTGGCACCTCACTGCCAAATTTGGCCATGTGTGGATGGTGGGCTACAACCCTCGAGAGAGACTCCTGTTTGCATGGGACAACGCTCACCTGGTGACCTATCCCTTGACCTGGAGGAGGCGGACACACAATTAAAGGAACCATTTTAAAATGCTGACGTTTCATCTGCACGTAAAAATTTTGAATTAAGAACTTTCACTAAATTTGGATGAACTGTTAACAGTTAAATTTACCAAAGAAGACTTTAATTGCCTTTTGTATTAGTATTACACGTAGAATACAACAGAAACGTTTATTGTTCATTCTGAAGGAATTGAATTCCCAATAAAACAGTTTATGCTCATATACAGCACAATAAAGTCAGCACATGTCTTAGAAGTATTTTCTGTAAATAAGATGTCAAGATATATTGTATTGTATTGTATTGTATTGTACATACTATCAGTCATGCTCTGCAATGCAGGCACGAAATTCGTGGTGAGCCTTCCGCAATGATACATCTCAGGGCATAGAAATATGAGTGACATTCCGAAAGTTCTGGCCAATGTTTTGAAAGACCTTTCAATTTGAAGTACCTGAATGTAATTATTCATGAAATTAATTTTACAGTGCCGCCTGTAAGTAAGTGAAATGCATGAAATGGTGCCATTGCATCAATACTAAACATCCTCAGCAAAACTGCACGTGGAAGCATGGATTCTCTTCCAATGAGAGGAAAACATATTGGGGTAGGTCGATATGTGAGGCTTGTGGGATAACAATGGCACCCAATTTTTATTTGCTGTAGTTGGAGTTAAATATGGGTCAAAGTCTTCGACAAGAAAGTGAAACACAGGCCCGATGTTATTTAATAGGGAAGGTTGGTTCACTTACTTATCAAGGACTTGGACCCATACCTAACCCCAACTACAGCATAGAAAATTGGCTGCCATTGTTCTGTTCTGTTTGAAGATTCCTCCGCTGTCAATTTGGAGCACCCCAGGATCCTGGGTAATATGTTGTTATTGATGAGAGTTGACTCTTCGGCTCCCGGTAGGGGATTTAATCCTGGTGGCATGAGTAAATAAATATCAGTTTATGAATGTTAAATATATATGTACATCCATCTCCAATGTTAGTTAGATTAGGTCTACTTTCTATTCCACGGACTACTTTCTATCCACATGCGTCACATATCAACCTTTATGACCCAATATGTTTTCTTTCATCAGATGAGAGTTCATGCCTCCACAAGCAGTTTGGTTGAGGATGTTTAGCATTGATGCAATGGCACAATATCATGCATTTTACCTACTTACAGGCGGCACTGTAGGTATTTCACTTTCTTTTTGGAAAAAAATATCAACCCAGTTGGAATTTGTTGCCATAGGAACAAAAATTGTTAGTACAACCAGCAAGCTGAATTTTTTTTTAGATCAAATCCAACAGTCTGAGTATGGAAACATTAACAGAATTTACTGTAAATGTGCAACTGATGATGAGCCAAAATATTTACTAGCAGCCTGACAGCATTTCAAGTGTTCACCTTTGCATTAGAAGCCATTATGAATAGGCTTAATCCCCGTGCTGAAACAATCACGGAGCTCCACACTGGCTGTTCCTGAATACACTAGGAATTAGGGATGGACACCGTTTTCCAAGTTCGATCCGCAAATTCAGCCCGATCCGCAATTTAGTGCATTTTTCAGCGAAATACGCAAGGTAAACCACATTTTTGGTCCGAAATTCAGTGGGTTGCCACCTGTATTTCATCGATTTTGGTTATCAAACCGGCGGAAAAAACCGGTACGGTCGATATACCATGAACCGGTGTCCATCCCTACTAGGAATTTCAGTTAACTTTGACAGTTTCGTCTCCCAAGGTTCGTGAGCATTGTCTCTTGGTAATGGATTGGTTCAGCATGAACATCTTGAGCGCTGTTGGCCACCTGGTGGAGAAAATCTTTGGCAATTGCCTCATCCAATCGGAATGAAATGTTAATATGTTTGAAATCTACTGGAAAAAATAATTTATATTGAAAGACTGCAAGTCTATCAAGAGATACCTTCTGTTGTCATAAATTATCTATGATGAATAAACACAGCTTATTTGTTGAATTATGTCTAAGAAATTGAGCTACGCTGGGCCAAGTGACATTCATTGTATGAAATGAAAATATACAGAACGTAGAAATGTAAGTTAAACACAAGTATGTAAGATAACAATTTATTGCTTTACAATACAAGTGGAAAAACTTTAGCTCATTCATTTATACAAATAATATTCGCTTTGAAAGTTCAAAAATGTTTCAATTCTACCACTTCATGTCATATGCAGTATGCTTCATATCTTATTGTTGAATGACAATACAATGCAATAAACTGAATTATGGCATAGTAAATGATATCCCTTTGTGGCTGCATCAATTCTTTGGTTTCCAGATTATTGGATAAGTTACCATGTGTCCATTGTCCCAGGCAAAGAGGACCCTTTCTCGTGAATTGTAACTGAGTTGGCGAATTTGTCCGAACTTTGATGGAATATGAAGAGAAATGAGACTCTCTTCTTCCCTTATGGTATCATAGATATATAGCTTGTTGGCATTTGATGGTGCAACTCTGGACCAGCAGTTGTCGATGGTGTAAAGTTTTCCACATGCCATAAATGCTGCACAGACACTGGATTTGTGTCTGTTTGTCCTCCAGATCTTGTTGACACTCAGGTTGACAGGATCCCTCTGGCTGATTATCAGGAAATTCCCGTTAATTCCAGTATCAGCATAAATGACATACAGTCCTGTCTCGTCAGCTTTCAAATCAGCGAAAGTGTCGCTCTGCTGTTTTAGATATTTAATAGAGGACGGATCAAAGCTGACGCTTGTCAAACTACTAGATGCAACCACATACCTGTTGATTTTATTGTTTCTGGTGTGATCATAGATGGCACCTCTGTACACTGTGTAGCCGTCTCCTCTGGTTTGTGAGGTGTGGACAACTTTAGCACTTTTACTGCTTATGAAATCAGTGTAGTTTCTGTATTGGTAGTAATTGATGTTGTAGCTGCCCTCCCCAATAAAGTTCCTCACATAGATCATGGATCGCTCTGCCTCTGTTTGAGGAAAAGGATCTTTCATGAAGTTGCCTTTGGTCCAGGCAGAGCCTGATTCATATCGATGGGCTATGGCATCTCCGACTCCTGATATTTCAAAATCTTCACACCAATCTGAGAAAGAACAGAGTAATAATTCAAAGGACGTGTTAATGATGATATATCAGCTGGAAAGCCTTTATCAATGTATGAAAACCAAAGAATTAAGCCAAACTTACTGTCATATTCCAGGTCACCAGGCAATGAATCTCCTTGGAAGAAAGCAATGTTGTAATTTTCACGACAGTTGGACAATCTTGCTTCTAATTGCTTGATCTGTAATAAAAATATAATAAGCTTCTTTCTCTCATTCATCCTTATGTATGACTTACTCTTTATCTCAGCAGCTGTACGACAAGCTAAACATGTAGGTGTGTTTCATTATTTATACTCACTGACAAGGTCATACACAAAGTGGAAACAAAACAAGCCTTTTCTAAATAACTCCACTAAGCAAGATGAACTGCTATCTAATATTAATCTTGAGAACGATATAATTGGTGTGCTCTGAAAAGATTTAGGTGTACCTTTGCATTGAGGTCAGAGAGATCCAGATTGGGGTGGCTGGACCAGAGGTCCTGTATGATGGCATCCAGACTCTCCAGCTCCTCCCTGAGAAGGGCAATGGTCTCCGGACTGGTGCTGTTCAGATCCAGTTTATCAATCAGATTCTTCATGATGTCCACACTCTTCTGGATGTCTGTAGTGATTGTGAGTACATTGTTGTTGTTATGATTAAGATTGTATGTGGATTGTCCTTGTACTGTGATTACGATTTGTTTACAAAACCTGGTAATGCACTATGCCTCACTAATTTATAACTGTTTGGTATGATATATTGAACCCATACAAGCATCGATAGAAGTTGATTGTTTGTTTGTCCAGAGAATGGTCAGACTTGAATCCCTTTGAATTTAGCAGAATTTTTTCACACAAAACCTTTGCTTTTAGCCATATATGTCAACAAATGGATGGAAACATCAGGATGGGAGTTTACAAGATTTGATAACATAGACCTTGTCATTAAATGAGAATTTTAACCCTCCTGTCCCGTGTCCCAATGTGCACCGGTTCCCCTTACAAATGAATTTGAAGAGAAAACAAAAAAGTCAAATTTCTCACCAAAAAGTCCTCGCACACTGAGAGACACATTCAGGGAGTAGATTTTATCCTTTAGCTTCATCATTTTCTCATGTACGGTGTTCATGCTGTCTTTAATTAGTCCTTCATCCAGTTCAACGATTTCATCAATGACCTTGTTGGCTTTTTCCCTTAACAATTTTAGTTCTTTGTATTCATCCTCTACATCCCATTTGCCAGTGAAATGACAGTTGCATTCATTGGCTGGCCCAGTACAACTTCGCATCTGCAACAAACATATTAATTCAAAGAACTGTTGAATGGAGAACTCCCAAAGGTTCAGAAAATCCATGGGATTGGAAATGGTGTACTTTTTATCTATTCAAGTTTTTGTACTACTTGTCCTGTCAGGAAACATGCTATTGGATATGTAATTTGTGATATGTCATGATAAAAGTTTAAAGTTGCCTGATTGTTTGTAAGTTCACATTTATTTCATCCTAATTTGTTATATTCAGTGCTTTGATACTAATTTGAACCCTTTCGTTGTTAGGGAAAGGGTATTAACAGGGACAGTAATAACACATTTTACTATTTGCTAGACTGCAAGTGTTGTGTTGGATTATAACATCACAAAAGGTCAGCCCTGCCAATCACTGGATGTATTTGGCACATGGCACCATGCTCTGCTCTGACCGGACTTTTAAAACTTTTCTCCATATTTGTTGCATAATCATAGCACAAAAGAACTAGGACTTCTCTGTTATTTTTTAAAATATCAATAAAAAGACATTCATTTTAAAATACTTGCATTTAGGTCAGTTGAGTCTGAGTCGTTTATGAAAGGGTATTTATATGTGGTTGAGCTCATCGATGGGACAGTGGTCTCCTCCAGGGTTGCTGTGCTTTGTTCTTGGGCAACTGTTGTCCCCTGCAAAAGAAGAGAGAGTTTCTGAACGTGTCAGAGTCACACTCAATAAATGTAAAGTACTTACAGAATTGCACTGACATGTTCCTTTTGAGTTCATAACCATATCCATGCCATGTTATTCTTTATGATCATAAGCAATTTATGAGGTGATATCTTTTACTTTCAATGCAATCTAAACAAGTCACCAACTGAGTATCAATCAAGATGACAAAATATTATTATTCTGAATGACCTGCTTAAATGATTATTCAAAAATACTGGTATTTACTGCTGTGGATGCTGTAATGGAACTTACCACACCATTTGAATGCTGAGGACAATGCAGGAGCAAGAAGCAGCATAGGAATCCTGTAACAGAGTTTGTATTTTAAATAAAGGGGTTAACAATCTCAGAAATTTCAACATACCTCATCAGTAATTGAACTGTCAAGTACACTTCGAGTAACGAAGCTCTTCACAAACTCACGTTTTATCACTCTCAGATCAAATATGCAAATCACGGATTAATGACATTTATTGACATGAAGGTGAGGGAGTTTGTATTTTACGCGATTAACATGAAGGTAGATGAATATGGTTTGTATGCTACATGCTGATTCTAGTGATGAGAAGTTGCTTATCAAGAAGATTAACCCTGGTGTCCTAAAGACTATCAAGATTTGGAATACCGACAGACACAAGGCAACAGTGTGTGCAACTTTCATGGTGTGTGGCAAGATGTACACCCTTGACAACTGCTGGTCGAGACTGGACACGGGCTCAGAACATAATCAGTACACCTATGACATTTTCACAGAGAAAGACAGTTATGAGAACTGGCACCTCACTGCCAAGTTTGGCACAGTGCATATGTTGGGCTACAACCCTCGGGAAAAACTCCTGTTTGCTTGGGAGCAAGGCCATCTGGTGACCTATCCGTTGATTTGGAAGAAAAAGTCTAATGTTATATATCTTGTGTCAAATATTGTCAAACTCATTAATACAAGTGATAGAGAGGAGTCTCTCACAGCCAAAATTCATTGCTTAAGTTCCTTGGTTTCAGTATTACCTGCCCCACCTAGCTGAACTTTCAGTTTCCATGGCAACCACAGAATGACTTTAAAATGTCCAAATTGTCCAAAATTTTTAAAATCCATTCCAAATATGCTAATTTTATCATGTTAAAATTCATAGTTCTAGATTGAAAATAAGTGTCCACACAAGAAAAAACCTTGAACTTTCTGAACGCCCCTCGTAATTGTTCAGAACACCACACTATCGAATGTCACATTTGACGGCAGCTTTCTACACAGTCCACTGAATGCTTCTGATGTCTAGTGAATTATCTCCTCTGAGTAAATCCCATACTGTCTTCTCAATTTCTAGCCAAGTGCTATTTTAACATATGCTACAGAAACTTCAACAGGTGAAGGTAGCGCTTCCAACTTTCTCAACAACACTCCAAAAATGTTGGCCCAAAACTGTTTCTTTTTTTATCCAAAATGTGTTGTTTTTTTTTTATCCATATTGGTTTTTGCATGGAAGTTTTGCTTTTCAAAAAACCATTTTCCATTTAAAAAGCCAGTTTTTTCCCAAAAATAGAATCCGGTCCCATTCAGTGTTTTTTTGAGGTTCAACCAAGATGGATGTTATTCAAATGACCTATCACATTTGTGACTCCTTGTAATAATTGCCTATATGTTGAGGCAGGCTATAGACCCAAACTAAAAAGTAGTACTTTTGTATTGACCTCCCAATCTTAATAGATCTCATCATTAAGTGTACCCCGTTTATCAGTAATAATACTAATATGGTGAATTTTAAGGTAAGCTTCAAAAACTGATAAATACGATATGCAAAACAAATACCTGTGGTGATGAAGCTTGCCATCTTTTCATAACAACTGAAAACTTTCTTGTGCACAGCAAGGTATTTGTGATAAAAGAATCAGGAAGAAGATAACAGTTGACATTGTTGAAGGATGAGTGTTATATCACTCCTGTAGTGTGATTGATTAAGACAGTGTTATTTTTTATGCTCACTTCATGACTGATACTTGGTGACTTTGTCTTGAAAAGGTTATCAAGCCATTTACTTGGAATGATTTATGCCACTTATGGTTATTTTAGTCGACTCTGAGAGTGGTTTCAATGAGAATAAAAACACTTGAACATCTTTTTTTTGCTTGTTTGTTTGGTCATAACATCGTTAGTTTGAACTCCTTTGCCTGATATCTACTTTGTGAAAAATGAATAATGGAAAATAACAGGAAGTAAAGAAATCCAAGTCAGTTTAAAGACTGATAGGGTCATGATGTCAAGTACCTAACCTTAAATCAATAAATTTGGAGAAAACCAAATGGGAGGTTCTGCATAAATATCCTTGAATATTACATCGCCAGAGGCCAGTACTCGCATTCGCAAGTTGTACGTCTTACAGGAAAGGTGAGTCTGACACCACTTATTAAATTAATTGCATATTGTCATAACAAGTGTCATTAGTCCTTTCCCTTGACAGCACTAATGTTTTCATTTGTGTTTGTTTGTCTGTCCATCTGTTGCTTGTACGTCTTACAGGAAAGGTGAGTCTGACACCAATTACTATTTAAATCAGTTGCACAATGTCATAACAAGTGTCATTAGTCCCTTCCCTGGACAGCACTAATGTTTTAATTTGTATTAGTTTGTCTGTACATCTGTTGTGTTGTCTGCCAACAAAAACTTTGCATGGTTTCAATTCACCATGATGTCATGAAGAAAAGCAGCTATTTTAAAACATTTTCACTGCCCACTAATATAAAATTGCCAATTGTCATAAGAAAAGCGCTTTATATTGGGCTAATATTCTGATTTTAAAATAATCATAGGGTGTCCTTCAGGTGGACACTTGTTTTCTTGATCAAGAATTTGGAGATGGAGTATATTGGCTGCACATTCTTGATGGGAAGTGGATTAATTATATGGATAAAGTAAACAGTGGACCTTTCTGATTTGACTTCTCACATAATATTATATTGTAAGAGCTAGTTGAGGCTAAGCCTATGCAAGATACAGTTGTTTGAGCATCTTCCACCCGTTATACACATCATAAATTGAGCTCAGTTCTAACTCGGTAATTCAGGCCAACAAAAGTTCCTTTCATCTAACAAAACTTCCAAATGCACTTACTGTTTTGGATTCCAATCAAATATTTAATATGGAAACACGGCGTTTTGAAAATTTTGAACGTTTGTGCCAAAAACTTTGAAAATAGCAATCTACTGAAATGTCGCAAAAATGAATGAAACTGCCAATACTGACATATTTTGTAAGGAGAATATATCTTCATTGATAAGAAGCAAAGCCATAAAAACTGGTTCAGTATATCCATATTGAATAAAAGTACCAGTAAATAGGGTTTAATTGATTATGGACAGTACAGCTACTCCCGCAGAATTTTTTGAACATTAGAGAAAAAATGGACTGAAAGTCGACTTTTAACATTCAATAACTCCTCTTTAAAATGGGAAGGACATTCATCACAATTCATGTTCATTCTCTGGTATATAAGAAGAAAAGATTTCAGCAGTTTCAACATTGTAAGCCATGTCATATTCAGAAAGTAGGCCCTAAATTATTAGAAAATATTGAAAATGGGATATTTTTGGGGTCCAAAAACGCCATGTGGGATAGGGTGTAGCAAAATAGAGATAGTACCAACTGAAGGTACCTGAGTAACTGCTTCATTTCATATCAGAACTGTTTTGCCCCTCGGATTCCTTCATGCTACACATAACACTCAAATTTAAGCCTAATCTGCCATATCCGGAGTCTGCGCTACAGTAGTCAATTCAAATCATACATTCATTTCACTTTTGTAATTTGTCAGGCCTCAATTAGACCTTCATTTTGAGTCCCAAATTCACTGGTGTTTGAAATATTAAGGGTACATAAAATCTTCAATTCAATGCATGTTTGGAGCACCGCATGGAGCAATAAATATGTCGATTTTTCGTAATGAAGGACTCCGAAGATCAAGTTGTATCTGATACCAAATGAAATCCCACATGATGATTTTTGTCTCCGAAGTACTGGAAAAATGCGCTTTTTTGTAACTTCCATTGCTAATAACTCTAAGAAAACGATGTGATTTTTCTTTATACTGCCACAGAAGGGTAGTATACTGTGAGATGAAGTGCTCCATGCAAACAAAAAGTTTTGACCGTTATAAGTTAAGTTATTGGACCCTGAAATATGTAATTTAGCATAAAAACGGAAGTCATCATTCTTTTCTATTTTCCCGAAAGCAAATGATTTGCATAGATATATAATTTTCACATTTTCATTCAGTGACACAATATCAGTCATCTTGCATTGTATTGTTTTCATGTATCTTGCCACACCAGATTTACACCTGTTTAAAAATGTGTTGTTTTTTAATATTTTCAAATGTTTTCCGATTTTCAAAAATTCATAGCTCGGTCAATTTTGAAGATATCCGCTTGAAATTTTGGGTATATCAGTTTCTCACAATATGATTACTGCGTAAAAAGTTTCGTTAGAATCGGAGATGGTGATGGTGGGGACCATTGGTTGATTTGACGTGGAATGACCCACTTGTGTTTTGGAGATAATTTGTAGGATTTTATTGATGGGCCTGTTTTATGATATTTATAATAAATTTGTACATTATTCAAAATAATACTAGTAAAATATCAACTTCCATTAACTCATGCATTTTCTTTTTCCATTGACCGATATTAACTTGTACAGATGAAGCCAGTTCTCCTCTGGGCAACATCACTGCTCCTTGTTCACACCATAAAAGGACAAAATGACTGGTATAATCCCGATGGACAGGTAAGCTCTCTTTAATGAATAGTGATGAAAATCTGTCCTTCATCACAACTTAAAACAAAAAGATGTGTTAGCTCAAAGGAATTGTGAAACCATCTCACTCAAACGTTTAAAATGACTCAAAGTTCAAATTTACCATGATGCCCAAGTTAAATTTAATAGCTGTTCTGTGTTGATCAGAAATGAGTCATATTTATATATATATGTATGATATCTATGTATGATAAGGATAATTATACACTATGGTATGCCAAAGAAACTGGTCAATCAAAAATCTTCTTCATATGCTTAGATTGTGCAAGTTTGTAAGTAGTTAAGTAGCACCTTTTTTGTGTTTCAAATGTTCAGATTTGTTGTCTTGCTTCAATTTGTTGTTGTTCTTATATTTATGTTTTTACTTATTATGTTTTTAAGGTGGGCCCTTGCATCCCCAGTGATTCCTGCAACTGCCAGTTCACCGGACGATGGGAATTGCTTGACAACTATTTTGACCTGAAGGATATTGCAGAAGAACTTGAAGCTGTTGAGAAATTGGTTGAGCATTGGGATGAAGTCATGACTCAGAAGCAGGGGATAATGGGTGAACTGGATGAGTTTGAAAGTAGGATCCAGAATATGTCTGTCGAAGATTCGGTTCAGGAGTACAGAGGTATAGAAATATGCTTGATATGAGAAAAAATTACTGTTTAGGCCTGCGGTGTGTAATCTCATCATATCTGTTAGACTCAAGACTCAAGACTCAAGACTCAAGACACATTTATTCGCTGCCACAAATACAATAAATAATAAAACTTTCACTCAAATCCTAGAGGAGAATGGTCGTACATGTCAATAAATATCATGTATGGGTGTTACCAAAATTTGCATTTAGCTATTTATATACAACATTAATTATGCAGGCATGACTCATGTCTTGTAATTAGTCATACAACATCGTTTTTGTCAATTCTGCCTTTAATTTAAAAAAAGAACTAAAAATCGGTTGGCATCTGAAATTCTGACAAATATAACGATATATTTCATTTGTAAATAAATATGTGTTTCAAATCGTTCTGTCAGCATTTGAGCAGACATTTATTATGTTATCATTCCAACGGCATGGCATTAAAAAATTAACTTCAACATGAGTGGCCTAATTGTATAGTCCATAACCTATATGCCATTATATACTTATACAGCACCTTTGATATTGTGGATCATATTATATTTCTTTGGTGAAAAGAAAGGCAAACATCAAACGTATTCTTTCAGATTTTGAACGTAAGGTGTCAGAGCTGAATGCCAATGTGGAAGAGCTCTTGCAAAAAGGAATCAGTTACGAAGAAATCCTTGAGTATGAAATGAGGATTATGAATGTTACCCTTGCTATGGACTCCATGTGGCAGGCTAATCCTTATGCTCTGAACGAGCAGTTGAGTGAGCAGGTAACGCATTGAATACAGCAAGTGAAAAATACCTTTGCGCAATTCTATTCATTGATATTCAATAACAGTCACTATATCCAATTTTGTATTTCTGTTTCGAGAAACTTAATATTATTTGCTAAGTATGGATTGACAAATCATAATGAAGAAGAATGTCATGATTTTGAGATCATAACAGTTTAAAAAGTATTTTGTTCCTAGTCTTAAAGTAAATCATCTTAAAGTTTGTTGCTATATATCTTAAAATGCCTCATCTAGTAATACCTAGTTTACAGGAATGGGATTTTGGAGTTGCTAATATTGAATTTTTATTACAAAGGAAAATGAATTCTCTGATAATTGTAAGCAACAAACCTGTTAATAATTAAACAGTCTATTTTTTTTACAATTAATTAGGCACTGCAGGGCTATTCAGTTTGGCCTAAACTTACATCACAGTTAATATTAAGTCTTTTTTGACTCCTTCCTTGAATGTTTTGTTGGATATCAGTGAAATATTTCTGCAGACAGTTTATTCTGGATGATGAGAGGCATACTGCATACCTTCTCTGTGTCGATGTTGAAACACTCTGGAAACCACATAAAGCAAATTATTCTGAAAATTGCAGGTCAAGGAGCTGACAGGAAAAGTTAGCAGCTGCCAACATATAACAAACGGATCTTACTTCAGGGGGGATTCTTTGCCTTTGGATCTCAAGGAAGGTGCGTTGACATTGTATCTCTTCATTGCTTTTGAAATAATCAAGAAGACATTTGTACAGCAGTAACTATGAACAATTAATACATGTGCTAAGGACTTCTGTAGACAAACATTTTAGGATTACATTTTATCCAACATTATGGACTTGCAGTGGCTAAATAACACTAACTCTGAGAAGATGCTGCTGAGGGTAACCACTATTTTATGGCTTTGACCTTTTGTAAGAATTATGTAAAACTCCATCTGACTTGAATTATTATTTCAATGGTTAACTTCGAAGTATTTTACATTTGAAATATTCCCTAAACCTTCAAAAGGTTTAGACTTACATTTTCCATGGCATTGCTGCCTACCCAACAAATGCATAATGTTTTTACGATGTTCATAAGGTTACCCAGTTATTTTTAATGACTCATATGCAGTAAGTGAGGTCATATGTATATCCTGTACCTTGACAATTTGAGGTTTTACTTGTCCTGTTATTCTGAATGAGTCACATGCAGTAAGGCCATGCATCCTCTACACGTAATAACATGAGGTGTTATCCCTTTACTTGTTATGTTTTTCTTTATGAGTCAGAGATAGTATGTGAGGTCTTATCCTACTCTTGGCCTTTTACAGCAGACGGAAAACGAGTGCTAACAGAAAAGCTGTCGATGGATATCAACAACCTCACAGCATGCCCATGTCAAATACATTGAAATGAAGTGTCAATTTGTCATTCAATATCTTGAGACCTCATTCACGAGTGATATTACACGTCAAATGGCTTTCCCTGCTAGCATTGCAAGTGTAGGATATGACCTCACAAACTTCTTATTACTCATACAGAATAGCATGGCAGGGATAGGGATATGACCTCACAAGAAACATTTCAGTGGTTTTCTGTAAGCAATCGCTTTTCGTCTATTGTAATAGCAAAAGAAGGTGACTGAGTTGTAACAATCAACTGTGAGGTCACCCAATGACAAACTGACAATCGATTTTTGTAATTCTTTGGCTGTAATATAAATTTGGTTTTACAAGAACTCAGGAGAACCATGTCATGCCAGAGATTTCATTTCAGATTGGTGTGACAGTTATGAGCCCGTGGCAATTGGAGACTCCCTGACCCATGGAACTTCAACTCCTCCTTCTTACCATTGGGGCAACTGGTTCAAAGATCCATATCCAGTAGACAATGAAAACATAAAAAAAATCTGGCAGAGAGTTTATCCTGATTCTAGCACTCTCTCAACCTTCATCTATGGCCAGAACTATTCAGACTTTGTTGACATATTGGCAAAGAACAGCTCGTCTCCCTCTGTACACAATGTTATAACTTGGGGATTGGGCTACATCATGTATAATGGTTCTCTGTATTACCATTATGAAGACGAGCTTCTGAAGTTCACTCTGAGTAATGAAGCGCTTCACAAAGTTAAGTTTATTGCTATTCATCGTGGGTATCATAGAGGCAATACAAGAACATACGTTGATATGAAGGTGGATGAGTATGGTTTTTATGCCATATATGCCGATGCTAGCAATGAAGAAAATCTGACCATCAGGAAGATGAACCCTCACACTCTGGAGACTATTAAGGAGTGGAATACAAACAGGAGAAAGCAGAGCGAATTATGTGCAACATTCATGGTGTGTGGCAAGATGTACACCCTGGATAACTGCTGGTCAAGACTGGACACTGACTCCCAACATAATCAGTACACCTACGATACCTTGACTGAGAAAGAAAGTTACGAAAACTGGCACCTCACTGCCAAATTTGGTCATGTGTATATGGTCGGCTACAACCCTCGAGAAAGACTGCTGTTTGCCTGGGACAATGGTCATCTGGTGACCTATCCATTGGTTTGGAAGAAGAAGACACACAAATAAAGGTCAATGTTTCATTTTGGATTGCCAATTTAGAATGTGTACTGGATAATGTATATATAGGATGAAGTCACTTTGTTTGTCAAATGTAACTTTGATCGCCTTTTGAGATTTTGTGCAGTAAGACATATGTAGGAAAGCCTTTGTTATCTTCTTTGTTGATTTTGAAGCAATGGATTTTTTAATAAAGCTGTTTGTGCTCATAAACTCTTTTCTGTTACATTTATGTGATGCAAGATGACCGGATATACACAATTATTTGATTTTATAATATTATTAATTTTGTTTTGCAAATTCCAAAGTATTAATAGTCTTGGATGAGTAAATTCATTATTATATCATCACTCAGCTGGTCAGTAGACTTCGCATAACCACAGGTTCATCTCTGTGTTACATGAATGTTTGAGCCTTTTCACACTGATGTGAAACTGTCTTATATTAGGGCCATTCACATTTTGGGGATTCGTAATTGTGACAGGCTAAATGGCATGACAAAGACTGTACTCTGTCTGACACAGATTGAATGATGACCACACGCAATCAACAATGCAGCATTATGTATGGAAGACACTGCCCAATTAAGCATGAAAACCAGCAGTCACTGAGTTGACGGGGTACCGGAAAAAACTTGAGCAGGTCGAACCTACCAAGGTGAAGGCACTGAAGGTAGCTTCATAAAAGTGTAATGATTATTACAGACTGCAGTCATTGTACGCAAATGCACCACATGCTTTTGACTGTGTACATGGGCGTTGGATTTACCCGTAATTTGCTACAATTTATTGAAATGTTTCGACATAACGTGAACATGCAACATTACTTTGGACCTAAAATAGTGCAAGGTGCCTTTGTCAACGTCCTACTCATTTTAAGGGAGCAACATCTCATCAACCACAAGTGAGGGTACATGTTAAAGGTGAAGTTGAGGGTATATCAGCTTATATCATACATGTCCTCATTTGAGTAAGTGAATCATATAATATATATATATGAAGAAGATTCGAGGTGGTCCTGCTGGGACGCAGTGGAAATTTCTCTCATTTCACATGGCATGCCTCAAATTAGAATCAGTGGCGCATTTAGGGGGGGGGGTATTTGGCCATGCCCCCCCCCCTCAGGCCAAAAATTAACAAGGAACAGATAGGTAGAACCGCGGAACGCTGCATATTGACCCCCTATAATGGCCCCCCCTCAGTCCATTTCTAGATACGCCCCTGATTAGAATCGAGTTAATTCAATTCAATTTTTATTGGACCAAAGAGTATTAGACAAAATTACATTTGGCTGGCTGACACCTGCTGGTGAATTTGCCATTTGCACCCGTATTTAAATGAGTTTATTACATGTTCACAGTTAATACATTCAAGTGAATCAATATTATTAATACTAAAGGATATTTTTTTAAGAAAGATACAAGGAAAGTAAGAGATGAAATGAAGAAATTTAATGATGATGCGTGCTTACCTCTCTGTGTGTTCTACAAATACGAGATTGTAGACAATCCCTCCTGTCATTTCTTAAATAGCAAACCATGTTGTATTGGTTCTTATTTACACTCAATATCCATGACCTATACCTTGTGCTGAGCCATGCATGAATCACTTTGTACCCCCTGAATACAGGAGAAATGGGGGATCCACAGTCCAGCACGAAGGTGCCTGACTGTTTCATATACTGTTAAGTAGATAAGCCTTCAGTATACTTTTGAATGTCTGAAGACTGCAGTTATGAGATAGGATATCATCAGAATTATTCAATTCCTTTACCCCTTGAAATCAAATTGTTTTCTGATATCCTGCTAATTTACAAGTTGGTATACTTTAGGTTTATACTTTTGTCTTGTGATCCTTGTTGTTAATGCAATATTGCGATGAAATATTGTATTGAAGATAACAGGAAGCATGTCTTTCATGAATCTGAACATAAACAAATTAATTTTGAATCTATATACATTTGGTAAGTTCAAGACCTTTAACTGCTTAAACAGAGGGGATGATTCTGCTTGAAATGGGCTTGATGTCATTATCTGAACAACCTTTTTATGTAATTTTGCTAATGAATTCATATATATCTCGGCGGCTTGGCCCCAGACTTCTATATAGCATTATAATGAGGATATATAAAACTGTAGTAATATGTAAATGCCAAAGCATGAAGACGGGACCGCCTGAAAGCAAAAAATACATTTTTAAGACTCTAAATTGTAATTACCTAATTATTTCCCGAAACTCATTATTGTATGCAGGTCTATTCGATAAAAAGTTTGGAGAAAAAACTTGGGACAAATAGAAATAGAGTGGAAAGATAATATATATAATGTTTCAAAAAATGTAACTTTTTTTTTTAATTACAGCTCTCGCAACTGCTCTGAAGAAATCAATTTTTTTATAGTGTGGACCTATGATGTCAAAGCTGGAGACTCCATTGGAACCTATACAACTTTGGTGCAAGCTATGGTGTCATAGGTCAAACTGGCCAATAGCATTTCATGTGGACAACTACATCATAGCCTTGCAATTATGTCATGGCCAGGTGAGCCAATGATACCACTGCAAAAACTCAGGTGCTAAATGGGAGGGGGGATTGTTTATTATCTGGTGACACCAAAAGTGCCTGAAATTCAACCAAGCATGGTTAATAGGATAACTGGAAATTAATAACAGTTGTTCACCAACATGCTTCTGATCTAAATTGGATTTGATATGGAGTTGTCAAGTCAAGCATTTTGCTTACTGTTTGCAGTTTTGTTGGCCGCTCCTTCAGTGTAAAACTACCAACATTACTTTAATCCTATATTGTTTATTGGTTACCACAGTTCACAGGAGTTAATATGCACACATAAGGATCAATTGACAGCTTTTGAGCAGAGTGCCCCCTCCCCAGGAGTAGTCAAACCTTGCACCTGAGTTGTTGTTGTGATATTATTGGCCGCTCCGGCAATGATGTAACTGCAAGGCTATGATGAAACTGTCCACAACGGATACTATTGGCCAGTTAGACCTATGGCATCATTGATAGCACCAATTTTGCATATCCTCCAGTGCTTGGCAATGGAGTATCCACCTATGACATCAGAGGTCCACTCTGGCACTGAGAAACAAAAACTGATTTCTTCAGATCAATTGCTAGAGCTGTAAAGTAAATCATCTTAAAGTTTGTTGGTATATATCTTAAAACGCCTCATCTAGTAATACCTAGTTTACAGGAATGGGATTTTGGAGCTGCTAATATTGAATTTTTATATACAAAATAAAATTAATTCTCTGACAATTGTAAGCAACAAACCTGTTAATGATTATACAATCTTTTTTTTTTACAGTTAATTAGGCACTGCAGGCTATTCAACTAGGCCTAAACTTACATCACAGTTAATACTAATTCTTTCTTGACTCCTTCCTTATAAATGTTTTTGTTGGATATCACTGAAATATTTCTGCAGAGTTTATTCTGGATGATAAAAGGCATTCAGCGTACCTTCTCTGTGTCCATGTTGAAACATACTGGAAACCGCACAAAAGTGCAATTATTCTGAAAATTGCAGGTCAAGGAGCTGACAGGAAAAGTTAGCAGCTGCCAACATATAACAAACGGATCTTACTTCAGGGGAGATTCTTTGCCTTTGGATCTCAAGGAAGGTGTGTTGACATTGTATCTATTCATTGCTTTTGAAATAATAATGAAGACATCAGTTACTACAGTAACTATGAGCAATTAATACATGTGTTTAGGACTTCTTTAGACATACGTTTTGGGATTACATTTTATCCAACATTATGGACTTGCAGTGTGCAAAATAACTCTACTCTGAGAAGATTTTGCTAAGGGTAACCACTATTTTATGCCCTTTATTCAAATCGGTTAAAATTTAGAGGTGGCACAACACCTTTGAGGTTTGTAATGTAATCCCTCATTCGCGCAACTGAAAAATTGGTCAATTTCCCAGATCTTCCTCAGAAGTGCATACTTTTTGCGATTTTTTAGTATATGATAAAGTTGGCATGGCAAAGTAATATCGGGCAGTTATTTTTGATTTATTATTCATAGTAAGTAAAATAAGTCCCTGTTTTTATGAAGAAATTTCGAAGCAGCAGGCAGGTCAATAATCAATCGAAAATTTTGCGTCAAAAAGAATATCAGGACTGCATTGGATATCTTGGACATACTAAAAAAAGCTTGTTTGATCAAAATAGTTGGCCGTTATTGCAAGATTTGCAAATACTGATGATTTTGAGGTCTGCTGATTAGCAATTGCATGTTAAACTTCAACGGCTTTGTGCAACCTTTAAATATTGATTGATTTTGCTGAAATGTTTACACATCACCTCTATCTATATAAGATGAGAATGCAAGATAATAATAATGAAAATATAGTATATGATTTTATATAGCGCCCATTCCAGATAAATCTGCTCACTGGCGCTCACCATACTGAACGGCAATCATACCAATCATTATAGTGATAACCTCTGGACATGGCCAGAGTGGGGTTCAAACCCACATCCTCATGTGTACAAGGCAGGCATTCTAACTACTGTACCACAAATCGAAGATATTGAGAAGAAATTGTTTTTGGACCACCCTAGGCCGTCAACGACCTCACAACATGCCCTATCAAATAAATTGTAATGAGTATCAATTTGTCATTCAGTTCTTGTGACCTCATTGATGAGTGGTATGACACATCAAATGCTTTCCTTGCCAGAATTGCAAGTATAGGATATATGACCTCACAAACTGCTTATGACTCATACAGAATGGCATGGCAGGGATAGGGATATGACCTCACATGAAAAATTCCAGTGGTTTTCTTTAAACACTCGTCTTTCATCTATTGTAACAGCAAAAGTAAGCGACTGAGTTGTAAAAATCAACAGTGAGAAGAGGTCACCCAATGACAAACTGACAATTGATTTCAATGTGAAAGTTAGGGCCTGACATCGTCAGTGTCTCCAAATGATGTACACACTTGTAATTCCTTAGCTATAATATAAATTTGGTTTTACTAGAATCAGGTCATTCCAGAGATTTCATTTCAGACTGGTGTGACAGTTATGAGCCCGTGGCAATTGGAGACTCCCTGACCCATGGAACTTCAACTGCTCCTTCTTACCATTGGGGAAACTGGTTCAAAGATCCATACCCAGTAGACAATGAAAGCATTAAAAAGATCTGGCAGAGAGTTTATCCTGACTCTGGCACTTACTCCACCTTCATCTATGGCCAGAACTATTCAGACTTTGTTGACATATTGGCAAAGAACAGCTCTTCTCCTTCTGTAAACAATGTTATAACTTGGGGATTGGGCTACATCATGTATAATGGTTCTCTGTATTACCACTATAAAGAGGAGCTTTTGAAGTTTACTCTGAGTAATGAAGCTCTTCACAAGGTTGAGTTTATTGCTGCTCATATTGGGTATACAAGAGGCGGAACAAGAACACACGTTGACCTGAAGGTAGATGAGCATGGTTTTTATGCCATATATGCTGATGCTAGTAATGAAGAGAACCTGATCATTAGGAAGATGAACCCTCACACCCTGGAGACTATTAAGGAGTGGAATACAAACAGGATCAAGGCCACGGTATATGCAACCTTCATGGTGTGTGGCAAGATGTACACTCTGGACAACTGCTGGTCAAGACTGGACACTGGCTCAGAACATAGTCAGTACACCTACGATACCTTGACTGGGAAAGAAAGCTACGAAAACTGGCACATCACTGCCAAATTTGGTCATGTGTATATGGTCGGCTACAACCCTCGAGAAAGACTGCTTTTTGCTTGGGACAATGGTCATCTGGTGACCTATCCACTGATTTGGAAGAAGAAGACGCACAAATAAAGGTCAATGTTTCATTTTGGAATGTGTACTGGTCTACTGGATGTAGGATGAAGTCGCTTTTTTTTGTCACATGTAATTCTGATCGCCTTTTGAGATTTTGTGCAGTATGACATACGTAGGAAAGCTTTTGTCATCTTCTTTGTTGATTTTGAAGCAATGGATTTCTAATAAAGCTGTTTGTGCTCATAAAATCTTTTCTGTTAAATTTATGTGATGCAAGATGACAGAATATATACACAAGTATTTGATTCTATAAAATTATTAATTTTGTTTTACAAATTCCTAAGTATAAATAGACTGGATGAAGTTTAGGATGAGTAAATTCGTTATTATATGATCACCTTTGTGATGAACAGCAGCCTGCTGAGCTCTGTGGACTGCTTTTTTGGTTGTTTATAATTCCGTGCGATAGCTGTTTCGTTTGCCATTTAAGCCACTTCTAATAGGGTTAGCGACTTCTGGTTTAAATCATTGGATGCGCTATGAAAAGGACTAAGATCTGACAAAGTTTTAGCTTTATAGTCTAAATAGAAGATTTTTACCGGCGATTTTCGGCAAGAAGGTATAATTTCCCAAAAATGCCTTGGCGATATAAATAAATTTTTATTTCAACTTCCATCGCGGTAGGAAACCTTCTCTTATGCATTATATTGTTCCTCACTAGTTTGGAACTAAATGGCAAAGAAATGAGAAATCCTATCTTGTCAATTTTTTTTAGTACCATGGTTTATAAAAGAAGTTAAAATTGTCAAAATCAAAACTTCTATTCCGAGCCCCTTTGAAAATCCTTGGAACTAAATATATCTCTTTGAAATTGTAATAAGATTTTAGATAAAATTGTCTTCTTTAATTTCATGCTTCATTACATAATATTGAATATATTACCACTGGATGGCAGGGAAAACTTTACAGTAAAAAAATTAAGAAAAATATTGAGTTTTCCAGGTTTGCGTGAACTGACTTTCTTTTACATATCGTGAAATATTTTGAAAAAAAGGCTGGTAGCGACTACTTTTGTTTTTATATCCTTGCTATAAACTACATTTTGGATCATTTTGAACTATTATTAAGAAATCCTATCTTGGAAAGTTCACGAGTATCGAGCCACCTTAAGGGAGCAACATCTCATCAACCATAAGTGAGGGTATATGTTACAGGTTTTAAAAGTTGAGGGTATATCTTACATGTCCTCATATGAGTAAGTGAAGCATATAATACAGTGTATATATATATGAAGAAGATTTGAGGTGGCCCAGCTGGAACGCAGTGGAAATTTCTCGTATTTCACATGGCATGCCTCAAATCAGAATCAAGTCCCCGACAGTATTCTGAGCTTCATCCAAGATGGATGTTATTCAAACAAATAACCTACTATATTTCCAACTCCTTGTAGTAATTGCCTATATGATGAGGCAGACAAGAAAAGGGTACCTTGTGAGGGACTACCAATCTTATCATCTTATCATTAACTGTGCTGTGTTTATAATACAGTGAAATACAAGTTTCAGAGATTGATAAATACAATATATGCAAAACAAATACCTGTAGCGATGAAGCTTGCCATCTTTTCATAACGACTGGAAACTTTCTTGTGCACAGCAAGTTATTTGTGATAAAAGAATCTGGCAGAAGATAAGAGTTGACATTGTTGAAGGATGAGTGTTATATCACTCCTGTAGTGTGATTGATTAAGATAGTGTTATTTTTTATGCTCACTTCATGACTGATACTTGGTGACTTTGTCTTGAAAAGGTTATCAAGCCATTTACTTGGAATGATTTATGCCAATTAATTTTTTTTAGTCGACTCTGAGAGTGGTTTCAATGAGAATAAAAACACTTGAACATATTTTTTTTGCTTGTTTGTTTGGTCATAACATCGTTAGTTTGAACTCCTTTGCCTGATATCTACTTTGTGAAAAATGAATAATGGAAAATAACAGGAAGTAAAGAAATCCAAGTCAGTTTAAAGACTGATGGGGTCATGATGTCAAGTACCTAACCATAAATAAATAAGTTGGAGAGGACCAAAAGGGAGGTTCTGCATAAATATCCTTGAATATTACATCGCCAGAGGCCAGTACTCGCATTCGCAAGTTGTACGTCTTACAGGAAAGGTGAGTCTGACACCAATTACTATTTAAATCAGTTGCACAATGTCATAACAAGTGTCATTAGTCCCTTCCCTGGACAGCACTAATGTTTTCATTTGTGTTTGTTTGTCTGTCCATCTGTTGCTTGTACGTCTTACAGGAAAGGTGAGTCTGACACCACTTACTGTTTAAATCAGTTGCACAATGTCATAACAAGTGTCATTAGTCCCTTCCCTGGACAGGACTTGTGTTTTAATTTTTATTAGTTTGTCTGTCCATCTGTTGTGTTGTCTGCCAACAAAAACTTTGCATGGTTTCAATTCACCATGATGTCATGAAGAAAAGCAGCTATTTTAAAACATTTTCACTGCCCACTAATATAAAATTGTCAATTGTCATAAGAAAAGCGCTTTATATTGGGCTAATATTCTGATTTTAAAATAATCATAGGGTGTCCTTCAGGTGGACACTTGTTTTCTTGATCAAGAATTTGGAGATGGAGTGTATTGGCTGCACATTCTTGATGGGAAGTGGATTAATTATATGGATAAAATGGACAGTTGACCTTTCTGATTTGACTTTTCACATAATATTATATTGTAAGACAGTAAGAGCTAGTTGAGGCTAAGCCTGTGCAAGATACAGTTGTTTGAGCATCTTCCATCCGTTATACACATCATAGATTGAGCTCAGTTCTAATTCAGGCCAACAAAAGTTCCTTTCATCTAACAAAACTGAACTAAAATACTCAAATTTTTAACATATAGTAAATGAGGAAAGTGAGGAACTTAAGGGTTCTGAAAAATGAACTGCACTTGTTAAATATCAAGTTGACGCTTTTGAACAGAGAAGGGAAGTATTAAGATGAATATTGGTAATAAATACGGGGATAGGAAGCCCCTACAAGCCCACATTGGCTAATCCAATGTCATTTAATGTGTTTGACTCAAGGAACAGCATCCAAATGATCTTACTCTTTTGGACTCCAATCAAATACATATTTCTAGTTGACTTGTGTTTTGGAGATAATTTGTAGGATTTTATTGATGGGCCCTTTTTATTGTACAGATGAAGCCAGTTCTCCTCTGGGCAACATCACTGCTCCTTGTTCACACCATAAAAGGACAAAATGACTGGTATAATCCCGATGGACAGGTAAGCTCCCTATTATGAATAGTGATGAAAATCTGTCCTTCATCACAACTTAAAACAAAAAGATGTGTGAGCTCAAAGGAATTGTGAAACCATCTCGCTCAAACTTTTAAAATGTTTCAAAGTTCAAATTTACCATGATGCCCAAGTTGAATTTAATAGCTGTTCTGTGTTGATCAAAAATGAGTCATATTTATATATATATGTATGATATCTAAATATGATAGGGATAATTATACACTATGGTATGCCACAGAAACTGGTCAATCAAAAATCTTCTTCATATGCTTAGGTTGTGCAAGTTCGTAAGTAGTTAAGTAGCCCCTTTTTTGTGTTTCAAATGTTCAGATTTGTTGTCTTGCTTCAATTTGTTGTTGTTCTTATATTTATTTTTTACTTATTGTGTTTTTAAGGTGGGCCCTTGCATCCCAAGTGATTCCTGCCACTGCCAGTTCACTGGACGATGGGAATTGCTAGACAACTATTTTGAACTGAAGGATATTGCAGAAGAACTTGAAGCTGTTGAGAAATTGGTTGAGCATTGGGATGAAGTCATGACTCAGACGCAGGGGATAATGGGTGAACTGGATGAGTTCGAAAGTAGGATCCAGAATATGTCTGTCGAAGATTCGGTTCAGGAGTACAGAGGTATAGAAATATGCTTGATATGAGAAAAAATTACTGTTTAGGCCTACGGTGTGTAATCTCATCATATCTGTTAGCTGCCACAAATATAATAAATAATAAAACTTTCATTCAAATCCTAGAGGAGAATGGTTGTACATGTCAATAAATATCATGTATGGGTGTTACCAAAATTTGCATTTAGCTATTTATATACAACATTAATTATGCAGGCATGACTCATGTCTTGTAATTAGTCATACAACATCGTTTTTGTCAATTCTGCCTTTAATTTTGAAAAAGAACTAAAAATCGGTTGGCATCTGAAATTCTGACAAATATAGCGATATATTTCATTTGTAAATAAATATGTGTTTCAAATCGTTCTGTCAGCATTTGAGCAGACATTTATTGTGTTATCATTCCAACAGCATGGCATTAAAAAATTAACTTCAACATGAGTGGCCTAATTGTATAGTCCATAACTTATATGCCATTATATATTTATACAGCACCTTTTATATTGTGGACGGCATTATATTTTTGGGGTGAAAAGAAAGGCAAACATCAAACATATTCTTTCAGATTTTGAACGTAAGGTGTCAGAGCTGAATGCCAATGTGGAAGAGCTCTTGCAAAAAGGAATCAGTTACGAAGAAATCCTTGAGTATGAAATGAGGATTATGAATGTGACAACTGCTATGGATTTGATGTGGCAGGCTAATCCTTATGCTCTGAACGAGCAGTTGAGTGAGCAGGTAATGCATTGAATACAGCAAGTGAAAAATATCTTGCCATAATTCTCTTCCTTGGCATTCATTGTTCTGCTGTTTGCCTGTCAATATATCCAACTTTGTATTTTTGTTTCATGAAACTTAATATTTACCTGGGTACTATATAACATGAAATCTCGTTGAAGAAGACCTCTCCACAGCTTTATCCTTGGTGTTTGCTTGTACATGATGTGTGGTGGATACCTACTCAAGTGAAACTATAATCTGATTCAGTAGTAAACAAACATGTCACGATTTATAAACCATTTTTAAGTAAATTCATAATTTTGGCTCATTTTACTGCCAAATTTGAAGTCAAAATATCATTGAAATAACCAAGCCCAACTGCAGGCGAAATCAGAACCAAATTGGATTCATATTTTTTAAGATAAAGAGCAAACAAAAATTTGCCAGAAACCCATAACACAAAAAATCCTGAAGTCTACTTCAATGCAATCTCCTGGAAATATATATGTACAGTCCTCGAGTCTCGGCTAAGTATGGATTGACGTTTCGTAATAAGGAAGAATTTATGATTTTGAGATCAAAAGCGTTTAAAAAGTGTTTTGTTCCTAGTTTTAAAAGTAAATCTCCTAAACGTTTATGTATAATATTATTGTTCAATGGAAACATACAATGTCGGAGACATGAGCAACCTCTCAGCCAGAGGTCTTGTTCACATGTGAGTGAAATACAGGATGGCTTGGTGTGTTTGTTGTTTGTTAATTAGTTTGTTTTATACAGTGAAAAATGACATTATACACCAAGATTCAAGAACAATTTATTCTTCATTCTCCTAAAAGTATGTTGCTTTATATCTTAAATTGCGTCACCTAGTGACACCTAGTTTACCTGAATATAATTTTGGAGTTGCTAATATTACATTTTTTTACAAAAGAAAATTATTTCCCTGGAAAATTGTAAGCAGCAAACCAATTATTGATTACAATCAATTTTTTTTACAATTAATCAGACATTGCAGGGCTAATAAGGTAGGCCTAAACTTACATCACAGTTAATATGAAGTCTTTTTTTGACTCCTTCCTTAGATGTTTTGTTGGA
This sequence comes from Platynereis dumerilii, assembly GCA_026936325.1. Lineage (NCBI taxonomy): Eukaryota > Metazoa > Annelida > Polychaeta > Phyllodocida > Nereididae > Platynereis > Platynereis dumerilii. The sequence goes on from JAPTHN010000007.1 coordinate 17,237,791, forward strand.
TATCACTGAAATATTTCTGCAGACAGTTTATTCTGGATGATGAGAGGCATACTGCATACCTTCTCTGTGTCGATGTTGAAACACTCTGGAAACCACATAAAGCAAATTATTCTGAAAATTGCAGGTCAAGGAGCTGACAGGAAAAGTTAGCAGCTGCCAGCATATAACAAACGGATCTTACTTCAGGGGAGATTCTTTGCCTTTGGATCTCAAGGAAGGTGTGTTGACATTGTATCTCTTCATTGCTTTTGAAATAATAATGAAGACATCAGTTACTACAGTAACTATGAACAATTAATACATGTGTTTAGGACTTCTTTAGACATACATTTTGGGATTACATTTTATCCAACATTATGGACTTGCAGTGGGCAAAATAACTCTACTCTGAGTAGATTTTGCTGAGGGTAACCACTATTTTATGCCTTTTATTCAAATCGGTTAAAATTTAGAGGTGGCACAAAACCTTTGAAGTTTGTAATGTAACCCCTCATTCGCGCAACTGAAAAATTGGTCAATTTCCCAGATCTTCCTCAGAAGTGCATACTTTTTGCGATTTTTTAGTATATGATAAAGTTGGCATGGCAAAGTAATATCGGGCAGTTATTTTTGATTTATTATTCATAGTAAGTAAAATATGTCCCTGTTTTTATGAAAAAATTTCGAAGCAGCAGGCAGGTCAATAATCAATCAAAAATTTTGAGTCAAAAAGAATATCAGGACTGCATTGGATATCTTGGACGTACTAAAAAAATCATGTTTGATCAAAATGGTTGGCCGTTATTGCAAGATTTGCAAATACTGATGATTTTGAGGTCTGCTGATGGGCAATTGCATGTTAAACTTCAACGGCTTTGTGCAACCTTTAAATATTGATTGATTTTGCTGAAATGTTTACACATCACCTCTATCTATATAAGATGAGAATGCAAGATAATAATAATAAAAATATAGTATGATTTTATATAGCGCCCATTCCAGATAAATCTGCTCACTGGTGCTCACCATACTGAACGGCAATCATACCAATCATTATAGTGATAACATCTGGACATGGCCAGAGTGGGGTTCGAACCCACATCCTCATGTGTACAAGGCAGGCATTCTAACCACTATACCACAAATCAAAGATATTGAGAAGAAATTGTTTTTGGACCACCCTAGGCCGTCAACGACCTCACAACATGCCCTATCAAATAAATTGTAATGAGTATCAATTTGTCATTCAGTTATTGTGACCTCATTGATGAGTGGTATGACACATCAAATGCTTTCCTTGCCAGAATTTCAAGTATAGGATATATGACCTCACAAACTGCTTATGACTCATACAGAATGGCATGGCAGGGATAGGGATATGACCTCACATGAAAAATTCCAATGGTTTTCTTTAAGCACTCGTCTTTCATCTATTGTAACGGCAACAGTAAGCTACTGAGTTGTAAAAATCAACAGTGAGAAGAGGTCACCCAATGACAAACTGACAATTGATTCAATGTGAAAGATAGGGCCTGACATCGTCAGTGTCTCCAAATGATGTACACACTTGTAATTCCTTAGCTATAATATAAATTTGGTTTTACTAGAATCATGTCATTCCAGAGATTTCATTTCAGATTGGTGTGACAGTTATGAGCCCGTGGCTATTGGAGACTCCCTGACCCATGGAACTTCAACTCCTCCTTATAAATGGGGCAATTGGTTCAAAGATCCATACCCAGTAGACAATGAAAACATTAAAAAGATCTGGCAGAGAGTTTATTCTGGTTCTGGCACCTACTCCTCCTTCATCTATGGCCAGAACTATTCAGACTTTGTTGACATGTTGGCAAAGAACATCTCTGCCCCTTCTATTCATAACATTAAGACTCATGGATTGGGCTACCTCATGTATAATGGGTCTCTGTATTACTCCTTCGACGGTGAACTTTTCAAGTACACTTTGAGTAACGAAGCTCTTCACAAAGTTGAGGTTCCTCACTCTCAGATCCAATATGCAAACCATGGACCAATAACATACATTGACCTGAAGGTGGACGAGTACGGTTTTTATGCCATATATGCTGATGCTAGCAATGAAGAGAAGCTGATTATCAGGAAAATGAACCCTCATACTTTTGAGACTATTAAGATTTGGAATACAAACAGACACAAGGCAACAGTGTGTGCAACATTCATGGTGTGTGGCAAGATGTACACCCTGGATAACTGCTGGTCCAGACTGGACACTGGCTCCCAACATAATCAGTACACCTACGATACCTTGACTGGGAAAGACAGCTATGAAGATTGGCACATCACTGCCAAATTTGGGCACGTCTGGATGGTGGGCTACAACCCTCGAGAGAGACTGCTGTTTGCCTGGGACAATGCTCATCTGGTGACCTATCCCTTGCTTTGGAGGAGGCGGACACACAAATAAGAAAACACTTTGCTGAATGTTTGGTCTGCTTGTTTATAGGTACTTTTAATTTAGAACCTTGATTTGGACAAACTCTCATTTTGCTTCAAATGTTTCTTGTAACAAACAAGTGCAATCATCTATTTCTTCTTTCTTAACTTTGAAGCAATAGAACATTAAATAAAACCATTTATGCTCACATACTTGAAGCTTTTTCTGTTATACTTTTATGCAAATTATTGCATAGCAAGTTGTCAAGATACACTCTCACACAATGGAATACTAATGTACTTATTAGTTTTGCAACTTCTAAATTACCAGTATGAATAAATAAAGGTTTTATGAGTTTATAGGAAATCATTTGTCAAGTGGTCAGGAGAGTCTGTTTATGAGCAGGCTCAGAATGTTAGAGGATTATTGAGCCTTTTCGCAATGATGTAAAACTGGTTAATGATAATATTGGCCTAATTAAGCCGTTTTTAGTGGCTCTTTCTAAAGTTGGATTTTAACACAAGGGTAGCCATAATTTTTCAAAGTTTTATGTATTACGTTTTCATACAGGTATACTTATAATGAAAGACATGTGAGACATGTCACCTTGGTTGAGGTAAAGAGGCACTATGAAATATAGAAGACAAATTGCCAGAGAGCTTCGTGAGCAGTTAGATTTCATATTCAGTCACCAAGAAAACAATAGCATTTATTGTGATTAGGTCGAGCATAGAACAGTTACCGATTCATCAAAGTGAAGTAACCGGACTCAATGAGGTTTTTTTTCTTCAGATTTTTAGGCAAATCGCTAAAAAAATACATGAAATTCATAACGCTCACAACTGGAGTAGGCAACTGTAGGTAGATTTTCTGCACAATTCATATTAGGAATATTACCTTTGTCAGTAGAAATAGGTAAATTTACTTCTCCAATTTCTCCATTGGAATACATATTATTTGCCAAATTGTGATCAAAATTAAATTGAATAAAGAGCAATCTTTGATGACTTGTACATTACATACCACTCAAAGAGATATGTTGTTTGAGAATTATAACAAAATTGATTGACAACTTTGCAAATTTGGATGAGTAAGATGAATTCAAATGTATTTTAAATTGTACAACAATTGTGTACATATTTGGCAAAATTGATAAAGAATGCATAATTATAAAAATATGAGATGACAATTAATAATTGTTCTTGCTGTTGTATTGTTTTTACATGTGTTTTGGCCCACCTGGGTGACTTGTATAGGCCTAATAAAAAATATCTGACTTGACTTTATTGCTATGATTACAATATGCAAGAAGAAGGTCACCTTATCCTTAAAATAACACATTCAATATATTACTGAACTGTCATAATGCAGACAATGCAACTTAAGTTCGTTTTATTCCGTAATAAATACTTCTAATGAAAAAGACACAACTGAATCAAAAATATTCTTAACATTAAGCTTCATGAAAATTTTCAACACATGTAAAAGTATATGAAATTAATTGTTCCATTAGCACATGGAATTGGTAATACAAATACATGATACACACGGTTTTCTCACAGCCAAGCTGAACTCTGCACGGCAAAAAAGTAAGAGTGGTTTTCTATTCCTTATTTTTCCTCATTTCTGTTAATATCCATTTGATACCAGTAATATTATGGATCTATAATTCTATATGGCTGCATTAATTCTTTGGTTTCCAGATTATTGGATAAGTTACCATGTGTCCATTGTCCCAGGCAAAAAGCACCCTCTCTCGTGAATTGTAACTGAGTTGGCGAATTTGTCCGAACTTTGATGGAATATGAAGAGAAATGAGACTCTCTTCTTCTCTTATGGTGTCATAGACATATTGCTTGTTAGCGTTGGATGGTGCAACTCTGGACCAGCAGTCATCGATTGTGTACAGCTTTCCACATGCCATAAATGCTGCACAGACACTGGTCTTGTGTCTGTTTGTCCTCCAGATCTTGTTGACACTCAGGTTGACAGGATCCCTCTGGCTGATTATCAGGAAATTACCATTAATTCCAGTATCAGCATAAATGACATACAAGCCTGTCTCATCAGCTTTCAAATCAGCATAAGTGTCACTCTGTTGTTTTAGATATTTAATAGAGGACGGATCAAAGTTGACGCTTGTCAAACTACTAGATGCAACCACATACCGGTTGATTTTATTGTTTCTTGTGTGATCATAGATGGCGCCTCTGTACATTGTGTAGCCATCTCCTCTGGTTTGTGAAGTGCGGACGACTTTAGCACTTTTACTGCTTATGAAATCAGTGTAATTTTTGTATTGGTAATAATTGATGTTGTAGCTGCCCTCCCCAATGAAGTTCCTCACATAAATCATGGATCGCTCTGCCTCTGTTTGAGGATAGGGATCTTTCATGAAGTTGCCTTTGGTCCAGGCAGACCGTGATTCATATCGATGGGCTATGGCATCTCCGACTCCTGATATTTCAAAATCTCCACACCAATCTGAGAAAGAACAGAGTAAGAATTCAAAAGACATGTTAATACAGATACATCAGCTGGAAAGCCTTTATCAATGTATGAAAACCAAAGAATTAAGTCAAACTTACTGTCATATTCCAGGTCACCAGGCAATGAATCTCCTTGGAAGAAAGCAATGTTGTAATTTTCACGACAGTTGGACAATCTTGCTTCTAATTGCTTGATCTGTAATAAAAATATAATAAGCTTATTTCTCTCATTCATCCTTATGTATGACTTACTCTTTATCTCAGCAGCTGTACGACAAGCTAAACATGTAGGTGTGCTTCATTATTTATACTCACTGACAAGGTCATACACAAAGTGGAAACAAAAAAGCCTTTTCTAAATAACTCCACTAAGCAAGATGAACTGCTATCTAATATTAATCTTGAGAACGATATAATTTGTGTGCTCTGAAAAGATTTAGGTGTACCTTTGCATTGAGGTCAGAGAGATCCAGATTGGGGTGGCTGGACCAGAGGTCCTGTATGATGGCATCCAGACTCTCCAGCTCCTCCCTGAGAAGGGCAATGGTCTCCGGACTGGTGCTGTTCAGATCCAGTTTATCAATCAGATTCTTCATGATGTCCACACTCTTCTGGATGTCTGTAATGATTGTGAGTACATTGTTGTTGTTATGATTAAGATTGTATGTGGATTGTCCTTGTACTGTGATTACGATTTGTTTACAAAACCTGGTAATGCACTATGCCTCACTAATTTATAACTGTTTGGTATGATATATTGAACCCATACAAGCATCGATAGAAGTTGATTGTTTGTTTGTCCAGAGAATGGTCAGACTTGAATCCCTTTGAATTTAGCAGAATTTTTTCACACAAAACCTTTGCTTTTAGCCATATATGTCAACAAATGGATGGAAACATCAGGATGGGAGTTTACAAGATTTGATAACATAGACCTTGTCATTAAATGAGAATTTTAACCCTCCTGTCCTACGTCCCAATGTGCACCGGTTCCCCTTACAAATGAATTTGAAGAGAAAACAAAAAAGTCAAATTTCTCACCAAAAAGTCCTCGCACACTGAGAGACACATTCAGGGAGTAGATTTTATCCTTTAGCTTCATCATTTTCTCATGTACGGTGTTCATGCTGTCTTTAATTAGTCCTTCATCCAGTTCAACGATTTCATCAATGACCTTGTTGGCTTTTTCCCTTAACAATTTTAGTTCTTTGTATTCATCCTCTACATCCCATTTGCCAGTGAAATGACAGTTGCATTCATTGGCTGGCCCAGTACAACTTCGCATCTGCAACAAACATATTAATTCAAAGAACTGTTGAATGGAGAACTCCCAAAGGTTCAGAAAATCCATGGGATTGGAAATGGTGTACTTTTTATCTATTCAAGTTTTTGTAATACTTGTCCTGTCAGGAAACATGCTATTGGATATGTAATTTGTGATATGTCATGATTAAAGTTTAAAGTTGCCTGATTGTTTGTAATTTCACATTTATTTCATCCTAATTTGTTATATTCAGTGCTTAGATACTAATTTGAACCCTTTTGTTGTTAGGGAAAGGGTATTAACAGGGACAGTAATAACACATTTTACTATTTGCTAGACTGCAAGTGTTGTGTCGGATTATAACATCACAAAAGGCCACAAAAGGTCAGCCCTGCCAATCACTGGATGTATTTGGCACATGGCACCATGCTCTGCTCTGACCGGACTTTTAAAACTTTTTCTCCATATTTGTTGCATAATCATAGCACAAAAGAACTAGGACTTCTCCGTTATTTTTTAAAATATCATTAAAAAGACATTCATTTTAAAATACTTGCATTTAGGTCAGTTGAGTCTGAGTCGTTTATGAAAGGGTATTTATATGTGGTTGAGCTCATCGATGGGACAGTGGTCTCCTCCAGGGTTGCTGTGCTTTGTTCTTGGGCAACTGTTGTCCCCTGCAAAAGAAGAGAGAGTTTCTGAACGTGTCAGAGTCACACTCAATAAATGTAAAGTACTTACAGAATTGCACTGACATGTTCCTTTTGAGTTCATAACCATATCCATGCCATGTTATTCTTTATGATCATAAGCAATTTATGAGGTGATATCTTTTTTACTTTCAATGCAATCTAAACAAGTCACCAACTGAGTATCAATCAAGATGACAAAATATTATTATTCTGAATGACCTGCTTAAATGATTATTCAAAAATACTGGTATTTACTGCTGTGGATGCTGTAATGGAACTTACCCCACCATTTGAATGCTGAGGACAATGCAGGAGCAAGAAGCAGCATAGGAATCCTGTAACAGAGTTTGTATTTTAAATAAAGGGGTTAACAATCTCAGAAATTTCAACATACGTCATCAGTAATTGAACTGTCAAGTACACTCCGAGTAACGAAGCTCTTCACAAACTCAAGTTTTATCACTCTCAGATCAAATATGCAAATCAGGGATTAATGACGTTTATTGACATGAAGGTAGATGAATATGGTTTGTATGCTGATTCTAGTGATGAGAAGTTGGTTATTAAGAAGATTAACCCTCACACCCTGGAGACTATCAAGATTTGGAATACCGACAGACACAAGGCAACAGTATGTGCAACTTTCATGGTGTGTGGCAAGTTGTACACCCTTGACAACTGCTGGTCGAGACTGGACACTGGCTCAGAAAATAATCAGTACACCTATGACATTTTCACAGAGAAAGACAGTTATGAGAACTGGCACCTCACTGCCAAATTTGGCACAGTGCATATGTTGGGCTACAACCCTCGGGAAAAACTCCTGTTTGCTTGGGACCAAGGTCATCTGGTGACCTATCCGTTGATTTGGAAGAAAAAGTCCAATGTTATATATCTTGTGTCAAATATTGTCAAACTCACTAATACAAGTGATAGAGAGGAGTCTCTCACAGCCAAAATTCATTGCTTAAGTTCCTTGGTTTCAGTATTACCTGCCCCACCTAGCTGAACTTTCAGTTTCCTTGGCAACCACAGAATGACTTTAAAATGTCCAAATTATCCGAAATGTTTAAAATCCATTCCAAATATGCTAATTTTATCATGTTAAAATTCATAGTTCTAGATTGAAAATAAGTGTCCATACAAGAAAAAACCTCGAACTTTCTGAACGCCCCTCGTAATTGTTTAGAACAGCACACTATCGAATGTCACATTTGATGGCAGCTTTCTACACAGTCCACTGCTACAGAAACTTTAACAGGTGAAGGTAGCACTTCCATCTTTCTCAACAACACTCCAAAAAATGTTGGCCCAAAACTGTTTTCTTTTTTTATCCAAAATGTTTTGTTTTTTTTAATCCATATTGGTTTTTGCATGGAAGTTTTGCTTTTCAAAAAAAACATTTTCCATTTAAAAAACCAGTTTTGTCCCAAAAATAGAATCCGGTCCAATACAGTGTTTTTTGAGGTTCATCCAAGATGGATGTTATTCAAATGACCTATCATATTTGTGACTCCTTGTAATAATTGCCTATATGTTGAGGCAGGCTATAGACCCAAACTAAAAAATAGTACTTTTCTATTGCCCTCCCAATCTTAATATATCTCATCATTAAGTGTACCCCGTTTATCAGTAATAATACTATTATGGTGAATTTTAAGGTAAGCTTCAAAAACTAAAAAACACAATATGCAAAACAAATACCTGTGGTGATGAAGCTTGCCATCTTTTCATAACAACTGAAAACTTTCCTGCGCACAGCAAGGTATTTGTGATAAAAGAATCAGGAAGAAGATAAGAGTTGACATTGTTGAAGGATGAGTGTTATATCACTCCTGTAGTTCGATTGATTAAGACAGTGTTATTTTTTTATGCTCACTTCATGACTGGTACTTGGTGACTTTGTCTTGAAAAGGTTATCAAGCCATTTACTTAGAATGATTTATGACACTTAAGGTTATTTTAGTCGACTCTGAGAGTGGTTTCAATGAGAATAAAAACACTTGAACATCTTTTTTTGCTTGTTTGTTTGGTCATAACATCGTTAGTTTGAACTCCTTTGCCTGATATCTACTTTGTTAAAAATGAATGATGGAAAATAACAGGAAGTAAAGAAATCCTAGTCAGTTTAAAGACTGATGGGGTCATGATGTCAAGTACCTAACCATAAATAAATAAGTTGGAGAGGACCAAAAGGGAGGTTCTGCATAAATATCCTTGAATATTACATCGCCAGAGGCCAGTACTCGCATTCGCAAGTTGTACGTCTTACAGGAAAGGTGAGTCTGACACCACTTACTAAAGTTGTACAATGTCATAACATGTGTCATTAGTCCCTTCCCTGGACAGCACTAATGTTTTCATTTGTGTTTGTTTGTCTGTCCATCTGTTGCTTGTACGTCTTACAGGAAAGGTGAGTCTGACACCACTTACTATTTAAATCAGTTGTACAATGTCATAACAAGTGTCATTAGTCCCTTCCTTGGACAGCACTAATGTTTTAATTTTTATTAGTTTGTCTAAGCCTATGCAAGATGCAGTTGTTTGAGCTTCTTCCACCCGTTATACACATCATAGATTGAGCTCAGTTCTAACTCGGTAATTCAGGCCAACAAAAGTTCCTTTCATCTAACAAAACTGAACTAAAATACTCAAATTTCTAACATATAGTAAATGAGGAAAAGACAGGAACTTCGGGGTTCTTAAAAATGCACTGCACTTGCTAAATATCAAGTTGATGCTTTTGAACAGAGAAGGGAAGATAAATATTGGTAATAAATACAGGGATAGGAAGCCCCTACAAGCCCACATTGGCTGATCCAATGTCATTTTATGTGTTTGACTCAAGGAACAGCATCCAAATGATCTTACTCTTCTGGATTCAAATCAAATATATATATCTAATTGACTTGTGTTTTGGAGATAATTTGTAGGATTTTATTGATGATCCTGTTTTATGATATTTATAATAAATTTGTACATTATTCAAAAAAATACTAGTAGATATCAACTTCCATAACTTAACTCATGCATTTTCCATTGACCGATATTATCTTGTACAGATGAAGCCAGTTCTCCTCTGGGCAACATCACTGCTCCTTGTTCACACCATAAAAGGACAAAATGACTGGTATAATCCCGATGGACAGGTAAGTTCTCTTTAATGAATAGTGATGAAAATCTGTCCTTCATCACAACTTAAAACAAAAAGATGTGTTAGCTCAAAGGAATTGTGAAACCATCTCACTCAAACGTTTAAAATGACTCAAATTCAAATTTACCATGTTGCCCAAGTTAAATTTAATAGCTGTTCTGTGTTGATCAGAAATGAGTCATATTTATATATATATATGTATGATATCTATATATGATAAGGATAATTATACACTATGGTATGCCACAGAAACTGGTCAATCAAAAATCTTCTTCATATGCTTAGGTTGTGCAAGTTTGTAAGTAGTTGGGTAGCGCCTTTTTTGTGTTTTCAGTGTTCAGATTTGTTGTCTTGCTTCAATTTGTTGTTGTTCTTATATTTATGTTTTTACTTATTATGTTTTTAAGGTGGGCCCTTGCATCCCCAGTGATTCCTGCAACTGCCAGTTCACCGGACGATGGGAATTGCTTGACAACTATTTTGAACTGAAGGATATTGCAGAAGAACTTGAAGCTGTTGAAAAATTGGTCTTGCATCGGGATGAAGTTGTGACTCAGATGCAGGAGATAATGGGTGAACTGGATGAGTTCGAAAGTAGGATCCAGAATATGTCTGTCGAAGATTCGGTTCAGGAGTACAGAGGTATAGAAATATGCTTGATATGAGAAAAAATTACTGTTTAGGCCTACGGTGTGTAATCTCATCATATCTGTTAGCTGCCACAAATACAATAAATAATAAAACTTTCACTCAAATCTCAGAGGAGAATGGTCGTACATGTCAATAAATATCATGTATGGGTGTTACCAAAATTTGCATTTAGCTATAAATTTTAGAAGCCAGTTAAGTAATGGAGATTAATTTATATACAACATATGCAGGCTGGGTTTCACATTAACATCAAGGTCTGAATTGTTTACAAACTCATGTCATGTAATTAGTCATACAACATTGTTTTGACAAATCGCACTCAGTTTGTGAAGATCTCGGAGTCTGGCAACTTGTCATCTGTGTCAATATCAAACACCGGAGCCCCCCAGGGAACTGTTCTTGCCCCTTTCCTGTTCACGTTGTATACGTCAGACTGCCGATCAACCTCACCAACATGTCCTCTTGTTAAATTTGCGGATGACACTGCTATGATTGGACTAATCCATAAAGATAAATCTGAGGTATATGAGTTTGAATTGAATGCTTTTGTAAATTACTGTGACTTAAACTTCCTTGAACTGAATGTGACCAAAACCAAAGAAATGATCATCGATTTTCGATCAAATTCACATGATCCTTGTCAAGTCAATATTAAAGGTGCTGAAGTAGCTCGTGTAAAAAATTATAAATATCTTGGTGTCACAATGGACTATAAGTTAAACTGGCATGACCACACAAACACTGTAATTAAGAAACTTAACACAAGGATGTACTGTTTGCGTAAACTCCATCAATTTAATGTTAGTTCTAAGATTCTAGTCATGTTTTATGATTCTGTGATAGCAAGTGTGTGGCGTAACTGTTTGATCTGTTGGGGTGGCAATATAAGAAGCTGTGATAAATCCAGAATAGACAAAGTAATCAGAGAAGCTGGAAGGATTGTTGGTGGGTTGCTGCATACTGTGGACACTGTATACAACAAGGAACTGTCTGTCAAACTGAAGAAAACAATGGAAGACCAGCATCATCCTCTTTATGAAATCTTCATGAGTCAAATAATACCCAGATCAGGGAGAATGAGGCTCCCCTATGCAGCAACCAACCGACATCCTTCCTCATTCATGCCTCGTGCCATAAAGAGACATAACTGTGATTTTAATAGATAAACTTTACATCATATGCTTTTAAATCCTGTGATAATTATTTTTCTACCATTTATGTTTTAACTGCCACATTTTACATGTTTTTACTCATTCATTCTTTGTATTTTACATTATATATACATATGCATATAGAATCATTGTGTTGCATGTACTAAAATTACCCCTGGTGGGATTTAATAAAGTTATATTCTATTCTATTCTATTTTTTATCAATTCTGCCTTTAATTTCAAAAGAACTAAAAATCAGTTGGCATCTGAAATTCTGACAAATATAACAATATATATCATTTGTAAATAAATATGTCTTTCGAATCTTTCTTTCAGCATTTGAGCAGACATTAATTATGTTATCTTTCCAATAGCATGACATTGAAAAATTAACTTCAACATGAGTGGGCCTACTTGTGTAGTCCATAATTTAGTTGCCATTATATACTTATACAGCACCTTTGATATTGTGGACCGCATTATATTTTTGGGGTGAAAAGAAAGGCAAACATCAAACATATTCTTTCAGATTTTGAACGTAAGGTGTCAGAGCTGACTGCCAATGTGGAAGAGCTCTTGCAAAAAGGAATCAGTTACGAAGAAATCCTTGAGTATGAAGGAAGGATTATGAATGTGACAGCTGCTATGGACTCCATGTGGCAGGCTAATCCTTATGCTCTGAACGAGCAGTTGAGTGAGCAGGTAGTGCATTGAATACAGCAAGTGAAAAATATCTTTGCGCGGTTCTCCTCATTGAAATTCAATGTCTGACAGTCACTATATCCAACTTTGTAATTCTGTTTCGAGAAAATTAATATTATTTGCCTGGGTAATTTATCCTTGAACAGTCTACCAGGAATCTTCGCTTAGTATGGATTGACAAATCATAATGAATAAGAATTTCATGATTTTGAGATCAAATGCGTTTAAAAAGTATTTTGTTCCGAGTCTTAAAGTAAATCATCTAAAAGTTTGTTGCTATATATCTTAAAATGCCTCATCTAGTAATACCTGGTTTACAGGAATGGGATTTTGGAGTTGCTAATATCGAATTTTTATTACAAAATTAATTAATTCTCTTGACAATTGTAAGCAACAAACCTGTTAATGATTATACAATCAATTTTTTTTACAGTTAATTAGGCATTGTAAGGCTATTCAAGTGGGCCTAAACTTACATCACAGTCAATACTAACTCTTTTTTGACTCCTTCCTTATAAATGTTTTATTGGATATCACTGAAATATTTCTGCGGACTGTTTATTCTGGATGATAAAAGGCATTCGGCTTAGCTTCTCTGTGTCCATGCTGAAAGGCTCTAGACACCACATAAAAGCAAATTATTCTGAAAATTGCAGGTCAAGGAGCTGACAGGAAAAGTTAGCAGCTGCCAACATATAACAAACGGCTCTTACTTCAGGGGAGATTCTTTGCCTTTGGATCTCACGGAAGGTGTGTTGACACATTTTATCCAACATTATGGACTTGCAGCATTCAAAATAACACTAACTCTGACAAGATTTTGCTGAGGGTAACCACTATTTTACGCGTTTTATTCAAATTGGTTAACATTTAGAGGTGGCACAAAACCTTTGAAGTTTGTAATGTAATCCCTCATTCATGCAACTGAAAAATTTGTCAATTTCCCAGATCTTCCTCAGAAGTGAATACTTTTTAGTGATTTTGTAGGATATGATGAAGTTGGCATGACAAAGTAATACCAGGCAGTTATTTTCGATTTATTATTCATAGTAAGTAAAATATGTCCCTGTTTTTATGGAAAAAAAAATTCGAAGCAGGTGAGCATAGATATAATCAATCGAAAATTTTGTGTCCAAAAGAATATCAGGACTGCATTGGATATCTTGGACATACTAAAAAAAGTTGTTTGATCAAAATTGTTGGCCGTTATTGTAAGATTTGCAAATACTGATGATTTTGAGGTCTGCCGATTAGCAATTGCATGTTAAACTTCAACGGCTTTGTGCAACCTTTAAATATTGATTGATTTTGCTGAAATGTTTACACATCACCTCCATCTATATAAGATGATAATGCAAGATAATAATAATAAAAATATAGGATGATTTATCTAGCGCCCATTCCAGATAAATCTACCCAACGGCGCTCACCATACTGAACGGCAATCATACCAATCATTATAGTCATAACCTCTGGACATGGTCGGAGTGGAGTTCGAACCCACATCCTCATGTGTACAAGGCAGGCATTCTAACCACTGTACCACAAATCGAAGATATTGAGAAGAAATTGTTTTTGGACTACCCTAGGCCGTCAACGACCTCACAACATGCCCTATCAAATAAATTGAAATGAGTGTCAATTTGTCATTCAGTTCTTGTGACCTCATTGATGAGTGGTATGACACATCAAATGGCTTTCCTTGCCAGAATTGCAAGTATAGGATATATTACCTCACAAACTGCTTATGACTCATACAGAATGGCATGGCACGGATAGGGATATGACCTCACATCAGACATTCCAATGATTTTCTGTAAGCACTTGTTTTTTGTCTATTTTAACAGCAAAAGCATGTGAGTGAACTGTAAAAATCAACAGTGAGGTCACCAAATGACAAACTGACAATCGATTTCAATGTGAAATACAGGGCCTGACATCGTCAGTGTCTCCAAATGATGTACACACTCGTAATTCCTTGGCTATAAGATAACTTTGGTTTTACTAGAACCATGTCATTCTAGAGATTTCATTTCAGATTGGTGTGACAGTTATGAGCCTGTGGGTATTGGAGACTCCCTGGTCCATGGAATTTCAACGCCTTCTTTTCAGAAATGGGGCAACTGGTTTAAAGATCCATACCCAGTGGACAATGAAAGCATTAAAAAGATCTGGCAGAGAGTTTATCCTGGTTCAGGCACTCTCTCCACCTTCATCTATGGACAGAACTATTCTGACTTTATTAACATGTTGGCAAAGAACATCTCTTCCCCTTCTATTCATAACATTAAGACTTATGGATTGGGCTACCTCATGTATAATGGGTCTCTGTATTACTCCTTCGACGGTGAACTTTTCAAGTACACTTTGAGTAACGAAGCTCTTCTCAAGGTCACGTTTCCTCACACTCGGATCACATATGCAAATCATGGAGCAGGGACACACATTGACCTGAAGGTGGACGAGTACGGTTTTTATGCCATATATGCTGATGCTAGCAATGAAGAGAAGCTGATCATCAGGAAGATGAACCCTTATACTTTTGAGACTATTAAGATTTGGAATACAAACAGGATCAAGGCAACACTATGTGCAACCTTCATGGTGTGTGGCAAGATGTACACTCTGGATAACTGCTGGTCAAGACTGGACACTGACTCCCAACATAATCAGTACACCTACAATACGTTGACTGAGGAAGACGGTTACGAAAACTGGCACCCAACTGCCAAATTTGGCCATGTGTATATGGTCGGCTACAACCCTCGAGAAAGACTGCTTTTTGCTTGGGACAATGGTCATCTGGTGACCTATCCATTGATTTGGAAGAAGAAGACGCACAAATAAAGGTCAATGTTTCATTTTGGATTGCCAATTTAGAATGTGTACTGGATATAGGTATTAAGTCACTTTTTTGTCACATGTAATTCTGATCACCTTTTGTGATTTTGTGCAGTATGACATACGTAAGAAAGCTTTCGTTATCTTCTTTGTTGATTTTGAAGCAAATCATGGATTTTTTAATAAAACTTTGTGCTCATAAACTCTTTTCTGTTAAATTTATGTGATACAAGATGACAGGATATATACACAAGAATTTGATTTTATAATATTATTAATTTTGTTTTGCAAATTCCGAAGTATTAATAGGCTTGGATAAAGTTTAGAATGAGTAAATTCATTATTATATCATCACTCAGGTGGTCAGTAGACTTCACATAACCACAGGCTCATCTCAGTGTTATATGAATGTTTGAGCCTTTTCACACTGATGTGAAACTTGTCTTAGATTAGGGCCGTTCACATTTTGGCGATTTGTAATTGTGACAGATTAAATGGCCTGACACAGACTGCACTCTGTCAGACACAGATTGAATGATGACCACACGAAATCAAAAATGCAGCATTATTTATGGAAGACCATGCCCATTATAGCATGAAACTGGCAGTCATAGGGTTGACGCAGGTACCGGAAAAAAACTTCAGCTGGTCGAAACTACCAAGGTGAAGGAAACATCATGAGAGTGTAATGATTGTCACAGACTGTAGTCACTGTACGCATATGCACCACACACTTGTCACTGTGTAATGTATATGGGCATTGGATTTACCCATAATTTGCTAGAATTCATTGCAATGTTTCAACCTGAAGTGAACATGCAACATTACTTCGGACCTAAAATAGTGCAAGGTGCCTTTGTCAACATCCTACTCGTTTTAAGGAAGCAACATCTCATCAACCATAAGTGAGGGTATATTTAACAGGTTAAGTTGAGGGTATCTTACATGTCCTCATATGAGTAAGTGAAGCATATAATACAATGTATATATATGAAGAAGATTCAAGGTGGCCCCACTGGGACGCAGTGGAAATTTCTCATCTTAGATTTCCTCATATGAGTAAGTGAAGCATATAATATATATATGTCAAGGTGGGACGCAGTGGAAAATTATCTTATTTCACATGGCATGCCTCAAATTAGAATCGAGTCCTAGACAGTATTCTGAGTTACATCCAAGATGGATGTTATTCAAACAAATACCTTGTAATAATTGCCTATATGATGAGGCAGACAAGGAAAGGGTACCTTGTAAGGGACTCCAAATCTTATCATCTCATCATTAACTGTGCTGTGTTTACTGATAATACAGTGACATATAAGCTTCAGAGATTGATAAATATAATATTCTAAACAAATACCTGTGTTGATGAAGCTTGCCATCTTTACGTCTAAAGACTGAAATCTTTCTTGTGCACAGCAAGGTATTTGTGATAAAAGAATCAGGAAGAAGATAACAGTTGACATTGTTGAAGGATGAGTGTTATATCACTCATATAGCGTGATTGATTAAGTGGTTTTTTTCTTTGCTCACTTCATGACTGACACTTGGTGACTTTGTCGTGAATAGGTTATCTAGCCATTTACTTGGAATGATTTATTTCGCTTAAAGTTATATAAGTCGACTCTCAGAGTGGTTTCAATGAGAATAAAAACACTTGATCATCTTTTTTTTGGTTGTTTTGTTATAACATTGTTAGTTTGGACTCCTTTGCCTGATATCTATCTACATTGTGTTTATATGTATTATGGACAATAACAGATTTAAAAAAATCAAAGTCAGTTTAAAGACTGATAAGGTCATGATGTCAAGTACCTTACCATAAATCAATAAATTCAGAGAACATCAAAAGGGATGTTCTGCTTAAATATCCTTGAATATTACATCACCAGAGGCCAATACTCGCATTCGCAAGTTGTACGTCTTAAAGGAAAGGTGAGTCGGACACCGCTTACTAAATTAATTGCATATTGTCATAACAAGTGTGTGGTAATTTGTAAGAAAGGACACAAACTCCAAGGATGCTTTTAACCGCTTCTTAACAACATTCTCCATCATCCAAAAACTCCTCCGCCAGGTGACGCCACGATACAGTCCCCTAAACCCTAGATGTCGCCACTAGGCTTACTACATTCCTTCACACTAAGTTTTTTTTGTACACAACACTTATGTTTTCAATTGTGTTTGTTTGTCTGTCCATTGTGCTGTCTGTCAACAAAAACTTTGCGTGGTTTCAAGTCACAATTATGAAGAGGCAGCTAATTTAAAACATTTTAAAATTATAAAACTACCAATTAGCAAAAGAGAAGCACTCTATATTGATAAATATTGGAAATATATACAGTAATAGGAGGCCCCTAAATTGGCTAATCAAATGCCATTTAATGTGTTTGACTCAAGGAACAACTTCCAAATGTGCTTACATTTTTGGACTCTTCCAATCAAATATTTATATAACATTGACTTGTGTTTTGAAGATATTTTGAATGTTTTTTTATAGGCCTGTTTCATGATATTTATAATAAATCAGTACATCATTCAAAACAATTGAAGCAAAGCATCATTTTTCATTCCCCAAAAGCATTCATTCCCTCAACCAATATTATCTCATGCAGATGAAACCAGTACTATTATGGGCAACATCACTGTTCCAGCGTTCCTGGTTTCCTCCATAAAAGGACAGAATGACTGGTACAATCCTGATGGACAGGTAAGCTCTCTTTAATGAATAGTGATGACAGCACATGAATACATCGACAATAAGGGAGAGTCCCCCAGCTCGCACCACTTAACTTCAGGGGCTCAGTGTGCAAAGGGTATCAGTGATATGATTTAAAACCAGGTAAAAAGACGGAGGTTGGGTTGTAATATATTGAGTCAAAATATTGAGGGTGTTGAACTCCTTTTTTGGTTAACACTAGGTCATTGTCAAAAACAGTCTTCAAATTCTTAGATCACTGAAATGGTATTCTCGATCGGAACACCAAGTTGCCTCCATTGGACCACCACAAAAATCATGTTTTATGCAATTCAGTTCTTACCTCCTATTCGAGTGGTAACTTTTGATTTTCAAGGCGTTACTGTGGATGAATGTCTGACTTGGAATGAGCATGTACATAAAATTCAAATGAAAGTGGTCAAAACATTAGGGGTAAGGAACCGTGTCAAATCATACTTGCCGTCTGAAACTCTGCTGATTATATATGACTCCCTCATCTACTCGCTTCTATTATATGGTATTTTAACATGGGGAGTAAGACACAATAACTTGTCAAAATTCAGAAAAGGGCTGTAAGAATTATAAGTAAAAGTAAGTAATATGTAAATGCCAAAGCATGAAGACGGCACTACCTGAATGCAAAGAAAAAAAAATTTAAAGACTCTAAATTGTACCGCGTAATTATCTAAATTATTTCTCAAAATTCTTTTTTGTATTCAGGTTTGTTCAATAAAAAGTTTGGAGAAAAAAATTGGGACAAAGAGAAATAGGGTGGAAAGGTAATATTTCAAAAGAAAATGTTTAAAAATAGTTTTGAGGGAAAAAAGAGTCTATAAAAAAAATGAATAATAATTTTAGGGGGATAAAAGCTGAGAAACGAAGTTTGGAAAAAAAGTATGAATTTGTTGGTTTTTTTAAAATGCAGTTCTTTTTAGTGCCATTTGCCAGTGACTATAAAGGCCAATTGGTGATTCATCTAGCATTTTGGTTCGATGATTTTTTGCAATTGTTTCACCTGTGGTCTGACTATGCTTTAATATTATCCCTGGTGCATCTAATCTATACAATCTGTCTGGGTCATATTCTGATAAATCTTGCTCTGCTGGTGTTGTGACGTTATGAAGCAATCCTGGTTTATTTATAGCTTGCCATAATGTAATAGTGACGTCATCTCTTACAAGGCTTGTTGTGACATCATCACCATTGTGTCTCATTCAGTAATGACGTCATATAAACTGTGCCACTTTTTGTTTGGCACATGCACAAGATTTCCTCAGTATATCCAAGGAACAGTATTTTTAATCTTTGGTATATTAGTCTAGTCATTATATGAAAATATTGGGGGCAACCCGGAACAAATTGCAACAGAAATGGTTCCAGTGGCATTTGGTCCCTAAATATGTCAAGAAAGACATACTAAAAGTCATGGAAAATCCAAATGGTGGAACACCCCCAAATAAGCATAAATCCAAGATGGCCGCCATAAAAATCAGGTTTTTTGCAAATAACTAAGAAACTATTAGATATAGACCCCATATGTGTATGAAACTTGAATATAAACTTGGGTATTACGGACATTTTGACGCTATTCCCATGTCTCTATCTCTAATAGTTCTCAAGATATAGCATATTCAAATATCTCTGATTTTGGCAAAAAAAGCTGTAAATCGCCAAAAGTGTCATTTGTGAGCCTTGATTCTGAATACTTGAAGTATGACTTTTACCTTACCTATTATGGATACAAAAGGAATCAATTTTGTTTAATTTTAGGACCTCAGTCATGTCTTTACCTCTCTTCAATCCCCTACTATGCCATATTTTGCATTTGGAAGTCTTCCCTCGGAATTCCGTTTATTTGCTAAAATTGTAATTTTATATGAAAGAAAGTGCTAATTTTGGGTCTGACGTGTACGAAATATTGTATGTTTGGAACTCAGCCGATTCTGAGTAACATGTGTAATGCTAGACATGATTTAACTTAAATTATTGATGATCACCCAGAGAATCTGACCTAGACAAATATTTCCATAACGCATATTATCATCGATTCACATCAATAGCGTCAATCAGTGCCCAGGACTTCAAAAGTTTACCGGCAATTTGTGAAGCAACTATTTACTTCTCTGAGACATGTGGCATATCATTTTAAAGCTCTCAGAGAGATCTTTCATCTATCGATCATGTGAGAATCGCACCTGTAACCAGTGATGTAGTCTAGGCCGGGATATTAGAGACTGAGGCATCAGTCTCCAAGGCCGAGACCCAGGCCATCAAAATGTAGGCTCGAGGCGGGCCTCGGAGACCTCCAACACTGGCCCAAAGACACCCGAGACCGAGGCAAGACCAAGGATTTGGCACCGAGACCAAGCCAAGGCTGAGGTCATATAAATATGGTTCTGAGACTGGCCAAGAGACCTTCAACTTAGCCTCTAACCATAACGGAAGTGTGCAAAATTTTGAAATTGGCCTAATTTAAGTGACATAAGTGAAAGATGTTCCTGAGCTAGCTTTTTGAGTGTGTCCTAATCATTCATTGAATTCAGTGTAAATTAAGTTTATTTAAGTTAATATAAGATTAAAAAATTTGAAAGCAATAGTTCCATATATATGTATAAATGCTGCTTTCCAAAATAAGATTTCAGGAAATATCAAATCTTGCACAGAATCACAATGCACAAAGCGGAATTTTGGGACGAAATGACAGACTAGTCTCCTTCTTGACAAATAAATTAACTACAAAAAGTTAAGAAGCCAAGGTATTGAAGGGACCACATTACAAACTGAAAATGTTTGATATGGTAATAGTCAGAAATAAAGGGTTATCCATAGACTAACAGAACCTCTTGCATAGTTTCAGTAAAAGTAGTATAATTTAGTTGGAACAACTTCATCAGTAGTTTTTAGACTTTTAGATATGACTTAATGTATTTTTTGCCAACAACTCCCCATCTTAATTAGATCCAGAGCAGAATTATCTGCTTAGTAGAAGCTGATTTTTCTCAGGCTGGGCTATATTAGTTCTATGAGTTTCAAGCACAAAGTGAGGTACATCATCAGTTTCTGTGCTAAAATGTTTCTGAATATAGCTTTATGCAAATGGTAAGGTTTTTATAAGCAGAAAGAATAGGCTGCACAGCAGCAGACCCTCGCCTTTCAGCAGCTTTTCTGCCAAGAAGTCCAAATTCATTGTATTTATAAATATTTATAGTGTAAATATATCTCACCATATTTGATTAACGATATCTTATAAATCTATAATTAAGCAAAGCAGCAGGAAAATTTTATGAAACAATGTCCAAAATTGACTGAAACATGATTGGAGACTTGTGTTAAGCAGTCAGGGAAATTACCGTCATATGAGGACAATTGCAATTCCAGCTAAGTTCTGGCCATGACAGGATGATTGAGTTTGCGGGGTTGATCAGTTGGGTATCAGAAGAAAGTCTGATCTCTGTGCAGCCATCGTCATCACACAGCAGCATGTCAGTAGCGGGACTTAATTCTATCAAATTTCGCGAAATACTGCAAAGTCATCAGCAGCAGATGACAGTTCCCTAATTTCTCTGGAGCCTTCTGGTTCTTTTCCTCATTATGTAATGGATAGGTTTGCCAAAATTCATAGAGTTAGTTGATACTGTGATACAACTTTATACTTAGTTTGGAAGTGATGTGGCTATAAGAAGAGTTTGGTCATTGCCATACAGGACTCACAGCTTACTTTTGCCTCATATTAGTGACTGCATGCCATGTAATGTAGTTCTGTACAAAAGGTTCATCAAACACTTTTTAAATGGGTATAATCACTCAAATGTAAGAGTGAATGAGATTTTCAAATCCTGCTTATACGAAAATTCAAGACTTTATAAAAGCCTCAAGTATGTCGCCGATTATTGCAATGTCAGTGTGTGGACTCTAATCAAAATTGGTGCTAATGATGCTTGTAGATTAATAGAAAGTGCTTGGAAGAAAGAGGTGTCTGACTGTGATATATAAGAATAGGTAAACAGGTTCGGGAACTCTGTGATATGAGAGACAACTGTGATGAAGTGTTTTTGAGCACTGCAAAAGTCATGACTGAGCCATGACACTTTGAGAGGGTCATGGAAGGGTGATGACAGTGCTAGGGTGAGTGCCATGTGGGGCTGACGACATTGATAGTCATCAACTGGTGATAATTTGGCAATATTTACCTTTATTTGTTGAAATATCATAAATTTGAACATGGTGATAAGACAAATGTATGCAAGGCAATCATATAACACACTCTCATATTAATTTTTGTTCACATTAAATAGCTGAGCATAACATTAGAAGGAAAATGGTGAGGAAATGGGTATTTTCATATTTTGTGCATTTTGAACTTGCCATATCAATGCAAAAATTTGCATTCAACCGAGAAAGGTCATAAATGTTGCTTCCTAATATGTTTAAGTTATCATTTAGTCATTGCCAAAAATTCCAAAAGAAAAGTCCGAAATCTGTAATTTTTTTGGTTTTTGTATTTTTCTAAAAATGAGCTAAATAAATTAAAAAGGTGTCATTTAGATATCTAAATGCAAAATGTACTATTAGGACCCTACTTCTAATTTTGTCAGCTATATTAACTTAAAAACATACTTAGTTTACATAGAATTCAGTGATTAAGCCGGACACACTCCAAAAGCTAACCAATTTAAAACAGGCTTTCACTCATGTTTTGCTAATTATGTAAATTTCGCTGTTTCGCACTTCTGTAAGGGTTAGAGGCTCAGCTGAAGGTCTCAAGGCAGCCTCAGAGCCATGTTTTGATGACCTCAGCCTTGGCTCGGTCTCGGTTCCAAATCCTTGGTCTTGCCTCGGTCTTGGGTGTCTCTGGGCCAGTGTTTGAGGTCCTCGAGGCCGCCTCGAGCCTGCATTTTGATGGCCTGGGTCTCGGCCTTGGAGGCTGATGCCTCAGTCTCTGATATCCCGGCCTAGACTACATCACTGGTTACAGGTGTGATTCTCACATGATAGATAGATGATATCTCTGAGAGCTTTAAAATGATATGCCATATGTCTCAGAGAAGTAAATAGTTGCTTCACAAATTGCCGGTAAACTTTTGAAGTCCTAGGCACTGATTGACACTCTTGATGTGAATCGATGATAATATGCGGTATGGAAATATTTGTCTAGGTCAATAATTTAAGTTAAAGCATGTCTAGCATTACCCACGTTACTCAGAATCGGCTGAATTCCAAACTCACAATATTTCGTACACGTCAGACCCAAAATGAGCACTTTCTTTCATATAAAATTACAATTTTAGCAAATAAACGGAATTCCGAGGGAAGACTTCCAAATGCAAAATATGGCATAGTAGGGGATTGAAAAGAGGTAGAGACATGACTGAGGTCTTAAATTAAACAAAATTGATTCCTTTTGTATACATAATAGGTAAGGTAAAAGTCATACTTCAAGTATTCAGAATCAAGGCTCACAAATGACATTTTTGGCGATTTACAGCTTTTTTTGCCAAAATCAGAGATTTTCGAATATGCTATATCTTGACAACTATTAGAGATAGAGACATGGGAATAGTGTCAAAATGTCCGTAATACCCAAGTTTATATTCAAGTTTCATACACATATGGGGTCTATATCTGATAGTTTCTGAGTTATTTGCAAAAAACCTGATTTTTATGGCGGCCATCTTGGATTTAAGCTAATTTGGGGGTGTTCCACCATTTGGATTTTCCATGACTTTTAGTATGTCTTTCTTGACATATTTAGGGACCAAATGCCACTGGAACCATTTCTGTTGCAATTTGTTCTAGGTCATTTCACATATTGACTAGACTATATCCCCTTGTGAGTAGCTCTGTCTTCTACCATTCAAATGAAGACCTTCAAATGAAGACCTTCAAATGAAGACCTTCAGGTTTAAAAAATATAACCTTTTTTTTTTTCGAAAATTTTTTTTTTTTGGAGAATTTTTTTTAAAATTCCAACATCTTTTTTTTGGGAAACTTTTTTTTCAAAACATTTTTTGTAATTTTTTCAAACATTTTTGGTAATTTTTTTTCTTCAAACATTTTGTAACAGTGATTTTTAGTTTTTTTTTCGAACATTTTTGTTTTCGAACATTTTACGGTAAATTTTTTTTCAAACTTCTTTTTTTCGGGAATTTTTTTTTTTCGAACATTTTTGGTAATTTTATTTTTTTTCCAAACATATTTGGTAATTTTTTTGTTTTGGAAAATTTTTTCGAGCATTTTTGGTAATTTTTTTTTTTCGAACATTTTTGGTAATTTTTTTTTTTTCGAACACTTTTGGTAATTTTTTATTTTTCGAACATTTTACGGTAATACATATTTTTTATAGAACATTTTTTTTTCTGGAAAATTTTTTTTTTCGAACATATTCGGTAATTTTTTTTTCGAACATTTTTGGTAATTTTTTGTTTTTTTTCGAAAATTTGAAAAAAAAATAAAAAAAATTTTTCGAACATTTTTGGTAATTTTTTGTTTTTTTCGAACATTTACGGTAGTCACGCGTGATGAGAAAAAAGTACCAGGATCATATTATGGGATGTCTGAATCACTTTTTTTGATTGAACCATCTGGCTGGTTCACTCCTCGCATGTTTGCCATAAGGGACGAGACACCTCGCTTCGCTCGGTGAGCCGGTGGCTCTGTCCCGTCTATAATGCTCATACTGACCCTTTATTCAAAAGAATGAATATTCTGAAATTAGAAAATATTCTATACATTCAAGAGTTTAAATTTTATTATAAATTAAGAAGTCGAGATGTCCCAAATTATTTCCTCAACATGAATTTTCCAAGGCAGTCGGACATTCATTCCTACCCTACCAGAGACCAACATAACTTAGTTATACCACGGCTACTATACAATATTTCAAATAGCTCAATCAAAAATAGAATACCGAAAATTTTGAATGATGCACCCTCTTAAATTCTAATTAAATTACAAACCCACAGTCTCTATGGTCTGAGTTTTTATATAAAAAGGGTAAAAATCAGTGCCTACCCAGCACAATGTTCTATTCAAAATTGTTATATTTGTGGTGTTAGGTACCCCACGGCTATATGATGTGATGCTAGTAATCTATTATGATGATAGAAATATTGCAGTAGATGATCTGAAAATAGAAATTGTTCCAATCATGTAGTAACCTACAAATCATGTGTATTCGCTAATACTCCGTCTCAGCAGCATGTCATACCAGATGTATTCAATTTGATTTTGTGTTTATTAAACAGTCCTAAATTTGTCTATTCATTTAATCTATTTCATTTGTTGATTCTTTAGTTATCCATAGTAGTGCAGCATATATATGAATAACTTGTGTAACAATTTATAGGGCGTAATACACAAAAGTGGCACAAGCCAAGGTGTATGCCCCAACTTAATAGTCTATGTATATAATTATGTTATTATTGTAAACAACCATAATCATATTGGTGAAATATACTACATCTGTCTGTCTATCTGTCTGTCTGTCTAATGTCTATTCCTGGGCTTAGCAATTTTAATAAGGGATTTGACTTTAGATGAATGTTTGTCATAAAGCTTCGGTGTCATATTATATCTACACATCTTATTATCGCTATTAGAAAATCCTTATGGTGGTCCAGTTGAGGACACACATATGGTCCAATTGAGGAAATAACTGTCATTTGCAAAATTTTAGCCATTGGTTTTGTTATTTTACAGATAAATGAATTTTTTTTTTCATTTTGGGAGACAGTTGGGGGTCGCAAGGAGAGATTTTAGAAGATGGATGGATGAATGATTGGGGCTCTATGTCCTGTATTTATGCACTTAGTAGGCTAATTGGGATAGGAAGAGGGCACAGCAATGAGGCAAAGGATGATTGAAACAGCCATCCAACATAGGCCCAGGTGACCCGGCAAGACCTAGGTTCAAACCCTCGACCAAGCGATTGGCAGTCCTGCATGCTGCCACTATACCAACCCTCCCCCCCTCCCCCAGATTTTGGAAGATTGGCAATCAATAGGTTAAGTCTGGTGCTATAAAATCTGCATCACCATGTTAGATCAGACTCTGACACTTTTTAATTAATATTCTAACTTCAAATATCAATGCTTTATCAAATCAATGATCCCTGACCCTTTGAAAATGATCAAAAATTAACCATTTGGGAAGGACTGGTTTTGATATGTTCAATAGTTATTTGATAATTGAAGTGGTCGGATCGAGGCACTGGTCCGATCAAGGCAACTCTCCCCTAACTAAACAATCACAAATTTCTTCTGCTGGAATCTGCAGATGTTGTGTGTTGATTAGAAGTGAGTTTGGTTGTTATATATATATGAACATGATACAGGCTTTTCTAAAACGGATCAATTAAAAAACTTTTTGGGGTGCTAAGGGTGTACTAGTTTCTAAGTGGTTGAGTACCACTTTTTTTGCTTCAAATGTTCAGATTTGTTTTAATTTGTTGTTTCTTTGATTTATATTTTTTCATAAAGTGTGCCTGTTTTTAAGGTGGGCCCTTGCATCCCAAGTGATTCGTGCCACTGCAAGTTCACTGGGCGATGGGAATTGCTCGACAACTATTTCGAACTGAAGGAGATTTCAGAAGAACTTGAAGCTGTTGAGAAATTGGTTGAGCATTGGGATGAAGTCATGACACAGATGCAAGGGATAACGGTTTTGAGTTTGGATGATTAGAAAACTGTTCAAAACGGATATGACCTGTGCTGACATTATCAGTGTTTCTAAACAGCAGGATGTAAGCTCTCATAATTCCTTAGTTATATATTAAAATTTTACTGGGACTCTTAAGAATCATTTCATTCTTGAAATTTCATTTCAGATTGGTGTGACAGTTATGAGCCTGTGGGTATTGGAGACTCCCTGGTCCATGGAACTTCAACGCCTTCTTTTCAGAAATGGGGCAACTGGTTTAAAGACCCATATCCAGTTGACAATGACAACTTAAAAAAAGGCTGGTGGAAAGTTTATCCAAACTCTGGCACTCACACAGCCTTCATCTATGGACAGAATTATTCTGACTTTATTAACATGTTGGCAAAGAACATCTCTTCTCCTTCAGTTTATAACATTAAAACTTGGGGATTTGGCTACATCATGTATAGGCCAAATGGTTCTCTGTATTACAACTTCTAGGGTGAACTCTTCAAGTATACTTTGGGTAATGAAGCTCTTCACAAACTTGAGTTTCCTCACTCTCTCATTGAATATGCAAAACATGGAACAAGGACATACATTGACCTAAAAGTGGATGAGTATGGTTTTTATGCCATATATACCCATCCCAGTAATGAACAGAAGCTGATCATCAGGAAGATGAACCCTCATACTTTTGAGACTATTAAGATTTGGAATACAAACAGAATCAAGGCAACACTATGCTTGAACTTTATGGTATGTGGCAAGTTGAACACCCTGGATAACTGCTGGTCAAGACTGGACAATGAGGCACACCACAATCAGTACACCTATGACACTTTGACGGGGAAAGACAGTTACGAAAACTGGCACCTCACTGCTAAATTTGGCCATGTCTATCAGGTTGGCTACAACCCACGAGAGAGATTGCTGTTTGCTTGGGACAATGGTCATCTTGTGACTTATCCCTTGATTTGGAAGAAAAAGACACACAAATAAGAAAACACTTTGGCGAATGTTTGGTCTGCTTGTTTATAGGTACTTTTAATTTAGAACCTTGATTTGGACAAACTCTCATTTTGCTTCAAATGTTTCTTGTTAAGAACAAGTGCAACCATCTATTTCTTCTTAGTTAACTTTACAGCAATAGAACATTTAATAAAACCATTTAAGCTCTTATACTTGAAGCTTTTTCTGTTATACTTTTATGCAAATTATTGCATAGCAAGTTGTTAAGATAAACTCTCACATAACGTAATACTAATATACTTATTAGTTTTGCAACTTCCAAATTGCCAATATGAATGCATAAGGGTTTTACGAGTTAAAAGGATATCATTTCTCAAGGGTCACGGGAGTTTGTTTATCAGCAGGCTCAGAATGATATAGCGGATTCATGAGCCTGTTCACAATGATGTGAAACTGGTTAATGATAATATTGGCCTAATTAAGCCGTTTTTAGTGGCTCTTTCTAAAAGTTGGATTTTAACACAAGGGTAGCCATAATTTTTCAAAGTTTTATACATTACGTTTTGATACAGGTATACGTGCCAGTTATATCCCGCGTTTGAGTGAATATGTGATATATTCCGAGGCGTAAGCCGAGGATTATATCACATATTCACGAAAACAAGGGATATAACTAACTTATACCTTAAACAAAACAATATAAAACAAAAACGTAGAGATTTAAAGAAGAAAATAAAACAAGAAGGAATTGACAGAAGCATATAACAGTTACAAACAATTTGCCAAGTGGGATTAATTTGATAACATGAAGGTATCAGTTGAAGAAAAAAATCCAAAAGACAACAAGGTTGACATATATATGATAAGAAATTCTTGCATATTCTGCGAATTTTTGTGGATAGATCTATACAAAGCCAATTCATCTGAAAGGTACTGTAAATTGTCAATCAAATATTTTAAAAAACTAAAGAGATTCCCTCCGTATTTTAAGAATCTAGCTATAGAAGCTATGTTCTAAGCAATTATGATTTCAATACTTGTGATAGGCATACTTTACCCACTTTACAGCTCTCGCAATTGCTCTGAAGAAATACATTTTTTTTCATAGTTTGGACCTATGATGTCAAAGCTGGATACTCCATTGGAACCTATACAACTTTGGTGCAAGCTATGGTGGCATAGGTCATTCTGGCCAATAGCATTTCATGTAGACACCCATTCTCACGTGGTCATCGGCTCACTCGAACTGGCTCTGCCAGTGAGCCTCTGACCTGGATGGCTGCAATTAGTGTGGTTTTAGAGCTTCAAGCTGATTGGTTGCGAAGGAAAGTGGTCGCAAAATCAGAGAGGCTGTTACAATTGAAGCAAGCTTATGTCATTCATGACTAGTACACTGTTGATAACTGTTGTCTGTTGATCCGTTTGTTGTTATAAGTTTCCTTATGTTTGATATCAATTTGCTCATGAATCCCCATGCGGCTATTGTTGGCTACTCAGGTTGGAATATCATATCCAGTGCACAACCGAATTTTTTCTCAAAAGCACTATTGGTTTAGGTTATTTATTTTTCCCAAACACATAATAAATACATTTATAAATGTAAATGATTAGAAAAATAACCACTGTGTTTGAGGTGAATCTGTTCATTCTCATTCAAGCAATTGATATATCTATTGTTTTATTTTTTTATGTTCACTTTGGCCTATTAAGGAGTTTGCTGACTAAAAATTAATAAATCTAGACACTGAATAATCATTGAACCTTAGGGCTTAGCCTTGGACCTATTGCAACAATACACATCAAAATTTTTTTCCAGGAGTTTAATATGCGGCAGTAGACCATTGGTGAAGGGGACTCCCTGGCCACTGCCCCCCCCCCCCAGTTCTTCAGGGCAAAACCTCAAATAATTACATACTAGTTGTTCACCAGCAGGTTTCATCAGACTCCATGAGTCCCTCTAATATTTTTGCCGATGACATGGACTTCATATACGAAAAGGCCCACAACATTGAATTTTCTTTAACAAAAATATATATACAGTATGTTGATCCGTGGCAATCTTACGTTTAAGTATTTCAAAGAAGTACAATATCTATCTATCTATCTATCTATCTATATTAAAATTTTGTTTCCAAATCAAGCAACACCATGCATTTCAAGAAATACCCCCACCAGAGTGTTTGCTCAGAAATGCGTTCTGAACATGTCAAACTTGGACGAAGTCAATCACTCTCCATGAAGCTTTCTTGACAAGAAACCCAACAACCAATCAGATAAGGATTAATTGCATGGCTCATGATGATTGACATCTGAACTGTTCACAGTTATAGTGTTTGTTTTTAGGACACGATTCACAGTTCACTCATTTCACTGTTTATCTAAATTTCATGTGACAGTTTCTTGTTTTCAGTTTGTATGTTTTGTTTTGTTGTTCAACATTCATGGATTACTTGCGATAGTTTCATGTGAGTTCAGTCATTGATATGAAAGCTGCCTCCTGGTTGGCTTAACCACCAGGGCATGACTGATCTCAACCTTTCTAAAATCACAGGAAAAACTATCAACAGAGTCAGAGCCTCGCTGTGCCAGCTCGCACTGGAGGGTCTGACATTGGGAGAATGGTAGACACCTTCATCATAGCCTTGCAATTATGTCATAGCCAGATGAGCCAATGATACCACTGCAAAAACTCAGGTGTTAAGTGGGAGGGGGGATTGTTTATTATTTGGTGATACCCAAAGTGCCTGAAATTCAGCCAAGCATGGTTAATAGGATAAATGGAAATTAATCACAGTTGTTCACCAACATGCTTCTGATCTAAATTGGATTTGATATGGAGCTGTCAAGTCAAGCATTTTGTTTACTGTTTGCAGTTTTGTTGGTGGCTCCTTTCAGTGAACTTCTAACAATTACTTTAATCCTATATTGTTTTATTGGTTACCACAGTTCACAGGAGTTAATATGGAGACATAAGGATCAATTGACAGCTTTTGAGCAGAGTGCCCCCTCCCCAGGAGTAGTCCAACCTTGCACCTGAGTTGTTGTGATATTATTGGCCGCTCTGTCAATGATGTAACTGCAAGGCTATGATGAAACTGTCCAGAATGGATGCTATTGGCCAGTTTGACCTATGGCATCATTGATTGCACCAATTTTGCATATCCTCTGGTGCTGGGCAATGGAGTATCCACCTATGACATCATAGGTCCAGTCTGGCACTGAGAAAAAAAAACTGATTTCTTCAGATCAATTGCTAGAACTGTAATACGTCCAAATAATAAACTTAGCAAATTAGCAGCAGAATTATTAGAAAAATAGTTGGAGTGAAGATTTAAAAATAAAAAGTTTGAATATAAAAAAATGGAAAGCAAAACCTGGAGAATATAGAATGAAATGTTGCGGAGGAAAAAACTTGATAAAAAAGTGACACAAACATTGGAAAAAAAAAATTCAGAGGAAAAAAAATTTGAAAGAAGAAATTTGGAGGAGCAATAAATAAATAAATAAATATGTATTTGGTTAAAAGATTCGGGGGTGGGGGAGGGGATAAAATATGAGGGGAAATAGGCAAAAGAGAATATTTAAAAAGAAAAATAGTTAATAAATCAGGAGAATGCAATCAGATATCAAGGAGGGGGGGGGGAGGCTTCAAGTTTTTACTTCATGGTAATAGCAGCAGTAATCAGACTTATTTATTTTCAGTTTGTTTCTAAATCAAAGACTATTCAGAAGGAATTTATTTATTTTACCAAAATGAGACAAGAAATTATTTATTTGGAAAATATCCAAGTTTCCTCCCTTTCTGGAGATCTAATATGTTTGACCCCTTAGTCATGATATTTGCATTAAAAATCTAAATTGGTCTCAAAGTCGATTTGTCACAGGTATTAGGTTTTATAATACTTTTGTTTTTTAAATGTTTAATTTTTGTTGGCAATTCACTCTTTGGTACTGTTTTACTGTTTGTGTTATGAGCTTTGTTAAACAATGAGGCTTTATATACTCCCATGGGCGTATAAGTGAACAACAAAGAATATAGGATATATACCAGCCAAATACAAGCTTCTGATTGGCTGATGGCTCACAGGTATGGTATAATTATAATGAAAGACTTGTGAGTCCATGTCACCTTGGTTGACATGAAGAGGCACTATGAAGTATAGAGAACAAATTTGCCAGAGAGCTCGTGAGCAGTCAGACTTCATATTCATTCAGGTCATCAAGAAAACAATAATATTAATTGTGATCAAGTCGAGCATAGAACAGTTACCGATTCACCAAAGTGAAGTAACCGACTCCATGAGGTTTAATTTTTAATTTTTAGGCAAATAGCTGAAAAAAATACATGAAATTCATAACGCTCACAACTAGAGTAGGCTACTGTACATACATTTCTTGCACAATTCATGTTAGAAATATTACCTTTGTAAATAGAAATAGGTAGATTTACTTCTCCAACTAGAAGGCAAATTGGAATTTGCATATCTGGACGGTGATAATCGACCTGACCATTGTAAAACAAGCAAGGGTTAGTCGTTTGGTATGCTGAATTAGTAGCAGGGGTCCCATTTTATGAGGACGTTAGCCCTAAGTGGAATTGAAAGAGAGAAATGCATATTTTGCTAGACATGCGGCAACCAAAAAGTGTTTTGATTGATACTTATGTTGAATTGGGAGAGATGAAAGTTTGTAGGGCTGGAGTTATGTAGAGTAATATCATGATGCATTTTTTGCAATGGCATATGAGTGTATATTATTGACAAAACAAGTTAAATCTCTAAGCAAACAGATATATAGGTGCGCCCCGGAGGGGTTAATTGCACGTTAAATGGCTACGGAGAGCGTCCCCCTAGCGGAGAGCATCCCCCTAGCGGGAAACCCAAGAACTCAGGACAACCATGGCAAACCGAACACTATTCCATGTACCATCCTACAGAATACAAATCCACTGGCGCTGGTATGCATTTCGCACGTTAAATGGCTACGGAGAGCGTCCCCCTAGCGGGAAACCCAAGAACTACTACAAAGATGGTGGGAACCAGCCAGAAGACATCAACCAATCACATCGCTTCATTCCAATGGCAACCAGCTACTCTATCAGAGCTAATGTATAGGCTCTGACTATGTATCGATGGACTGGTCCCCCCTAAGCTACAGACAGGTGGGCCAGATAGCAGTCAAATGCATCAGATTTAGTGATTTCTGCCTTTTCTCGGCACTGTATGCATCTATCTACAGTTGTTACAGATAGATCTAGCCCTAATCTATCTGCTACATCACTCTGACACATTAGGATGGCGTGTGTGCAGAGGTGGAGGGTGAAATAGGAGCTGAGTGGAGTAAACCACTATATGTCATGTTTAATGCTGGCAAAGTTGACAGGAAGTCAAGGCTGACAGAAAACAGTATCTGGACTCCGTCCAGATAATTACTCCATTGGAATACATATTATGTGAAAATTGTGATCAAAATTTAATTGAAAAACATTTTTTGATGACTTGTACATTGCATACCAGTCAAAGAAATATGTTGTTTGAGAATTATAAAAAAATTATTGACAACTTTGCTAATTTGGATGAGTAAGATGAATTTAAATCTATTTTAAATTGTAACAATTGTGTACATATCTGGCAAAATTGATAAAGAATGCATAATTATAAAAATATGAGATGACAATTAATAATTGTTCTTGCTGTTTGTATTGTTTTTACATGTGTTTTGGCCCACCTGGGTGACTTGTAGGCCTAATAAAAAATATCTGACTTGACTTTATTGCTATGATTACAATACAAGAAGAAGGTCATCTTATCCCTAAAATAACACATTCTATGTATTACTGAACTGTCATGATGCAGACAATCCAGTTCGTTTTATTCCGCAATAAATACTTCCAATGAAAAAGACATAACTGAATCAAAAATAATCTTAACATTGAGCTTCATTAAAATTTCCAACACATGTAAAAGTATATGAAATTAATTGTTCCATTAGCACATGGAATTGGTAATACAAATACATGATACACACGGTTTTCTCACAGCCAAGCTGAACTCTGCACGGCAAAAAAGTAAGAGTGGTTTTCTATTCCTTATTTTTCCTCATTTCTGTTTATATCCATTTGATACCAGTAATATTATGGATCTACATGGCTCCATTAATTCTTTGGTTTCCAGATTATTGGATAAGTTACCATGTGTCCATTGTCCCAGGCAAAAAGCACCCTCTCTCGTGAATTGTAACTGAGTTGGCGAATTTGTCCGAACTTTGATGGAATATGAAGAGAAATGAGACTCTCTTCTTCTCTTATGGTGTCATAGACATATTGCTTGTTGGCATTTGATGGTGCAACTCTGGACCAGCAGTCGTCAATTGTGTACAGTTTCCCACATGCCATAAATGCTGCACAGACGCTGGTTTTGGGTTTGCTGGTGCTCCACATCTTGTTGATCTTCAACGTGACTGGATCTCTTTGACCAATTATCAGCATGTTGCCACTAGTTCCAGTGTGAGCGTAAATGGCATACAATCCAGTTTCATCAGCTTTCAAGTCCACGTATGTGTCACTCTGCTGTTTTAGATACTTGATGGACGATGGAGTAAAGCTGACGCTTGTCAGCAATTTACGTGATGCAACTGCATACCGGTTGATTTTGTTGTCTCTGGTGTGATCGTAGATGGCACCTCTGTAGACTGTGTACCCATCTCCTTTGGTTTGTGAGGTGCGGATGGTTTCTGCATTTTTACCACTGATGAAATCAGTGTAGTTCTTGTGGCGGTAGTAAGGAATATTATAGCTACCCTCACCGGTGAAATGCCTCAAAATGATCGTGGAGCGCTCTGCCTCTGTTTGAGGATAAGGATCTTTCATGAAGTTGCCTTTGATCCAATAAGAGTGGGACACAAATCGATGAGTGATAGCATCTCCGACTCCTGATATTTCATAATCTTTACACCAATCTGAGAAACAAGGGACAGAAAATTTAAAGCGCATGTTAAAAATGTTATGTGCTAAAAATTTCATTGTCAATAAGAATATAAAAGTTAAGCTTACTGTCATATTCCAGGTCAACCGGCAAAGAATCCCCTTGGAAGAAAGTGAGATTGAAGTTTTCACGACAGTTGGATACTCTTGCTTCTAATTGCTGAATCTGTGATGAAAATGAACCAATATATAGCTTCTTTATTTTACTTGCTCGTATACATGTACATGTGGTTTTAGCAAGCACAGCATCCACAAAGTTTTCTCATATTGGTGTAGACTAAGTACATGTATAACATCACTTGTTCTCTATGACAAAGGTAAAATAGGTTATAATGCAATGAAAAATGTATTATTTTACATTAATATGACTGAAGATTTTTGGTAATTTAATGTTAAGGCTACCTTTGCATTGAGGTCAGAGAGATCCAGATTAGGGTGGCTGGACCAGAGGTCTTGTATGATGGCATCCAGACTCTCCAGCTCCTCCCTGAGAAGGGCAATGGTCTCTGGACTGGTGCTGTTCAGATCCAGTTTATCAATCAGGTTCTTCATGATGTCCACACTCTTCTGGATGTCTGAAACAATTGTCAACTTGTTGCAGTTATCGCAAATACATTGATGTTGATTGTGGAATTTGCGCTATGACTGAAATATTTTGCAATAAAACACTTTCCCTGTATTGTATTTTATGTTGAATTGTACCTGGTGAACTGAGAGATGAAGCCATATAACCCACAGGTGAAAATGTGAAGTGTTTTTCAGTCAAATCCCAGTGTATGGTCAGATCTGTTGCGTTATCTTTTGACTCAGTTCACTGACTGGCGTTTTTGAAAACGATACCAGCACAATTGAACGGAGAACGAATTTAACAAATTCAGATTTAAAAATATTTATTGATTCACTTTATGAGCTAAACAGCTCAATGTGTTAGTTACAGACACAATATTTTACCTATTAGTTAAGTTGTGCTAGTTGCATCTTCTTCGATGCTGTTTTTATGAATCTATATTCATGAATAAGATGGGGCTAGGTGTGCATCTATACTTTTTAACTATCCAAACCAAAATGCTATTTGAAGTTCACTCAGTGAAGTCATAAGTTTTTTTAATGTCATTTTTCCAAATAGAATACATATTCATAGTCTGTGCCTACAATTACGAAATCATCAGTAAAAAAGCTACTACCTCAAGAAATTAAATATGTGACTTGAATGATTTATGGATCATAGAATTTACCACTGAAGAACAGGTTCCATGACTTCCTAATACCATGAATAATGTACAATGCAAATGGCAAACACCAGCAGAAATTTTCCTCTGATTTATGGTTAGAATTACGTGTGGCACGATAAATACATTGTATTCACCTATTCAGGTTATGTGTCAATAAATGTAAATAGAGCATGTGAGACAAAAATAACAACACATGTAAGATAACACTTCTCACCAAAAAGTCCTCGCACACTGACAGACACATTCTGTGAGTAGAGTCGGTCTTTCAGCTTCAACATTCTCTGTTGGATGGTGTTCATACTGTCTCGAATAAGACCAGCATCCAGTTCAGCAATTTCATTGGTGATACTATTGGCTCTTTCTCTTAACAATTTCAATTCTTCAAATTCATCAGCTACGTCCCATTTGCCAGTGAAGTGACAGTTGCATTCTTTGCCAGGTCCAGCACAACTTTGCATCTGTAACAAATATATTCAAAGAATTGTTGTAGTTATTGTGGTGTGTGTACATTTTCCTAATGCTAATTTTTATACACGTATTCTGTGGCACATGTATGCATATCTTCAAAGCTTCATGCATTATATATATCTGTATTTTACTAAAACAATTATACTTCTGGTATGGATAATGCTTCACAAAGTATCTCACATGGTATTGACAGTTCATCAAAATTAAGTCCCCCTTAACAAAAACTTTAATATCTCAAAAATCTCCTTTTAGATTTCTATTAAAATTGACCAATTTGTAGGCCTGCACATTGACATTGTGTCTGTGTATTTGTAACTGGATTGCTTAATTTTTGTCTGAGCCAGCAGACACTGAGTGCATGTGTCCCTCTTTTTCAAAAATTTGAAGTTTTGACTTTTCCAAAAAAAAAATTCCAAAAGGTGCTCAAACTCCAATCAAATTATTTCTAATGTCGCCCCAATTGCCCGAGGAACCTAAACTGTGAAAATATTTCAATAAAAAAGGTTTTCAATTGTCTGAAAAATGTGATTGAGAAACAAATTTTTTCCAGTCTCTTTATGAAGTATGCCCCATCTGGTGGCTCCCCGCATGGTGAAATTGGTCATATCCATCGGAAAAGCCACAGATTTTTGAAATAGGGGTAGGCTCACTCGAAGGCTGCTGGCAAAGCAAGGAATAATGCCACTAAGCTACTAATATGTGTACACACTTAGGCTTTAAGTTTAAACATGGGATAATAACCTATAAATACTTACATTTGGATCGGTTGAGTCTGGGTCCTGTTTGAAGGGGTAATTTGGTGTTGTTAATGCGCGCCTTGGTTGTGCAGTGGTCTCTTCCTGAAAGGCAGTGTTTTGTTCTGGGGCAAGTGTTGTCAACTGAGAAAGAAACATGTAGTCATACAGTTGAGGTCAAAAAATTGCATACAGTTGAACAGGAAATAGTTAAAGATGTACAGTTGAGGTCAAATATTTGCATACAGGTGGACAGGAAATAGTTAAAGCTGTATTATGTAAGTGCAAATGGGTCTTCATATTTGGCACTTTGGTTTCTTGTTTCTTATATATTGAACTTATGAATTTGACTATAATTGGTCTGTTTCACCAAATCCCTTAAAAATATGCAGCATTAATCTGTGAGTCATCCAAAGTTGACGGGTCAAAAGTTTGCATACACTCCAGGACCACGGCAGTATTATTCAATATGTTATGTCTCTAATTGATAAATATTTGATTGTTCTATCCTAGTTAGAAAAAAGTCTTAAACGTATTATCCTCAGAGTTCTGTTGAAAAAAATTTGCAAATTATGTCAATATACAAGAGAAGCCCTGGACACTATCTTCCACTTTCCCGTGAATCACCATAGGATCATCCAAACAGTATGGAAAAAGAAGCAAATTATAAGAATGCACAATATTGGGTGCCATAGGGAGCCATTGGGAAGCATTTTAAGTTTCTGAATCCTCAGTGCAGCACATACTAGTTGGCCATTTTAAGACCCACAAGTTCATCGATGCACAGCGGAGAACAGGAAGAAGAGCCAAACTGATGGCGCCAGACAACAGAACAATCATCAGAACGGCAAAACAGAATCCAAGGGTGACCAAAAATGAAATATGCAATGATCTGGCGGTGTCTGGGTTGACGTTGTCAACTAGTGCATAGATGTAGACATTGCGTAGAGGAGGCTGCTAAAGATGCAAAGATGCAAAGAAGCCAGAGGTGCGAATATACCATAAATGTGAAAGTTTGTCTAGAGTATGCCAACTCTTACATGAACTGTTTGTATAGGTGTTGACATACTCAAGAGAAGTCTTGACTCACTGTATGATTTTTTTCTCATAGCAGTGGCTTCTCTCTACCTTTATATTCTAAGAGTCCTCCTCTCGGTAATGTCCACATCTATGTGCTAGTTGACACCTTCACCCCAGACACCACCAGATCATTGCATATTTCATTTTTAGTCACCCTTGGATTCTGTTTTGCCGTTCTGATGATTGTCAGAATGATTTTGTCATGAAGCATTCATACCGGCAGACAGCCAAATTCAGCATGCATAGTGGCGCCATCTTTTGTACCTGTGTATATTGACTATAACAGCAAAGATATATTTGTTCTGATAACTTCTGAATGACTAGGATAAAGTTAATGAGTTAATTGAGTTATTTGTCGCAAATCCAACTTACCCCACCATCTGAAAGCTGAGGAAAGTGGAGAAGTAAGAAGCAGCACAGAAACCCTGCAATAAGTATTACATTTTAAGTATCACATAACAATATCACACGACAAGTGTTACATTTGATACATGTCACATCATTAAATAAGCAGTCAGGATTTCACAAAAGATGATGTTTTAAAAGAACAAATGCCTGAACAAAATTTCATTTGATGCATAATTTACCTGTGGTGAGGCTTGCCATCTTTGCATCTGAAGACTGAAGATTTTCTTGTGTGCAGCATGGTATTTATGGTCACACAATCTGGAAAAATAGATCACCTTGGAATTTCTGAAGGGCGAGAGTTTCATAAGTCATGAAATAGGGTTTGTTTGCTGATTTCATTTTTGCTTTTGAAATTTGCTGATACAAGTGTTATTACAGACACTAAATACTAAAATCGTATCATAAGTGACACTTTGTGACTTTGACTTGAATAGGTTATAAAATGTTTATTGGGAAATTTATAAGAATTGTCTCATTTGTCTCACTTGAGACTGTTTTATTGTTGTCTTAATGAGGGTAAATACACTTGAAGATCCATTGTTTCTTGTTTGTCTAGTCATAACATCGTTATATTGCAGTCCTTTGGCGATATATGCCTCTCAAAATATGAGAAGGGGGAAATAAGGAAGTGAAAATAAACTCTTAGTCAGTATCCAGTCTTGTGCAGTCAACAATTTTAAGAACCTTATCATGAAACAACAACTTTGAAGATGACACTTCTGCGATTCTTTATAAAAGATTGGATCGGCAAAGGCCAACACATTGGCAAGTGTTACATCTA
Organism: Platynereis dumerilii; assembly: GCA_026936325.1. Lineage (NCBI taxonomy): Eukaryota > Metazoa > Annelida > Polychaeta > Phyllodocida > Nereididae > Platynereis > Platynereis dumerilii. The sequence continues at coordinate 17,277,140 of JAPTHN010000007.1, forward strand.
AGAGGAAAGGTAAGTCTAAAACACCGTAATTTACTTGAGAATCATTCAATTCATTGGACATGATTATTTCTATCAAATGATATGCTGATCATATATGCCTCATAAGTAGACATTGTTCGAAGTAATACAAGAAAGCATCATCCTCCGTATCTTATATCGCTTGTGATTTTTTTCCTGTCTGTTGACTATTATCTCCTTGTACAGATGAAGCCAGCAGGCCTACTCCTTTGGGTGACATCACTGCTCCTTGTTCACTCCATAAAAGGACAAAATGACTGGTACAATCCTGATGGACAGGTAGAGTCTATTTTATAATAACAATGCTTTTGCACCTACAAATGAGCACATTTCACAGCAGAATCAGGAATCAGCTGTATGTCTGCTTGTTGAAGCAAAATGTGAAAGTATTTGGTGGACTGTAAAATCAGCTGCATCTCTGTAATATAATAAAACCCCATGACAGTGTAGTTCACAGCTATGAACATCATGAGTGTCAGGTCTGCTCTGAATTACCAAATTTATGAAACCCATTGATACTTATTTGAAAGCTTTTCTTGCAAGGAATTCAAATATTTAACTAGTTTTGAGATTAATCAAATATTGGTGTAACCGTATGAAACCGAGAAAATGCGGTAGTTGATTGAATGGTTTTACCAAAACGGATTTTCACCAGCCTGAAAATAGTCAGGCTACCAAAAGATGTTACAATAATGTTCTGTATTCCCAGAAAAGGAATTACAAACACTATTTGCATGTTTTCTATTTGCAAGAGCTGGACAGAAAGCAGTGGCGTAGCCAGGGGGGGGGCAAGGTGGGGCAATTGCCCCACCTGTGGCTACTCCTGCCCCCCCCTTGCCCCCCCCTCTGGCTCTAGAGTAAAAAAAAAAAATTAGCCTGAAAATTGCTGTGCATGATCTAGTTTTACTATTCTTCTAATGATGCCCACTACCAAATAGTGTCTCAAACGCCGACCTAATAGTTATTGGGCCAAGCGACTTGTGGAGCCGAAAAAATATTAGGGTCTAGAAACACCATCTGGACTCTCCCGAATTTGTCAAATTTATTCAGTCACACAGTGAGGCCTTCCATGAGCAATATTGGCCTACAAACTCTGTAAAATTGCAGTGACGATCCCAGTGTCTAGTGCTTCTTGTGAGCGCAGCTTCTCTGCCATGAAGGAATTGAAGGGGATAAAAACGTTTGTGAAAAATTCATGGCAGATGAGAAGCTCTCAAACTTAGTCATCCATATTGCACGACAAAGTTCAAATTCATTTGATTTGGATGAGTTAGTAGACATATTTGTAAACACTCACAATAACAGAAGGATCATGCTTCTTTAATTCATATCTGAGACTGATGTTACTACATTCCATTCAACAATAATTCTATGTGAAATTTAGTTTTTCTATTGTTATCACACAGCTCTGTTCTAATTGAGGATCGGGAAAGTTTTTTATCATTCTATGTGACACTCATCACATTCCTATACAATTATATCTAGTCTGATGAAAAATGCACTTATTCGGTTCTAGTGTGATTACATTGCTAAGATGACGATTGCTATGTGATGATAATTATAACTTTTCTGTTTCTTGTTCAAGACTGAAAGATTTTCATTGTGATAACTGAAATCCTGTTAGATAAAAATGACACTTTTCTAATGTTTTCTATTGCTTTTTCATCATCTAAGGATCCAATCATCTAGATTAAATATTTAGTGGCATTCATTTATGCAAATTTATGAGATAATAAACACTTAGACATTTAGCGGCAAAATATCTAAGGCCTTGAAATGATATGCAAATACAACATATAGTTAAATTTAATGCACTTCATGTTCAATTTAACATGTTTACTTGTTTAGTGATGATGAAAATGACCATTGTGGGAGTCCAAAAAATGTCGATAAATATCGATAAAATCAGTCATGTATCTTGCCCCCACTGAAAAAGTACTGCCCCACCCACTGCCACACCTGTGGCAGGGATCTGGCTACACCACTGACAGAAAGCAGAAAAATGGCAGAAATTACCGCCATTTTGGAAAATGGCTGCCAATAGTTAGCTAAGCTTAATCTAAAGTGGCTCGCTATCTATAAAGGTGTTTGTGAAGATGTTATTTAAGTATGTGCCAAGTTTAGTGCTTCTATGTAAACGCACAATTGTTTTTACATACCTGGCCTTTTAGTAGAGGAAACAGAAGCCAAAAAGTCCAATATTTAAGGAGATACCCCGCACGGAAGTACAACAGGTCGAATCATATTCCAAAATGTTCGCCAGAATGTCAGCTATCTGAATCCGGCTAAGAAAATTACTGGTTCCGGGTACTAACTGAGGGAGAGCTGTTGCCGTGGCAACAGATTTATTAAAATTGTAATTGGCAAATAATTCATTTTTAATGCTTTTCTTAAACACCAAAGTTCACAGACAAGGTTTTTGTGCCTGGGCAAACTATATTTGAGACAGACTTCCCACTGGCAGACCAATTTTGCTTCTGCATTGTATTGGTTGCCATGGAAACAAGAAATCATAACAAGTTTGAAGTTTCCAGTCATTATCATACACTTTGATATCTTATACTCAAAAATGATTTCATTAAACCCGCTAGTGTTTTATATGGAAATGTTGCTGAGAGTGTCCTCTTTCAAAACCTGTGCGAGATTTTTATGTTTCATGTCTAGTTATTGCACTAAAATGGTTTCCAAGGCAATAAGTCAGGACAAACAAGTTTATAAGAATTTTGGGATTTACCAATATCTCAACTAATAGACGTGTCATAGTGCTCATTTTTGGACATAATCATTGTGGCAGGATGACCTTCAGAAAAGTGAACCCTCAGATATGTGGCATGGTCTTGGTTGCCATGGAAACAAGAAATCATAACAAATTTGAAGTTTTCAGTCATTATCGCTCACTTTGATCTCTTATACTCAAAAATTATTTTATTAAACCCGCTAGTGTTGTACATGGAAATGTTACTGAGAGTGTCCTCTTTCAAAACCTGAGCGAGATTTTTATGTTTCATGCCTAGTTATTGCACTAAAATGGTTTCCAAGGCAATAAGTCAGGACAAACAAGTTCACAAGAATTTTGGAATTTATCAATATCTCAACTAATAGACATGCCATAGTGCTAATTTTCGGACGTCAGCATTGTGACAGGATGACCTTCAGAAAAGTGAACCCTCGGATTTGTGGCATGGTCCTGGTTGCCATGGAGACAGGATATCATAACAAATTTGAAGTTCTGGCCATAATTAACACACTTTGAACTCTTATACTCTAAAATTACCTCATAAAACCTGCAGTTGTGCCACATGAAAATGCTTGTGAGAGTGTCCTCTTTCCAAATATGGGTATGATTTGTATGTTTCATGGAAATTTATTTCATTAAAACTATTTCCAAGGCAACATATCGTGTCAAATAATTTGGATGAGGTTGAGACATTATCAATATCTCAACTGATAGACATGTCATCTTGCTCATTTTTGGATATAATCATTTTGGAAGGATGAACTTCAGAACAGTGAACCCTCCATGACATTTTATTACAAGTATTAGTTACCATGGAAACAAGAAATAACAACTATGATGTTTCGAGGGGATTCATAATTAACACACTTTGGTCTCTTTTACTCAAAAATAATTAAATAAAACCAGCAAGTGTTGAACATTAAAATGTATTGTGAGAATTTCCTCTTTCTGAACCTGGGCAAGATGTTTATGTATGATGTAAAATGTATCCACTGAACGGTTTTCAAGACAATAGAATAGGTAAAGACAATTGAAGGATTTTTTGAATTCATCAATATCTTAACTGATACTCTTGACAACTTGCTCATTTTATGACATAATCATTGTGTATGTATCGCCTTCAGAAAAGTGAATCCTCCATGGGACACTGCAGTCTTGTTTGTAATGGAAACACATACATATTATTGATATTATAGATAACTTATTAACCATGTATCATTTCAATTGACTTCACAAATACTCACCGGAGTCACGTAGCTGAAGTCAAATAATTTTTAGTGGCACTAAGCATCCGCTTTTGCTATTTAGATGCTGGGAAAGCCTGTAAGCACGTTTCAGGTCATCCTATCACTAATCTAATTTAAGCTTAACATAGTCTCAACAAATAAGTACTTGTGCTCCAGTCCTGCATTGAATTAAAGGTTTGTAGGGGTATCCTTAATATTTTAGATACCATTGAGGTAGATAGGAAGACCCTCCTGGACAGTGCAGCTGTCAAGGATGGGAAACAAAGCATAGGAGAACAGTTGCGACAAGGTATCTTGTCGCAGCTGTTTTGGGGCTGTTTTGAGGCTGTTTTGAGTCTAAAGAGAGGTATGACTTCGTAGAAAATGCTTTAAAACATACATTCTGTGAACATTTCAAGACATTCCTGCAATTTGAAGTGTCAAAATTGGCTGATTTTCACCGATTCACTGGCTGAAATGACGTAGATTCTCAGTTTAAAGGTGATGGAATTTGCATATATAATGTGATAACTCTTGATCTGTTTTTCATGTGTCATAATTTTTCACCCAGACAATCTACTGAAGTGTAACTTTGCAAACCTAAACTAAAGCAGTGACATCTTGCATTTCACACATTTGATGCCAGTCTATTGTAATCCCCAACTCTCCTCGAAAGGCTCCAAAAATTTACCAAACTGATCATAAAATGCCATGTCATAATAAACATGGATGCCTTCATGATCAAGTAATAAAAATTGAATGTTCACATATTTATTACTATAGTAATGGTTTACATTGTGGTTGTGACATATTTATAAGCATAATGATGTTACACAAGATGAAGGATGAACATGAAGGCTCAGAATCAAAATAATGATTATGTTGGGCCAGACATGACATGAGGATGAGGTGAAAGGATGAACGTTGCCCAGTTTGCTGCACCCACACACACACTCATCATGATACAAATATATATATACATGTATAGTATAGTTTTTTTGTTGTTGTTTTTTTTCTTCTTCTTTTAAACAAAAGACTAATACATCCCAACTAACCTTACAACCACAGAACATTTACCTGTAAATTCAAAATATAGAAAAGAAAATATTGTCTTATTGAACCAATTAGAAACTTATCATATCAATATCTTATGAAGGAAGAACATTTCCAGAGAATTACAGGAATTTATAGATAACATCATTTTGCTAGAATTACCATATTGAAGGAATTAGTAACAAAATATTGTAATTTGTGATTCATTTCCATCAGTGTAAGATGAGACAAATACTGTCATTATAGAGAGTATATTTCCAATGATTGCAGAATTGACCACAGAAATGTAGAGAAAGAATTTTCGTCAACAAGTATGTCAGATCTTTTGAAGGGAGTCAAAAGGTAACGTATCAGAATCATTTTTCAGAAAAAAAAAAAAACCAATGTACCAGCATAGTCAAATTTCAGTATCGTGGAAACTCAGATTAAAGTCACATACTCACTGCAAGAAGAGTATGTTTCCGATAATTTATTCAAAATAATAGAAAAACGTTTTCGCCAGCACTGCCAGATTGCAAGAGTCGATAATGGAAAAGTATGATTCAATAATTGTTCAAATATAGATAAATAATGTTTACCCGCAATTATATTCTGTGATAAATCCAATTGAATATATCAAAATAATTTTTAAATGAAGTAAAAACATTTCCACTGGGATTGTTAAATGTCAGTGTAGGAACCTTAGATGAGAGTCACATACTAACATTGTAGAAAGTATATTTCATAAAATTTTTCATGACATTTACAAATTGTAAAAGGCAATACGTCAAAGAGTATTTCCAAATGAAAGAGAATAATTCACACCAGCAATCATAAAACATACCTCAAAAATAGCAAAATTTAGATGAGAGTCACATACTAACATACTAGAAAGTATATTTCAGGAAGTTGAGGGCACTTTAATTCATGCTGTAATAATTTCACAGTTTAGTATATATAGTTTGATTTTCTTTTTAAAGCAGTGAAAACTGCAGTTCCAGTCAATATTTTGGAAATCATTATGGAGTCTTGCTCCAATATATCGCATCCTTCTTTGCGAAAAAGCAGACTTGCAGTATGGGATTTTATACAATGCATTGCCTCTTGTACTATACTGGTGATTAGCATGTTCAAAAAAGTCTTGGAGTACGTTGGGCATCATATTCTTCCGAAGTTTGAACATGAAAAGCAATGTTAAATATTTGTGTAATTCAAAAACATTCAGTATCTTCAGTTCTTTAAAAGCGAGGCGAGTTTCGTGTCTATAGGGCAGAGACTTAATCAATCTCACAGCCTTCTTTTGCAATTTCCATAAAGGCATCAAATATGATTTAAAGGCACAGCCCCAGCTTTCAATGCAGTATATCAAATGCGGTTGAATGAATGAGTAGTATAAGGACAGCAGAGTGGTAGAATAAAAGAAGGCCCTCGCCTTAAAGATCACACCAATTCCTTTGGCAATCTTATTCTTTATATAATTAATATGCTTGAGCCATGAGAGATTTTCATCTAGTACTACTCCAAGAAATTTCATGGATGATACTTTTTCAATAATACAACCATTCATGACGATATTGTCAATGACAGTGGGCAACCTCACTCTTGGTTTCCTAAATATGACCACTTTAGTTTTACCAACATTGACAGTTAGTTTGTTAGCTTCCATCCATTTCATGTAATGTTTTAACTCATTGTTCAGTGTATGCACAACTTCTGGAACATTTTTACCATTACAAAACAAGTTTGTGTCATCAGCATATAAAAGTGGCATAACTGAGGAAGAAACATGCATTATATCATTAATATAAACTAGGAATAACAATGGGCCAAGGATGGACCCCTGGGGCACACCACATGTAATGTCAAGTCTAGAAGATTCAAAATTGTCATAGCACACAAATTGCGATCGTTTTTCAAGGTAGCTTTTCAGCCAGTTGTATGCGCTGCCTCTTATACCATATTTGAGCAGTTTGGCAAGCAAGATAGCATGGTTAACAGTATCAAATGCTTTACTGAGGTCAATGAATGTTCCAATAACAATTTCTCCTTTATCTAAGGATGATAAAATTTTGTCTAACAAATAAGTTAGAGCAACATTTGTATTGTGTTTTTTTCTAAAGCCAAATTGCATTCTGTAAAGAGTGTTATTTATATCAAAGAAATCATACATGCGTGTATACATTACTTTTTCAAAAACCTTGGAAAGAGTATTAAGAACAGACACAGGTCTATAGTTTTTCATTTCTAAGGGATCTCCAGACTTATATAATATATATGTATAACCCGAGCAGTCTTCAGATTTTGAGGAAAATATCCTTGAGTCAATGACAAGTTCAGAGTATGAACAAGAGGCTTGACAATATACGGTATGCTTTTCTTTAAAATTTTACTACTGATTCCATCTGGACCAGTACTACTATCCTTCAGAAGTTTGATAATATTCATCACCTCATTTTCTGTTACCTCTTTGAGGAAAATAGAATTTTCCTTGTTGTCAATAAACGAAGTAGGATCAGCAGAATTATCAGGAATAAGTCTAGCTAAATTAGGGCCTACATTTACATAAAACTTATTGAAGCTTTCAGCAATTTGTTTTCCATCTTGAATAATGGAACCACCAACTCTAATTGAAGTTTCTACTGTGGAGTTGGACTTTCGTTTGTTTATTACAGATTTGATTATACTCCAGGTTTTCTTTATATTGCTTTTGTTTTCCTCCAACAACCTATTATAGTAATTGCGCTCTTGCTTCCTCAGTAGTTTCAGCAGGAAAGTCTTGTATGACTTGTAGTTGGAAATGTTGGTCTGGGTGGGTCTTTTTTTCATTGTGTGATAGAGTCTGTTTTTTGTTTTAATTGAGGATTTCAGACCGTTTGAGAGCCAAGGTTTCCGGTTGGTGTACCCTTGCTTTGAGTACTTTACTGGAAAACACTCATTATATACTTTTACAACAGTGCTATAGAACCAGTCAAAAGAAGCTACTGCATCTTCACTTTCCATCACCAAACTCCAATCCACACTGGACATGCTAGCTCGAAATTTCTCAATTGAGATAGAATCAATTTTTCCGCTTTTGATAAGACCAGGTTCTCTCTTCTTGATTGCACCTGAATTAATAGTAAATATGGGATAGTGGTCAGTTATGTCAGAAACAAAAATGCCATTGAAATGTGATATGTTCATTATGTCATTTGTAAAGATGTTATCAATAAGAGTGGCTGATTGATTTGTCACCCTCGTTGGGCGATTGATCATGGGGAAGAGAGTAGCTGAATACATAACATCAAGAAAATCTGATGTAAGTTGGTGAGTATCTGCATTCAGCAGATTAATATTGAAATCTCCTAACAGATATAAAAGTTTATTTTCTAATCTCAACTTACTAGTCAATTCAGTTGCCTTCAAATTAAATTCATCTATAGGTCCACCAGGAGGCCTATAAATCACTCCAATTACAACATCCTTGTCGCTATTAACATATGATTTGGATATTTCTATAAACAGAGATTCAAATCCCTCATCAATAACACTGATTTCATCTCTCACTGTATAGTTAACTTCACTGTCAATCAGAAGCGCTACACCCCCACCTATTTTGTCAGTTCTGTGTCTACAGTCAAATTCATATCCATTGACATTATACAAATCACTGTCTGAATCATTAAGCCAGGTTTCTGTCAGAGCTATGACAGTAAATTTGAAACTCAGTTCATACAGGAAAAGCTCTGCATTGCCCAGATTCTTACGAGCACTGCGTATGTTAAAATGTATAATACTCAGTGACATATCAGCTACATCTTTATCTTTACATTTCTGTGTAAATGAGGATTCATCATAATAAGTACAGTTTTGTACATTCTGCAAGCATGGCAAGTCATTGTAAAATTGGGTGTCTGGGTCAAAGTCAGACATATCAAATTGGTTTTCTTGTGAATCAGAAACATCAAACGGAGTAAATATTCCGTGATTAAAATGGTAGTGTATTTGGTGGGTCACACAGGACATGAAAAGAGTGTCATCCTCTATGTGATTAAAGGGAAATAGTGATGTATTACAATGATGACACATACTTGAGTTAAATTGATTTATGGCATTAATTGAAGTGTAGGGGACACAATTTAGATGAAACACACGGGAACAGAAAGGGGAGTTGATTGTCCTGGAATGTGAGAGAATTCTACCCTCACATATTTCACAAAAAAAACCCTATTATTCGATATTCACAATATCATACATCAGAAAGAGTGTGTGTGTGTGCGCATTAGAGGCAACTTTTAAAATGGATGATGAGATGAGATGAACATACTGAAAGTGGATAAATAATATATCATGGAAAAAGAAAGAAACCATTAACATTGCGGATTGCTGCTGACATATGGGGTACTCTTGAGTAAGAAATTTAGAGTCCAGAGTCCAGAATATAGTCTTTGTGGTACCATAAAACGTATGTGTCAAAGAATGAATAAATAGTATAAATACTTCATTAGGCTTCCAAATAAAATTAAGTTTGTTATAATAAAAATAGTGTTACAGATGGATTACCAACTCTTGCATTACTCAACGTAATTCCAAATTTGGCATAAGTTTATAATCAAGTACAGAATTAACAGAAAAAGAAGTTAATCCAAGAGTTCAATGTGTAAACGTGTTTGTTTTTTTTTTGGAATAGAGTTCATAAAATTTGCAGATGAAAATATATCCTGTGTCAAAGTCATTCAGTGATTTTTTTTTTTTAAATAAGCATATTTGAATGAATAAATAAAGTTCATCCATATATGATATTAGATAGAATGTCAATGTTCTTTTGAAGAACCTTTCAAGTGATTTCTTATTTCTTCTAATGTGTGTCCCATGAGATTTTGTCCTTTCCAAGAAGACGAAACAGTTACAGTACCTGAGTTTAGGGATTGTCCAATTCCAAAGTAAGGGTTACTTGTAGCCTCTCCAAGTTCACGTTCCTCAGTTGCCAATAGTAAATCACGCGCCTCTTGGTTCTGTGCATATTTTTCTCTGTTGACCCCTCAGTATCCTTGGTGCATTGGCTTCCCAAATGTTTTTCCTATAACCTTTGACCTTCTTTCCCAAGGTCATTTGTTTGTAGGGATCCTTCTCCGTGAGAATTTCGTCAGCAGTTGCAGAGTCCTTAAATAGCATGGCTTTGGAATACTGAATAAACTGCTCATTAGAGTTATATATTCTGCCATCTAGCATTACATCCATGATGTGCAAATTTGAGAGAACTGAGTGTTTAGAAGAAAATACTGTGACAGTGTCAGTTGTAATAGTTGAGGTATTTGAAGGATGAACACAATTGGGTAATTCATGCAAGTTTTCAACTGTGAACAGCTTTCCATTGATTCTCAGTTGGTCAAGCTGTAGAGAGACAGTTTTCACTTCCTCACACCTTTTTGCTGAGAGGAAAATGGGCATCAGTTTGTCTCTGTTATACTTGATAGTTGGAGGAAAATCCTCATTCATCCAAATCTTTGAACCTTTCAAACTTGACCTTTTGCTCCAAACTGAGTTTCTATGCTTCAAAGAGAGAAATTTAGCAAGAATAGGCCTAGGCTTGTCAGTTTTATTTTGTCCTATTCTCTTGACCTTCTCAAACTCGAATTCAGATTCATCCAAACCCAATTTTTCTGTTATGATTTTTGAAATTATCTCTTCAGATTTTTCCCAATTCTCATCCTGCACTTCTGCTACACCATCAAAAATCAAATTATTTCTCCTTGATTGGCAATCCAGGTGGATGACCTTTTTTTGAAGGATATTCATATCTTGTCTTAGTGTGAGATTTTCACTTTGAAGTTCAGAAATATTTTTCTCAGCTGCATCTAGTTTTGCACATGCTGTATCTACCTTGTGAGTTGTAAATTCAATGGACTCAGAAATGTCAGAAATACGTTTGTTAAGATTACTCACATTTGTGTCAATGCTACTTAGTCTGTCCAGTACTTGGGTAAACCATGCAGGTTGTTCATTTGGCAAGGTAGTGCTATCCTGCTTGTCAGCCATGATTCCACTGCGTGTTCTGACTGTGATGAACTTTAAAGTCCTTGAAACATCTATTCCAGGGTGTTAATGCCCAAATAAATATATTCCGTGTATAGACAGTAACTTTATGAACAGTTAGAACACATCCTTTGCACAACAGAAAATCATCAACCTCAGTAAATCCCCATAAATTATACAATTATTATACAATTGCATTGGAAAACCATTGGAAGTACCATTTTTCAAAAGCAGAAGTCCATCTTTCTGTCAAAACACGTCATATCACAGCAAATTATCCTTAGAATGTGTCTTTAGGACACTTCTTTAGTCCTGTGTGACGAACCATTAAACCCTGCATCTCTCGGAAACATAATGGAAAGTGGAAAATTCCCAGTTTCCCATAGGAATAGTATTGTCATATCAGATGAGCTCCATCAATTTCAAGATATTTTCAATTGCATGGCCAGTCATTGTTGCAATGTGATGTTCTTTGGTTAGGAGTGAGCTCTCAACCTAAGGAAAGCAAGGTATAAGTTTGATAATGGTTTCATATTTTCTCTGGCTTAAATGATCTTTTCATTGCAATAAATGGCAATTTCAATGCTATGTCAATGCAGGATAGTTATATGCATTTTTTGATCATGAATTCATCCATGGTTGAAATGATGGTTCTACATTTCACTGTGTTATGAGGTAAACATTCATGGTATTTATGATCAGTTGGATAGATTTTTGGTGCTTTTCGAGGGAATTTTAAGAAATTGCATAATAAGTGTGAACACCCAAAACTTGACTGTTTGTCACAACGCCTCATTGAACTGTCATGTTTTGACAAAATTGGTGTATTTGCTCCATGGCACATATATGACCATGTGTAAAACATATCCAAATGGCGTTATCAATTTGGAGATACATTGAAAAAACAATGGTATATAATAGGTCTGATACACTGGAATTAAAAACGCCTAATTATGTACTAATGCATTGTTGATTGGAAATTCATTGATCTCAAAAAATTTAATTTGTTAAACTCTCAAAATTACCTATAATATCTAAAGATGTATGCATTTCCATGGCAACAAGGACCACAATATCCCAATCCCATGGAGGGTCACTTTTCTGACGGTCATTGCTACATAATAGTTTGTCATAAAATTGAACATGATGGTTAGGATATAGGTTGTGATATTGATAAATTACAAAATTCAAATATATTGTTTGCCTTGACTTGATGTCTCAGAAACGATTTTGTAAGATAAATTACATAAAACATGCAAATCTTGTCTATGCTTTGAAAGAGGACACTCTGACAGACATTTAGATTCACAACACTTTTTGGTTTTATGAATAACTTTAGTGCAAAAGAGACCAAAGTGTGTTATTTATAAATCAATGGGAAACTTCAAATTTGTTTTGACTTCTTGTTTCCATGGTAACCAAGGCACATGACATGGAGGGTTCACTGTTCTGAAGGTCATCCTTCCAAAATGATTATATCCAAAATGAGCAAGATGGCATATCAGATTCTTTGATCTCTGAGATTTCAGAAATTCCAAAATTCATCAAAATTGTTTGACTCGATATGTTGCCTAGTAAATAGTTATAATAAAGTACATTACCAAGAAACATATAAATCTAACCCATATTTGGAAAGAGGGCACTCTCCCAAACATTTTCATGTATTACAACTGCAGGTTTTATGAGATCAATTTAGAATATAAGAGCTCTAAATGTGTCAATTATGACCAGGACTTCAAATTTGTTATGATATCCTGTTTCCATGGCAACCAGTACCATGCCATACATAGATCGGAGGGTTCACTTTTCTGATGGTCGTCCTGCCACAATGATTATGTCTAAAAATTAGCACTATGACATGTCTATTACTTGAGATATTGATAAATTCCAAAATTCTCATAAACTTGTTTGTCCTGACTTATTGCCTTGGAAACCATTTTAGTGCAATAACCAGACATAAAACATAAAAATCTCACACAAGTTTTGAAAGAGGACACTCTCAGCAACATTTCCATATACAACACTAGCGGGTTTAATGAAATTATTTTGGAGTTGTATAAGAGATCAAAGTGTGTGAAAATGACAGAAAACTTCAAATTTGTTGTGATATCCTGTCTCCATGGCAACCAGGACCATGCCACACATCCGAGGGTTCACTTTTCTGAAGGTCATCCTGCCACAATGATTGTGTCCAAAAATGAGCACTATGGCATGTCTATTAGTTGAGATATTGGTAAATTCCAAAATTCTTATAAATTTGTTTGTCCTGACTTATTGCCTTGGAAACCATTGTAGTGCAATAAATAGACATAAAACATAAAAATATCGCTCAGGTTTTGAAAGACGACACTCTCAGCAACATTTCCACATAAAACACTAGCGGGTTTAATTAAATCATTTTGGAGTATAAGATATCAAAGTGTATGATAATGACAGGAAACTTCAAACTTGTTATGATTTCTCGTTTCCATGGCAACCAATACAATGTAAAAGCAAAATTGGTTTGCCGGTGGGAAGTCTGTCTCAACTTTAGTTTGATCAGGCACAAAAACCTCATCTGTGAACTTTGGTGTTTAAGAAAAGCATTAAAAATGAATAATTTGAGAATTACAATTTTAATAAATCTGTTGCCATGGCAACAGCTCTCCCTTAGTTAGTACCCGGAACCAGTAATTTTCTTAACCGGATTCAAATAGCTGACATTCTGGCGAACATTTTGGTATATGATTCGGCCTGTTGTACTTCCGTGCGGGGTCATCATCAAAAATGAGCTCATATTTCCTCTACTATTTATAGCGCTATAATGGGAGCCTGTTTTACAGTGCACACATGCATCTTCTTACTAATATTAAAATAACTGAGTAAAAATCGATAGATGAACTAAAATATATAATATGTTCACACTTCTTCACTTTTTCACAAACTTATCATGGTATTTAGATATGATGATATTCATACAGCGACTCCATTTTGGCTTCAAACGTTTTGACTTTTGCTGATTTTTGTTGTTGTGACAGTATAAATGAAGTGCTTACAGAAAAGTACTGGAATGTTTCTTGTGAGGTCACATCCCTATGTTATTCTGCATGAATCATAAGCAGTTTTTGAGGTCATATTAATTATCGCATACTTGCGATGCTGTCAGGAAAGCCATTTGACGCGTCATACACTCATCAATGAGGTCACAAGACACTGAAGGGCAAATTGACAGTTTACTTCGATGTATATGTACAATGTATTTGATTGTAAGCACTCGTTTTTCGTCTACAGTAACACATTGTATTTCAAGGTGGGTCCTTGCAACCCAAGTGATTCCTGCAACTGCCAATTCACTGGACAATGGGAACTGCTCGACAACTATTTTGAATTAAAGAAGTTTTCGGAGGAACTTGAGGCTGTTGAGAAATTGGTTCTGCATCGTGATTCACTCATGACACATATTAAAGGGACAATGGATGAACTGGATGAGTTTGAAGCCAGGATCCAGAATATGTCTGTCCAAGCTTCTGTTCAGGAATACAGAGGTAAAATAAATTGACATTCACTAATATGCGTGTACACTGTACAGATCAACTGCATGAATATACAGTCAACACAGAAATTATTTGCACACTTTGATTTTTCATCATATTTCACAGAAAAATGGCAGTATGATAAAAACAACTGCCCTATGTTTTAGAGTAGTGCTAGTAGGTTAGGATCCCATGCATTTCATTTTTTACCAAAATTCATTTTCTTGGAAAATGTGAAAAAACTGTAGTTTACTAATCAGTCTTATGTGAGTTGCTTGTTTCTAGCCAAATTTCAGTAGCCATACATAGAAAAACAACATGGGATTGAGTGCTTTCCCTTGGTAACACCTGCAATCCCACCTGTGAACCCCAATAATGTCTGAATGATGTAAATGAGCTAAAGATACCACAAACAACAGGGGTTCCAAAGAAAAAAAAAGAGTATCATCATTAAAAATTCAGTTTCTGGTAGTTGGCTGAAGTGTGCAAATATTTTTTTGTTTTCAAAATTCAGTTTTTTCACATTTTCCAAGAAAATGAATTTTGGTAAAAAATGAAATGCATGGGATCCTAACCTACTAACACTACTCTGAAACATAGGGCAGTTGTTTTTATCATACTGCCATTTTTCTGTGAAATGTGATGAAAAATCAAAGTGTGCAAATAATTTCTGTGTTGACTGTATAGCTGTATTATGTGGAAGGCTCACCAGAAATTTTATGGACTGCACGTCTGAACATGACCAGCCATGGTTACAATTACAATTACAAATTTTACAATTATTCATATAATTCAAGTCCATTGGACATAATGACATTGTACATTTGAGGTCTTGGCCCTGTTTAGTATTCAGCAATATATAGTAGGCCTCACGACAGGGTACACCCTCAACCTATGGGGTAAAAGTAATATAAGAAAATGCTATTGGGGCAGTGAAGGGGCCAGGCGAGGGGAATGGGGGCATGGAAGAGGTAAGGCAGGGCTAGCCTGTTCCATTGGCTCATAATGTATGCTGGACTGTGGGACAGACTAAGGGGGAGAGAGGAGACAAGTGGGGGGAAGAGGGCGTAAGTTAGGGGAAGTGGGGGTAAATGGGGAAAAGGGAGGAAGTAGGGAGTAGGGGAAATTGGGGTAAAATGAGGGGTAGCGGGGACAAGCGAGGGTAGCAGGCAGAAAGTGGGGGAAGAGGGGGTAAGTGGGGAAGAGTGGTAAGCGGGGAAAAGAGAGGGTACATGGGGAAGTAAGGGGTAAAATGGGGGTAGCTGATACTATGGGAATAGGAAAAGGGAGCAGGGGGTGTATCCTGTCATGAGGCCTCACAGTATACATGGCCTACATGTACTGCAATTATTCATAATTCAGTTGCAATTTTAATTCTTTTGAATATCAGGAAAGCATCTTCAATTCTCCTGATAAGAAGTACATTTTGGTCTTCTTGCAGTTTTTGAACATAAGGTGGCGATGCTGGCTGCCAGTATGGATGACCTCCTGCAAAAAGGAATCAGTTATGACGAAGTCCTGGAATATGAAATGAGGATTATGAATGTGACTCTTGCTATGGATTCCATGTGGCAGGATAATCCTTATGCAGTTAATGAACATTTGAACGAACAGGTAATGACCATTATTATTATTCTGCAGAGCAATTAAGTAGGCCGTTAACATTAACAATCCCCCATGTTAACTGATGGTATTTCACACAGCACAGGGCGTTAATCATTAATGCACAGTTTTGCAGGGCAATAATGAGATCATGACCGTTCAAGCAGGTGGGGAAGAAAAAAAAGAAAAACAATAAAATAAAAAAAACATTCCAAAAAAGTTTTTTTTTTAATTAAACGTGCAAAAAAAAAAAATCCAAAAAATAATAAAATTAATTTTTAAAAAAAGTAATAATAATTTTTTTTTTGTTAGGCCCTACTGTACCTGACCTCAGTTGCCAGTCATTAATCACCAGTAAGGCCCTCCAGAAAAACATTATTGTATAATTGAATTCATCAAGTGAAATTTCCATTCCTCCTCAATGACATTGTGTGCCTTTCAAAGTTATGTACACTATTAATAATTTGCAGCAGTTTGATCAGTTTGAAATCAGCAAAATATAATTCAGATCTACCCTGACTTATCTGTAAGAAAAAAATTATCACACATATGTCCCAATTATTAAGCATTGCAAGGTTCTTCGGGAAGTCTTTTTCAAAATATTCATTCATTGCAATAAGATATTAATAACCTTATACGGAAACAATTAATCAACATAACTAGATGATGCAATTTAATGCTAAAATACTTGTTTCGTGAATGGGTCGGTCGGGAATGCAAAGGCATACAATGTACATGTACAATTAACGTGCTGGAATGTGTGTGCTTTGTTTGGTTGCACATGTACCATAACCGTATAATTGAATTATTGACAGCTACCAATTGATAGACAGTAGAAATTTCAGTAAGCAGTTTGGTGTGTTGTACAGTGTTAAAACAAATTCTTCTGAACATTGCAGATCACGGAGCTCACGGGCAAAATAAGCAGTGGCCAACGCATGATCAATGGCTCTTACTTCAGGGGAGATTCTTTGCCTTTGGATCTCAAGGAAGGTGTGTTGATATATTGTGCAATTAGCTGAGACTGTTCACATCTGGAGTGAATCTGACATATGCTATCAATACACTTGAAATGGCAAAGGTTTTTGCCAAGTTTCACCCTTTAACATTCAATTGTCTATCATCCAGCACCATTTGATGCACAAGGGCAATGTTGTCTGTAGTGGCAACTTTTGACAGTATCAAAATTCAGGCCATCTTCAATGCTCTCTCTACCCTTTTTGTGTCCGAGGTCGCCTCGGGCCTTTTGTCATGATGCAGCTTTGTCAAGTGTAAACAATGAAAGTATGAAAGTTGTTATGATCCCTAAAACATTTCACAGGCGAAATGACAACTCAAAGTAATTCTTTCCAGTGGTTACACTAGTCGTAAGACTCAGACTCAAGAAGTTTTATTTGTCATGAAATGCAAGGAATATATACAATATGATGTTTGATGGCTATACAGTAAACATAGATATATAAAAACAAAAGCATTACATGAGTAGGAGGACACCCCTAAGGCAACTACTTGCCGCTGACGAGGTGCCCACCTAGAATTGTTAAGGAGAGGCTCAGGCAAGGAGAGGCAGTTCAACCAAAGAAATAGTAACGGCATAACTCAATGAAGGTTTTTCCAGTTTCTTGTTCTTATGAAGGAAACATTAAGGTAACGTTTGTAGATCCGAAAAAGATGAAATTCACATGCTCTTGAACAAACATTTTCATATGAACTCATGAATCAGAAAAGCAAAGGCATCCCCACTTGTAAAAAAAGAGCCGTAAGACCCAAGATCAACCAAGTTATCTCACATGTATATTCTATTAAAAGATTTAAAAACATATATAATATATGTATATATAACTTTATTGGATGAGAATCACATGCACGATTGCAGCAGTTTAGTTTTATGTAAACCCGACATATTAAAAATATCAAACTTAACATATTGAGATAGCAGAATCACAACCAGGGAGAGGGAGAGATTATTCTATGACCAGAAGCATTCCATTTACGAATATCCACCAGGACCAGATGATTATTATGAGTATGACCCAGAAACCAACGACTATCATCATTTGTTTGAGATTCACATGCTATCGCAATGAAACATTTTCCTAAATGATAGTGTTGGCTAAGGGTAATTTCTTAACAGACAACATTGATTTAATATATAGAATTCAATGAGCATAAAGTAAGCAGTTATGCACACACTGTGAACCAAATTTCATTCTTGAGCGGATAATGTCAAACTTAGATGATATACACATGCTCGTTGGAGCATTTTAAGGATACTTATACCATTCGACACCTCTGTAAGCCAATCATGAGCCAGTATTTCACTGCAATAAAACCCATATTCTCTGTTGTCCAGTTATCCTCCCATGGGAGAATAATAAGAGAAGCTGTGAAAAACCACAGCAACAAATGACAAGTTTCAGTTTTGTCTTGTGGTATAAGCCAGTTATTCACTGCGGGATCGGCAATATGTGTTTATCACAGCTCGGGCTAACGCCCTCGCTGGATAAATCACATATTGCCTCTCCCTAGGTGAATAACCTATACTTATTGATGATCTAAGATGAAACCCAAGGCTGAATGCAGAAATGATCCAATATACATTATACACATTCTGTTGACTGACTTAGAGCATGTCGGGATATGACAAACAAACAGATACTGTACATATCAACCACTTTTATAAATTTCCAACAAAAGCATAGCACCATCCATCATATGAGATTCACATGCTGTTTATTAGACGGAACAGTTTCCTAGATGTCAGTGATGTGCTCAATCAGTCAATTCATCATCATAGATCAATCAGTCATTTCCATAGATGAGATTCACATGCTATGCAACAGCATAGGCATTTTTATATTCGGAAAAAAAGTGATTAATATTGTACCTTTCACGTATTTGCTTGATTTATGCTGCCTCTGCCCTTTGGCAGATATAACAATTCGTAATCAAACATGTTTCATTATAACCATCTGTAATATACTTTTTGACATAATTACTAAAACCTTGAAAGCTGTGTGTAAAAATTTTTTCCTTTATCAATCCAGGTAAATTATTGTAAATATTGGGGATTCTATATCTGATACCATTACTCGTAAAAGAATGCTTACTGAAAGGGGCTCTTAGATCATTTCTATGTCGTGTTTCATATTCGTGAAATTGGGAATTGGTTGTAAGCATGTCTCCAATTGAAATAATTGGGCAACAAGCCATTGTGTAGTTTGTAAATAAATCTGATATTTTCCCGCTTCTGTATGTCATTTACTTTCAAGAGGTTCAGAAATTTCATAATGGGTTCAGTGTGTGCATTATATTTAGCTCCAACAACTAGACGAACTGATATTTTTTTTGGAGCTTGTGTAGTTTTTGACTGTTGATTCCCCATACCAGAATACGTAATGATACCCTACCTGGAATTTCATGTCTCTCCTCGTGAATATAAGATTGTAATTGGCCAAAAGCATCTTACATTGCATGCAGCATTTCACATCCAACACACATTTGTTTTGCAAAAGGGCCAAAATCAGATAAAGTGCAACAAGTAACGTCCGTCACTTTCACTTTTCATTTAAGCATGTTGCACAATGCCAATATTGGATTTTTTGTTGCATAGGCAGCCTTTCCATACAGGGAGATAGAAAAGACAACTTAATAGCGCAAAGGCTAACGATAGATGTGTAATTAAAGTTTACGTGAGAAATGTCAAAATTTTTGGTGGCCATTTTGTGACATTTTCAATATGTGGTTATAAATGGATCTCGTTTTTCAAAAACTAGGCAAGACAGGACACATTTTCCAGTGCACAATGTAATTCAATGTGTGTTTTGAATTTTGCCCTTATAAAATGATTAAATTTATTGATTTAACTTGGAGAAATTTTGATTCGAAAAAAGGTGTTTGCCTGTCATGTTTTCTGTCAAAAACAACCAAGATTTCAAAACATTGGCACGACCAGCAAATTTGTTTATTTAGTCCATATTGATCATTAAACACAATGTAAATGTGTAAATAATGGGTAGGACTACATAAATACACTTTGAGATGTCACATATTGATGTAATTCTGGTCATAAGATGATGATGTCATTTTCTGTCAAAATCATAACGTCCGAACAAAGGGCCCTGCAACAAAGCACAGGTGACCTAATTAAAAGCTGGTGCCTGGAATCGATCTAAATAGGTCACATTTTTATGACCCCCCAATAAACAGAACATTTACAAATGGAGGGGGCAGGAGGAAAGTGAGTTAGCATTCTGTCAATTTTTTCCCTGCGTAACAGACGAACACAATTATAACTATTTTACCAGTATTTCCATGGTTAGCGCAGTTTATGTCCAAACTATGATCTAGCATAAATAGTGATGTTGATTTTCGTAATCTCCATCATCTACACCAGTTATCAATGCATCTAAATGGTTGTTTTGAAGTTTCATGCTCGCCTATTACACTTGACAAAAAAGCTGAAAATAAGGCATGTCAATGTCACCCCAAATTTAAATTATTTCGCTTTATGATCAGATGAGATATAGGTTCTCATATACAAATTTGAAAAATGTCATTACAGTCAATGTAACATCCAAACAAAAAAGTGTCAGTGCTCTCTTGTTTATCATGTTATTTTACCCAATGAGATTGAAAACATTACTTTAGAATCAAGATTAACCTTTCTAATATTTTTAATGTCGCAGTGATATCTGTGGGAAGGCTACCGAAAACTTCTTGATAGGATTTCCGAAGTAACGTCTGTTGCATCTAATTAATACTAATCTATGCAATAATTCTTCAGTTTTATTAATTAACATTTGGCACTGAGAGAAAGACACTGAGCTCTTACACATTCCGATTTATCTCTCATTACGAAATATCCAACCAGCTTTGAAAAATTAGGCTTGAAAGTTTGACATGTCACGTCCGTCACTTTATGACATACCTTAATTAAAATCCAATTTCTAGGGTTCCAATAGCATTAATTATCTTTTAACCATAAAATAACACACTTTAGACATCCTATTCCCCATAGAAATGCATAATTGTGACCTGTGGTGAGATTTTTTGGACCATGACGATGTGACACAAATGTTGCACTTTATCTGATTTTGGCCCAAAAAACAGATAATATGGTAGTTTGGTTCTCCCTGGACTCCGAAGAGGGAGGGATATAAACAAACTCCAGACCGCCCTGCCACCTACTAGGCAGAGGAACAAATTGATTTGATCTTATTCAATTGCCCGAGGACACGGCGCATGCATTGCATGCTATTTTTGGATTAAGCTGGCCAACGTTTTACTGCAGCAAAGCATAGAGTTTTATCGCCTAATATTCAAACTATCAGTATGAATGTCGCTGTAAGTTAACTCCTCCAAACTCAAATGTAAGGCTCAAAACTTTCCAAACGACCCTCGTATGTCCTTTAGGTATAATCCACAAAGTCAGGGGATTTGTCTTACATGAAGACGGTACAAAGAGCAATCTGCAGTGAAAAGAAATTTAAGACATTATAAAATTGGGCCAAAACACTGAAAACTGTGTAAAACAATTATGTTTAACTTCAAACATTCACTGAAAAAGTTCTGTACAGTGGTCTGAGACCGAGGTTTTTCCAACTGCCAGAAGAAAATACATTAGTCTGGAAAAGCCAGATTCAGCGAGGTCTGATCTGCCCACTTCTGAATATCACCAAGGCTATTTAAAGAGCATGTGAGAAATTTATTTTCCTGGCATATTAAAACAGGTCATCAACAAGTTTTCCCACTAACTAGACTGTACCGGACAGTATGAACACTTAAAACGAGTTATCCTAAAGTGGTTGACTCCTATAACTTATCCTCGAACAGGTTACTGGCAAAAAATATTGTCATGTTGTAACTTGAGTTCAGTTAACTAAACCTAGCTATCTAACTCATGTTCAGCATTGACACAATATCAGTGAAATGACTTAACCACTTTAAGATAACTTTGGTTAAGTGTTGATACAATCAGATACTGTCAGAGTTGTCGTCATTGTCATGGTGGAGGACTGGCACCAAGTATAAAAAGACATTTTTCAGAACCCCTAAACGTTATGGCAGCCATGCTGCATTTCCAAAGAGCAAATCTGCATAGATATGTTCTTTCTTCTCTTAATATTGTTTCTAAGCCCTGTTAATATGAATTAGTTTTCAATTGGTCTTAATTTCATTTCAACCGAAGTTTGAAATCTGCCAAATTTGATTTTTTTTTCTCCACACCCTGTAGCTTAGCATTTCGGATTGAAGAAAAAGAAAGTAAGAAGAGATTATCAAAGCTTTTATTTGTTAAGTTGGGACTATTTTTGTGACAGACTAACTTGTACTTTGAACAAGTTACAGCAAGTTTTTTGAAGAGGGTATATTCTGTTCTAATGACAATATGATAGTCAAAAAGAAAGTTACTCAATATTCAGTTTTCTTTGTGCAGTCATTTGATAATTCAAACAACTTCATTCCAGATTGGTGTGACAGTTATGAACCAGTGGCCATTGGAGACTCACTGGCACACGGGACTTCAAACCGTGCTCAAGGCAACTGGTTCAAAGATCCATATCCAGTGGACACTGCGAACATCGCAAAAATCTGGCAGAGAAGTTTCTCGTCCTATAACTCTTACTCCACCTTTGTTTATGGCCAGAACTACTCCAATTTTGTTGACATATTGGCAAAGAAGAGCTCCACTCCTTCCATACAAAATACAAGGACTTATGGACTGGGTTACATCATGTATAATGGGTCTCTGTATTACCACTACGGTAGTGAGCTTTTCAAGTATACTCTGAGTAATAAAGCTCTTCACAAAGTCAAGTTGGCGCCTTCTGGAACCGATTATGTTAATCACAGAACAATCACAAGGGTTGACATGAAGGTGGATGAGTATGGTCTGTATGCCATATACACCCATGCTTCAAATCAAGAGAAGCTGATTATTCAGAAAATGAACCCTCACACCCTGGAGACTATTAAGGTGTGGAATACAAACAGGATCAAGGCCACGGTATGTGCAACCTTCATGGTGTGTGGCAAGTTGTACACCCTTGATAACTGCTGGTCAAGACTGGACACTGGCTCCCAACATAATCAGTACACCTACGATACCTTGACCGGGAAAGACAGCTACGAAGATTGGCACATCACTGCCAAATTTGGCCATGTGTGGATGGTGGGCTACAACCCTCGAGAGAGACTGCTGTTTGCCTGGGACAACGCTCACCTGGTGACATATCCTTTGCTTTGGAGGAGCAAAACACAAAAGTAAAGAAACACACTGCATCATTTGGGACCTTTTGGTCTGTGCCTACTAGTGTCGAAGTTTGGCAGTTCCTGCAAAAAGTTATGATTTGATTGAATTTATAACAATGGCTGAATTTTAAAAATGCTCCATTTCATTTGTTACATTAATTATTACCTTTGTTCTGTCACCTTGGAATATTTTTCTTCAAATAATTTGTCAAATGAGAAGAAAATTTGTAAACTCGTAATTGTAAAACAATAAATGCTTCATAAACTAAAGTCATGTTGTCAACTTATCTGTTTTTTCTAGTGTTTATTTGCTTTAATGTGGAATTTTCGAAATCGATTTAGAATGGGCTAGTTTTTTTAATCAAAAATGTCAAAAGAAAATCTGAATTGGGCATGTTATAGCACACATGCCAAGGCAAAGCACTTGTTGCTATATTTGGCGGAAGACTAAACTGGAAGCGCACAGACAAATGTACAACTCACAATGCATTGCTGTAAATAATATGATTGATATTGCTAAAAGAGATCACTATGTCACATTGGTGCAAGGAAACAAGGATGATACCAAGGCCCTCTTTCAGGTTGTTAACTCTCTTTTAGGAAAATCTAAAAAGATCAGTCTTCCCTCTGGACCATCACCAGCCGACATTGCAGAGAAAATCGGGTCATTCTTCCATGACAAGATCAAGAATATAACAGCCAAGTTCCTGCAAGGAGAGGACACCACCATCTCAACACCTGAAGTCCCTCCAGGCACATTGTGGACCTGTTTTGATGTCATCACCACGGAAGAAATTATGAGAATTATAAGGAAAGGTCCCAGTAAACCATGTTCCTTAGACCCCATCCCCACAAGTCTCGTCAAAGTATGTGCAGATGAACTGGTGCCAGCAATCACTAACATCATCAACGCTTCTCTCCAGTCTGGAATTTTTCCATCGGCCTACAAGACTGCATTTGTTACACCATTGCTGAAGAAACCAAGTCTGGATTCTGAAGTACTTGGAAATTATCGTCCAGTTTCGAACTTATCTTTTGTATCAAAAGTGCTGGAAAAAGTATTAGCTGAAAGATTGAAGATCCACCTGACACAAAATGGTTATTATGACCACTTTCAGTCAGCATATAGAGAGTGTCACAGTACGGAAACGGCTATACTTAGGATTAGAGAAGACATCACCTTTGCTGTTGGCAAGAGTAAGGCTGTGCTGCTAATCTTACTGGACTTGTCAGCAGCATTCGATACGATCAATCACAGAATGCTGCTTGACATTCTCAGCAAAATGGGAATTAAAGGATTAGTTCTTGACTGGTTTACATCATATCTTCGGGATCGTAAGCAGACAGTCAAGTGTGGTAGTGCTACATCATCATCATTTGCATTAGATACAGGAGTTCCTCAAGGATCCGTCTTAGGACCCATTTTGTTCACTCTCTACACGTCATCACTTGGCAGAGTCCTGTCTGACTTGGGTGTCCAGTACCACTTCTATGCAGACGACACTCAAATGTATTTGTCCTTTGATGCAGCCGATGAGGGGGATGCTTCACAGACCATGGAGAGGTGTGTGGGTGTCGTACGTGACTGGATGCTTAGTCACCATCTGAAAATGAACGACAGCAAGACGGAGGTGATCTACATTGGGAAAAAAAGACTTGTGTCCAAATTGCAAAAGAGAGACATCCTGGTTGGAGATCAGTTGATCACCCAAAGGCCAAAGGCCAAAAGTCTCGGTGTGGTGTTTGATGAGACGATGATTCAACCAAGTCATATCAACAACCAGTGCAGGACTGCATACTTCCACATCAGGAGCCTTTCAAGGATAAAGAGGTATCTGCCACCTGAGTGCTTAGAGACACTTGTGCACGCTTTCATCACATCCAAGCTGGACTTCTGTAACTCCTTGTATCTAGGAGTGCCAAACTATCTCATTCAGAGACTTCAGAGTGTGCAGAATTCTGCTGCAAGGCTTATTACCAATAGCAGGAAGGCAGACCACATCACACCTGTGCTTTATAATCTTCACTGGCTACCTGTCCATCAGCGTATAAAATTCAAGGTGCTCCTAATCATTTACAAGGCCAGACATGCGCAGTGCCCTGAATATATAGCTGAGCTATTCAGGGCCTACACACCATCGAGAGCGCTCAGATCCTCTGACAGTGAACTATTGCAAGTCCCCTTTACGAGGTCTGCACACATCAAGGAGTCAGCCACCAGTCAACATCCGCAAGAATGCTTCTACAGATATTTTTAAATCGTCACTAAAACCTTTCTTATTTAAAGAACATTTTAATTCCAGTGACTTTTGATTTTAATCATATATTTTTAAATACTGCTTTTATTATGTACACATTATTTCTTATTTAATCGTTCATAATTTGCCTGTGATTATGTCAACCGTTTTAGAGCATGTATGTGGACTTTACGGTATATAAAATAAATTTATTATTATTTATTATTAAGAGAGATTGAGAGGACAATGCAAAAGGACTACACATGTGTTATTTGATACTGTTAAGCAGTCTGAGATTGATTTGGAAGTGGGGGAGTTAAATTTCGATAAAGGGTGACACAATGACCCAGTTTTGCTAATCGATGAGCAGTGTCTTGGCCAGCAAAAAGCTTGTGTCGTGGCCTGGTAAGTTGATGAGATGCCGCAACAACGTGTTGTAATCAGCTCACTAAGCTATTGATTGGTGGCCAGGGTGTAGCAGCAGCAGCAGCAGAGGCAGGCATGCAGCCTGCA
Organism: Platynereis dumerilii; assembly: GCA_026936325.1. NCBI lineage: Eukaryota > Metazoa > Annelida > Polychaeta > Phyllodocida > Nereididae > Platynereis > Platynereis dumerilii. The sequence goes on from JAPTHN010000007.1 coordinate 17,303,283, forward strand.
GTGTGTGATGCCAGAGCAGCTGCAGCAAAGCAGGGGCTTGCTGTGTGACACTGGAGCTTGCCCATCAGGCTCAGCTGCAGCCTCATCTGTGTCTCACTGATCCATCTCATGGATCAGAGTGGTGGAAAGGAAGCAAAGATGGCAGCAACAAGGAAGCTGGATACCTCAAAGGATGCGGGAGATGGAGAGATACAGGGAGGCAGGCAGCATGACTTGTTGTCATGGTGCTAGCAGTGCAAATGGTGGACGATAGCAACCGCATCTGTTACAACATCCTTGTCAGCAGCATCAGCCGTGGCAGCGCATGCAATATGGCCACCTCCTGTTGAAGCACGATGCACGACAAACTGTAGGTTGCACCAGCCGAGTCCTTCAACTCTAACCGTGCTCTTCGCCATCGACAGGAAATCCACCAGTGCAGCGGTGCCACATCAGTGCTACGACAGTGCTACCAGCAGGTGCGACACATCTTTCAGCTAGTCTCTATGTGTTTTATGTTGAGGAAGATGGAGGGCAGCAGTAGCGTTCGCAGCTACACTAGTGGGCCAAGCAGGCAGCTGGCTTGTCCCGAGTTCGATTTCTGGCTTCATGCCATCGTCACGGACAACCAGGCGGAAGTGGAGCGCCGCCTAGCATCTGTCACCAGCCACGAACGCTATCTGCTGCTCAATGGACGGTTCCACGTGCCCTCAGCTGGCCTCACCGGAAGTCTGCAGCCCCACCTGGAACGCATCTGGGGCCAAGTAATGATCACCCGACCTTGGTGCCTGGCTGCCGTGTGCAATGCCCACAGGGTGCTCACGTCATTCTTACGTTATGGGGTGAGGGTATGCCAGAAGGAGAATGAGGGCTACAACCTGTTCCATTGCTTGGTTTACTTTGCCTTCCTCAACCAGCCACTAGAGGGCGACATGAGAGACACTTTCGTGTTTGTGAAACGTCTGCTAATGAGCAAAAATCCCGCCATGTTAAGAAGACTGTTACAAATGGAAAATGCCCAAGGCCTCCGTCCCCTGGAGATGGCTGCCCATCTCAACACGTCCTCCCTCTTTCTGGCCATTTTCGAGACAGAAGGAGTTTATTTGATGAATCAGGAATCTCTGGGGCTTTACAGCTTGCAGTGGTTTGATGTGACAGTTTACGAGTGTGTCAGTGCAGGAAACAGAAGGAGGGCATCCCCAACTTACCTATTAGCCTACCTGGATGAGGCCAGACTGAAAGACAGCAGCACCAAACACCTGTATTCCTCTGACTTGCTGCAGTCATGGCTCACGGCTAAGCTTCAGATCAACAAGCACCTGTTATACTTCTGGTTCACTCTGAGACTCTTGTTCTTCTTGCTCTATACAAGTCTGCAGGTCAATGGCCATCTCTCTCCTGTGCGACCCTGTGGCAATAATGCAACTAACTTCACCACCCAGGATACCCTCACCAATTCTACCATATCTCCCTTTCACAAAAGGGGAAGCCCTTCAGTTGCAGTGTTCTCCTTGTTTCTCTATTGTGCCATATGCCTGGCCTTTGACTGGTGTGAGGCCTTTCTGTGGTTGACCCGGAAAGGCTACAGATGGACACGATTCACCCCGAAAGGCCCCAAGAACTTGCTCCTGTCAGACACATCCTTCAGAGTGGCTCAGTTTCTCTCGGTGCTCAGTTTCACGGTGCTCACAGTCAATACTCTTCAGTTTCACTATGGACATGACAGTTTATTGCTCAGCAAACCCTCTCTCCAAGTGTGGAATATACTAGCTTTATTCAGCAGCACTTGGTCCCTCATGTATTTCCTTCAGCTCATTTCCTGGCTCAGCCTCCTCATCGCCTCATTCCAACGCGTCGTAGGAGACGTCTTGAAGGTCATGGCGCTTTACGTCATTCTCGTGCTCATTTACGTCAAGTCCTTGATCAAGCAAGGTGACTGTCAGTTCCTTTATGACAAGTCTTTACAGCAAGTGTCTTTTGAAAACGTGGCTCAAGGTGCCCTGGTGACTTTGTTGAGACACCCAGAGACTGTTGCAGTCATCCATGCTGCAGTTTTTGTTCTGTCTCTGATGGTTCTAGGGGCCATCTTGACCACCATGTTCAGTAGAGAATATAAACAACTTGACGAACACACGGCCAGCGTTCAGGCGGTGCAACGGCTCAGTGTTATCCACACGTTAGAACGCAGGACTTGTCGCCTGGCTTCTAGTCGGACGGCATTGATACAGAAACTCTACTTCATCTGCAGGCACAGCAGGATATATACCCCACGACTGGTGTTGAAGCGCCGCCTTAGACCATCCAGGCCTTACGTTGATTACGATTACAAGCCAAACGTCAGAGTATCTCGATATGAGAATAACATCAATGCCAGGCCGAACCGAGTCAACTTTCGTTAGCCATCCCAAAATTAATTAAATATACATTATATATATTTTAAGTTTATCATCCCTTTCGATATATATTTTATTGCTTAATTTGACATGTCTCAGATTATGAGATGAAATTGTCACATTTTATTTGAAAACTTTATCTACCTTTGGGTATTTATGTATTGTGAATTCATGATCTCATAGCTATTACTTATTCAGTTGCAATGGTTTGTTTCTATTGTTTAATTGCTATCTTACCATGGCCAAAATAGTATCCAACACACCATACGGGTATCTAATATGTAGGCAGCATTTTGCTTGAACTATTCTTGCTAGTAGCTGACCAATAGATGACCACAATTAACATGTCATGGTCTCATGGAGAGTAGAAGTAGAAACAACTTTTCATCATGGAACTAAATCTCGTAAGGTGCCAAAGGCATGAGTTTAGCAGGCTGCTAGCAGCTGACCTCCATAATATAAACATTTAACACAATTAGCTTTTTGGCTGTTCCTATGTCAGTTAATTTTGAAATATAATTGCAAAATGTGTTAATCTGAAAGCCAAATTGAGATATTATCAAAATTATCATCAATATTGTACCATTCAAGCCAGGACACTGAAATCTACGAAATTATCCAAGATAAATTACAACAACATCTGACATCAAATTGAATGTAGAATTTATAGACCAAATGGCAGCTAATTACCTTAAATCATTGCCAATCAGTGTTACAGCAGTTCCACAAGGTATGGGAAGACAGGAAAAGTTTGCAATGAAATTGGTACCTCATGAGTCATGATAATGGTTTCCAATAATTATGTACTGACCGACCAAAAATATTAAAAACTGTACACAACAAATTATTAGGGCGGTTTCCTATTGTTTTTTTTTAAATCCTGACATTATATGATTGACTTGGTGTAAAGATTACATCAGAATATATATAACTGTCCAAATTCATCTATTTTTGTGATAGTTTCACCTTTTTATCATGTAATGAAGAAATAACATAATATACACATTTTTGATGTACTGGAGAGGACATTTCCTTTATAAAGTTAAACCTGTGCAAAAGGTACAAATTCACACTGAAGGAAGGAATCCTCTCTTGTTCATTAAAATTTAAGTGCTGTAATACATGTGTCAAGACTCATAACAACCAGTTTCATTGTGTAACCCACTCCCTCCCATAACTTGTTGAATTGCAACTAAATGAGGATAAAAGTTTATATTAGAAGTTTTTCGATTCTTTGAAACATTTTAATGTTGTGACCTCTGATTGTGACTATGCTATATGACCGTATGCAAACTTGCGAGAGCTCTGTTATTAATATTCCTGCACAATATGCATTCAATACTGTCTTAATGCATTGTATGTCATTGATTATTTTTGGTTAAAATACTTCTATTTCCTATTTGTAAGTGTATTTGGATGTATGCACTGATAATCATGTTACTTGCACTGGTTTTCATATATTTTTCATTTCAAGTTTGATGTTGTGTATTTAATCAAACTGTTAAATGGTTCGGCCATGTTGTTTATACTGGTTTATCAGTTAAGAAAATTCCCTGCAAATTTGAATTTTAACGGATCGACACACCCTGTTCTGGTTTTCATATTACTTAGCTTGGCCAGAATGGTTTTGTAACTAGAAGCAAAGCCACAATGTGCAGATAGATGTCAAGGTAGCTTACAGAATGTCAATTTGCTTTCCTTGAGGTAGGGGTGATTCACATTTCAAACTGAACCAAAGCATCCAAATCTCCCAACTCACAACCCTCACCTAATTTCTGATGGTAAAATACATTAAGAAAGGGCTTAGAGGTTTCCCTGACAGGGAAATTATTTATCTTGCACAATCAGAAACGTAGAATTTATTTAGAGTATACGACATCTTCTAGCTCTTTGCAGATTAGCAGGCCCACAACAGTTTCAAAGTGAACATTCAAGTTGACCAAATGATGTCTCTGACTACAGGGCTTTGTTTGTGTCAGTTATGTTTATAACCTCAGCAAGCACTTGTCATACAGCCATCAGCAGAAGTGTTGTTACAGATCTCAAATAAGTGTGCCGTGTCCCATGTGAATGTATGCAGAGATGGTGTCAGTATCTCAATACTGACATCACTATCTGGGCACTCCCTGTGAGCTTTTGAGACCACAGCTCATTGAGCTCAACTAATAACAAATTAGGCTTACTGGCTAAGTGTGAATAACAACCAATTGATCTGTTTCATATTGGTAATAATTATTGTGCATGATGGTTTATTCAGTTGGAGCATGTTAGCAGGGATTAGAAACATATGGGTGTTTTCAAGACATCAAACCGAATGATCAGGGCTCACCAACATTTTAGCAGTTTCTTGTGGATTTATAATGATCTGATCAGGGAAGGTCCCAAATAACACAGCTGAAACTGTGAATATACCACCGTGATATCAATATGCTCATACTGACATCACATGAGCACTGTGGCAGTTGAAAAGAACATGGCACACTAATATGAGATCTGTAATAATGAACAAACCATCAACTTTTTCAAGGTTATGCACCGGAGCAGAAAATTATTAGACAAACAGGTAACTGTCAGTGATGTGGCAAAGCTAGTTTGGAAGTCAAAAATGATTTCAAATTGGCCGCTAATCTGCAAATAGCTCTAAAAAAATAGTAAAATGTTTGTTTCTTAATCAAACAGAACAGTGTTAAGAACAACCACCAGCAAATATTTATTTCAAGAATGCCAAAACTGGGTAAGAAAAATAACAATCGTCAATCAAAAGTGACTATTCCAAATTAATTTTGATCACAGTGGTGGTCTTCATTTGGACCCATGCAATGTTCTTATCAGATTTATTTGTTTTACCCATCTGCACTTTTGCTAGGCTGGAATGGTGTAGATGAAAAAGATTTTCTTTGCTTATTCTGTGGCTAGATCTTCTGAAACACCAGTTCAACAAAAATAAGTCCCCCTTTCAATAAACTTGAATATCTCAAATATTTTTTTCTGGTTTTATGACAGTTGGCTTAATTATAATTATAGGCCTGAGTACATATCGACCCTAAAATGTTAATTTCTAGGGAGTGGCATTAATTCAGGCTGAGCCAGCAGCCTTTGAGTGAGCCTACCCTTGTTTTCAAAAATATGTGGCTTTTCCAATGGATATGAATAATTTCACCATGTGGGGAAGACACCAGCCAGTCAAGCAACTGGAGAAAATTTGTTTCTCAGTCCTATTTTGTGGACAACTGAGGACTTCTTTTGTTACATTTTTACTGTTTAGGTTTTTTGGATGACATTACAAATAACTTGAGTGGAATTTGATCGCATTTTGTTAATTTGGCAAGCCGAAAATTCCAATTTTTTAAAAGAAGAGTATGTGTACTCAGGGTCTTCTGGCTCAGACAAAAATGAAGCAATAAAGCTTCAAATAACCACCACAATGTCAGTATGCAGGTCCACAAGCTACTAACAGTCCTCGTCATATTTACGTGAACTGTGATGTCAGAGATGACTCTATTCTAGCACTGCAATATATGTAAATTAACTACACGCTGTGATGTAATTTTAAACTGGGTCAAATTCCCCGGCGTCTAGCCAATGTGAATCCACCAAACTGAGCATAGGCTTACAGTTTCAACTTTACTCAGTGTCAGAGTAAGCATTTTATCAGGGATAGCCCCTGCAACCACGTCATCACAGCTTGATAGCCAATGAGCTGACAGTAAATTATACATCACAATTCAAACATTGATATATTGAAGGAAGCATTACATTTGTGATCCCATTGATCTATCTCAAACAATCTCCAGTCTAATCCTGCAAATGGCAGCTTTGTGAGCATTCACATTGGACAACTGTGATAATCCCAATAGAGCTGTTTGATTAATCTACAAACTTGCTAATTTACAACTTTAAACTAAGATGGTACTTGCTATAAACATAGGCTTTGATCATTTGTTTGTAAACACATGGATTATGTGATGTTTATTTGTTCTGACAGCTCATTGGATGCGAGGCTGTGATGTCAAACTTGCATGGGTTTTCCCAGACCCAATTTTCACTCTGACACTGAGTTGAAACTGTGATGCTCAGTTTGGTGGATTCACTTTGGCTAAAAGCCGGGGAATCTGACCCGGATTAAATGACATCACAGCTTGTAGTTAATTTACATATGTATTGTAATGCTAGAATAGAGTCATCTCTGATATCACAGTTCTATAGCATAGAAAAGAACTCGAGATTCAATGAAAATATGACAAGGACTGTAACTTTAACAGAAATTTTGTAAAAACATCTTTGAGATATTGAAGTTTTATGAAAGGATGACTTATTTTTTGTTGAACTGTTCATAAATGTTAAAACTGAGGAATTACAAGTGCTTCAATTCAGTTGTTTTATGGCATTTATGAATAATAATAATGATGTCCCTACAGGCCCCATCTCTCAATTGAAATGAACTGTCAATTTGCCATTTGGTAACTTGTGACCTCACTGACGAGTGGTATTACTCACTCACTAACTCGAGTCCGCCAGTTTTGCAGGTAATCATATTATGTTTTACGCGGCATTAACAAGGATGTATATGGCCAAGGGAATGTTTTTGATTTTTTTTTCATGCAGCCATCTCTTATCAGTATTAAGGCTGAGTCGTGACTAAATTAAAATAAATTTTGAGATAAAAATCTGACAATTGGTCAGACATTTCAAGTGTACAAGTGTCTGATTTTTAAATGTCACCGATAATAAAAGGTATAATATTGTTTGTTTTTTCTTGAGCTAAATTTCAGCTATTGTTAAGTTGGAGCTTCTTCTGTGATGTATAGACAAACACTGTTGTCAAATATAATTTTCTCTTTTAATGTTTAATGTTGCATGTATAAAAGGTAATTGTTACATGTTTAACCTTTCATGTTTTTATTGTATACATGCATCAGGAGTTTCATGAGATCAATTATGGAGCACTTCAAATTTCAAATACTGGTTTGTTTTTAATGTGCAATAAAATTATTACATAAGAGCAAGTCTTGTGTTTTCTGATAACAACTACCCTGTTACTGTTTCCGTGATATTTAACATTTACATAACATATCTTTAATGGCCACAGGTAGTACATGTACAAGTGAAATATGTATGCTTTTCAGAAAAGGATGGACCATGAAATGTGGCAAGTTATATAGAGTCATTTGTGAGTCTTAGCGAGGTTGGTACGAAAGTTCTGCGGAAAGTACTACCTAGCAAAGGCATCTTATTCTTTTAGTCTTCTGCCACTTGGTGGCATCACATACTCCTTGTGCAGTGGATGACAACGGTCCTTGATAATTACATTCCCCATGCCGCAGACCCTTTTATTATAGATACATGCATCTTCATTTGATATCATCCTGGAAGTAATCTACTGCAGACTTTACAGGGTCTGTTTAACTGCTGTCTGAGTCCCACAGTCAGCATGCCATAAATAAAAATAGCGTGCAAGCACTTTAAGAGATGCTTATAGATAGACTGTCCATGATAGTATCTACCCCTTTGCCTCACGTGAACAAGGGTATCTGGCATGTGAGACCTGCACAAGGGTATTTGTCACTAAGACCTGCTGGAGGGTATCTGGCCTGTGACCTACTTTTGGTGATTGACCTTTGACCTGCAGAAACTCAGCCTGTTTGTTTTTTTTATTAATTTCTTCATCTCAGAAAGACACCAAAAGTTTATCAACGCAAGATAAAATTGAGACTGTACGTAAAGTTTTAATGACACAGATGAAACAGCATGGCCAAGGCAGTTGTCATAAGTTTCAGAGCCTTCCTCCCACAATAGAGATGCCGCTTGCAAGCAAGCAAGCAAGCATCTCTAAAAATGCAACTCCTGCATACTTTAAGACACTACTGTAGGAACAGTACTATTGTAAAATAGAGTAATGATGTCAGGGCTAACTTTTAGCTAATGTATGGTTCTGATGCAATATAGTCTCTTGTTGGCTTTCTTTGTCTGCAACTTTACATGCTGAGCAAATGATAGGTGATTGTGTATAGTTAGTCAAAAATATTTGCAGTCCTTAACAACTTCCATTGGCGTGTTGTTATGTAACATGAACAGGAGCTACTTGGTGTGTCGTCTAAAATCAAAGATAACTTCTTATATCTTTGACACACTTAGATTAACATGGTTGTCCTGACACCAGATGCTGACAAAACTAACACAGTTTCTGTACTTAGAGTCATCATAATGACTGATCAGGCCCAGTAAAACTGTATCATCAGTATATCTCTGAATTGTAAGTCTATTGGTGTTCCATGCTGGGACATTTGTGTACAAAATAAATAAAACAGGTGACACAAACACCCCTGTGGGGCACCTGTGTTAAGTTATAAATTATAAGGGTTATGCAGCCAGTACCAGATTGTATCATCATTTAACATGGGTTATCCTACTGTGGTTAAGTCATTTTACCGACATTCTGTCAATGCTGAACATGAGTTAGATAACTAATTTTAATTAACTGAACTCATGTTACAACATGACAAAAGTTTTTGCCAATAACCTGGCTAGAAGATAAGTTATAGGAGTTAACCACTTTAGGATAACCTGTGTTAAGCGTTCATACAATCCAGTACAGATGTTTCACTACAAATGTGAACAAACTGTGGTTTTCAATTAAATAATCCAAGATCCAGAGTTGAAGATGTTTGGGTACCTCCATTGAGCTCAGCTTCCTCACCAAAATGTGAGGCTGAATGGTATTGAACACTGAGCTATACTCAATGTAGGTAGCCATTTAATTCCCAGTTGAACTGACAAAAACTTATGTTGGGATGATATGTTGCATCCAGCACAAATCACAAAAATATTACCAACAATCCAAAATCATTAAAAAATATATAATATATAAAATTATAATTGTGCATGCCTGTCTCGATTCTGAAGTAACATTTTTAAAAGGCATCTGTTCGAATACTTTTTCATTCATTTCATATAAAGGGAATGTTCTTAAAATTCACGCGGAGAGCAAATAATATTGGATGTACAATCACTTTTCTCATAATTCTTGGTAATAAAATTAATGCTTGCCATGCGTGTAATTATTCAAAGTTTGGTTATATATATAGTATGTACATTGTTGTGCAATTGTATGGAATTGTGTGTGATCCAGCACATGCAGATTTTGAAAGATTATTTATTTCCTAACCAGACAAAGATTCATTTCTTCCTACCCATTTCAACAGACTACTTTTTTTACTTTGATTAAGCAAGCTTTTCCTCCCAAGGATCTCCATTTTGCGAATGAGAGAACTCTGGTTTTTGTGCATTTTCAAGTAAACTACTTTCTGGGTTGTTGTTTTGCTGATCCTCGTTCTCCTCATTTAGTTCTTTGCCATTTTCTAGAGTTATGCCATCGACTGGGTCGTTTTTATTATAATGTAGACTAGATTGGTTGGCAAAGTAGTCCGGAGTACTCATGTATCCATTCGCCACTTCCTCTGTGTTGTAGTCATTCAGAACCAAAGAGTTCCTTACGTTCAAAGGCTCAGATGCTTCCTTCAAGTCTTTCGTTTCTTCTTTCTGTTCACGAAGTTCCTGAAAATTAAGAATTTTTAATTTGATTGAAAGTTTAGTTCTTTGAAATGTATTACATTGCATGATTCTTGGTATTATTACACTATATTGGCAGGTATACGAATGAATAATAAAGCACATCCACAAGCACATCCACGGGTGTTAGTTATTACATACATGAGCACTTATGCTCGTTTTTACACATCCACGAGCTCGTACATGCTCATTTTTACACCTCCACGAATTTGTGAACATGCCAAATTATGAAAAATATATACATGATATTTGATCCACTGTTCCTGCAAACAGGCATCATGTTCAATATATCCAGTTACAGGGAACAATATAAAAAAAAACATACCCTTCTCCTCCTTAGTTTATCCTCAAAACAAATGTGAAGATATTTGATAGGAAAGAAGGCTCCTCCATCAGACTCAGTGCCATCCTCGCCGACTCCCCATCCTCCGACTAAGCTGTACGTCTGCAGAAACAGAAACAGGACGATTCCACAACCATGGTTAACCCAGCCACCCAAAAATGGGTCCGTGATCAAGTAACGGATATTCAAGTTCCATAGCCCTCTCCACACCGAAGTGACAACAACAAAAACAAATATGTAAATAGTTCCCTCCCAAGCATATTTGGCTCGCAGACGACCTGTCTTCTCAAAGTGACAGGATACGCTACCAAGAGGGCGCTGCAGCAAAAACAAAATGGCCGTTCCTAAGGTCCCTGCTGCAAAGTTGACAATATCTGACATCAAGGAGTCGTGAGGAAAGATAAGATCATCCCAAATACACCAAATACACCTCCAGCAGAAGATGGCCATCCCATGGACCACTACGGCACTGAAGAAACAGTCCAAGGTGTACAGGAAGGGTCTAGATGGCTGAAAGAAAGAACACAACTCTATCTCAGACTTAGATTGCAGGAACGACCCTTCAATTAGATTTACCTTTTGAATTTTTAGTTGCCAAACTTTTCTAAATAGCAAAGATTAATTGCTATGACACTTGGTGCCAGGGTCATATGTTGTATGTTGTTTATCACATTAAGTACAGTTATAATTTTGAGGTTACAGTGCTTGATGCAAATCACTGGTTGGTATCTCATGGAATCGGTGTCTGTCACAAAAACATTGGAGTTCGTTGAACTTACTCCCAAACACACCCCTTACTAGCTATCAATGCAATTTAGCACGTGCATGTGCTATCTTATTGTATGTAGCATAAATTGAACTTACAGGCACTTTGAACCTATTATCAGCTACGAGTAAATTTGGGTTTGTATCCAAAGCTACCACGAATGGGGGCCACATCGTTGCCCTCCCAACTTTGAACACAGACATCAGAAAAAGACTGATAACAAGAGCCAGAAGTGACCAATTCCAGGCTCTGGTGAGGTAGTGGTCAGCTAAACTCCATATTCCCCTCCACAGAAACATGAACTGAAGTCCATGAAAAGCCAGGAAGAGCCTTGTTACCACAAAGTATAACACCTGAAAATGAAGAAAACACATTTTAGTAACATTTTCCATTATATTTAAAGAAACAAAAATGCAACCTCCAATACTTTCAATTGTTTGATCATTTTAACACATTGACCGGCACATTTAATGCAGAATTTATTAACCTTGGAGTACTTTTACTGTTACAAATTAGCTGGAGATGTAATATGTACATGCATTGCAAAAATTAAAAAATACCATCGGAAGATGGAAAACTCATTCTGTCAGAACATACCCTAAACAAAAAGCCTTTCAGAGTAATACATTATTAGACTTAATAAAACTGCCAATCTTGACAACCATGCATATAATTATGAAGGACGCACAGTGTTCACGTAATGAAACAAATATGACACTTACTAGCGCGCAATATTATACAGTTATTTGCCATCATACTATCATTTTGAACTGAAATGCAAAAACCATGATCCAAATCATATTTATGTGATGGTCATAAAGTGAACCAATGCAAATATCTACTATACTTTTAAAAATTTCCAAAATTATCTCTGAAAACCCCTTTCAAAGAATTAATCATTTTTTGTTTCTTTAATTTCTACTATGGTTTGGTGCTGTTTGCCCTGAAAATTTGTGATGTTACCTCAGAAGCCTCTATCTTCAATCCCAATCCTATCAATAAGAAAAATGCACTAAAAATTGAAGTTTAGATATAACCCTTGGGGGGGGGGGGCTCTCACCTAACCCAGGTTTCTTGCCCGCCCTACTCCACATACGTGAGAGGAAATTTTAGTTTAGTACAATATAATTTCTGGTCTAACAATTTGACAATTCGTCTTTGTTTATACTGCTGATGCATGGCTTGTAATTAGTTGAATCTCGTATTTTCTTTGCTGCTTGATTGATTTTCCATATTTCCCCGTGAATCTCATTAAGTCTGTATCTCCCAGCATATTTTCCCTTTGATAATTATATTAGCCAGGGGAAAAAGGCTTTATCAGGGAAGAAACGTACCTTAACATGGGATAAAAGTGTTTATTACAAAGTGGCACAGTTCACCAAAAGTATAACAGTTCCCTAAAGTTATACTTAAACCATCCGAATAATGAAGGAAGTTTATGGTCCGCGAACTGCAAATTTTAAATATTCTACACAAAAATAAAAAATTGGCTATAAAAGGAAAATGATAAATCTCACAAAGTAAAGTTCCAAAAAAATTGATATGTGAGTCTGAACCTTTATTAGACAAAAACATACAGGACAAACTTACATTCTGAGAACAAAAAAAAAACTCTGAAGTGCCTAAAAGGTGCACCAGTCTGTCATAAATAATAATAATTTTTTTGGCCATATTCGAGCGTCTTGGCTTGTGGCTTATTACCAAAACATTTACTGTAAATATGCAATGGATGATCATGAAAAATATTATTTGGCAGCCTGACAGTACATGCAAAGTTTTTCTCTTACATTTGAAGCCACTATGAATCAGTTTTAACCCCTGTGCTGAGTTCCTCCAAACTGAACTGTTTCTAAATTGTGGAATTTCAGTGTATGAGCCTAAATGTAAATGCAAATGTGTTGGGTTTAACGTCTGCCATCCTCCTATGAGCTCGGCCAACATTTACAATTACATCCTTGACAGGCCTGATCAAGCTTGAATCTTTCTCTGCTCCCTGGGGAGCATGCACCAGTGTGCAGCGAATTTCACACGCGCCTTACTAAGCTTTCCACAATTGCCATCACTACGTATTGCCAAGTACCCATTTGCACCTGGTTGGAGTGAAGCAATGGTTTATGGAGGATCTGCTCAGTTCCTCCATGCCGTGACTGGGGTTCGAACCCACGACCATGCACATAGCAGTCGAACGCCTTATCCACTTGGCCACGACATCCATGTTGGGAAAATTATAGAGAAGCCTACAGCTGGTATAAATATTATAGTATCACCAAAAGTCACAGAAGGCCAATCTGGTTTTAAAGCAGATGAGGATTGGTTTGGATCCCAAGGTTCTTGTTTACTGCCTCTTCACAGTAGATTGTTTCAGTCAAACCATCTCAAGCTCAGTTGGGCAAATTATAGAGAAAGCCTTTGGCAATTGCCTCAGTTGATCAGGTTGAAATATGAATAAATGTTTATAATGTAATGGAAGAAATATCTTGAAGGACTTCACGCCTATCAAGAAACACATTTTCTAGGAATCATTCGGGTCCATTGACCTTTCATAAACAAGGTAACAGAAAAGTAGCTTAAACATTTCTAACAGTTTTGATTTTTCAATATAGACAGTAAAATTACTAAAAATTTAAATATATGTGAAATTTGTTTTGTTTGAATATCGTATGCCACAACAAATTTTACTGTATATACACAATGACAATAAATTATTATTGTATCGTATCGTATCGTATCGTAAATTTCATTTACCTGCTTCTGAAAGAAAAGTCTGCCAAAAAATCGGTCAGAACTTTTGGGACTCACCTTGTACCACAGGCAGCTCCCATTGAGGTAAGATCTAGTCACTATACATATGGAAGGTGCCTCACATGAGAATTGGTCAAATCAACAAGGCCAGCTTGCAAGGCTTCCCACATCACTATTATTATACTATTAATTCACAGACCCCTACGCTACTCCAACAAAACTACTGATTGCCCACTTATACTCTAGTAGCTCATGGTAGTGGTGTACGCAATCATATGTCCAGAGCTAAACTCTTCAGAATTCCATTGTTTATAGGTCTAGGTATGAAATTAGGTTGGTGTCACATTTCTCATAGGGGCCGAACTTTCCAAAATGGCCGCCAACAATTTTATCCTATTTTATAAAATTTTCTCAAGATAAATGGGCCATATCTCGAGAACCGTTGGACATAGGAGGTTGTGTGACCACTCTAAATTTGCAGCATGGCAATATTATAGGGAGTAATTGATACATCTTTATATCAAAATATCAATAGTTTTTTAGAAAATTGCAAAAAACTGATTTTATTGATTTTTCCTAATTAAAAAATGTCGGTAAAAGCTGATAAAAAAACTTTTTTCACAACAAACATTGATTAAACACCAGTAAAATACAAAGATAAGTCATTATTAATTCTTTGAACATACATTGGACATCTCTGATTTATTATTAGGCCTCAAAATAACCTAATGGTCTAGTAAAATTAGAATCATACACTGTAAATTCTGAAATTCTGAGTTAGCTCAAATGATTGAGTGAGACGGTTGCACAATTTGTTTGAGCCATGATAGCTTCCTGTTTTGAGTTATGATAATCTTTATGTTGTTATAACTTGCAAACAACAAGCTATCTTGGCTCAAAGGAATTGTGCAACCATCTCACTCAATCAATTAAGCCAACTCAAAATTCAAAATTTACAGTGTACATCTTTTCTATGAATATATCTTACATTCGAAGCTCGCAGACAAATCTAGTTATATGGAATTTTACACTTATCTTTGTTGCAGTATAAAATGCAACAAATTTAATGTTCTTCTGTTTACATGTGCAGGATTTGGCTCTGCTCATGGTGTGGGGCATCTGTATGGTGGGGGGCTGGTCAGGTCTGCATGATACTGGCAGTACCACTGGTCTTAGACCAAACAGTGTTTCTTCATAAACCATATTGCAGTAGTTCTGGGTTAGAGGCGGAAGGACTTGCAGTTACTGCCATATCTTGCACTACAGATAATATGCCCTCTTTATTGGCGGGACGCTTAAAGAGCCGCTATCTTGTGTGCATAATATCTGCTGCCTTTTTTTTACATTCCCAATGCCACTTTGGAGGAGTAATTTAATCTGCATGCATATTATTCTACCACATTTTGGTACATTTCGATCCAGGAATTCTAATTTGAGAAATCCTTTCTGCCTGAATGCTTTGCAATTAAGTGATGTCACAATGATCCCTCAACCAGGAAACCCCCGATGTAAATTACTAGATATAGAAGATACATAAGTGGATAAGTTGGCTTTGATTTGATCGCATTGCTAAGATTACAATTTACACTGGACTGGATTGCATAATTTAAATTGGATTAGTTTTTTGGCTGTATTGGACTAGCTTGGATTGGATTCATTTGGGTTGGAGGGGATTGGATCAGATTGGATTGTGCAGATTAAATATGACTTGATTTGACTGAACTGGATAGGATTGGATTAGATTGAATTGGCTTAGATTAGTTTAGATTGGACTAAACTGAATTAGATTCGATTGGAATGGATTAGCTTAGATTGGATTAAATTGAATTTGCTTAGATTGGCTTAGATTATATCAAATTGGATTGATTGGATTACTTTGGATTCGATTTGACTAGAATCAGACTAGGTTCACTTGGATTGGGTTAGATTGGAATGGATGAGACTGGATGCGATTGGATTAAATTCAATTGGATGGGATTAAAATAGTTGGGATTTGACGCGACTGAATTGGCTGGGATTAGATTGGTTTGGATTGGCAGGAATTGGCTTGTATGGGATTGGATATGGCTAAGTTGGACTATAATAGGTTGAACCAGGTTAGATTGGATTAGGTTGGATTAGGTTGGATTAGGTTGGATTAGATAAGATAAAATAGATAGACGGATGGATGGATGATTTGGGGTTTGAGTCCTGTAGTTATGCAGCTGGTAGCCTAATTAGGACAGGAGGACATGGCAATGAAGCAAAGACGATTGAAACAGCAATCCAATATAGGCCCAGGTGACCCAGCCACAGCTGAATTCGACCAAGCGATTGGCAGTCTAGCACGCTACCACTAAACCAACCCTTCCCCCAGATAGGTAGATAGTGTTGTTGATGAACAGATACACAGACAGAGAAACTAGGAGGGTCCTGCTTCAAAGTCTCTTTAGCATGTCATTCTATGCTCTTCTCTTGAAGTTGAGCAGCATACCAAATGGTTGATATGGAGCTCAACCTCCAAGTTGTGCTACTGCTCCCACCTGTACTCATCCTATGTGATGCAGACTGTTTTCTTAATGGCCTACAAAAGAAACATTTCTTCTTTGGTGACCATTGCAGGTGATAGCTCTTCATCCCCAAAACCCTGGGTAAGGAAAGATCCGAGGTTGCATTCAAGCCTGATAACTTTGGACCCACTTTGCAGGTCATGTCACAACCACTCAGCACATAAATTGCTGGGAGGTAAGACACCACGTTGCGTCCAATTGATCAACCAGCATGTGAACTGAACAGTTTTCTTTGTTTTTGGTAACATCCAAGCTTCAAATAAAATTCCTGTAGCTTACAGGATTTGTTCAAGTGGTAAATGGGGTTGATCAAGACATCAGTATCAGGATGAATATATACTGATGGGAGCAGTATCAAAAGTCAAAGGTTGACCTTAATTTGAACAGTTTGTATGCTGTTCAACATCAATAGAAGAGTATGTTAAATAGGGCACATCTGCAGTGGAAGATATGGCACCAAACTGCCAGTCCTCCAGCCGCTAACACAGATCAACTGCAATATGGTAATTAAGAAACACTGTTTGGTCCAAGTCCAGTGATTCTGCCAGTATAATGCAGGCCCAATGCCCTGTCCCAACCATGCAGACAAAAGAACATTAAATTTGTGGCATTCTGTAGCTGCAACAAAGATAAGTGTAAAATACCATATAACTAGATTTGTCTGCGAGCTTCGAATGTAAGATATATTCATAGAAAAGATGTATGATTCTAATTTTACTGTACCATTTAGGTTATTTTGAGGCCTAATAATAAATCAGAGATGTCCAATGTATGTTCATAGAATTAACGATGACTTACCTTTGTATTGTACTGGTGCTGAATCAATGTTTGTTGTGAAAATAGTCTTTTATCAGCTTTTACCGACATTTTTTAATTAGGAAAAATTAATAAAATCAGTTTTTTGCAATTTTCTAAAAAACTATTGATATTTTGATATAAAGATGTATTAACTACTCCCTATAATATTGCCATGCTGCAAATTTAGAGTGGTCACACAACCTCCTATGTCCGACGGTTCTCGAGATATGGCCCATTTATCTTGAGAAAATTTTATGAAATAGGATAAAATTGTTGGCGGCCATTTTGGAAAGTTCGGCCCCTATGAGAAATGTGACACCAACCTAATTTCATACCTAGACCTATAAACAATGGAATTGTGAAGAGTTTAGCTCTGGACATATTATTGCGTACACCACTACCATGAGCTACTCTAGTATTATGAAAATTTGCAAGTCGCTTTTCTATATTCTCATGTTCAAATTACAGTCAGAGAAATTGAGATGATGTTTTCTCATAATCTAACCACAGGCCATCACAAAACACCCTTTATTTCCCCCTTCCCTCACATGCATGTTTTCACGGGTCTTATGCTAGTTTAGAGAAAACATTCAACCTGCCTGACATGAGTTCATCACAATATTTGACAATGTTTTGAAGTGTTGCCTGCACATCTTCAACATCTTATAATGCCTATTTAAAGTGCTGGATAAAGCTCAAAAGCTCGTGAGAAATTCAGAAGCCCTCAGTGACATCTATATGCTCCAGTTAAGTCAGTTAACCTGGGGGCCCTGATAGGATTTCCTTGTCTATTAATCAGAAATGGCCGTAACCATGATGACAGCAACTGTGACTTGACAGTTTCAGCAGGTGTGAAGAGCTGTGGGCACGGTTGAGAGACAAAGCTGTGATTGACATTGGATTAATTGATTGACTAATGCACTGAACAATTTGCAAGGACTTCCTATGTTTCAGTTTGGCACAGTTGTGTTTTCTCTGTTGCTTAATTATTTTAACAACAGAAACTTACAACACCAAAACAATAACTGTGAATTTGGGGATTTTAAAACACTCCACCATTGGTTAAATGCTTTCATGACCTTTGATGGTCTGATTACTTGGCCCAGATCAGATAAACCAATGAGATGAGACACAGAGGTCATCCAGTGCTTCTGATAGGATCGACAATATCAGGAGTGAGGCACCTTCCATATGTATAGTGACTAGATCTTACCTGAACGGGAGCTGCCCGTGCTTGTACTTAACAAAGCAGACAGCATGCACAAGACACTTCAAAGGGTGCTCACAATGTTTGCACACAGCTTAACATATATGTTTCCATGGATGCTTTTTAATGCAAAAGACCCAGTGGGTCTCTACTGACATTATGGTCTTGAATACTTTCAGGACTCATTTTTTAATTATTGAAGTTTCGTTTTTTATAAAATATAGTGTCTTTATGTCATTTCTGTCAAATTAAATAACAATTTGTTGTTGTGTCACTGTCACGTGTATACAGACAGAAATTACAATACCTTCTTGCTTGAAATATGAATAAAATATCATATCTTGCCTCATGCACGTAAGGGACAAAAATAACTGATCATCTGGATCACAAAAAATCCATTATATATTTTCTTAACCTTGCATAACCACAGCAAAATTAGGCCTATACTGTCAATTCAGGGTCTGAAAGGTTGACAAAATGTGGTCACTGCGTATACATGTATAAAACGGCATCAAAGCACTTACTCAGGCGCACGAATCAAACTCAGTAGGGCTCTTGAAGTGCCCTAAAAATCCACGTGATAAATGTAACTTTAATTTTAAATAGGTAATGACTTGAAGAATTTTGATTCGAATAACAAAAGCTACCTTTCAAGTTGATTTATGATTCCTTATAAAGGTCAAATGTTGGGACACACAAAAGTTTTGTCTCTGTATGGTGTAATTCTCACCACAGGAGGTAAGGGTACATGGAGGTTTTTTAATGTCATTCGCAATAGAAATATAGATATCACAAAGAAATATATAGTACAGAAAGTATATAAGCCTAGATGGCAGAAAATGTTATTCCCTCAAATGGCAAAAAGAAAGTGGTTACCCAAGAAAAAGGCCAGTTCCAAGCAATTCGTTTTTGGAAGATTGCCTCAGGTGTACTTTTCCCCAATGGGATCTTTTCATTAGGCCTCCTCTCACTGACACTTGACCAACAGCCTTTCAAATCAATCCATAACAAATAGTTGAATCAATATCTAAATTGACAACAGAGGCTCTTGTATAACAGGGCCCATATGTCTCAAAGAATTTTCATGCCACTACTATTAGCATCTTTGTCTAATGTGGACCCACAAAAAATAGTTCTAAGAGCTTATAGGCAATTACAGAATCATCTCAAGCAAAAAATTAGAAACATAAATGGCTCAATTTTAACAACTCTTTACAAGTTTGTTGCCAAGTCAAGTATGATTGGTACAGTAAGTTTAAGTTACCTGCTATAGAAACCCCTTCTCAATTTACAGACTTGTCAGGCCAGGCAAAAAATTAATGTAGAAAAAATAAGGTCTTTTGCTTGCACAAATATTATGA
Source organism: Platynereis dumerilii (assembly GCA_026936325.1). Lineage (NCBI taxonomy): Eukaryota > Metazoa > Annelida > Polychaeta > Phyllodocida > Nereididae > Platynereis > Platynereis dumerilii. The sequence continues at coordinate 17,322,990 of JAPTHN010000007.1, forward strand.
TGATTCAAATCCAACTGGATCTTCGTAATTGGACACTTTAATGGCTTTTTGCGAGAGACAGTCGCAACATAAAATTTCTTTGCTGCAGGTTACAGTCCTCGTCATACTTATGTGGAATCTCAAGTTCTTTTCTTGGGTCTGGGAAAACCCATACAAGTTTGACATCACAGCCTCTCAGCCAATGGGCTGCCAGAACAAATATACATAACCTAAGCCATGTGCATGTTTACCAACAAATTGTCAAAGCTTTCTGTTTATACAAACTTCCATCAAGGTTTAAAGTTGTAAGTTAGCAAGTTTGTAGATATTAAAATCAAACAACTCTGTGGGGATTATAACAGTTGTCTACTGTGAATACTCACAAAGCTGCCATTTGATAGGATTAGACTGGTGATTGCTGTGATAAATCATTGGGATCACAAATGTAATGCTTCCTTCAATATATCAATGTTTGAACTGTGATGCGTAGTTTACCGTCAGCCCATTGGCTATCAAGCTGTGATGACGGTGTTGTAGGGGCTATCCCTGATAAAATTCTTACTCTGACACTGTGTTGAAACTGTGACGCTCAGTTCAGGAGGATCGACATTGGCTAGAAGCTGGGGAATCTGACCCAGTTTGAAATGACATCACAGCTTGTAGTTAATTTACATATATTGCAATGCTAGAATAGAGTCATCTCTGACATCACAGTTCAACAGCATAGAAAAGGACTTGAGATTCCATGTAAGTATGACAAGGACTGTAACAATTTTTCAGTGCGTTTGATACTTTTTTGCATTTATTATACTCGAAAATCTAAGTGATTTTGACAAGAAATACAAGTATTACCACTTGTGCAGAAAATTTGATAGATATATTTGTGAAAGATCTAACAATGGCTAAAATATAAAATATCGAAATTTTACTTTTTACACAACAGAAATATCACTTTGTGACAACAACTGATGAGGTGATTAGTTTTCAAAAACAACAACAAACAAATCCAAAAAACGTTAAAAACAATCCAGAAAATTGAAAAATCCGCTGAATAATATTTATTTCCCCCATTTGCAGTGAAATTATGTTTTTTAATAATTTGAAAAAAAGCCATACAAATCAAGAAACATTTTAAAATACTGGTAGTAAACCAAACTCATTAAAGTTATGCAATTATAAACAAAATGTTTATAAATGTCCCATAAAACTTGAAATGTAAAAATAGTTTTACCTTTCTTTCTCTTGGCAGCCGTCTGCGCAGAAATGGTAAGATGAGATAATTGAAAAAGGTGCAGCATCCTATTGCAATATGTACAAAGTGATTTAAAGGCTCTTGGTCAGGCAGGACATAATATCCTATTAAATCCCAAGCTCCCCTCCAGTATGCACAAAGTGCAGGAAATATCACAAAGAAAGATATAAGGCAGTCTGATACTGTCAGCAATGACTCAAAAGTATCCGTTTTCATTTTTCTGCAATGTCCTGGTGTAGGAAGATGGAGTAAGAAAACTGTAATAGTTCTAATCAAGACCTGTGCCTCATCAACTAGGGATAACGCATATGACTGAATATAATGTGCAGGTAGGCATGGCTGTAAAAGCAATATTCTGGGTATTAAATCCTGGCCATTAGAGCGCATGAGGCTGGAGGCACTGAAGCTCGCTGAGTAGTTGTAAATTACTTGGTTGAGTTCAACTCATTCCTGGCTTCATTTTTGAGAATTCTAGTGTCGCAAAGCAATCTCCATCTTATTCTGAAATATGCCGTCTTCAGAGAACCTTTTGTGAACAAAATGTTTAGTGCTATCTCAGCAATGTCCACTTGGAAAAATAATGTGTTCCTTGTCAGAATCAGAATCAGAATCTCTTTTATTGACCTTGCATTAATATCACAGTATTATAAACTATAAAGAAATATAGAACAAGAAAATTCTTTGAAAAAAAAAGAATTACATCTGGCAGACTGTTTAGTTTCGAATATTTTATTTTTACCTTTAGACAGGCAAACACATATTGACACAGTTAGATATTCCATAGAGTATGTAAGTTATAGATCCATGGATAAACACTTCATTTGCAAGGTCATGTCCCTCCTTGCTGTCTGTATTATGATAGGATTAAATTTGAAATTTAACACAAAAATTACACTTCAGCAGAGCCTTCAGTGATTAAGTCTGACACGCCCACAAAGCTGACCAATGATAGATAGATAGATAGATATGGTAAGTGCAGCCCTCTAAGCCCAGTTCTGGGTGCTCACGAGGGTTGATTGATGAGATGGGAGAGAGAGTGGGAGTCCTCAACATGTTACACATTTACCCCATGTGAGGGATCTTTTACTTGCCCAGCATAGACACTGATACAAGGGGCCGCCAATTTAACGTCTCATCCGAACGACATCCAGCTGAGATTTTGCTCATGAAGGTTCACTGAAAATTTGGGTTCCCCACCCGGGGTTCGAACCCATGCAGGCAAAGACCTTCAGCGGAGCAGGCGGGCACCTAAGCCACTTGGCCACCCAGCTGCCATGAACAGGCCTTCAAGCAAATTATGCAAATGAGGCCGGTTTAGAGGTGTGATTCTTACTTGAATAGATAGATCTCTCTGAGACCTTCAAAATGATAGGTCATACATCTCTGAGAAGTGAATAGTTGCTTCGTAAATTGCCAGTAAACTTTTGAAGTGAAGAGGAATCCTGACCGCTGATTGGCCATGACGCTCGTGACGTCAATCTATGATAATATGCGACGCTGTAAGGAATAGTCTAGGGTAGATTCTCTAGGTGAAAAATTATATTAACCATTGGCATTTGAATATTTGCTTTAATATCCACAAACTCAATTAAGTCAGAAACATTCAATTTTACTGTGTAGTGTTGTTTCTTATTAATTTTACTGCTTTTAAGACATGATTACGGTGACTCAAGCGTGGTAGTTTGATCATACAGATTTTTCTAAAATTTTGCACAGGTGGTCTATGGGACTCATACATGTATTCCAAAAATGAAAAATAAAAAAATTTCTACAACTCGTTTGGTTGCCTTGGTAACAGCATGTTTGGCCTGATGACTGCTTAAAAGTTATAAATTGAGTTTTTGGTTATGTACCACAGAATAAAGCATTACATGCATTTGTCACACAAAAATGTCAGAAATGTCTTCCCATGGATGTAAACCAATATATTTGCCACAAATTTGAAGAAAAAGGTTAAAATACTTTTTTCTGTAAGAGCTCAAAGGGCACAAACACACTAATTAATTGCGGATTTTTCATGCATCAATTTTGGCAGTAATCAAATTTTAGGAAAACGATCATACAGATTTTTTTTTAAATTTGCATATATCATAAACAGGTTATTGTCAAACAAATGTCCAAAAATAAAAAAATTTCACCGAGTCATTTTTTAACTGCAGTACCATGACTATGCCAATGTCAATTTAAATAAATAAAGACAATTTTAGACACAGTTGACTGAAATTAGTTGAGAAAATTCTTTTGATAAAGACGAGAAGCTGAAACTTTGAATCAGCATAGAATAGGTGTTACTGCATTCAATAAAAAAATAATTATGCTTCTATCTGCATTAGATCTCATTTAAATAGCAAATTACTGGCTGCCATGCTGTTAAAAAAAAGAGAGCAGAAAATGGTAACGTCACAACTTTTTCAGGGCCTGCAGCAGTGGTGACGCTATGTTGCTAGGCAACCAGGCTGCTCAGAAGTATGTGCAGTGTACCACGGTTGAGTCACCTTAAAACCTTTTTATGTATTACATGTATGTATACTAATACTGTATACATTACATTAATCCTGATCAAGGGTACTCTATGGTAAAGAAGTGAAAGCACCACAATGTGTCTTTTGACTTCCCACATCATTCAGCATTTGCAGTTTTGAGAACAGCACATGTGGTGACGCCTATATTTAAGGAATAACCAATGGTTATGCAAATGGTGAAATATATATTAATTGATTGATTGATTGATCATGTTTATTATGTACATGTCCTTTAATTTTAAAAACTGATACATGTGCACGTTTTCGTACATAAATGATTTTTTTTTTCAAAATTTAGATGCAATACAATGATTATACAACATGTTCTAAAAATGATCAATTACTAATTTCACACATTTATGCAACATATCTATAAATCAACAAATGAATGGAGAAACTAAACTATGTCATGGAAAGCAAGCTGATGGGCATGCAGTTTGCAATGTGTAGGCCGAATCAGATAATATTCTTCTTCTTCTGTTACGCTCTTCCGTCCTTGGACATAGCGCGGCGTACCGCAACCTGCCAAATACTTCTATTTTTAGCTAAATTGTTCATGTTCAAAACATGCATATGTGTAATTATTCTTACCATTACCATTTGCAACTGTAACATTTGCACTTAGCTTATCAAGATCTTTGTCCACTAATTTCAGCCAGGTCTGTTTCAGTCCTCCCCTTGGTTTTTGAACATATTTTCTTGCTTCTCTTGGCGCTCCCTTTGCTGGGGTTTCTTCTTGTAGTCTCAATAAATGTTAATACCACTGTAATCTTCTTTCTTTAACACTCTTACACCATGGATTTAACTCGGTTCTTCGGTATAATTCTTCGTTTGATATCCTATCTTGCCATGTTATTTCTATGATCTTTCGCAGCATTTTCCTTTGAAATACGTCGACGTCATTTTCTATTTGTTTAGTAACTGTCCATAACTCGCAGTTGTATAAAAATATGCTTTCTACGTGACTACGGAAAAGTCTGATTTTAACCTTTTTCAAGACTTTCTTGCTTTCCAAGATTTTCTTCAATTGGTTATAAGCAGCTATGGCTAAAATTTTTCTTCTGTTAATGTCATTTCTTGCGTCTAGAAGGCTTCCTAAATATTTACATTTTTTCCAGCTTTCATCTTCTCCGCTTTTAACTTCATATTCTTCTGTTTTACCATCCTTCACTTGTAAATTTTTCTTTTTTAAAGTGGCTGGGACTGTTTTTCTGATATCTTAAATTCTCTCTTTGTCATTCGTTATCCATGCTGTATCATCTGCGTATTGTTGATCAATCATCAATAGTCTACTGCTGTATTTTGTATATCTGTGATCTTCAATGTGTGTTGGTATCATGATTCCTTGCATTGATTTCAGAGCTTCAGCTAAATATATAATGAAGAAGATTGGACTCTGACAATCACCTTGTGGTACACCCACATTCGTGACAATCTCTTCACCTAAAGTTTTCCCTATTCTGACTCTCAGCTTGACGTCTTCAATCAAAATCTTTATCATGTGCAATTCATCTTCACTTAGTATTTCTTTCAACGTTTTCATCAGTTCAATTCTCCTTACTGTATCGAACCCTTTTGACATGGTCAACATAAGTAGAATAATTTAATAATCTTGCGATGTATCGCCTTTTCTGCTAATATTTTGAAGCTGAAAACTAGTAGTTCTGTGGTACTTTGTCGTTTCTGGTAAGACGCTTGAGTTGATGGTATTTTCTCTACAAACTTGTTTGGACATCTCTTCAACATACATGTCGCCAGAATTTCCCTCAGTATTGATAATAAGATGATTGGCCTAAGATTCCCTATGGGGGACCTGCTTTTTTCCCTGGTTTTTGTAGTGAAATGAGAACACCTTCTTTTTTAATTCCTTTGGATGCATTCCTGCTGTTGCAGCATGATTGTATATCTCAGCTATCTCTTCATATATTTCTTCTGGGCTGTATTTAATTAATTCTCCATACATTTCATCTATAGGATAATATGAGTTACTTCAGTTCAGGTGATTGGCGTTACCATAGCAATAAATAAATAAATGCGTATAATTTATATCTCTTAACTAATGATGAAGCAGTTCACTTTACACTAAAAAGTGTTGTTATTTGAGTTGGGATCTGGCTGTCATTAAGACATTTCCTAACAAATGTTTGGACCATCATCAATTTTCCTGTACCCAAAAAGGAGTCTTTGGACGCCTCCCCTATTATTTTGTTTCCCGTTTCTAATAAATTGAGCCTGAGACTTTTTTGTTTTTATGAACATTTTGCTCTACATGAATCAAGTGCAACATAGTGTTGGGCCTCATATCCATGTTTGCATGAAGAAGCCTCTTATTTTACACTCAAGTTCCTTTTATCTCATAGGGATTTGTAGAGCACATGATCTTCATAGGAGTGTCGTCATCATAGAAGAGTTAAGCCTTTTTTTGCTTGGATGAACTGTTCACTGTTCATATACGTTATTCGATCTTTTAAAGAAGAAGCCAAATGGAAATTAGAGAGTGGCGATCCTTGAGTGACGAATACCAGTATCTTGTCATTGTATCTTCCCCTGTTGATTGAGGGTGCAATTCCTTTGGTAGTTTATCCGAATTATTCACTGGGGCAACTGTAAAAGTTTTCCCATCTAAAACTAACTTGTCATGGGCCAATCTACATTCACCCTTAAACTGGTCGGTTTTCCGGGCTTTGTTAAGAATCGGTCTCAATATCCTTTGCCTGTCTTCTGTTTGGGGTGGCAAGTCCTCTCGAACAAAAAACATTTTGCGGCAACTGAATTCGATTCCTCATAAATATTTTGCCATCACGGTACCTGGCAAAATGACAAAGACCTGGACGATTTTGACCTCTGGTGTAAGGACCAATTCTCACTATTTTATTAAGAGGCATTCAGCTTTTAGCTCTTCTTTCGCACATTTGAGTTCAGAAATTTCTGTTTTCAGAGCAGTTGCCTCCCAATAAGTATAATCAAGACTTCTTTTTAAGTCTTCAAAATGTTCATAAATTTTCTGTATTTTCCTAAATGTAGCCTTGTTCCACTCAAGCTCAGTAGCTTCATCACTAGGCATAGTTATTTTACTACCTTGACCTTGTTTTATCATAAGTCTTTTCAATTCAGGGGAAACTCCCGTGGGATCAGATCCATTTGACAAATGTCTCTTCCGTTCACTTTCTCTTTACCTGAACTCATGTTGATATCCATTCATATGTGGCATTCAATAACATGTAGAATTGACAGTTTATACCACTGTTTGCTTTTTCTGGCCAATCAGAAGGCAGGATTTCGCTCTGATATAATGCATATCACAGCTCATACACCTGACCATGATATTGCATGCTTGGCTGACTACAAGTTGACAAAATTGAAGGAAACACTGAAACAAAACTGACCAACAAAGGATTAAAACTGAACAACACAGACACTGTCAGACAGTAAACAAGGAGGTAGATTGTATCAAGTGTAACTGGTCTCAATAAAAAGGCTATATTCACTCTTTTTTATACCAATATCTGAAATAATGATCAAATTTAAGGTCACTTGATAAAATAGTTCATTTTGGATAGGCAAGCCGCAAAAAAAAATCTCGGAGCAGTAGACCAACAATTTTGGCCAATTTGGCAAGCTCAAAGACTTATTTTTTCTTCTTAATTCGGGGGCTGCCGCCCCCGAACCCCTGCTTCTTCTTATTTCGGGGGCTGTCGCCCCCGAACCCCTGCTACTTGCTTTCTATCATTTTTCTATGAAATTAGTGTATTGTGTTACTTCGATCTATCTATCAATCTTTCTATCTGTCTTTCCATCTATCTTTCTATCTACAAAATTAATGCAGTGTATTATTTATATCTGAGAACAAAGAATTCTGACCTGTTGCCTTCAGGGCTGCCAACCTTCAAATGAACTGAGGAACATGAATGTGCAACAAATACAATGAAATGTTGTCAAACAAGAAGGATTGAAGGCAAACAAAGGGATTTAAATTGATTTGTTTTGTACTTAGTGGTATAAGTTAGATAACACCCTTGTTTGTGACGACATGCAATAATCCTCGGGCTAAAGCCCTCGGATATATTGCATATCGTCACAAACGAGGGCGTTATCTATTACTTGTTCACATTGTAATAGCCAATAACAGCTTTTTGTGGTTTTCACAGTCTCATCCTAACAGCTTCATGCCAAGCATGTATAACTTGTAATCCATTTTTAGCACTGGAATATGGATTGAAATAAAATAACGAGTAATTACCACTCTAAACTTAGAGCTCAATAGGTTCACAAAATTGGCTATCTTTGTGCCCTCTGGAATCCATAACAGAAACTACAATCGAACACAGCTAGCTGGCAGTGTGAGGCTCTAACAGATTTCAGATTCAGCAACTGTTACTTTTCTACGGTGTTGTGGAGTAACTATTTTTTCTGTTGAATTATGTCTAGAATTGAATATTAAATAACTTTTAATCGGCCAGTGTATGCTTAGAATTGTGTTATTGCAGCAAAGTGGTACTTGTTGAGGATTTTTTTTTTGGCGGAATCATGCTTTTCCTGGCCAGGGAATTGTGAGTAGTCCCTGTTTGGCAGCCAGCTAGACAGCCAGAGCACTGCCACTTCTCAGTGTAAGCTTGTTGAGCTTATACCCTGACCACAGCATAACACTATTTTGTGAAGTTGTAACAAAAAGATTAACTCTCTTCCTGTGTGACAGGTAATATAGGTTTCAGATCTCTTAAAGCAATTAAGTTAATGCTTGAGTGTTTCATTGTTGTCTGCTTGTTGTTTCAATTAGTTTCTATGTAGAAAACCATAAACAATCAATTAGTGTTGTCTGTGTCACTGCAGTTTGGCCACAGTGAAAGGCTGACAGTAAGTGCATGTGCACTCATTGATTGTTTGACATTGTTGATTACAATTTGTTTACATCTTGCTGGCAGCTCAGCTGTGCGTATGAGCACAAGTGATGAGGTCCCTCTGCCTGGTTGAATGACCTGACCTATTTGAATATTGATATCTGTGTCACCTGGAGGTCATCCGATTTCTGGCAGACTCTCCAGCTGTGCTATTCGTTTAGAGTCTGTGAGCAGACTGAGTAATTACAGAATTCCAATGAAAAGTCAATAAAGAGATCCACTTCACCTGTTGCAATAATCCAAATGCTTCATTATGACCTGGAAGTAGTCATGTTAATTATCCAAAAATAGGATTGTATAGCCATGTAAAAAACAACAATTCGTTTGCACTGGGTTGGAGGCCTATATTAGCTCTGTAAATTCAAAGTTTTATATTCCTAGTTCATGCTTTTTACACCACAAATCAAATGAGCTTGATTAAAAAAATCTTGAAACTACACAGAGACTGCAATTTCATTAAATCAGATTGCTATCTTAATGTTAGGGGCAAAACTTAGATAAAATATTCAAGCTTCAACAAAAATGATGCTAAATAACTTTAATGGTCTAAAATGGGGATGTTGGTGTATGCAATTAAGGCATCTTCTTTGGAAAATTATTGACCTGAACGTTGCAGGACCTGCACTTTTTCATGTTTATTGCATTAAATACCTAATTAGGAGAGTTAAAAAATGATCAGCACACATTTCATCGTGTAGGAATCTTAATTTTCTCCCGCAGTCTCAAAAGCAGTTTGGTTGGGGATGTTTTGCATTGACCCAATGGTGAAACATCACCCATTTCACTTACAAACAGCAATGTAGCAATATGCATGTCTTCTTTTATTGAGTTGTTCGATGTTCATCCAGCTACATCAACTCATCTTGCCTACACAGAATCTTACATAATACCAGTCCTGTGTGTTCCAAAACTTCCGACCAATTTTTTATACGAACCTTTCTACCCGGGGTAGCTGCATGAAATTTCCACAGACCTAATTTGAGGTAGTTTACTATCCTATTTTGAAAAATAAAATCAAGTAAGTCTAATGACTTTGTATAATAACCTGTTCCTACCACATCTAAATTATGGAATTCTTTGTTGAAAACCAAAAATCAACTCAGTAATAAAATTACAGAAAAAGGCAGTTAGAAATATAGTTAAAGAAAAATATAATGCCAATACTGAACCAATTTTCAAAAAATTGAAGCTATTAAGGGTGGAAGACCTTTGTTCACTTCAAGAACTAAAAATTTTTTAACAAGTTATAGAAAATAGAATTTGACCATTTTACTTTCTTGGAAACCTCTTTGGAAGAAATGCCAGCATCCATCAGCATCATACCAGAAATGCAAATATATTCAAAATTCCAAGATCACAACATGAATTTGCCATAACTGACATAAGGTCACGTGTCGTAATGTCGTACAATTTCAGAAATTCTGCATTTAAATGATGATTACATGTACTTTACAAATATCTATTATGCAATATTATGCACCACTGGAAGGCCTGACTTCTTCTATATCATATTAAGTTTTAAAAAGTCAACTTTATCACAAAATAAGTCTTCTAGCCATCAAAAACCTTAAGAAAACAAGTGATTTTTTGTGTCCCTCGTTACGTCAGATTTGAAAAAATCATCTAGAAAGTGAGTTTTCTTGCCAGCAACAAAAGATATTTTAATCTGGTTTTCTCTGCAGGAGTACCTGATTCCTACTAAAGCTCTTGAAGCTTAAATTTTCTTTCTAACTGTTACAGTGCCTTCTGTAGATCCTTGAATGTGCAGCAACGTGAACCTGTCCCGCTGGCAAAAAAAATTCAACACATTTTCTTAGATTATGTCTGTAACTATTAATATTAAAGCTAGGAAGTTCAAATATAAATCAATTAAATGCTCATAAGTTCTATTTTCAAATACATTTATCAGATTTTGCTTGCAGGTAAAATTCTTTGTGTGCTGCTTGTCTACTTTAGGCTGAACTTTTTGTAACACTTGCAAAAACCCGTAAAATTGGAGAGGGGTTCTAAGTTTAAACCACAAGAACTCCAAGTAGGTGAACCACACCCTGTGGATAAGGCTATTGCCTAAATGCTCATGAGCTATATTTTACTATGGTATAAAATATTGCTATGTTTTCTATCATTTTCTCACTTCTGTGATGCTGTGAACAAGGCTGAACCAAATGTAACACATACATGCTTGAAGCGTACAAGATTTTTCCGTTTAATGTAATGGACTTCCAAAAGGATATAGTGGGGCGGCTTAATGTAATATTTTAGGAGAATCGTGCATTTTGTGATAGACCTACCAAATTTGGCACAGAGGTAGAAATCAACCAAAGTGGCAAAATTAGCTATGGTGTCATTCTTGATTTTGGCTTATATCTCCATGGCAACGGTTTCCATAGCAACCATTAATTTTTTTGTAAATATTTATGATAGAGCTTATATCTCATAAAATATGACATCAGTGTTAAATTTTATGATGGATATGTGTTGCTGAGAAGTATAAGCTGTTTTACTGTGGTTGCCATGGTTACCCTTTTGTTTATTTTTAAGTAATCATTGATGTCTCATGACAACTTGACTGTTTTTGTAATTTTACACTTAGTGAAATCAACTGAAAAAAATACCTTTATAAATGATCAAGCAAAGTATGTACCAATTGTTTGCCATGGTCTTTGCTGTGTATTGATACATGGTATTACCCCCAATGCTCAATAGATACCATAAAGTAACCAATTCATGTTAATGAAGTCTCAAACTTGGGTGGACGTAAATGTCATATCAACTTACTACGGTGTATGATTCAGACATTGCTATACGTAATAGGAAAGTTATTACTGTACCAAATTCACCACAGGGGTAGAAGTCAACAAAAGAAGCAAAAATAGTTATATTATCACATTTGTGTTTGCATTATATATCTCCATAGCAACCATTTTCATTGCAACCATTAAAGTTTCGTAAATCTTTATAATGAAGCATATATTTTGGAAAATTATGACATCTATGTTGAATTGTATTATGAATATGTGTGGCTGAGAAGCATATGTGCAGTTTTACTGTGTTGCCATGGTTACCAATTTGTTTATTTTCAAGAAATCAAGGAAATTTCAAGATATTTTCTCTGCAATTGTAAGTTTTACATGACTTAAATGCAGCAAAATACTTTCATAATGAACAGGCAAGGTATATACTAAATTTTTTGCACCATCTATAGTTATATATTGGTACATAGCCTTATCCCAGATACCCCAGGAGAACCCTAAAGTAGCCTTTTCAAGGCAATGAAAACTCAAAATAGAGTGAACATAAAATGTCATATATTGAGTAGTTATGGTATATGATTCTGACAATGCCATACATTACATGAATGGAAAGTTTTTAATTACTCTACAAATTCAGCACAGCTCAAAAATCAACAAAATAAGCAAAATTAGCTATATCTAGAGTAACTTTTCATTTGAACCAGTGTTGGAGTCGAGGTCAGGACATGCAAGACCGAGACCAAGGAATAAGCACCGGAGACCCGAGACTGAGGCATTGACCCTCCGAGCCCGAGACTGAGGCATCAGCTATTGAGACCGAGACCGAGGCCAGCTGAATAAAAAATCTGCTTGACTGCCAAACTATTTTAGCTTAGTATATTATAGACATTTGGTAATCACTTACAATAAGGCAGCTGGCTATAACAGTGCAATTGAAGATTCACTCATTGCATGACTCTGGTAAAAAAAACTAAAATTCAGACAATAAGGGGGTAATCGTCTCATTTTCATCGGATGGGGCATGGAATTTGTCTCACTTGGATTAAACATAATTTTTTTTATAGGAAACAGCGACTGATTATATATTTGTTTTGAGTGCCTGTCAACCTCAATTATTTACTTCTAAATCAAACATTGTAGACTGAGATAATCCATCCAGCAGAAACATAGGCGTACGGGGGGGGGGGCCACTTCAGCAGAGCCTTCAGTGAATCAGTCAGACACACCCCCAAATCTGGCCAATGAACAGGTATTCACACATGTTATGCAAATGAGGCCGATTTCGCTGGTTGACTCACTTCCGTAAATCGTAGATATGAGATTAATATGGCATTAGATAGGCCTCTCAAAGACCTTCAAAATGATATGCAGTATGTCCCTGTAGCTCCGATAGTTCTCTCACAAATCGGCCGTAAACATTTGAAGTGGACAAGAATCCTGGGCGCTGATTGGCCAAGACGCTCGTGACGTAAATCTATGATAATATGGAGTTTCTGACAGATTCGTCTAGGGTAGATTATCTGGGTGGGGGGGCTACCAAAATTTTGGGAAACAGTAAGATTCGGGCAAAAAGGCTAAAGAATTTGCACAGATGATTAAATAAAAACGACAGGAAATTAATGCTTTCCAGGTAATTTCATTTGAAATGGCATTAAATTTAAATCTTTAAATTCGGGCAAATGTCGCTCGCTCCCCCAAAAATCGTGCGCCCGTTACGCCTATGAGCAGAAATTCATTTCAAGACTGCCATGAAAGAATTAACCTTTCTTGTTGTGGCTGGAAAAAAAATCGATTTTGTAAAAAAAAATCTTCATTACAGGCTTCGCTACATATGACTGTTTGAAAATTATACTACGAAGCTGCAGATAGATACTGTGAGCTGTTGAGTTGCAGGGGTCCAATTTATTAGGCAGTGGCATATTTGTGTTATATCAAAGCTATTTGGAATATTTTTTGAGATAGAGATGAGATTTTGTCAGAAATTTTTCGTCATTCCATTTTGTTGAGTTATGTTTTTAAGTCCGACACTTTGGCGTGTGAAGTTAATGATCATTTACTTAGGTATCCTGTACTAAATGAAGAAAAATCAATAAAACTTCAAATCATTATGGTCAAAATTTACATGAAACAATATTCAGCGTCAGAGCGATGACTTGGAACTTATATTAGATAAACTGAAAGATAATTATACTAAACTGACTGGAAAATTTAGTTTGACTGTTCAAGCAAAATTGTACTTTATTTATTTGGCTGGCCTCAGACTTCTCTCGACACATATCCGAGGCACAAAGGCTCCGAGTCCAAGGCCGAGGCCACTAAAATAGGCCCTGAGGCCGGCCTTGAGGACTACAATACTGATTTGAAACTTTATCAAATGCCCACATAAGAGAAGTCAAGTAGGATAACAATTTACATCTGTTTTATTTGTTTCTTGTCATCCATTGATTTTGCTATGTCTTGGAGCGTGATTATAGTCCAGTCATTCTGCTGATGAACCCAACCACAAATTGTATCGTAATGATTGTAAAGTCAAAGGTCAAAGTAAAACTGGGGGTTTATAGTCTGCTTCAATGCTGATTATTGCAAATTTATTCATGCTCAGCCAACTTTTACTTTTACACAATACCTTCGGCCGACATGCTCACTGATCACTCTTTATCAGTCTCACTCTCCTGGGGGACATGCAGCTGGCAGCCTCACACGGTACCATAACTGATCAATCTTGTACCTTCTCTGCCCATAGCCTACCTTCCATCTAGGTGCAGTAATTCAAGGAGGATCTGCTCTTTTCCTCCCTGCCCTGGCCAGGTTTGAACCCACAATCGTGCGTGTGTGAGTCTGGCATCATACCGACTGAACCATGGGCACCAAATTAGTTATCATAAAAGTACTTTCCAAAAGTCTCCCCATAAAACCGAGCATTGGAACAAGAACTAATAGGTCCGTCTCCATTTGTTGTTGTGAATTTATGTGCAGGTGGTGTCTCCAAGCAATAGGAGCTATCATGGAATCCCCTTTGCCTTTCAACAAGGTGATTGGTGTTGTTGACCAAGCCAAGGAGTCTGAATTAATAAGTTTGTTTGTTGAATGTTTGATGGTTTGGGTCAGCTACACTGTATTGGTTATGTTCTCAAAATAGCAGTTCAACAGAAAAGTGAGTTTTTGTCATACAGATTTTGGGATTATTACATGTTAACAACCAGATTATTAATAACTGTTGGTCACAGGATTTCATTTACTTTGCAAACATACCAGATAATATATCATAGGGTGGGCTTCCCCTAGACAAAAATAGCACTCCCCCCTTATCGCAGTGCCGCCTATCGGTAATACCTGTTGTAATCCTCATATGGAGACAGACCTATTGAGGTTAATCCAAGATGGCAGCATTAAAAATCATGTTTTCTGCAAATAACTTGGAAACTAGTAGGTTTAGGCCCCATATTTTTATGAAACATGAATATAAACTTGGGACAAATTGGATGTTACAGATATTTTGATACCATTCCCATGTTTCTATATGTTATAGTTCTCAATATATGACGTATTCAAATAACTCAACCAAATCTGTGAAGTAACCAAAAAACTTAATTGCTGGTCTTGAATCTTGATTCCTCATACTTGATGATGTTTGTTTCATCCATTGAGGATCCAAAAGGAATACATATTGAGCCATTTCACATCTCAACCAGGATTGTACATGTACCGCTATTCTGTTTTTGTGTGTCGAAGACATACCTTAAAATTGCATTTTGACTGTGCAGGATTCATTTGGGGCAGTGAGGTGAAGCAAAATGCCAATATATACATAACCCAGACAAAGAGCCAACTAAGGCCAACAATTTGATATATGACTTGCTTGCTCATTGTGAAAGTATTGGAGAGCAGTTGAAGAAATCAAGTGGTGTAAAACTTACAAATTCGAAAAAACTTATCTTGAAATATCCATGATTCTTCGAGAATAAACAAATTGGTAACCATGGCAACAATACTAATATAGCACATACTTTTCAGCCACACACATCCATAATCAAATTTAACATTGATGCCTTTTTTTCTGAGATAATTATGCTCTCTTATTAAGTTTATGATGAATTTACTGGTTGCTATGGGAATGGTTGCTATGGAAATTGAGGATGCTAGTTTTGCTTCTTTTGTTAATCTTTACCCCTGTGCTAAATTTGGTGAAAAAAACTTCCTGTCATGCATAGTATAATTGTCTGAATGACGCACCATCATCAATAGGTATGACGTTAACAGCCACCAAAGTTTGAGCCTTCATTGCCATAAAATGGCTGCTTTAGGGTAACTACAGGGTAATGGGGGTAAAACCAGGTACTATTGCTCAGCCAAGACCATAGCAAACAACATGATATATAACTTGCTTGTTCATTGTGAAGGTGTTTTTGTGCAGTTAATTTCTCTAAGTGTAAAACCTACTAATACAGTCAAGTTGTCATGAAACATCCATGATTACTTGTAAATAAACAAATTGGTAACCATGGCAACCACAGTAAAACAGCTCATACTTCTCAGCAACACATATCCATCATCAAATGTAACACTGATGCCATATTTTCTGAGATATGAGCTCTATTATAAACATTTACAAAAAAATTAATGGTTGCTATGGAAACCGTTGCCATGGAGATATAAGCCAAAATCAAGAATGACACCATAGCTAATTTTGATTCTTTAGTTGATTTCTACATATGTGCCAAATTTGGTAGGTCTATCACAAAATGCACAATTTTGCGATAAGCTGCCCCACTAATAAAAAGGGCAGGCCACATCATAAAATGAATAAATAACAATCACATTTGATAATCTTGCTCTCATATAGCCAAAAAAGGAGATACATATGGTTTAAATAAACAGATAGCTCCAGAATGGTATGCTCACATGAGATGTTGATTTCTCATGCACTAGACAATAACTGATATAAGATATATTTGCTACATGTCATGTAAATATCTTATAATATCTTATTTGTAATATAAGAATTTGTTCTCAGGTGTCTTGGTAATGTTTCTAAACATTTTACTTGAGATTTTGACAATAATCAGGCGTCTGGCACAGTTTTAAGCATGATGCCTGAGAAAGTTTTTTTCTCTGTCGCAGTAACATAAATTAATTGAAGTATATAAAGTGTTTTGGAAAAGAGGACACATTTTTTGTTGCTTTGATTAGTAAGACCATCTTCTCAACTAACTTCAGTGAAAATTTCATGGGGGTACAAGGAGTACTTTGTACTTTATAGTGATGTTACTGAAATAAAGTCGTTTTTGAGAAAAATGGCTTTAGAGTTTGAACCTTGCATTGATTTGTATGGTGAATAATATCAAATAATAAGACAAACAGCCCTAATTTTTGTTAAATTACGCTGGTTTTCGGTTTGAATAGGATATTTTATACCTAATTAAGACATTTTTGATGAAAAAAATTTTTGGTCCAAAACTGCCATGTAACGCAAATTGTACGACCTTGCGACACGCGACCATAAGGTTTGTACCACTCGACAGTGAAAATTAGCATTATGTACACCGTTGTACATAAAGTCATGTCCAATGGTTAGGTGCTTCATTCATGGACACTGGAGCGCTGCAGCATGAGATGTGACATCCCAATGGTGTCACCATGGTGACGTCTCTGAACCTCTCTTTGATATCATCAGTAACAATTGTTTCTTTTTTGTGGTAAAGATTTTGTATCAAAAATTAGGGGTGGTGCAAGTGGTGGTTACTGATAAAACCAATTTTTTTTGTTGTAAAAGTGAAGCATCTGAAATAAGACATTTCCTGATTAAATTTTAAATTTTTTTCACACAATTTGGCTCAAAATTTTCATGACTTTCTTTTGATAATAGGGGTTTCATGGTACAAAACAGTTGTATAATGGGTAAACTGTGGGACATGAGATATGTACACCCTTGAATGTCATGTACAACTCGGCCTTACGGCCTCGTTGTACATTGACATTCTCGGGTGTACATATCTTCATGTCCCACATTTACCCATTAGACAACTGTAATATGTGATTACAGTGGCTTTTAATAACTGCCCTCAAATTATCAAAGACAAGTTTCTTCCATAATCTTCATGGTTTTACTAAATATGTGAAGGCATATCTGACTGATAAGTACAAATACTACAGCATTGTCCATCCCAGTTATTCCTGTGACTTATAGCTGGTTTTCCCTTACTTTAGTCACTGTGGGCTATAGTTTCGGGCACTGGAGGAGAAAAGGCTATGGAGGACCGGAATGCTGTCACAGAACCTTTGTCAGATATGCCTTCAAGGAGCATTTTCTTCAAGGGGTCAGGTGTATGAATTAAAGCCTTTATATCATATTATATTTCTTTAGTCAGTTTTTGTCAATCTCACTTATACAAGTGATAGAGCAAGATCTCTCTTCGCCACAATTCATTGGCTTTCTCGATCTCAGTATTACCTGCGCCGCCAAGCTGAACTTCCTGTTTCCATGGCAACCACAGAGTGACTTAAAAATGTCGAAATTGTGCAAAATTTTGGGAATCCATTCCAAAACTGCTGAATTTTATCCTGTAAAAATTCAAAGTTCTATATTGAATAGAAGTGTCCATATAAAAAAAAAGCTGCTTTCTGAACGCACCTCATATAATACCTATGTTGGTCATGCTGTCAAATTCATGATTTTTTTTACAATATTTCGGCTTTATTCAGCTGTCCTCAGGTATGAAAAGATGATGTTTTAGGAAACTGAGAGTTACATTGCCATTTCATACCTGAGTATGTCTGAATAAAGCCGAAATATTGTTTGTTTGTTTGTTTGTTTGTGTTTTACGCCTCTGCAGCACCTTAAGTAGTGGGCTATATCGAGGCAGGCGATCGCCGTATGATGATGAGATGAGAAGACTGTGAGTCTGGTGCATACCCTATTAATTCAGGGATGCCCAGGGTCTTTCAGTTGCCCCAGCATAGAACACTGGATACAACCCGCCTCCATTTAATGTCCTATGGGCTCGGACTAAATGGAGTTCCGGGGTGGGATTCGAACCCACGCCCTCAGAGCCAGTGGTTGTGCAAACAAGCACTCTTAACCATTAGGCCACGGTGGAACTCCCGAAATATTGTAGAAAATCATGAATTTGTTCAGATTGACTTTTACGATTCATTATATTAGGCTAAATTAATCAGTGGAATTAATGGATCATGCTGTCATGCCACTCCTCATTCCCTCAGCATATATGTAGTAGTACCATTGTTTAACATTTCTTCAGGATAGACTACTGTTTAATCCACATTTGAAACAAAGTTATTTGTACATATCCAATTACCTTTATCTGGCAGAGACTTTCACCACCTGACAGGATGGCTTCTTCAGTGCAAGTGTTTTTTCAGGGTGGATGACAGTTTCATAGATCAGGAACAAAACATCATTGCTGCAGCACTGTGTGAACCAAAAATATGGAAGAGTTATGTTGATGACATCATCTGCATCATCAAGAAAGACCAACCAGCAACGGCACAAGAACACATGAACAATGCAGATAGTGCCAGATACTACTTGAAACATCCAATTTACAAGAAAAGAAGAGCAAGATGGACTCATGCCTTTCTTGGAGGCCATGTTCACTAAAAAAGAAGATGGGTCCCTGAAGTCAACAGTATACAGGAAAAAGCCCCGCATGCACAGACTGGTCAGTATCTGCACCCTCGATTCTCACCATGTTCGACATCAAAAGCTAGGAGTGGTGAGAGAAGTACTCTACAGATCTATGTGAGACCATCATCAGTGAAGAAAATGACAAGCAGGAGGAGAAGAAGCATGTCCAACAAGCATTGGAGAAGTGCAGTTACCCAACTTGGAACTTCAAGAAAGACAAGAAAGAAAGATGGAGGGAAGAAAGAAAGCCCAAACACAAAGACATAAGGAAGACAAGAGAGGCTTGGTTGTCATCCCCTACATAGAGGGCCTGTCAGAGAGCGTGGAGAGAACCCTGGAAAAGTAAAACATTACTACAGCAATGATACCACATACAACACTGAGAAGCATCCTTGTACATCCCAAAGATAGGTGCACTCCAGAAGAACAAGGAGAGATTGTATGCAACATTCCTTGCAAGAACCACACATGTCTCAAGGTATACATTAGAGAAACTGGTAGGCTATTCAAAACGAGACTAGAAGAACATAAAGCCGATGTCAACAACAGCATCAATATCCACCAGAAGCCAGAGGAAGATCTCACAAAGTGCCATCCACAAGTCTGCACTAACAGACCATGCAGCCACCGAAAACCATGAAATTGATTGGGACAATGTTAAAATTATGGAGAAAGAATCACAAAGGAGGAGACGCCATGCTAAAGAAGCCATCTGGATCAAGTGAACGGAGGGGGCAATCAACGAAGATGAGGGAAACTATCAGCTTTTTCACCTCTATGAAACTGTCATCCACCCTAGAAAAACACTTGCACTGAAGAAGCCATCCTGTTAGGTGGTGAAAGTCTCTGCCAGATAAAGGTAATTGGATATGTACAAATAACTTTGTTTCAAATATATAGGCCTAGTCACTGTGTACCGTTTGCTCTATGCCAAGCGACCTAGTTAATCATAAAATCTTAAATTTTAGACAAGAATCCAATGTTATTACAATATTACATAGCCAGTGTGCTGTAGGCTATTCATGTATCAGATATCTTGATGCGAAATTTCAAGCTTTAAATATTTAGCAATCATAAGATTTGGTGATTATAGTAATAAATGCACTAAAATTTACTAAAACTGTCTAATCTTCTAGAAAACTTTTAAAACTGATTGATTCCAAATTTTTTATGTGTATTGTGTGTACTATAAGACAGCATACTGGCTATATAATATGGCAAAGTTTGTTGCTAACTCTATGTATGAAAACTGGCAAAATGTAAACAAAGAAAATCCTTAATTGGGTCACTTGGTTGGTACACAGTGTAGTAGTACCATTTCTTTCCCTGGCCTCTCGAGAGCTGGGGGTGCCCACCTTTCTTGAAATGACTGGCCCGTGGTTGTATATGATCTGATAATATATTCCATTTTGATACCAATCTTTGATTTCAAGTAGTTAGTGTTTTGGGTACCTCTAAATGCTGCAACAGAAATGCGTTTCTCATCCTTTCACTTGACACATCAAGGGTAATTTGCCAGTAAATAACAAAACTCATGATACATTGTATTGAATGAAAGTGGTCATTCAAATCTTTTTTTAATAAAGTTAACCGTGAAACGAGATATTATTTGGACTGGCAAGAGATAACCATGAATTTTAGGAAATAGGATTCAAGTGTTTTGAGGGTGTGCAAATCAAACAAATGTGTCACAAGGTATATATGTATAAATAACACACAACTTATTAACCCTGTATTCGATTTGGCGGATTTGCATAGAATCATTAACAGTGATAATTATATAATAACAATGTTTTTCATATATAATACAATACATACATGAAAAATATCATTTTTGTCAAATTTCAGCAGTAGGTATAGCACAGAAAATCACATTTTATGACAGGACTAGGAGCCCAATACAATAATTCAGCACCACAGATTCAATAACATAATCATTAATCAACAACACTGCTTGTAAGTGAAATGGGTGACGTTTTGCCATTGAGTCAATGCTAAACATTCCCACTAAACTGCTTGTGGAAGCATTAGATCTCTTCCAATGAGGTGTAGGCACCCTGTGTCATACATTTTTGAGGTAAATGAGACCTATATGGCAGGCAATTTTCTTTGCTCCACAAACAGTCACATATGGGCCACAGTCTTTGATAGGTTCAAGTAAATGGACAGATATGGTAATTGCACTCCTATTCTTGGCAATCACAAGGATTGATTGACGAGATGGCAGATCAATCCGAGGGATCTTTCACTTGCCTGGCATGGACACGGACACAAGGGGCTGCAATTTTAACGTCTCATCCAGCTGGAATTTTTCTCAAAAGGGTCCACTGAAAATGTTGGGATGCCCCATCCAGGCCAATATTTTCATTGGAGCAGACCTGGACAATAACCACTCTGCCACCAGCTGCACATATATAAGTAAGTGTCACCCCTTCCCATTCAAATTACTTAGCCAGTGTGTTTCACCTACTTATCAAGTACTTTCATATACAACAGTTACTGGAAGTATATATGCAAAAAAAAATAAATAATTGCAGCCACTCATACCTATAATATCCACATTTATGACACGACCTTGTCTAGAGCTCATCGTTTGAGAATCTTTGTTCCAACAAGCAGTTTGGACGGGGATGTTTAGTATTGACCCAATGGCGAAACATCTCCCAAATCACTTACATACAAACAGCACTGTAATTAAGATATTAATACATTTTAGCCCATTTTTTGCACAAAATAATTAACAATGTAAATTAAGTTAACAGATATACAGCCAAATTTTGGCACAACATAAGTTGTTTTTTAAAACAACGTCAATTTTTCAGCATCGCTTGGCATTGTAACTAAGATAACAATCATAGCACCATTTTTAACAAATCCTGCTGAAATGACCTAAATGTCGTATATCAATCATATGTACAAACATTTGATGATCACATGCAAAAGTACTGCTAATAATGTAACTGAGTTTCTGTGCATTTTTAAATGCAACTCTTCAAGTACCATACCAACGTTTCTTCAAGTGCATGTTAAATTAACCTGGAAGGAAAGCTACCAAGTGCAATCACGCAATCAAGAATACGAGAGACATTGGATCTCTTTTTTGGCCTTTGCTATAGTTCTTTCAAGCTGAGCTAGTGCATACTGTAGTGACTCATCCATAAGTTATAAAAATGCACTTATTAGGATCAGATCTAAGAGAAACATATAATTATATAGTTGTCAGACCTAACAGAAGAATTTCTTCTTCTTCTTCTTGTCTTCCATAAATTGCACGTTTTGATCAGGATGCCTTTTTACTGGTTTCGGTTTTTCTTCCCAGGGGTCATCATACTCCAGATGCGAGAACCTGGGCGTGGGCACATTGCGTAATAAACTACTCTTTGGATTATTTTGCTGATCTTGATTCTCCTCATTTAATTCATTGTCATTTTCTGGAGGATTAACGGGGTCATATTTGTAAGTCCGTGGAATAGAACGGTTGACAAAGTAGTCCGGAGCACTGATGTATCCATCTGCCACTTCCTCTGTGTTGTGCTCATTCAGCACCAAAGAGTTCCTGTCATTCAAAGGCTCAGACACTTCCTTGAAGTCTTTCATTTCTCTTTTACCCTCCAGAAGTTCCTGCAATTACATGAAACATTTAGAAGAAAAAGGTTTTTATGGAATATGGCAACTGGTAGGTTCAGTTCAATAAATGTTGACCATACTGTAGCCAGTCAAAATGCTCAAATTTTATTGCGATAGAACAAAGAAGTGTGGATGTGTAACGATTGCAATGTGTGAAGAACCTCGAAGAGCACTGGTACATCATTGAGAATCTAATGCTCCAAATCTTTCTTCTTGGTGTATTGAAGAAGCTTTAAAATGAAATTGTGCAAATAATTTTTTAAAACGTTCTAAATTTAACATTGGCAGCACACGATTGGTGTTGCCAAAACTGCCCCGGTTAGCCGTTTGTCCCCGATTGACTGCCGATTTTGCCTTCGGCACCGAAGGCAGATGCCGACTTGCCGATCTGAAAAGTCAGGTCAAAGCGGTGAAGCCGAATCAGAAGTGACGAAAATGACGTCACGCAATGTTGAAATATTGGGATTTCCTGGGATTCCCTCAGTTCATACACATTTCGGGAGGTGGCGCCATGGACAAATGGTGCATCCACCAGGAATTTGCTGAATGCACGCGATTGCGGTCGGCAAACCGGCGACATCGGCAACAGCCGACGGCCAAAATTGGCATTTCAATCGTGTGCTGCCATTAACAATCCTGTCATTCGACTGATCCTTCCTGTTCTGTGTCAAGAACTTTGATCGAATAAAAGTTTTGTCTGAGAGCGTTAGTCTCCATAGTCTGCTCGTTTGTTACCAAGAGTCTGAGGCTATATCTGGAAGTCATAATAACTGCTTTGACTATGTCTACTTCAGAGCTTTACTGTGTGTGGTCTCTGCAAGGGTCCTGCACCCTTGTTATCATAATAGACTGTAAAATGAACTGTGAACCCCATTGTCATCCAGCTGTATAGCAAACCCTTTCTTGTGTTTCCTGTCTACCCAAACACCTGGATAATTGATCCACCTGCCCTGCAAATGTGAATCTTGTTCTTGGTATGAGATAACATGAAAAAATACACACCTGTCTCCTCTTGAGTTTGTCTTCAAAACAAATGCGCAGGTATTTGACAGGAAAGAAGGCTCCTCCGTCAGACTCAATGCCATCCTCGCCAACTCCCCATCCTCCAACCAAGCTGTACGACTGCAGGAGAAGGAACATGACCATTCCACAGATGTGGTTGACCCAGCCACCTACAAACTTGTCTTTGATCAAGTATTCCACATTCAAGTTCCACCCCCCTCTCCACAACGAACTCAAAACTGCAAAAACGTAGAGGTACACAGTTCCTTCCCAAGCATATTTTGCGTTAAGACGACCTGTCTTCTCAAAGTGCCTGGAAACACTACCCAGAGGGCGCTGCAGTAAAAACAACAAAGACGTGCCCAGGGTCCCTGCTGCGAAGTTGACAACATTTGACATCTCCTTATCTGTAGGAAATAGAAGAGCATCCCAAACACACCAAACACACCTCCAGCTGAAGATGGCCATTGCATTGACCACTATGGCACTGAAGAAACAGTCCAGGGCGTACAGGAAGGGTTTTGAGGGCTGAAATGAAGAACAGTAAGTTACATTAAATCAAAAATATGAAACCAACATCAGAAACTAGCCGGTGATTTTTATACTTTTTACTGAAATTTTATTTCCAAAGGTAAAACAAGGATATACGAGTATTCGTACAGATAAATTTATTATAACGAGGATAAGACCCGACCGTAAAAGACATGAAAGGGGAGGGAGGAATGTGGAAAACAGCACTTAAATTTCATTGACTGTAATAACACACTCCAAACCCAGCTGAGGACCTTGTGTGTAGTGTAGGCAAGCTGCTTACAAGTTTTCATACCTGAGCAATCAGTAATTTGGCAGGAGTAGCATCAGGCGTCCATGAATTAATAGTATGATGATTTAGAGATTTTTAAATCTGCACATGCCTGACAAAGTTGTCCAAATATATAATATTATTTTTGCCAGGCATTATGCATTGCCTGATATTTGACTCAATGACTCAAGTCGGGTTCACTTTTTCTGCTGTTATTTTTAAGATGCAGTGACCTTCAAGCAACGGTAGGTAGGGAAGATGCTGAGCTCTCTTCACACGCCACATCAAATTATTGCACCATATGAATTGATCTCCTACTCTTTGTCTGGCAATTCCCAGCCAGGATCATATATGTATTCCTGTATGTCTGGAAAGTAGGTATAGGCTACAATATCAATGTATTCATGCTGCTGGCTCTGAAGGTAATTGTTATAAATGTATGAGCAGCTGCCACTGGCAGACATGATGATGCTATGGGACTAAGAGTCCACACCAAGTTGCTTCCTGTTCCCCAGAATATAGTGCAGGGTATTTTACTTGCATCAACAAAGAACACTGAGTGCTCCCTCACTGTAAAATTTGAAGCTTAAATGATTGAGTGACGTGGTTGCACAATTTGTTTGAGCTTACACAGCAAGTTGTTTTTTAAGTTACGATAATCTGTCCGTTATCATAAGCTGTGGCACCTTTCAAAGGAATTATGCAACCATCTCACTCAATCATTTAAGCTGGCTTAGCTGAGTCAAAATTCAAATTTTACAGTGTTCTGGGTGTATTAGACGACACAGAAATCTTGGGTAACCAACACTCTTGTGTGTACTAACTAAACTGGCCAAAGGTTGAAATGTCGTTACATTATATGGGTGGCTTAACATATGAATTTATAACTTGTGGAGTTAGTGGAGCTTCATATGCAGCTAGCTATTACTTAAGATTACATAAAAGTCCTTTGTATTAAAATCCATACATCAAACTAATGTGAAACCAAGCCATGTACAGCAGTAGTCCTGTGCAGTATAATTATCAAACCTCAAGATGTTTTTTCTTCCATTTTTTCCTTTCCTTTGTGGAAATAGATTGAAGTCCCAATTTCCATGTGTAAAAAGTTAGAGTCTGACACGAGAGAGACAATAAATAATAAATCCGTTATCTGATTTCTTTTAAGACATAATAGAAAGAATCAGACATTATTTAACTTGTTCGAGAGCAAAGCATACGGGTCCTCCAAAAAGTTGTAGGTCTTTTCAAATTTGACGGTGTTTCCAATGATTACCAAATTTTCATAGTTTTAATTTTTTAAGACTACCCTGTAACCTATATTTATGAATTTTCCCTCATCGTGTAAACGTGGGCATATATATTGAAACTTCAGATTAATCAACAACTACAACTGAGATGATGCGTACGTCCCTTTCACCTTCATTCTGCATTATGACAATTTGCAAAACACTGCTGAAACGGTCAAAATTCAATTAACGCTCCAGGTGATTTGTATTAAAAAAATGATAATGAAAGACTTAATCAAGGTGACTCAAGTATGGTAGTTTGATCATACAGATTTTTCTAAAATTTTGCACAGGTACTCTATGGGACCCATACATTCCCAAACTGAAAAACAAAAAAAATTTCACCGACTCGTTTGGTTGCCATGGTAACAGCATGTTTGGCCTGATGACTGCTTAAAGTCATAAATTGAGTTTTTGGTTATGTACCACAGAATAAAGCATTACATGCATTTGTCACACAAAAACGTCAGAAATGTCTTCCCATGGATGTACACCAATACACTTGCCACAAATTTGAAAAAAAAAGGTTAAAATAATTTTTTCTGTAAGAGCTCAAAGGGCACCAACACACTAATTAATTTCAGATTTTGCATGCATAAATTTTGGCAGTAATCAAATTTTAGGAAAACGATCATATAGATTTTTTTTTAAATTTGCATATATCATAAACAAGTTATTGTCAAACAAATGGCAAAAAATTAAAGAATTTCACTGAGTAATTTTTTTACTGCAGTACCATGACTGTGCTAATGTCAATTTAAAGAAATAAAGACAATTTTAGACACAGTTGACCGAAAATAACTGAGAAAATTCTTTGGATAAAGATGAGAAGCTGAAAGTTTGAACTAGCATAGAGTAGGTGTTACTGCATTCACTAAAAAATAAAAATGCTAGGCAACCAGGCTGCTCAGAAGTATGTGCAGTGTACCACGCTTGAGTCACCTTAACAGTCAAGGATGTTCCAGTGATTAACGTAATTGGGAAAAGCAATGATGTCAATATAGTCCTATCTTTTATGTTGAAATGGGCAGTCATTTCTAGACATTTGACCTCATTGTGAGGGAGGGTACAGGTCAAGGGTGAACATTCAGGGAAGGATACAAATTCAGCCATGACGTAACCTTTTTATCCCACGACTTTCTCTTTCCTTAATTTTTCAGCTTTTTTTAATTGTTGGGCAATTCCGTAAAGTCTTATTCACAGATTTGACACTTTAGCAGCTTGTGTAGCCCTACCATTAAACCTCAGGTATTTTATTGTTATCCAGGCATGAGGGCAGGTAATAGGGGTATCAGACAAGCCACCAACCAAAGCTCCAATTGTAACAGGAGCTACAAAGCAAATATCATGGTGTCAGACGTGCATCACACGGTGTATGTCCGACACCATGATATTTTGCCATAGCTCGACTCCTGTTACACTTGGAGCTTTGGTTGATGGCTTGTCTGATACCCCTATTACCTGCCCTCATGCCTGGATAACAATGAAATAGCTAAGCTATAATGGTAGGGCTAAACAAGCTGCCAAAGTGTCAAATCTGTGAATAAGACTTTACTTAATTGCCCTGTTGTCAATTATTAAGTAATACCGAGCCAGCAACATGTCTAAACATTTTGTTTACTTCTGGACAGGATTGACTGATATTGATACTATCAAACAAGGAAGGATATTGCTTCATTGGGCAAGACAGGGAAGGACATCATAATACATCTTCCTGATTGGCTGCACCAGTGAACCTTGTATCCTTCCCTGAAAAATTTGTATCCTTCCCTGGTTCTGTGACATTAGGGGAAATTTCTGATATTTTTGATAACTCAACAGGGTAGGATAACATCATAGGTGTGGGATAATATGCAATATGGAATTTTTTATTTTTTGGAATTTTATTTTCAGAATTTTTAAAGGTAATTTTTATATTTTATTTGGCTTTTTTTTGGAAAGTTTGTTTCCAGAGAGGTCAATGACACATGTGATACTGACTGATCAGTCAATAACATATCCCATATTGACCTGCCTGTGGTGAACATCACAATATGCAGTTGGCTTGTTGGCCAATAAGGAGGCTTGTTACACTAGGGTCTTTGAACAACATGAAGTATAACATGTCAAGTATAGAGATATCTTCTCACTGGGGCCATTTTGGAGCATTTCAGTAATCACTCAGATTTCCACACCTGTAGCCAAAAACATCAAGCCTAAAATGTATAGGAATAGATTACTTACAGGTACTTTGAATCTGTTGTCTGCCACAAGTAAACTAGGGCTGGTGTCTACAGTCACCATGAAGGGAGGCCACATTGTTGCCCTAGCAACTCTGAGCACAGACATCAGAAAGAGGTCCAGTATGAGAGCCAGGAGGGCCCACTGCCATGTCCTGGGGATGAAGTGATCAGCCAAACTCCAGCAGCCTCTCCACAGAAACATGTACTCCAGGCCTTGGATTGCCATGAACAGTCTGGTCACCACAAAGTACAACACCTAAAAAAGTAAAATCATTTTTTGATAATAACCCAATTAAAGGATTACAAATTTAATGATCATGTGCAGTGTGCCTAATTTTAATAATCTTTATTCATTGAATAATTAATAGAAAATACAATACGGATGCAAATGGTTCTGATGATTTTAATGACAAGCAGCAGTTGGTACTGAGAAAAGCAGATGGGGTGTAGTTATATACCCCATTTTAAAACCACCTGGTGGCAGTCCCAAAAAGCTTTTCCATTTTAGTACTTGATACTCTTTCACCTCTGTGCATACTTTACCTTTAGTTATTTCTGTATACATTTTATGAATACTTCCAATCATTTTTTGAGCCCAGTTATATCCTCACACCGACAAGACGAAACCTGATACTTCAGCTTATTTTTTCAACTTTGGCATTTTAATTTCTTCACATACCTACTTGCAGTTTGAGGAAAGTGTGAACCATATACTTAATTTGTTTCACTTACTAAAACTACTGAAAAAAAAATTCAGCATTATCTCTGCTCCAGATAGTCATAAAATTTCTATCCAACACGTCCAAAGCAGCAATAAATTTGTATAGGGTAAGGTGGGGGAAATCTGGCCCCCTTTTGACATATAACAATTTCTGTAGTTCTCATATTTGTGAAAATCATACATTTTAATTTTTGGGATGATGGATTACAGTCATCTAAACACATCAGGAAACTTACATGTTTTATCTGTGGCATACACAATATTCCATGAAACCCATAGGCGTACGGGACGCGCGATTTTTGGGGGGGCAAGCGACATTTGCCCGAATTTCACGATCTAAATTTAATACCATTTCAAATGAAATAGCCTGGAAATCACTAATTTTCAATATTTTTCACCTAATCATCTGCCCAAATGTTTTAGCCTCTTTGCCCGAATCTCCCAAACTTTTGAGGGAGGCGATCGCCCCCCCTGCCCCCCCCCCTCCCATACGCCTATGATTGAAACCTGACACAATTCGCAAAGTCAACTCATTCGAATCCTAATCACCATCAACTGATGTTTCAATGGTGTAAAATAGCACCTTGCAACGAAAATTTTATGTTCAGACGCTTTTAACATCAGAATCAGAGGGGCCGGATTTGCCCCATCAACAAGGGCCGGAATTGCCCTGACCATCAGCAAAACACGAGTATGTCATTTTGTAAATATGTGTCATATTAATAGCTGAAATCTCTTGCACATGCTGAGCTATTGATTAAACGTTGCTTTTCGTGACACTAAGTAATGTGTTTCAATAAAACTTAATTGTGAAACACCTCAGTTTTGAAAGTTTCAATTGCACAATGAAATTGCTCAGTCATGAGATGCGTGTCTTCTTTCCCAGGTGTAGTCCAAATGAAAGTATTTTTATTATTCTGTAAACTCCAAGTACAGTAGCAATGACTTTTTTGGAAAATATTCATTGTCAATCAAATTTAGGGCCATGAGAAAACATTTAAGCCTCAAGGGGCCTGATTTTCCCCGGGGCCGGAATTACCCCCACCTTACCCTATTAGAAGTTGGGTTAAATGTGTTTTTGCTACAGCTGAGGAACTGATAATAGGGCCAACATGGCCCAACAAGTAGTATTTTTTTCTATCCAACATGTCCAAAGTAAACATCAGAATTATAAATTGGCACACTAAGAATATTTTTGTCAGATCGCTGAGTCATTGGTCACAATTAGTCACATGTTTTATTAATTAATCAATTTATTAACTTATTTCGTAAATTTTGGCTGAACTTTGTCAATCACAGGAGGAACCACACGTTCTACATTGCCTTTGTATGCGGATTGTTCTCCCGGTGATTCCAAAAACCTGTACACTTTAAAAAATGTCAGGACAAAATTGGTTTTTTAGATTCAAGATGGTCTTTTGAAAAACCAAATTTCAATGCAAAACCAACATGGATTTTAAAAAATATCCATGTTGGTTTTTTGCATTGAAATTTGGTTTTTCAAAAAACCATTTTGAATCTAAAAAAACAATTTTGTCTGAAATTTTTTAGAGTGTATGTCATCGCCTGCAAAGAGGCAATTGAAGACCTTTCGCTCCAGAAACTTTCACTAAATCCCTGGATATTAGAAGACAAATGAAATTGAAAGTATTTTCAGTGGATATCATGAACATGGCTATCTGTCTGGTTTAAAAAATTAGCAGTCATTGATACACCAACCTAGATTTATGAGGCAATTAGAATGAATCAGTGTCTCGTGTTGACCATCTGACACTTTCAAATAATTGGAGATCCCTGCGCAGAAAGGCATCTCTTAATTTAGTATTTCTTGGGTGATGACCACGTTGCAGTAATTAACTGTCACTTGGGGTCAAAAGATGAAGTGCTGTAACTCCCAATTAAATATTGTATCTCAGGTTCAGATGAATTAAATTAATTAAATTAATATATTGACCATCTTATAACTAAAGTTATTCGTTACTGTAATTTGACAACCCACGACTAATGTCAATTGACGAACTTTTTAACTTAGTTTTCAAGGAGTTTAGTCATACAACTATAACTTAGTAAATTTTCACCTTTTGGCTGACTAATTAACCACCTAAGTAAATATACTAAATTTTGACTAACTTTAGTTAGTCATGTCTCAGCGATTTTGACATTGTCACTTTGCTAACTTGATTTGTCATTTTGAGTACCCAATCCGGTCAAAAAGATTTTCAGACTTTTCAGTGCAATGTACACACATGATCAAAATGATGGAATGATTTTGATTTTCAAGGTGTCAGAACTTCAAAGTTCTAAAATTGGTGATTGAACGTGAGGAATGCAAAGATTTGTTCCTCGGACATTAGATTTACGTTTAAATGATATTATAAAACATTTTTGGTGGCTGAGAATTGTTTGAAAATTTTCTTTGGGTGACCTGCAAAATTGATCATTTTTAGTAAAAAATCATCAAAAAATGCATCATGGCTCAACAACATAGACACAAAATTTCAACATAATCAAAAAACGCCACCTTAATCTTCAGGTGTACAACCAAAAAACATTACATTTTCATGTTAAATGCCATAAGCAATGACCTTCACTTCACTTCACTTGACATGGATTCCGCCAACCTGTTTTTAGCTTCTTATTGACCAATATGGCCATTCTTTAGTGAAAGTCTCTTGCTCCTGGTCTGGATCAGTTGGCTGAACCTCCATCTTGTGTGTAATATGGTCCAAGATGTCCCTATAGTGTTATTTAGGCTCAAGTCTGGTGAAGTTGCCAATAACGGCAAATTCTCAATACTCAATTTTCCTGGTTTTGAAGGATTTGTTGTGCCCTACAAGCTTACACATGAATGACATGTTTCGGTACCATTTCCTCTTTAACAAACTTAATAGGAGATAGCTGGGAAGTTTCTATTCTGCACAATCCGACACAAATTTCCGTCATAATAGATGACACACCAAACAGGCACTGAACCACCACCCTGAGCCCTTGTGGCCATGAGGCAGTATTCGGACAGTATCTGGCCACCCTCCCATCACATAAAAATCTCTGCATCAGCTCTGTGATATAATGACTGAGATGGAATTTACTAGAAAAATATTCCGGTATTTTTGTCAAGAGTGTACGCTTTTTGGAAGAGAAAATGGTACCTCAGTGTAGAGAACACTCCAGTTAAAACATTTTATTCCTTTGTGACTATGCTCATGTTTGAAGGTCATCATGAATCCTTCAAAACCAGGGAAATTGAGAATATTGAGAATTTGCCATCATTGGCAACTTTACCAGACTTGAGCCTCAATAACACTATAGGGACATCTTGGACCATATTACACACAAGATGGAGGTTCAGCCAACTGATCTGGACCAGGCACAAGTGACTTTCACTAAAGAATGGCCTTACTGGTCAATAAGAAGCTAAGAAGCTAAAAACAGGTTGGCAGAATCTGTGTCAAGTCAAGTGAAGACAGAGGTAAATGCGTGTGGCATTCAACATGATATTGTGATGTATTTTGGTTGTTCACATCAAGAGTAAGTTGGCATTTCTTGTATATTGAAATTGTGTGTTTATGTTGTTGAGCCATGATGCAATTTTGATTTTTACTAAAAATGGTCAATTTTTCCAGGTCACCCAAAGAAAACATTCAAATATTAAATTCTCAGCCACTGAAAATGATTTATAATATCATTTGTACATAAATGTAATGTCTGAGGAAAAATCTTTGCAATTCCTCACACTCAATCACCAATTCTTAAACTTTGAAGTTCTGACACCTTGAAAATCCAAATTATTCCATCATTTTGATCATGAGTGTAGTGCAACGGCGTTCCAACAAGAATGATATCACATCCAGTTTCCTGCAACAATGTTCATCAGAAAAAGTTGATATCCGGACAAAAAGAAAGTTCCACTTAAATAAAATTCCAAATGCAAAGAAATTAAAGCTTCTAGTGGAACAGTTCACCCAAAAGAAACCATATCTAGACAATTACTTTTTCCAACCATTCTCCACAAAGGAAATCTAAGTAATTGGATACTAGGTTACTGACAATAGTCTGACTGTTAGTTGCAACTTATCAAGAAATTTTTTTTTGTGAATTTGTAATAGGCTTTGCTCTACAGCCTTTTAATTGTATTCTCTTGCGTTAAAAGAAAAAGGGCCAGGAATACAATATATTCGTGCAGCGAAACTGTTTCGCAAGTGAACTCACCACAAGGGGTGGCAACTAAAATCTGTGCAATGATTGTCTCAACATCAAGTGTCCATAAAAAGAAATTAGGTCAAATGGACCCATCTTCTTATCATTGATTTAGCTTCGTATTAAGATAACATGTCATAATCATTTTCAAATCTGTTTCAAAATCTCAATAATAGGCCTACCCCCTGCACAAATAATTTTGATGGAATAGTTCATAATTAGCCTTGAAAAACTAAATTCCTAAGCATTTCAAAGGGCCTATCCTAAGGCAGCAGTTCATTAGAAACGTGTGCTCAGCTGTAGATTAGAATCATATAGATTTGGGGATCATAACTTTTTAACAACTATGCAAACAAACCAGATAATTTGTCATCAGGTGGGCTTGCCTAAAGACACAAATAGTCTACCCCCTCATCATCATGCCACCAACCTATAATCACTATCATAATCCCCAAATGGATAAGCGTGACATTATTGCAGATGGACCGTCGTGCCCACCATCAAATCTTGCCCGGTCTTCTCCAATTCAGAGTGAAGAGACCACAAAGGAATCAGATTATTTGACCAAATTTGGGTTTGAATATGAGTGGGCCAGATCTTCCCAAAAATAAAAGCAGTCCAGATTTGTCGCAATACTTATAGCGTCTTTATGAAACAAAAGCAGAAGCAACAAAATAATATGTAAATGGCACTGCCATGAAATTCGCGCAGCACTTTAGTGTTACCATAACTTTCATGTTTATTTCATATTCAATGTATGAAAGGCAGTTATGTAACTGTTTCAGAAAATTAGAAAGACAGATAACATGGAAAGACAGAGAAAAATGTAGAATAGCAAGATAAACTAGACAAAGAATATAATAGATAAATAGATAGATAAATAGAGAGATAAATAGATAGACAGATAGATAGATATATTGACAGACAGATAGATAGATAAATTGATAGATAGATATATATTAAATAGATAAATAAGATTGATAGATAATCAGCTAAATGGTAAAAAGGCAGACAGCACTGAAAGCTGCCTTAGTCATGTCTATGTTAGATTGTTGATATTACATAATAGTATTAATATATAGTAATACAAAAATAATAACATTGCATGTAGATTAACTATTCACTGTTACATAATCATCAGTTTATAAAGATTAAAGTTGAATCACACAGGATACAGCTACTCCACCTATTGTACTCCACAGTTCAACAAAAATGTCCCAGCTGGTGGCTCCCCCGCTTGGTCAAATTGTTCATATGCATTGGAAAAGCCACAGATTTTTGAAGACAGAGGTAGGCTCACTCGAAGGCTGCTGGCTCAGCCAGGAATAATGGCACTAAACTATAAATGCATAAATTTTGGGTCGATATATAGGCCTATAATCCAATCCAACTTTCATCAAAATCGGAGAAGGAATCTTTGAGATATTCAAGTTTATTTTAAGGGGGACTAATTTTTGTTGAACTGTTTTTCATAATTTTCTCATATTGTACACCACATAACTCTCAAAAAACATCGGTAACCCCCCTTCAAAGACTTGTTTTTCAATAAAGTGTATGTTCAGCTATATTCCTGTAATTTTTCATAAATATCTCATGGATATTGTTCGAGTGATGCTGCTTTTCGTTATAAATCCCACATGTTTTTAGTATTTTACTGTATGTTTTAATGTAATGACATAAGATTTTGAAAAGATCATAGTTCGAAAAGTATGTTGGATAACCTGCCTTTTTTTTTAACGTTGGAAAGCTTTCATTTTGAAGAACTTTTTGGCAAAGTTTCATGAATATCTCATGGATTTTAGATTTCTTGCCAAGTGTGGGATTCAACTTTAAGTAACTTTAATTTTGTTATGTTTTCTTGTTGTCTGATTGAAATTAAATGAATCACATGTTGATAATTTGATTTAGCTTGTCAACACTAATAATTAGCTATTCCATAAAAATTATTGGTACAGGATATATTACTAGAGAAAATTGAATTTTTAAGACACTTTTGAAGACGACTATGTTATGTTTTGTTGAATACGAAACTAAATTGTTGATAAGAAGCTGGACCCACTTGACCTAATTCCCTGCTGTGGACTGTTGACGTTGAGACAAACACTGCACAGATTTTTGAGTCTTCTCTTGCACTCAATTCGCTTCGCTCAACGGCCTTCGGCCGTTTCGCTGCGCGAATATAATTTACCCCCGGGAAACATACTTATTTAAAAAAACAATGTTGTTTGTTGGTGATTAGTGATCAATAGCAGCTGGGTGGCTGAGTGCTTAAGGTGCCCACCTGCTCAACTGATGGTCTTTTCCTGCATGGGTTCGAACCCCGGGAGGAGAACCCGAAATTTTCAATGTACCTTCATGAGCAAAATCCCAGCTGGTTGTCTTTTGGATGAAACATTGAATTGGTGGCCCCCTGTATCAGTGTCTATGCTGGGCAAGTAAAAGATCCCTCACTTGGGGAAATGTGTAACATGTTGAGGACTCCCGGTCTCTCTTTCATCTCATCAATCAACCCTCGTGAACGCCCAGAACAGGGCTTGGAGGGCTGCACTTGCCATATCTATCTATCTATCTGTCAATATTAATCTTTTTAGTCTCGACTCGGGTGCGATAAAAAGTTTTATTAGTTCAGAATTTGATGGATAGAAGTCTGCATATACTTTGGTGGATTAAATGGACAGCCTGGTGGCTATGCATTTGTGCACTGTAGTGTACATTGTTGATATTAAAGTGCAGAAAAGAGGATTTGTTCAGCTGATAGAACATTAAATAGTCTGTTTACATTTACTGGGCATTTAACTTGTATAATATGCAATTCGATTAATTTGTGTGGAGTTGCACAATTTTAAAAGTTCACTGACTCTATCCATACAATAATAATATAACAATATCAGGTTAATTTATGGTTCAAGTTTATGGAGTCCAATAAATACTTTTAGGCATTTTGTGAATTGTAAGTTACCTGGCTTCATCACCACCTAACCACCTCTGTTATAGGCAAATGAAAGAAAGCATAGATGGTTATCTTTGAGAAACTTTGAATAATGTTTGCAAACTTGGTCATGGATGGCTTGGGACATTAATCTTAACTTTGTATCTATATAGATCTACAAGAAAAGCATTCAAGCAAAACTATAACACAAACAAAGAGGCATTTGATCTGTGTTGCTCAATAAATATGTAAGTGTAAAAACAATGTATGCTGAGCTGATACTATGTTTGCTCATATTTCTGCATCAGATATTACACATATACATTGTCTGAGAGATTTATAGTTCATTCGTGGTGCACAATTCTGTATGAATATAAATCTGACACAATTTCAGAGTATGATATTCATAATCTTGTATGGATTTGAATCAAATTGGAGCAATGATTCAATCAATATCAGACATATGGAAGCACATTCCTATGCCAAATCTTTGCATGTAGTTTTATAATATGCACCTATGTCCAGAAGCTAGACCTATATAATCAAGAAACATTTTAATCATTTAATTATTTAAATGTCTTACATGTAAAGACAGCAAAGACATTACAATTTAATGAGACTAATAACTGCAAAATAAAACTGCTAAATTGCATTAAATAACATATTTGTCTAAAAAATGTAATCACATGTAATCGAATAATAATTAAGTCAAAGTTGTATTGCTGACTAAAACTTGCACAGTAAGAAAATTGCTTGCATTTCAAAAATTGGCCGTATATATACATATTTATGCTGATTATGTATTATTGATTTTGACATGAACCTTTCTGAATGAAATATAGCTTATAAATGTGTATTAAGAAACTTTAAAATAAGCAGGATTGGCTCACCTTTCTGTCCCTGGGTAGTCTCTTGTCTAGAACAGGTAAGAGGAGGTAGTTGAAGAAAGTGCAGCATCCTATTCCAGCATGTACAAAGTGGTTGAGTGGTATTTGGCCAGGCAGGACATAATATCCAATCAAGTCCCAAGATCCCCTCCAGTATAAGCAAACCGCAGGGAAGAATACGAAGAAAGCCAAGAGGCTGTCCAAAACAGTCAGCAACGATTCAAAAATATCCATTGTGAAGATGCTACAGTTTCTTGCAATTGTTTCTTACAAGTGTTTCTTACAATTGTTGAGGCTGCAGGTGTGAAGATGTAGAAACAATTGTACTAGTGGTAGTATGTCTTGTCAAGATGCTGGCTTCATCAAGTGAGGAGTACACATCAGATCATACATCATGGTTAACAATATGACCCCATGTGGAGACATGGCTGTGATAGCAATATTAAATGCTGACTGCTTGAGCACATGGTGCAATGCTCCGAGTGGTGGTTAGCTATTTGTTTGAGTGAGACTCAGTCCCAGCTCGGCATGCTTGGCACTTGGAGTGTTCCAGTATCATTGCTCTCTCCCCAGGTGAATGCTAACACACTAATCTCCAGATTATTGCTGACCTGGGCTGTCTCCATGATAGGTTCAATTAGCAGCACTTCACACTCCTGGATAAGTCCTGTTCCAGGTCATTTATCCACAGTAATCTTGCCATTTTCTTACAGCAAAGACCTCAACCGAATTGTCATTTATCACAGCAAAGACCTTTGTGTGCTTGCAAGCAATTGCTGAATGCATGACGACTATATATAAATCATAAAATATAATATTTCATACTTGGTACAAAGTTTAGGGATTTGTGCCACCGTCCAACCATCTTGTACTTCTGACAGATTTGACAGACACCACGAAAAACTTCGTATGATTGTTGATTGATTAGTCTCTGATAAGAAAAATCTGAACCATACGTGTATACAAAACTATACATAATCCATGAGCATTTGAGCAGAACTTCTCTGAGATCATGGAAAGAAGCTGAACTCTATCCTTGAAGTAGCAGAAAACAGTTGATGGTTCATCCTCTCCTGTAAATCACTTCCACAAACATCTGGTACTTGACCTAACTGCAAATTGCTTGTTGAGTCTGTAATCCTTTTGTTTTCTTACAAATTCTTGGCTGCTAACGTGTTTGTAGTGGTACACTGAGAGCCTGAGTACCAAGTCATAGGTGGGGAAGTATTCGTGCATCTCTTCTGTGTGAAGCATTGCCAAGATGCCCTTGTTTCAGCAGCTGCTCAGCATCATCCCATAGCTACTGATGCGGCCTGATGATGTTGATAAAGTTGCTGATGATGGTCCAGTCAGTGTCCTCGCAGCACAGGTGAATGTTATGATCAGCATGTTAAGTTTGAAACGGCAGGCAGTTGTATGTAATATATTGTATTATCCATTATATCTTAGCTATTCATCATTTGCATTCATTCCTGTCCTGTTGGTTGTCTCAAGGGAGCCAACCTGAACTAAGGGGAATATATATAGGCTCTTAGTGTTTGTTTGTACATACAACATGCACAGGTATTCTGACTGGTATCCCCACTGGTATTTTCACCTGGGAGTTGTTGCTGGTCATAGAGCTGGCAATACCTCACAGGCAAAACCTCATGGGGACACCTCAGGTCAGACAACAAAGTTGCTGCAGCAGTTGCAGTTGATTGCTGCAGTGCTACCCCTGCAGCTGTTGGGCCCCTCCTGCAGCTCCAACACCCTGCAGTACCTGCCTATAGCTTGCCTGGCTTGCTTAGCAACAGGTTTTGAGTACATCCCAAAATCCCTGCTTTTCTGCTGCCAATCAAAACTTATCCAAACCTACATAATCCACAACAGCCTCACATATCCATTTCATTGCATTGCTCAACAGTCCACATGTATGCATATCTATAAACAGCTAAGTTGGCTTAAGCACACATGTCATTACGTTGGCTTATCGAGGTATTTCATGAGGTTGGGAGTGTACAGTCTATAGTGACCTCCATAAAGGTAATCCTATCATATAAATAATTAAGTCAATTCATCTACCCATATGGTCAAGTTGCAGTTGGAGGTACAGCAGCTATTCATCCTATTTGTATGTTTACATTTCTCCAGCAGGTGTGAGCAAGGGTCGTCTTTTTGTCCTTATGCTTTTATGAAGTCTGAACTTGTAACAATGATGACTTTTGTTAACACATTAAGATTAACTGGATATTAATAGTGCACTATTGATAATCCATGATCATGTTTCGTCCATAGAGCTTAATATATGTCAGGAATCTGAATAGGTTAAGTTTCAGTACAAGTTGTGTTTAGACCTCAAGTTGGACAAGCTTTTCTTGTCAATCTTCATGCATGCTATCTTCCTATCTGCAATGTAAACTATTTTAAGAGGTTTCACTCAAAGTGAAACTGAAGGGGACAAGGCTGAAGGGGACAATGCAATTGTCCTGTTTAACATTGCATAGTCCCATTTGATTTATTCATTTTATGTAAATATTAAAATGCAATATCAGCATTATATTTGTCGTGGGTGGTTACATAAATCTACATGTCAACATCACATTCAATAAATTGTCAATGTATCACACATTAAATAAGTTTAAGAACTTATACCTCATGCATGCACCTTTGTCTTTTTTTCGAGAATCAATCAATTGTAAAAGAATCTGAGAAACAAGTTATATATATATATATATATTACAACATTTGAAATAGTTTAAACTCAAATCTCATGTGCTGACTGATAAGAGTTAATCTCAATAATATTTAATTTATTAATATTGAGCTGCTAGCATCTTTCCCATAGAAATCATATGGAGTTAATTCAGTAAGGTTATTCACATACTGCATACATACAACTTGATTATGAAATTCCAAAGTTCCTTTCTGCTTTTGTCCAATTATCCTGAGTCAGAGGTTTGGCCTTTTGACTTGAAAAGATAATGCCTGTTGATTGGGCTCGAGATATTTTCAATGAAGTAGTGCAAATGATACTATACAAAAAGAAATCCAGTACACTTCATGACTTTATGATGCTGAATTCTATGTAAAAAGAATGGCACATTAGCTGCTCACAAATTTAACAAATTAAGTAATTGTAAACATCCATGAAGCATGGTGCAGGACCTCAAAACTCATATTGAATTTTTTCATAATATTGACCTTTTTACAACTGTACGAATGGATCATATAAATTGTATATATCCAGCAAGTTAAGTCCTCGGACAGGCAGATTATATTACTATAAAATGAATTGCCTCAATAGAGCAGTGTTCATGTTGAATGTGGCCATCACAGGCCATCAATGCCGTAGAATTATCCACTTTCATACAAAAAACCCAAGGAGCCCCAATTGCCCTTGTTAACATGACCAATGGCATTGTTTGCAAACATTACTTATATAATTTCCATAATTTGGAATGAATTATTGTCACAAAATGTACAACAGTTGAGGAATTTTCAATGTTATGATTTGTGACAGACCATTTTTGAGTGCATTTGAGGACTTCCGAGCATTTCCAGCCTTGACTGATGGGTTCTTTTGCAAGTAGCGACTGATATTTGCAACAATTATTTCTATGGAAGTCGTTTCACATTAAAAGTTCAATATGTATTTTTATTGTATTTTTATATAACTATGTATGATATATCATGTTCACATGAAACTTATTGAACAGTAATAATACAATGCACTTGTACACTTTTAAAGAAGACATGTCTTGAACTTACCAAAAAGAATTATCGGCCTGTCTCTATTACTCTCTAACCTTTCATTTGGCAAACTTGAAAGTGCTATAATCAAACAGTATGCTACGGGCTACCAGACGCAATTGGAGCTGTTAACTGGCATGATCAAAGAAATGAAAGAATATTTTGATGGGCAATTGGACCAAGTACTCAGAAAATTAGAAAACAGTCAAGACGAAAATATCAAATTGTGCCGAACAGTTACACATTTAACAAAAGAAGTCGAAAAACAGAAAATAGAGCTACGAAACCTGAAAGGTATCTCACGATCCTCTAAAAATATCCATCAAGAACAAAATTTGAATTTTTAATGACACAAAGAACCTGGATGAAAATAGACCTACATGTACATACCAGTGTAACCAGGGACCTTCAAAAAAATCATCTGAAAATAGTGCCGTAAACAAAGGAAAATGTAACAACTTGATTATAACAGGAATTGAATGCGGTAAGAACAATCCTCTTACTTTCATACAAGCATTTTTAACTGCACACTTCTCTACCAGACCACATGGATTACTTGCTGTGAGAAAGATAAATGCTGAAAAATATCTCATCACTTTTAAATCATTCTGGGATTCTCGATATATATATAGCACAAGGATGAAATTAAGAAATAAGAAAATCTATATATCTGAAGACTTAACAACTGAACAATCAAGATTATTTTATCAAGCCAGACAACTGAAGAAACATAGCCATATAAAATCCACATGGACAAAGGAAGGTAGAATATTTTATAAGAAAGATATCAATGACGAACCAAAAGAATTAAAAGAAGGACACTTGCTTCTTAAACTTACAGTGAAACACTTTGATATAGAAATAGAGTGGACTGTGGCACTCTGAAAATGGCACTTCGTGTGTCATCATGCTGATGATTTGTCATGATCAAGCCCAATACTTTCAATGTTAATTTGATTGAAGGAAACTTATCCCACTTGTTGGTGACAGCCAAACGAAAGGATTATGTATCTGATTTTCACTCTGAAATCAGTTTTGACAAGTCAAATGGCCTTCTATTGATCATGACTAATCAAACAGTCTCTATGTTTCCCACGTTGAAGTAGAGAAGATGACACTTCATCAGCTATCATTAGTCAAGAAATGCATTTTTTGCATTGAAATGATCCTCATTGTGTCTATATCAAAGTGTTTCACTGTAATGACAGATATGATGTGCACGAACACCCAAACTGTGAAGAAAAGCAAACCAAAGCTGAAGCTGATGTTACACATGTAAATAAAAGCACAATAACACAGATGAATCAAGAAATAGATATTATGGAAGACGTCGACATTAGAGAAGATATTTTGAAGACAGTACAAGAAATAATAGAAAAAATCAAGCAATCAAGATTACCCCACACATCGCATTAACATCATTTGGAATCAATATCACAATTTTCGAATCTCAAAAATGTATGATTATTCATATATTTTTTTTAAATATATATTTATTTCTATATTTTTAATACATTTTCAAATTTGTAAAATTGGATCATTTTCCCATCAGCGGCAAACATATTGCCTTCGGGAAAATTACCAATAAATCAAATTTAAAAAAAAGACCATCTCGCACCAAACAAACTTAATGATGAAAGGCAATCAGCCTACAAGCAGTTTCATAGTACAGAAACTCTGTAGACAACAATCCACAATGACATAATGCTTCATTTGAGGAAAGGAGATGTGACAATGCTGGTATTGCAAGACTTGTCAGAGCTCTGCATTTTACACAATTGAATTGATCATGAAATTCTGCTAGACAGACCAGAAAACAGATACGACGAGAATAGCTCAGCTCTGTAATGGTTCAAACAAATATTTCTGAGCGATCGCAGTCCGTGACGATAAATGACACAACATCAAGCAAACTTCAACTAAAGTTTTGGGTGCCACAAGGTTCCAAACTTGGTCCAATCATTACAGTTACTGGTAACTGTCACGGTCCAATCTTGTTCAACTCCTAGATCGCCCCTCTCAGTGAGGTTTCCAAAAAAAAAACAAGTGAATGATCAAAAGTAGGCGGACCGTAAACTATTCATTCTTTCTTTCAAGCCAACCTTTCTGAATCAAGAGCAAGCTGTACGGAAAATGGGAAAATCCATTGCAGAAATTAGGGACTTCCTGCACAATAACAATTTGTGCAATAATGGTGACAAAACTGAGCTTCTTCTGATCGGTGCTACTAGCCAGTTCAAGAACTGCAACTATCATCAATTAATGTTGACAATGTTGAAATTAAAACTGCAAATCACGTCAGAAATTTAGGAGTACTGTTTGACAGAAATGCAACAATGGGAAGACAAATCAACAAGGTGTGCTACTAGTTGAAAGAAAAGAAAGTAAATCATAGGCACAACTTTCTCCAGTGAAACTTAGCCCAAACTATCTCTTTTAAAAAATATATATACTAAATTTACCTCACCAATGCTGGATCCAAGCAGATCAAATCGAACAAATATTTAGATATTCCCCAGCTAACAAGCAAATGATATATATAGCTTGACTGCAAAGGATGCATTCATTCAGGTGGGAAGTAGTGAGCCTTATACTTTGTTTTGTTTTTTTAATCCTACACAATATTGTGCAAAATATATAATACAATTAAAATGTATCTATTTGTTTGGTAATAATTTGGAAAGCATTTTCTTCCAATTCTCAGAGTTACCTGATTACATTTTTTCAGACATAAACCAAAATTTTGAGGGAGGTAAATTCTCAGAAAAAAAGGATAGGCCTACTTGAAGGCTCATGATAACCAAAAGGCTCAATTTTGATTTTGAGATTTTCGACAGTTTCTTTGGTCAACTTCAAGATAAGGGAATCAATCGACATCAGCTTGCATCTTGGTGTCCTAGTGGGGTCTGTTTAAATTAAAACTTCTGCAATTGACAAAAACATTAATTTGTTATCTGTTGCATAATGCATGACCTCTCTCATCATATATGAGGCCATACAATTTAATGAGAGTTTGGGAGAGAAGGCTCTGTAGGATGTGGCCATTCACAGCATATCTGCTGAAATGGCTTCACAGGGATCACCCTTGGGCCCAGCATTATTACACATATCTGTATGTGGAAAATGCACAAGCTTTGTTGATGTTATTTGCAGGCGCCAAATTTCCTCTTGGGTCAACAGTGCCCCGACACATATGCCAGGAAATGTTTTAGACTGAACTGTCTGAACATCAGATGAGTCTAGGGTCGCAATGTTGCAGATTAATATGAATACAGTGCGGCTAGATATATGACATTTTCAGACATATGATGATGATGATGACGCACAGGCATCATGGTGACGATTCATGTCAGGATGGTTGGGTTTACAGGGTGACTCAAAAAAAGTTGACACTTCTGTAAACGGACTTTAAAAATGCACACTGCAGCCGAAAGTACACAATCATCATGAAATTACACACATAGATGTACCTACATATTGACAAAACATTGCTGCAGTTATTTTGTCCTAGTAGCAAAACTGACATCACAGTGACCCTTAATATAACCTATATCCTTGAAATTTATATCCTTTGATGTTTTTGTCTGTTTCTTGGAAAAACATTTTTTACAAGTCAGCTAATAGGTTGAATATCTTAAAGGTAATGCCATCTCTATTTGCCATTGTGATTTAATCATATTGCCGGTAGTCAAGGCTTGGTGAAAACAGATTACGTCTGATCGAAATTTACCACAATTTTGACTGACCAATTTTGAGATCCTGTGCATGGGTTTAAATTGGCATCTCTGTGTGTAATTTCATGAAGATTGTGTACTTTTCAGCTGCAGTGTGCATTGCTAAAGTTCATTTACAGAAGTGTCAACTTTTTTTTGAGTCACCCTGTAGGCCTAATTGTTAACAAAATTAATACTAATAGCATGAGGCTGAGCACATGTATAATTTTTCAACACCATTTGGTCATATTTATGTAGAACTTGGACAACAAGTCTAAAGGCTGTGCCCATAATACCCTTTGTGGAATAACTACTTACCAATTGCACAACCTGTCAAGATAAAAATAACATTCAAAATTCTGTAGAACCGACAGTATGACGAATACATTCCTGAATTTTTTACTGCATTTTATCCTATTGATGTGAAAGATAATTAGAAAGATTCAGGGATGTGTCATCTATTACCCTGAACATCTAGCTATTTTTGATGTTGAACCAACCTCAGATACACAATGATTTTCAAAAATATTAATATTTAAAAAAAGAGGGCGAACACATCTCTAATTTTTTGATATCATTTGACCACACATATAAAGAATATACCCTGGGACTTTCATGTTTATTCCAAATACTACCCTTGAGCTATTACCGTTTTGTAGTGAACATTGATTTTTAAGGGGTGGATTTAACAAGGTCGTAGCTTCATCATTGCTTTTTGCTAGTCAAAAAGTCACTTAAAAGTGGCTACTTTCGAAGCTTTCCCATAGTCATGTTAGTCTAGAAACCAAATTTCAAAGCTTTCAGAAGAGTATTATTGGTTTTAT
Source organism: Platynereis dumerilii (assembly GCA_026936325.1). Classification (NCBI taxonomy): domain Eukaryota; kingdom Metazoa; phylum Annelida; class Polychaeta; order Phyllodocida; family Nereididae; genus Platynereis; species Platynereis dumerilii. The sequence continues at coordinate 17,367,981 of JAPTHN010000007.1, forward strand.
CGAACAAAAAATGTAGTAGCACCTAAAGGGATTCCTGAAAAACTTGTGATATCAGCTATCTTGAAACCTGTGTCAAAACCTGGAAAATTGACCAATCAAGCTGACATTTTCAAAAAGGCTGTCCTTTTTGGTAGTAGTACCTATAGAAAAATATATAAAATTCAGCCTATTCGCAGACATGTTGATCCTTAAGCAATTTAGATTAATAAAAGTAAGTGATATACTTGTGGCACATGACTTAAAGTTTTGCTTTAAATATGAGAATGACTAACTTCCAAATTATTTTAGCACTATTTAAAAAAAAAAATAACGAAGAATCCCATCATCATTGGACAAGACAACATACAGACCTTCGCTTGCCTGTTGGCTGCTGTGAGACATGACTTCCCAAGGTATTCTAACAGGACCAGGTAAAGGTTTCCTCACTCTAAAAAATAGTGTTGGGTCATAAACATGTTATAGTGTTTATATTCACTTAGGTGATTGAAAATAGACACCATAGTGTTAAAACAGAAACACTATGGTGTTTATGCAGGACAAGCTGAAGTGTTAATGGGACTTAGAAAATTTTAAGCCAGTTGGGAAGGTATATTACTATGTAAAGGAAATTAAGACAAAATAAATTTTTTCATATACATATATTGTCAGAATATAGAATCAGGCATTTTTGCCAACCAGCACGAATTTTGTGTGCTTTTATAATGTAAAAAGTCCAAGTTGAAAAAAAATTCTAAGTTTCATAAACACTAGTGTTTATGATGTGTCTAATCATAAACACATAATCAAGCACTTAAGCTTCAAACTTAATGCATTTATCAACAGAAACGTTCGCTCAGCCATGAAGGTGAATGTTAGCCACTTTCAAAAAGCTGTTGATTCTGTTCAATGTTTGATTGTTTGAGCTATGTGGGACCCATAAGAAGTCTTATAACCAAAGTTTTGACAAGGTAAGTTCTTAAAATAAGCATATATCCTTATTTTATTAATCAAGACAACTGTGCTCAGTGTTGTAAAGCTGTCATATTGAAATGTTATAGAGATAATATTTATTTTCAAATATGAATACTCTAGAATAGTTTCCATTGACACTAATTGCAGAATATTTTGAATATGCAATGTAAATCTTTGTAAAAAACTATCTATATATACTTTGTGAATGTCAGGTGCCTATGTCAAATATTGTTTTGTGAAGGATTCTGTCACAAGGGTGGATCCAGGAAATTTGAAAGGGGGAGGTCCAGCGGCGAGGGGGAAGGGGGGGGGGCAAGTCCAGGGGGTCTGGCCCTGAACTCATTGTGTCTCTTACGTGTTTCAGAAAGGAAATGTTTGTCTTCAAACTGCGAAGTTTTATTTTCACTGAATGAACAAATAGTAATTCGAAATAATGGGGAACAGCTACAGAAATAAAAGGTGATTATTTTTAAATGGGGTTGAAAAGGTGTCTAATATATGTCACCAAGATTCAACCTGAACAAGAACCCCCAGGTTGCCTGTGGTTTCTACTGATGAGGGATTTAAGTAAGGCCAAATGCTAAATGGTGCAGATTCTTTATGTACTCTAAAATATGTTTTTCAGAAAGAAAATGCCAGTTTCCAAATTCAGGAATTTTTTTCATTGGATGAAGAAATTGGAATTGCAAGTCAAAGTGAACTTCCACTAAAAGGTGATTATTTCTAAAATCTGGTTGAAAGGGTGTTTAATATGTTGGCAACATTTTTCTTGAACAAGAACCCGTGGGTTGCCTAATTCAGGTGGTTTATGATGCAAAATGAATTCAGATTAATTTTGTACCTAATGTTTTTCAGGAAGAAAATTCCAGTTTTCAAAGTCTGGAGGTATATTTTCACTGGATGAAGAAATCATAATTGTGAATCATGGAGTACTGCCACAAAAAGGTGATTATTTTTAAAGTCTGGTTAGAAATGTGTCTAATATGTCAAAAAAAGTTAACCTAAACGAGAAGCTCCGGGTTGCCTAATGCAGGTAGCTTCTTGTGATAAATATAGTTGGAGAGACGTCTTACATGTCCGGGGAGAGTGAAGGTTGGTCTAGTGGTAGCGTGCTGGGCTTCCAATCGCTCAGTCCAGGGTTGGAATCCAGCTCTAGTTGGGTCACCTTGGCCTATGTTTGATGGCTGTTTCATTCATCCTTCATCTCATTGCCATGTCCTCCTCCTGCCATAATTAGCCTACCGAGTGCGTTAATACAGGACATAAAGCCCCTATCATCCATCCGCCAATCTAACGTGTTGTCAAAATTTAACCTGAACTGGAACCCACGGCTTGCCTGATCTAGGTGTTTTCTATTAAAATGATTAACTTTTAAGTATGGTCAAATGCTAAATGATGCAGATTCATTATGTATCTTGTGTTTTTTCAGGCAGGAAATGTCAGTTTTTACACTCTGGAGGTTTTTCACCGGTTTAAGAAATTGAAAGTTCAAACCATGGAAAACTGCCATAAAATGGTGATTATTTCATGATTGTTTTGTATATTTTATGTTTTACACTTGTTAACTTGCACTGTAAAAACCAAAAAGAGTTTCTCTTTTCAGGCTAAAATAAAGTATATCATTATCGTTAACATTATATGTAAAATCTGGTCAGAAAGGTGTCTAATGTCTCTAAAAATTTAATCCAGGCAAGAATCTCAGAGTTGCCTAATGTAGGCGGCTTCTTCTGATAAATCCAGTAAGAGAGATGTCAACTGTGTCATGGAAATTTAACCTGAACAAGAACCAGTGGGTTGCCTAATGTAGGTTGTTGCTGCTGATATAATATTTACGTTTTAAGCAAGGTCAATAGCTATATGATGCAGATTCATTATGTATTTCTAAAGTCTGGGTGGAAAGGTTTTTAATATGTTGTCAAAATTTAACCTAAACAAGAACCTCCGGGTTGCCTAAGACAGGTGGTTTCTTCTAATAAATATAGTTGGAGAGATGTCTTATATGTCAACGGGGGGGGGGGGGTTGGTCTAGTGGTACCATGCTGGGCTGCCAATCGCTTGGTCCAGGGTTTGAATCCAGCTCTTGTTGGGTCACCTTGGCCTAAGTTGGAAGGCTGTTTCAATCATCCTTCACCTCATTGCCTTGTCCTCCTCCTACCCTAATTAGGGGTTGTTTTTCAATCGGGGTACATAGTTTTGTCTCACGGGGGTAAAAAATAAAGGTCTTTTTTTTCTGGCCAAATTGACTTTTTTCTGTTGCTATATACCGTGCCGTAGATTTCTGAAAATTTTAGGGCTACAAGTATTCTGAATTTTTTTTTTATTTGACTTTTAGATAATTTGACCAAAGTCAATATTCTGCTCGTCCCTCTATTACTGGATGTATAGAACACCCAGTTGTATGGGCTTGTGCTGAGTGGATAGATATATGTCTGACAATGAAAAATCATCTTACTTACTAAATTTTGGCCAAGAACTTTTGTGCCTGTCAGGGAAAATAGATATTTTCGGAGAGGTCGGAGAGGACAGTTCATTTGACAGAGCTGTTTTTGGTGTTTTCCGCTACGAGCTTTGTGCATTTCGTACAACTGAAGTGGAACACTTACCAAAACTTTGTCTAATCTATTGAAGGAGTATTTCTATAAAATAAATATCCTCTTAATTTAATGTTATTGCTGTTTCGCTGACCCTATTTCGGAGAGGACAATATTTGACGGAATTGACCTTCATGTACCCTTGAATTTATATATATTATGTTTTTTTTGTTTTTTTTATAATCATAGACCACCTCATAGTGAACATAAATGTATTTGATCAACAAATCTCTCTCTCTTCCTTACTTGCTATAACCTATTTTCTTACTTTCTTAATCACCATCATATATCATTACAACCATATATCATAGTTTTCTGATTATTCACTCGTATATTTTGTATATATTATATTATTTCTTCTACCTTGCTATAATCTATATTATTATATTGTCTAGCTAAGTGTAATTTTTTTTTCTTTGTTTCTTCTTCTTTTTATTGTATTTATTTATCTTTATGTTTGCTTCAAATAACATTCTTTCCTGATATACCATAATGACATACTCTTAAACTCTTTTAACTTATAGCCTGCTTCTATAATTATTTGTACTTGTATATGTATTTGCATTTGGTTAAATTCTTGACTTTGACAATCTCATATTGGTAAAGGCACATATAATTTTGTAATTATCTGCCTACCATTTTTTAAAAACTAATGCAATATCAATAGATTATCACCTAATGTACTATTAATGGTCAATAAACTTGAAACTTGAAACATGTATTCAATGCAGGATTCTGAAGAGACTAATCATATTTGTTGCATGTAATTCTAATGCTGAACTCCTGGGACCATGTTGAAAGCATTTTCACATTGGTTAAAACTTACTGTTAGGTCAGGACTGAAAAATCTGAAGCGATATTTGCCTAATTTGCAAATGAGACAGTCAATTTTGGTCAAAATGACACAAATAAATTTTTTTCGGGCAGTTATCAACCGATTTGAATAATTTTTTCGCTACTGTAGGTCCGTCTCAGTATGTTTAATCTTTCTGTGTAACATTTTTTCCACATATATGCATGGTATTTCTGGTATTTTGGATATCGTGTGACTTTCCAGAGCGTACCCCGATTGAAAAACAACCCTTAGCTTACCAATCGCATTAATACAGTACGTAAAGCCCAATCAACCATCAATCAATGTAAAAGCGTTGTCAAAATTGAACCTGAACAGGAACCCACGGCTTGCCTGATGTAGATGATTTAACTTTTAAGTATGGTCTAATGCTAGATGATGCGGATTCATTAAATGTATAATATTATGTTTTTTCAGGAAGAAAATGTCTGTTTTCAAACTGTGGAGGTTTTTTCACTGGATGAATTGTAATTGCAGCCCATGGAAAACTGCCACAAAAAGGTGATTATATCTAAAATCTGGTTAGAAAGGTGTCTAATATGTCACCAAAATTAAATTGGAATCCCTGGCTTGCCTAATATAGTATTGGCGGCTTCTTCTGATAAATCCAGTTGGAGAGATGTCTACTGTGTAATCAAAATTTAACCTGAACAAGAACCCACGGGTTTACTAATGTAAATTGTTTCTGATGATATAATATTTTTAAAACATTGAAGTAACGTCAAATGCTATATGATGCAAATAGAGTTCCCCCGTAGCCTGATTGGTAAGTGCGCTTGTCAACTGGCTTTGAGGGTGTGGGTTCAAATCTCACCCCGGGAACTCACTTTAGTCTGAGCCCATTGGACATTAAATTGAGGCGGGTTGTATCCAGTATTCTATGCTGGGGCAACTGAAAGACCCTGGGCATCCCTGAATTAATAGGGTATTGGCAGACTCACAGCCTTCTCATCTCATCATCATACGGTGATCGCCTGCCTCGATATAGCCCCCTAAGGTGCTGCAGAGGCGTAAAACACAAACAAACAATATATGATGCAGATTCATTATGTATCTCATGTTTTTCAGGAAGAAACTGTTCGTTTTTAAACTATGGAGGTATTTTCACTGGATGAAGAAATTGTGATTGGAAATCCTCGAGAATTGTCACAAAAAGATAATTATTTCTAAAATCTGGTTGGAATGACTTTTATCATGTCATCACCATTGGGAAGATCATAGTAAGCATTTTTAAAAATTAGGTCAAGTGGCACAGCTTGGCCCGATGCTCGGGTAAGTTGTGCTGCATGATGGGCGAGTTGTTCCTGAGGTTTATTCCAGAAGAACCTTGTATTTCACCAAGGGTGCCAGAACAAGGGGGTGGAGGGGGCAATTGCCCCTCCTGCCCTTGTCCAAGGGGGGCAGGGGGGCACGGTGTGTCCTTTTGATCTTATTAAAAAACATTATAATAATTTTATTATCAAAATTATTATTGACAGTCTTTTTAAATGTTGTTATGCAAAATAGACATGAATATACCCTTTTTCATCCGACCGCCTCTGCTGCCCGCATCTCCTTCCAGTATCCCTGTATTTCACCTGTTTCTTCAGATAGATCACTTGCATCTGGCTTTAGCATATGGCTGATATGCTACATGAAACTAATCAAACACTTAATAGCCATCTTACGCAAAAATTCAAAATTATGCAAAAACTCGAATGTTTTTAGTTTAGAAGGGGGAATAACACTTTCTAACTTACTTGTAAACAGAAATCGATTAATGACAATTAAATCCTATGTTATATCATAGCCTCATAGGCACAAACTCACTCCAATCCAAACGGCACAAGTGAGTGAGTGAGTGAGTGAGTGAGTTTGTGTTTTACGTCTCATCAGCACCTGATTGGGCTATTTAGAGACATACTTGGTGTGTACTAAGTGTGTTTATAGTTGTGTTACATCGCTACCTCGTTATTTCTCTTTTTGTGTCGTGGATTCTGTTATCCGTTGTTTTTTAACCAATTTTTTTGCAACAGACAAATGGTCATGCAAAACCAATAAAATGAGGATTCCATAGAACTCGTCAGTGAAGGTGTACTTGGTGACTAAACTGTGTAATTCGTTTTTGGTGGTATGTTTATCTTCTTCCCAGGAGTGGAGCTCTTGTTTTGTTCGTTCAGTCAGCTTCCTCGACACATTGCCAAAGCCTGACATTTGAAGAAGATTAACCGCTCGGTCAAGGTAATCGTTTATAACCAGTTGTCTGAATTTCCGAATGTTAGCAGGGTGTAGTTGACCTTGTAGGAGGAAGTATAGATATTCTTTGGGACTGATAGAATCGTCGTCTTCTTTTTCTGCCCCGTCTTTTCCTTCATCCACTGGTTTCGTTTCCTGTTTTTCCATTTCGTCCATTCTGTCCTGTTCTTTGTTTTCTGGATCGTCTTCTCCCTCTTCCTCTTGGCCTTCTTTCTTTTCTTCTGCCTTTGTATCCTCTTGACCCTCGTCATATTCTTCCTCTTCCTCTTCCTCTTGTTCTGCTTCCATGGATTCGTTGTTGGGTGTAATGTGCCTGTCATCATCTGATCCCTCCTGTTCCTCATTAGTGTCTGCTTCAGATGGACATTCTTCTTCCATTGCTACCTCAGGAGGAGCTGTGGTGCAAGCTGTTGGGATTTGTTCTTCAAGGTCCGGCTGGGAAGCAGAATGTTCTGCGGTATTTGTTGTCTTTTGAGTGTTTTTTGTACTGGTTCTTCCTGAGTATCTGTTTTTGTCTTCAGTGTTCTTTGTGTGCTGTTGGTGTGATCTGTTGATGCGGTTTTCTTCGAGTTGTAGCCGTTGTCTTGGTGTAGCACGATGTTGAGGTTGTGGGTATCCCGCCATGTCCGCGTAGCTGGGAATTCCTGAGTGCTGGTCCACGATCCTTCTTGCCTCCGGAAAAGATATCGCTTGGGTTGCCTTCAATGTGAGGATTTCTTTTTCTTTTGTCCATTGTTTACACGTTTTGCTGTAAGAAGGATGGTCTTCCTTACAGTTGACACAAAGAGGAGGAGATGAGCAAGGTTCTTCTTTTGATTGGATGTGTTCCTGGGATCCACAGTGGCCACACACTTCTGGTCGTCGGCACCACTTGCTCAGATGACCGAAACGTTGACATTTATAGCATCTTCTTGGATTGGGGATGTATGGTCGTACCTTACATTGCTCCCATATAACTTTGACACTCTCTGGAAGAGTCGTGTCTGAAAAAGTCAAGATAAGAAGTTCCCGATTATCCTTCTGTGGGATTCTATGAAAATGAATGACATCAGTAAAAGTTTCAAACCATTCTTGTAAATCGTCGTCCGAGTCTAAATAGCTAAGGGAGGAGAAAACCACTCCCTTGGAAGTATTCAAGGTCCGATGAGGCTCGATTATTGCCTGTGTACCTGCAACATCTTTCAGCCTAAGGAGTTTCCGAGTCTGGTCGTCGTTTCTGGTCTTAAATAGGACGGTTCCATCTCTCTGTAAGGTTGTCTCTGCAGGTTCGCCGACTTCTTGAAGTATGGTCTTGTAGATGGCGAAGGGAGATAGCCTGTTAGTTGGTTTGAACACTATGTACCTGTGTCGGTACTCCGAATTTCGTGTTGTCGTTTGTCGATTTAGCAGTTCTGGGTCGATACAGTCATCCGAGGATGACCGCTGCCGTTTTAGTCGAGACTGTGAATTAGGAAGAGAGTATGCCATAGGAATTTGTGATGTTCATCCCCCATGCTCCCCACCCACCAAGGAGCCCAACAAGGGGGACTAATATGGGTAGGGCTGCGCCCAGTACCCTAGTCCAGGGATACATGGGGGATATACTCGTAGAAGGCTTGGTAAGAGATACAGCTGCAATCATATTTAAAACATGGCCAGCATGTAGACTTGGTCAGAACCTTCTTTGATTGACCCATCAGCCATGGCCAAATAGGACCGAAGTCCTAGTGACAACATGACAAGCCGATTGACTGGACCGGGCCAATCCAGCCTCCCGTCTAAGAGAAATCCAGGCCAAAGTAGTGTATTGTATGGGAGGGACCAACTTAGGCCCACCCAACTCAACTACCAGGACCCCTTCATCCTCCGACACGGGTCGCAACCCACGGCAAACAGATTGCCCCATTTCCGTCGGGGAGACGTGTGCAAGCGCACTGTCTCGTGTTGGCCACTAAGGATAGAGGGCTTCACCTTAGTGTTACCACCAACCGCCACGAGGAGGCCCGAGACCTGCGGGGGCTCCAAACGGCACAAATTAGCCCGTATTGATTTCTGGAGAAAACCGGTTGTCAAAAATAAATCAACCATGCAAGATTAAATCTTTCAAAACAATGTCTAGATATACCTTCTAACTCCATCCTACCCGAAACACTTCATCTTATTACAAATACCAAATGACTGAGAAACAAGAATGTCGGTCCTCGTTACATCAGGTTTCAAGAAAAATTTAATTTATGAGTGTAGCTTTCCATAGCTTTACAGTTGACAGTTTTTTTCTAGGTGCATAATGATGTTGACCTATTGCCTTTTTACCCAGTTCTTAATTTTTACCCCAATAGTGGGGGTGGGGGCACAACTTACCCTGTGGCACAACATACCCCGGTCTCCCCCACATTTACAAATTCAAAATTGCACAATGTGACATGACTGCTAATTGTTACAGATTATGGATGACATGTGAAATAAAAAGGGAAAAACAAGAAACATCACTCGCCACTTCTCCAATATAGAAGGTAAACATTTATTTAATTTTTAAAGTTGTTTTTAGTTCCCTTTGTCATATTTGAACACCTCATAATCAGGGATTGACTGGTTCCTAGTAGTCCTGTTGTTCAACCCTTAAGCACAATTTGCCAATCATTGGATAATTGCATAACATATTAAAGGCTCCCATGTATCTCTCTTTTATTGCTCAGGTAAACTTTCATAATAACAGCAATTTTAAATTTTGCCTTACAAATGGACAGAACTTTTAACTTTTATTTCTTTCAATCAAAAATAATTACCAACCATTTGTTTAATTAATTTCCTTTCTATCATTACAGGTTTTATGCATCATTGGTATCTTACGGGTCATCTGCATCATCTATGTCGTCATCTTGACGTTTCTGGTCGTGATTATGGTGTTTTTATTACTTGTGATAAAATACTCATCGGTGCGCAGATCTGCCTTCTTCGATGCAAATAAGCAATTCTGACTTAATGGAACATTTCTTTATTTTTACTTCTGTGACAATTTGACAAAGACACCTTGAACCTTATCCACATAAGGACAGATGAGCATTCACCTGATTTTCAATGATCTGATTTGTCCTGTGTTATGTATATAATTCTTATAAACATTTTCAGCACATATCAATATATGAAGTAAAAAATACAATCGAGTTACTTTTATGCCAGGTTTTCATTGAAGGAACTAACATTCAATTGTTGTTGTAAAAATTATACATTCACTGTTGTTACACTGAACAAATTTGGGTTGCTTACATAATTTTGAAATATAAAATTGTATTATTTGCAAGCGGTAGTTTTGTGGCGAAGTGTCATCTAAAAGTAGGACCGACAAATGTCCTACATATTCTCCTACAGTTTTGCAAATTACATTTATTTTATGATGAGAACCAGTAAAAACATATATTTTGCATGCCTACTTAAAAAGATTCTCTTTGTTGCTACAGAGTCTGACGCATCCTTGTAATATTTCACTAATGAAAAATTGGAATTATTAAATTGTGAAATTACTGACACCTTTTGTTGATTTTCTATGAAGATGAGCTTCAAACAAGTAGTTGCACAGCTTGGCCTGTTTCTCAATGCTTCAATGATGCATTGCATAGACTTTCCTGGGATGCAGATCTGAAGCTTCCAATAATTCTCTGAAAGCAAAACTAGTGGCAGTTCTGCTTAACTTGATGATGCATGCGAGGCTGGCACTTTCACTTTTAAAGTTTTTTTCTGCAATGCTTAAAATGAGTGTTCAATATAGAACTCTTAGAAGACAGTGTCATATGAAGCATTCATATTTTCTATAAAGAGCACATAGTTCTACAAAAATAATATTAATGTCAGGTATTAATAAAGCTGCAGTGCTTATTTCCTGGTTTTCATTACCAATAGGGCAAGCTTTAGAATGAAAACCTGAGTTTGGGTGTGTGGTTTTAATACGACCATATTTGGCAAAAACCCCAACAGGTGATAAAAAAGTCCGACATCAACAAGAAATTGTCATACTTGCTTTATGGCATGTGTTTTACTGTATGAAACGCTATGTCATTGACTCTGGGATCAATGTACTAATTTTCATTTTCAAGCTATAAACAATAATTTGGTTTTGCTTTTCGTCAATCGTTGAACCTTGTTGAAATTCTATCAACCTGTATAAATGATTAAGGCTTTCCATCATGTATTCATGCGTTTTGACAGGCTATTGTAATTAGGACAGGAGCAGGGCACAGCAATGATGAGAAGGTTGATTGAAACTGCTGTCCAACATAGTATACCCGATGGTGACATGGCCAGAGCTGGAATAAGACCCAGGAACCAGCAATTGCATTGAAGTCCAGAGCACTACCAACTGAGCTGAGATCCCCTTCCCAGTAAAGTAAGTCAGATTATGTACTTTACCTTTTTAACCTGCTTAAGCAAAAGTGGGAACACAAAATACCAAAATTTGATTGAAGGAGGTTTTTTTACAGTGCTGTGCAAAAGTGTTGAGGCAACCCACAATTTTTCTTTGTTTTACATTCCCTTTGAGCACACATGACCATCCTCTCCATGTTTCCCTTCCTAAGTATCTCCATACAAGTACTCATAAATGTTTTTTAAAATGGATCTTGGAGAAACATTCCTGAACACTATACAACATCATTTGGACTCAAAACGTAGTTTGGAAATCAAGCATAAAAATTTGGATGTGGCTCGAGACTTTTGAACATAACTGTATTTTCGGCGTTTTATTACTTCATTTCATAGGCCCCCCTCTTTGCTGTTAAGGCATACAAAGGCAAGTAAAATCTGCTCTTACTGTACTTCACCTTTGTGGGGCAATATTTTTCCAGGAGTATTTTTGCCCTAAGGAAATGCCCTCGATAGACTGACAGACAATCCTTCAGACAGACAGACAGACAGTCACACGGAAACAATACCCCCACTCTGCTTTGTTTTACTATATAAATTGAACAAGATGCCATTTTAAATTTCTTTACTATCTATTTGAATTTTTGAGTGCATTTACTTTGGGGCAAAACAGATACAATCATACTATGTATATATGCTATTTTTCACAAACTAGATGCAGTATAATTAGACCTGATTAGCAGAGTTTGCTTGTGGTGATTACTGTGTGTTTGTATACAACTGTTTGGTGTTTCTAATCCGACTGATCTCAATGACTGTTTCAGATCAACGCTTCTTCTCCCTTCATAAAGATAAACACCTAGTGTTTATTTTAAAACACTTCTACAGTCAAAGACATGTTAAAGTGTTTAAAAAGTGTAACAAGCTCATTAAGGTGTTGTCGTGTTTATAATTCATAAACACCTCAACATGTTTATCTTTATGAATATAAACACTTCAACATGTTTAAAAAGTGTAACCAAAAAGTGTTTATTTTGGTGTTAAAATAACAACACTTGTTTTTAGAGTGCTGCTTGCTTTAATAGTATGAAATGTAATATCAAAAGTAAATCTATACTCATAGCCTAGATGGCTTTAAATTTTACGTGAAAAAAGATTTTATGTCATGTTATCAGGCAGAGTGTATTATTCAAAATTGTTATATTTGAGGTCATTAGGGGTATCAGATACCCCTAATACCTGGCCTCATCCCTATTTAACAATGAAATAACTGAGGTGTAATTTATAGGCCTACATAAGCTGCTAAAGTGTCAAATCTGTAAATCTGACTTTATGGAATTGCCCCTATACCGGAAACTGAAACCACAAATTGATGCAGGTAATATGCTGGAAATGCTTTTAGGGCATTGGGGAGGACTCGGGGTAATTAAAATTCCCTTAGAATAATTTTTTGTGGGGTCAATTCCAATATTTTCAATTTTTTCGGGCAATTTTTAGAAAAAAAAAGCCAAATTCTGATTCCCAACATTTTCCCAGAAATGGCTATCTGTTAAATACTAGCGACCTGTTTATGGTGTTTCATATCCAAAATGGCCTTCGAAGAAAATTTAAGTATGCCATTGAGCCTTCTGAAACCAAGGCAGCTGACTTCGGCCAAAAAATGGTCTAAAAAAGCATGTGAAATGGCTGAAAATATGCATTTTTTCATAAAAAAGTCGCATACCACAATTTATTTTTAGCTCACCCTACTGTATAGGTGTGGTGAGATAAACCAGATTTTTTAAAACTTGCTTTAAAAAATTCCCCAAAGATTTTTTTCTTCTTTATTTTAAAATGTTTGTGGGACTGCTTAGTTTCAGATGGTGTAATTCCAATTTTCGGTTCATTTTTTTCAATATTTCTTTAGGAGCATTGTTCAAATGCAAGCTTGCTTTCTTTCCAGGATGTGTTTTGCAACATTTTTTGGCTGATTGCTCATCACTGAGGATTCTGGAAAATCAGACTAACCAATGAAACTGTCATATTTATAGTCATTTGTCAAAGACTGGAAGTCAACTTTATTGTGAATTGACAATTTTGCAGCTTAGGCTGACATCTGGTGTGAATTGACAAATATTCACAGCAGTAAAGTTGGAAAAAGATATTTTGGACAGTCACAATAAAGAACTTTTAAAGAGGGGCTCTTAAACAGAATCTTACGGGTTTTGACCTTTTCTGATCTCTGATATGGTCAAAACAGTGATTTGAACAAACAGCTCCCATATTTATAAACGACTGATTTGCTTCAATTGGCAAGAAATTCTGCACAACACATGAAAAAACATGCAGTGATTTGATTATTAAAATCATCAAATCATTCAAGTGACTTACTCAAATCGCAGGATTTTAAATACAGTACTTAGCAAGTGAAAGTTTAGACAGCGTTGAAACTGTGACGCTCAGTTCAGGAGGATCAACTTTTATTTGGCCAGAAGCTGGGGAATCTGACCAGTATGAAATGACGTCACAGCTTGTAGTTAATTTACATATATTACAATGCTAGAATAGAGTCAGCTCTGACATCGCAGTTCAACAGTATATAAAAGAACTTGAGATTCCATGTAAGTATGACAAAACGAAAGGGTTTTTGCCTTAGCATCAATTTCCTGAGTAAAATGTTGTACATTTGCTTATATCAAAAGAACAAAGCAAAATACAGTTCTAAATTCAAAATTAGTATCAAAGTGTGCAGTATAATTTACGCATCTTTGAATCAACTATCCTTGCAATTGTAGCGACTGAAACCAATAATTTGTGAGCTATTAGCTAAAATATCAATTTTCCATGAAAATTCATTGTTAAACCCCTATATATCTTCGGGGCTCTCGAGGAACTGCTGAAACAACTTTAAATGGGCTGAAATTTTAAATCACTATAATGATTGGTATGATTGCCGTTCAGTATAGTGAGCACCGGTGAGCAGATTTATCTGGAATGGGCGCTATATAAAACATACTATATTACTGTATTATTATAAATAGGAGTCACAGGGGGATTGTTGAACACATTCAGAGGTTAGCTGCAAAGAATTTCATTCTTTCACATTTTTGGGGACACCATATTGACCACCTTGCAGTTAACTTTTTTCATGTTTGTAACGATAATCTGCCCTGGAAAAAAGCACTGGTGTAACTTAACCACATTGCTATACACCTTTCATATTTGGAATGATAATCTCCACTCAATAAAGAGCACTAGTGTAACTTGATCACCTTGCAGTACACCTTTTCCGGTTTACAATGATAACCTCCATTGGATAAAAAGCACTGGTGTAACTAAACCACCTTGTAATACATCTTTTTATATTTGGAATGATGATCTCCACTCAATAAAGAGCACTGGTGTAACTTGATCACCTTGCATTACAACTTTTCAAGTTCGTTATTGTAATTTCCCTAGACAAAGAGCACCAATTTAGTTGGTGTAACTTGACCAACTTGTAGTACACCTTTTCAAGTTTGTAATAGTTATTGCTGGGCAGTACAAACAAATTGGACGTCCACAAATGCAAATCTGCAAACTTTGTGAAATTTTGCAATAGCTTGCAAGTGAAGACACAAATGACAACCATTGTTGAATTGTCACAGTTATAAAATTATGTACATACATTGGCCTTTGATATTTATCAAGGAGGGTCTACTGTCTGGTGTCATGTTTATTCACCACTGCATTAGGAAGCAATAATTTCATCTTTAAACCTTCCATTCTGCCAAATTTAATAGTCAGGCAGCCAAAGGGTTACACCCCGCACCAACAGAAAAATTAATGTGCATCCGAGTGATAATTCTACTTTTTTAAATTGAAGCTAACAGGTAGGTTTAAACCATTTAAAAACCTCAAATATGAATAGCCCATGCCATTTTTTGTTAAAATAGAGGTAATTCACACCTTTCTAGCCCAAAAATTACGAAAGTTAGCCTCACCGATGCTCATCTGGTGGCCATTTCCAATTTGGCCATTATTTTAAAAAAAAACTCAAGGATACGCTTTCATTACTACCATGTATGTTTTTTGGAGGCTCTAAGAACCCCAAATACACTGAGAAAAAATTTAACCATAGGTGCAGCGTTAGGGTCCAAAATCAAATTTGGCTGTTGAATGTCAAGGAAACAAACGTTTAGACCTTTTTGAGAAATACAGGGTGACTAAAAAAAAATTGACATTTCTGTAAATGAACTTTAGCAATGCACACTGCAGCTGAAAAGTACACAATCTTCGTGAAATTACATACAGAGATAAACCTACATATTGACAAATCACTGCTGAAGTTATTTTGTCCTAGTAGCAAAACTGACCTCACAGCGACCCTTAATATAACCTTCATCCTTGAAATTGATGTCCTTTTAAGTTTTTGTCTGTTTCTTGCATACATTTTTTTTTTACAAGTCAGCTAATAGGTTAAATGTCTCAAAGGTAATGCCATCTCTATTTGCCATTGTGATTTAGTCATATTATCGGTAGTCAAGGCTTGGTAAGAACAGATTATGTCTGATCGAAACTTACCAAAATTTTGACTGACGAATATTGAGATCCTGTGCATGGGTTCAAACTGGTTGGAATGAGTATTTGTGTTCAGAACATCGTTTGTGCGCCTCCAGTTGTGTTTTGATGTATTATTTATCCAGGTTTAATATGTAACTGACACAGCCAAGAAATTCGCGCAGCTCTTAAAAAGTTTTTTTAGCACTAATGGTTTTACCATAACTTTCATTAAATCTATTTCATATTCAATGTATGAAAGGCAGTTATGTTACTGTTTCAAAGAAATTGAAAGACGGATATATAGAAAAATAGAGAGAAATTTAGACTAGAAACTATAAGAAAAATAAAATAGATCAAAAATAGAATATATATAGATAGATAGATAGATAGATAGATAGATAGATAGATAGATAGATAGATAGATAGATAGATAGATAGGATAGCAAATAAATAGGATTAAGAATGAATAGAATTGATAGATAATCAGCTAAATAGTAAAAAGGAAGACTACTCTGAAAGCTGCCAAATTAAAGTCTATGCTAGATTGTTGATATTACATAATAGTGATAACAAAAACAATAACATGATCTGCATGTAGATTAATTGCTCACTGTTACATAATCATCAATTGACAAAGATTATGTAACCTTAATTTTGTTATGTTTTCTTGTTGTCTGTTTTGAAATGAAATGAATCACATGTTTTAAAATAATGTAGCTTGTCAAGGCTTATAATGAACTATTCCATAAAAATAATAGAAACAGGGAATATGAATGGAGAAAATTGAATTTTTAAGACACTTTTGAATATGAATATGTCATGTTTTTTTAAATTCGAAACTAAATCATTGATAAGAAGCTGGTCCCGCTAGACCTAATTTCCTGCTGTCGACCATTGATGTTGAGACCATCACTGCACAGATTTTTGAAACCTTTCTTGTGCTAAGTTTCGCTTGCGAAACGGCCTTCGGCCGTTTTGCTACGCGAATATTATATATTTTATCAGCACCTTTATGTAAAATGAAATATATGGCTATCCGTCAACCACCAGGTTAGTAATTGCCCAAATTCCATTACTACATTGTACATGGTCCTGAAAGTTTTGGTTTTTGTAGTATGTCAAAGTTCTACATTTTCTGTCAATATCGTGACAATGCTTGGATTAAAGCATCCTCAGTGATTATCTACACTAGGAGAGATTGGTGGCACACAATGACCAATCAAGTCCTCACATCTCCATTTCATGTGTCATAATTTCAGAGTAAGACATAAAGTACATAAAGCAATTCATTCTTAAGGAACAAGGCATATGTTAGGCCTCCATACTTTATTATAAGACACTTTTTGGCTTTACTTTTCAAATATTTCCTGCTAATATGAAATAAACTTTCCTGGACCTGGCATATTATGCCCTGAATAACCAATTGACAGTATTCCAAGGGGTTCTGATGTTTGCAGGATCACATTTTCCTGTGACAAGCTTCTTTACATAACAGTCAACAAATTTCAATCAGTTTGTTATGTCTCAGACCACTGATATTGACATTTTCAACAGCCATATTTATGCATCCTCTTCAACCCGGCACAGCAAAAATCATGGACAACTCACACTTTGTTATAGTGGAAAGCCTATGCAGGTATGTCTGTCGTGTTTGCCCTTCAAACACATTGTGTTGATGATTACCAACAAAATGAGCCATAAATCAAAGTCCTGTGGCAAAAATTTATTACTTTATGACCATTTAAAGAAGTGTCAACTTTTTTTGGTCACCCTGTACTCATATATACTGGGTGTCTACAGAAAAAGAGGACAATCACTTCTCTTCTTTTTCATACTCATAAAAGTTCAGAATTTGGTGATAAGTCTAACATAAGAATGGATTTGATAGTCAGCCACATTAGGTCTATTGCAAATATGTTTATTTGTGAATTAGATCACCACTAAAGGCAAAATGCAAGCATGATAATGCAAAAGTACTTGCATTGCTCTAAGCTGAAAAAGGGCATCCTGTTTTCCTCATTCTTGATGAGAAATTGTTCACCATTTATGGTGCTTGTGAGAGTAGGAATGATTCAATTGATTCATGCGTGAGTAGTGGGACATTTGCTGACGCTCAAGCTGCCAATAATTCAATTCAGGATCTAACACTTGGTCTTCAACATGGAGTCATCTGATGACAAGAAAATCACAAAAATGTCTCAAATAAACCATTGACCAGAGTGCCGGAATCAATGAAAATGTTTATAATAACATTCTGAAATAATTTGGGGTGCCATGGCGTCAGACAAGAAACTCTTTTGTTGGCCAAATCATCTTCCTACAAGGTGTAGCACCTGTTCATACTGCGAAGAAGACTCAGGAGGGCCTCAAAACAAGCCTCCTGAGCGAGGTAGAGTCCCACCCCTTGTCGCCTGAGCTGGACCCAGTGGATTATTCAGTATGGGCAAATTGGGAGACAGAATCCAGCAAGTTATCGCAACCCTCCGCCATCTCTGCATGGGGCAAAATGTTCGTGGAGAGCATCAAATGCGCTTTTGCATAATTTATGTTTCATCTGCCGAAAGTTACCACATCAAGGGGTGCGAATAATGGGTAATTTGCTCTTCTGAATATACTGTTCATATACAAATCATGTTTTGTTGAATAATGATGCTTGGCACAAAATAAAATGTATACAAATCCAATTGTGCTGACTGTCCTCTTTTTCTGTAGACACCCTGTAACATTTTAAGTGTACACATAGTGAACAGCCATACTTAAAGAGGTGTAAAATGGACAAAAGTGTGACCAAGATGACAGATTTGTGACAGCTACAAATCTAGTTCACACACCAGATCCTTGTGTTGTTTTGCATTGGCAAAAGTTGCATGACGTGACTTTAGTTCCGCAAATAGTACAAAGCACAAATTTGCAGGGCAGTTGGTGCAAACTGAAAAATGCAAGCAATATAATAATTATTCAACATATAAGTCTTCTTCAAATTACGGAACTTGCGCAAGTGCCCAGCACTGCATGGTAATAGTAATCTCCACGTTACAAAGAGAACTTGATCACCTTGTAATACACCTTTTCAAGTTTGCAATGATTATCTCCAATTGACAAAAAAGACCTATGTACAATGTAACTAGACCACCTTGTAATACACCTTCTCAGGATTGCAATGGCAACCTTCACTAGACAAAGAGCACTGGTGTAACTTGACCACCTTGTAATATACCTTTTCAAGTTTGTTATGATAATCTTCTCTTGACTAAGAGCATTGGTGTAACTTGACCACCTTGTAACACACCTTTTCAAGTTTTAATGATAATCTCCACTTCACACAGAATGCTGCTGTAACTTGATCCCCTGGAAATACACCTTTTCAATTTGTAGTGATAATCTCCATTTGACAAAGAAAACAGGTGGAGGTTTACCACCTTGTAAAACACCTTTTCAAGTTTGTTAAATGATAATCTCCACTTGACAAAGAGCACTTGTGTAACTTGATCACCTTGTAATACACGTTTTCAAGTTTGTGTAATGATAATCTTCGCTTGACAAAGAACACTGGGCCACTGGTGTGACTTGACCACCTTGTAATACACCTTTTCAAGTTTGTCATGAGAATCTCCATTTGACAAAGAGCACAGGTTGATGACCTTGCACCTTTTCAAGATTGTAATGGCAATCTTCACTTAACAAGGAACGCAGGTATAACTTGCGCACCTTGTAATACACCTTCTCAAGTCTGTTATGATAATCTTCACGTGACAAAGAACACTGGTGTAACTTGAATGGCTTATAATACCCTTTTCAAGATTGTATTGACAATCTCTTGACAAAAAGAACTTATGTAACTTAAACACTTTGTAATACACCTTTCCAAGTTTGTAATGATAATCTTCACTTGAAAAAGTCACTGGTGCATTTTGACGAACTTGTAATACGCCTTTTCAAGATTGTAATGGCAATCTTCACTTGACAAAGAACACATGCGTAACAGTATCCCTTTTATTATTATTATTATTATTATTTATTCATTTATAGAGTGCTACAAGTATTAATAAATTAACAATCTAGTGCACTGTACAATATAAATTTTAAAATATAAGTAAAGAGTATGTAAATTACATAAAAGGAATAAGTAAAGTAATATAGTAATTAAAATATGATAAATAAATTATAAAATACAGTCATTGTTAAAATCTAGGAGTTAAAATATTTTTGAAACAAAAATGTTTTTAAAGATTTTTTAAAAGCATGAAAATTGTCTGTGACTCGAATGTGTGAAGGCAACTGATTCCACAATCGTGGATCGTAAACACTGAAAGCTCTGTCAGCAAATGTCTTCTTCTTCGTAAATGGCACATGGAGTTTCGTAGCATCTGACTGTGATCTGGTACTTCTGCCAGGAACCTGGACTCGGAGCAAGTTAACTAGATAAGACGGGGCCATGCCATTCAGGGATCTCCAAACTAAACAGAGGACTTTAAAGTCAATTCGAGATGTAACAGGCAGCCAATGGAGGCGTCTCAGTGCATCTGTAGAACTCTCATATCTTCAACACCTCAGTACCACTTTAGCTGCCCAATTTTGCACGCGTTGTGATTTTCTAATAGTCACATCTGGTAGACCACATAGGATACCGTTGGCATAATCCAAATGTGATAAAACTAGAGAACAAGCTAGGATTTTGGCCGTATCTGTATCTATAAACTGTCTCATGTTGCTAATACGCTTGATGTTGCCTGCCGCAGTTTTGATTTTGTTGTCTAAATGACGCTTCATGCTGAGGTTGGAATCTAGCCACACACCAAGATATTTCAATCCATCGGAGATTGTAACCTGCTCTTTGCTGACATCAATTGATCTTATTTGAGTTTTGGCCAGCATCATTTTACTGCCAAAAAACGAAACATCACTCTTACTTCCATTCATCTTTAGAGTGTTAGATGCCATCCATTCTTCTATTTTATCAAGCGACTCCTCCAACTGAGCAATACATTCAGCTTCAGCACCTGAAACTGTAGGATCAAAGGTATCTTTCACAAAGTGGTCATCTGCATAGCCACCAAGACCTTGGGATCGGTTAACACAATCTATGATGGTACTAGAATATACATTGAAGAGTAAAGGGTAGGGTGGCCGTTATTTATAAACTTTTGAAGTCTCATGGTCTGGTCCCCTAAAATCCTCCAATTGGCTAAAAAATGAGGTCTGTAAAGTTTCATCAAAATATATTAATATTTAGAGGTAGCTCAACAGCCTTGAAAATTGCTTATTTGAAGCAATTTAGGCGATAATAGCCAGAATGTGTTGGTTTCTCTTAACATCTCTATCCACCATACATGGCCTTAGTCAAGGAACTTCAGTCACATATTATATTGTCTTCCTCTGTCAGAATATCTACAATCAAAACAAAAATTTACTATGATGAAATAAACTTCTAAGAAGTTGATGGCAGTGTAGTGATTTGACACAGCAGGCCTGTACCATCGGTGAGCTCCCGATTGGTGAATAAAATTGTCAGAGTCTTCTCTCTGTAACAAACCTCACACAGATGGCTGTTCTTCACTGTTTTTGTGCCCAAAAGGACCTAAAAAACAAGAACACGGTTTTGCTCTCAACACAATATGATATTTGTGGTGTGAAGTTACTTGAAATAGCAATTTCGGGTTGCTTTCTCTACCACCACCTTAATAAAGGAATCTGTCAAGTAAGAAGCAACTCCTACTGTAAAGAAAGTTGAAGCAGTTTGGAACAGAGCAAGGATATCTACAAGATATAGTCAAGAAGTTGTCAAGAAAGCTGAAAAACTAAAATATGAAGAGTGGCAAGCCTAAAGAAAAATACAAAACGAAGATCGCAAAAGCCAATTTCGAAAGAGGACAGTTTCATCTAATATTTCAAAAGTCCAAAGAGGGATGCAACGAATCTTATTGCAATTTCTGACTTCTGAGAATAGAGAATTGCTGATTGCTCAAAGGGAAAAAGTGCAATGAGTTTCAATGGCTAGTGTTGATAAGGTCTTGGTTAGAAAAGAAGGGAAAGGAAAGGATGACAAGATGAAGTAAATTGTAAATGCATTAATGCAACATCAGCAAAAGTCAGAATTAATATAAGCCAGTGTAGCTCTGTTCAATGAAAAGGTGAAGAAGTATTTGGCTGTAGATCCACTTAATCTGAATCTGAGATTCTGACTGTGATGAACCTGTTCCCGAATGCATATGCTTCAAAACAAAAGAGAGGTCATACACAGAAATAATCAGAGCAGAACCAACATCATGTTGTGGCTGGTAGTGCTTCTAGATGTTAAGGCAACTTCTAGAGCATAGCCTAACCAATTTTGCAATCGAGAATTCATTTGACTCCAGTTCCACTGGTAAGTACACTTGGACTGAAAGCTGCTGGACGACCTTAATGGCTCCCAGAAAGTTGATGGTCTTCTAGTTTTAGACTCATGGTAAAGCCTTTATCAAATGCTCACAGTTCCAAAGCTTGCAACAGGAACAGGTTTGACTCAAGCCAATGCTGTGTCTGATACACCGAAGCACTGCGGAATAGAAAAACAAGTTTGTTGTATGTGTTCTGAAATAACAAGCTCAAATACAGTTTGTCTAACAGGAGTCTGCCTTGTTTTATAGCAGATACATGGTCGTGAACTTCTTTAAGCTGGTGCGGCCTTGCAAAATGCATGGGACCATCATCAGGCCCTCAAATTCCGCGCTGCAAGAGATTCAGTCCCAATGGAACAACCTTGACCTAAATGAATATCATCAAGGAATAAGTCACCCATTCCCAAAGCTTCTCATTGAAGGTTTCAGACAGGATTTGGTCATGTTTGTGTCTGAATAGCTTGCTGAAAACCAACAATGGGATAACTATCGTCAGCTCCTGGACCTGGGTGTATGTAGGAGTTCTTCATCACTATCATCAGGATTGGTAAAAGTTCAATGCTCTCGGGGTGATGCATCAGACTCATTGGATGAGTTAAGTCATTTATTGTTTCAGAGTGTGGATATTACGGAGACAATTCCATCTCTCCGCATGTGAGCGAAAGAGTCTGCGAGATCTTTATCTCTTCAAAGATCTATGTCAAGACCTGCTTCATGTATCCTCTTGCTGTGTATGCAGCACAATTCCACCAATTAACCTTTGTCTTCTCCAAGATGTTAAGAAATATGCTAACCAATGAAGCAATTCGTACATGACAAAGCCAGAAGATGGGAAATCACCTCTGGTACTTGCCTGAAATTCAATGTCCTGATGCTCTTCGTTAAAGATGCATCACAGGACACAAAGTCCCTAATATAATGATTGAAGATAGAATATAATGGTTGAAGACATGAAAGAAACTTCAAATGAGAAAGAGCCTCTGAAAAAAGCTCTTATTAACATCAACACAGTGGATGTGCAGGTCACAGTAATAAGTGCCACTATATGTGACTTTGTCACAAAGTTGGTCTGAATGTTAGATTCTCATTGCATTTAATTGATGTCCTTGATATAATGTACATGATCATCGTTAGCCTTGAAATGTATTTTTTTCTGTCAATAGAACAGTTATAAATCTAAAGACTTATTCCAGAAAAATGCATGTGGCTGGTGCTGCAGAGGTGTCACTTTTTTATGGCAGGATTTTTGGTCTTTGGCGATGATTTGGTGACTGAAAGCCAAATTGAGACAAACTTCAAGGCCTTTGAGCTACCTCTAAATATGCATTGATTTTTGTGAAACTTTGCAAATCTCTTTTTTTTTACCAAAAGGAAGATATCTGGAGGGTCATTTTTTTCCATTGTGTAAGGACCACCCTTGTAAAGGGCCCAAACAACTGCCCTGTGGCACAGAAAAATTGGAAGTCCTCAACGAAGATCTGCTCTCATTAACTTTCACAGTTAACTTGCGGTCCTTCAGGTAAGACTTAATCCACTGCAACGAGGTGCGTTAGATACCGAAATTCTGTTCTAATACTGCACAAAGAGTCTGATGTTCAACCGTATCAAACGCTGCGCTAAGATCTAATGCCACCATGATTGAAACATGGCCATGTTCCATGGCCCAAAGGGGTTGATCAAATAAATAGCATGAAGCAGTTTCTGTACTAAAGTTCTCCTTTTACGCACTCTGGTGGGAAGAGTGAAGATTGTGATCGGTCAGATAGCCATTTAGCTGTTCAATCCCACCCTTCTCTGCAATTTTTGACAGGAAAGATAAATTGCTCACTGGTCTATATTGTGAAAGAACAAGTTCTGCAGATGGAGACTTCAGCAGGGGAGTTACAATTGCGAGCCTCCACTGATCAAAGAAAACTCCACGAAGTAGAGAATCATTGATCAGTTTAGTGACAACCGAGATGAGAATGTCAGCATTTTGCTTCACTAATGATGATGGCATAGGATCGCTGTCACATGTTGTCGGTTTTGAACGTTTTACATCAATACAATAAACCTTTTCAAGATTGTAATAGCAATCTCTTGACAAAGAACACTGGTGTAGCTTGACCACCTCGTTATACACCTTTTCATATTTTAATGATAATCTCCTATCAACACAGAACACAGGTGTAACTTGACCACCTTGTAATACTCCTTTTCAGGTTGGTAATGGCAATCCCCAATTGACAAAGAGCACTGGTGTAACTTGACCACTTCGTAATGCAATTTGTAGTGATAATCTCCTCGTGACAAAGAACTAATGTGTAAGTTGACCACCTTGCACCTTTTTAAGATATTAATTGCAATCTTCACTTCAAATAATACATCTTCTTAAGTCTGCTATGATAATTTCCGCTTAACAAAGAGCACTGGTGTAACTTGACCACGTTGTAATACACCTTTTCAAGTTAGTAATGATAATCTTCACTTGACAAAGAACACATGTATAACTTGAATGCCTTATAATACACATTTTCAAGATTGTAATGGCATTCTCTTGACAAAGAACACTGTCGTAACTTGGCCACCTTGTAATACACCTTTTCAAGTTTTTACTGATAATCTTCACTTGACAGAGAGCAGGGGTGCAATTTGATAATTGTAATACACCTTTTTAAGATTGTAATGGCAATATTAACTTGAAAAAGAACACATGTGTAACTTGATCCCCTTATAATACACTAGGGTTGTTCAGAATCAGACTTTTTTTGATTTTCTTATGTTTACAAACTTTTTCCCATGCTTTTGACCCTGCTGAAGCCAAATATCACAACCATTTTGGTCTCAGGTGATTGGAAGCATTGCCACATTGAGCCTGAAGTTTCGGCACTCGGAAACCTAAAAAAACTCCATTTTCGGGCATAATTTGCTTACATTTATGGCCATTACTTATGAACTATCCAACATATAGCAAAGATTTTGGCACCAAATGAAAGCTGAATCAATGCCCTATGTAGTCAGTTATAAATTTGATGTTATACATGTATATTTCTACTGCAACATTGAGCTTGAAGGTTTCGGCACCTCATTTTTCAACAGGAATCGTTACATTCTCAGCCATAACATTTGAAATATCTAACTCAAGTCAAACTTTTTGGCACGAAATGAAAGCTTTTTGTATGTGCTATTTATCAATAATCAATTTATTTTCAAGATTGATTAATTTCATCCTGAAACAAACATTAATAAGAACAATGAATATGTATGTAAGGGTAGAAAGTGAAGTTTTGGGCTAAAATTATTTCAAGTCGCTTGGTTACATGAATACATGAAGACATCAAACACTATGCTTTTGTTCTGAGTCATTTGCTTGAAGATAAAAAGTCTCTTTCTGTGATGTTAAACATTCAGAAGTAGGTTCTGTCATATTTATGGTGAAGCATTGGCAAATATATGCTTTATCTAACTTCCACATTCAGCTGTAATACATATAAAATTACAATAATACATATAAAATCCAACGAGAAAAGATAACAAATTGTCTAGTACATAACAATGTGTTGAGAACCCAGAACCTGACCTGGTAAAGGGTAGAGGAAGTAAGCCACAACAAACCAGAGTCAGGTGTAAGGAGGTGTGAGACTCGGGACTCTTGTACAAATGTTGTCACAAAGCAGTGAGCAGTCTAGAATTCTTTTATTTTCTGTCCACAATAACACAGGCAAACTGTTCAAGCCGCCAATTCCAAAATCTGGCATGCATGGGACTACATTGGCAAATTCAGATCATTGTTGAAAATGTTATCATATCTTCAAAAAAAAATGGTGCAGCCCCAATTGTCTCCTTCCATTTTGGCGTAAAATTGGACAAGAAAGGCTTTAATCCTTTACAGCTTTCAAACAAAAACAAATCTTTTGAACTGTACTGTACATGATTAATTGATTATTGCTAGGTATAACATCATTTTATTGGTCTGTTAGAATTCTTCGGTATGATTCAGGAATAGAACCTAGATGTGTTCCTGAGATGTAAGCAGTCCTAGGCTAAGGGTAAATCTCTGGGTCTCTTCCATTGAAAATCGTCGGACACAATCTCCAGCAAATTTGTTGACTGCATCAGAGCATCAGCAACATCATTTTATACAAGTGTGTTTACTTAATGCGAACACTAATGGTGTGCACAAAAGAGTGGCAAAATTGTTGCAAACACCATGTTTGGGTGATGTGATTTGTTTGTTTTGTTTGTTTGTGTTTTACGCCTCTGTAGCACCTTAGTGGGCTACATCGAGGCAGGCGATCACCGTATGAATTAATACACCTTTTCAAGATTGTAATGGCAATCTCTTGACAAAGAACACTGATGTAACTTGGCCACCTTGTAATACACCTTTTCAAGTTTGTACTGATAATCTTCAATTGACAGAGAGCACAGGTGCAATTTGACAATTGTAATACACCTTTTTAAGATTATAATGGCAATTTTCACTTGAAAAAGAACACATGTGTAACTTGATACCCTTATAATACACCTTTTCAAGATTGTAATGGAATCTCTTGACAAAGACTACTGGTGTAACTTGAACACCTCATTATACACCTTTTCAATTTGTAATGAAAATCTCCACTCGACAAAGAACACAGGTGTAACTTGACACCTTTGTAATACACCTTTTCAAGTTTGTAATGGCAATCTCCAATTGACAAAGAGCACTGGTGTAACTTGACCAACTCGTAATTCAATACGTAGTGATAATCTCTACTTGACAATGAAAACAGTTGTCAGTTTACCACCTTGCACCTTTTCAAGATGGTAATGGCAATCTTCGCTAAACAAGGAACACAGATCTGTGTAACTTGACCAATGACCACCTTGTGATGCACCTTTTCAAGTTTGTAATGATAATATTCACTTGACAAAGAGCACTGGTGTAACTTGACCACCTTGCAGTACTCCTTTTCAAGTTTTTAATGAAAACCTGCATTTGATAAAGAGCACTGATGTAACTTGATGACCCTGTGGTACAAATTTTCATCATTCTAATATAATCTCCACTTGGTAAAGACCATTGGTGTGACCTGGTGACCTAGTAGACACCTTAAAACATTTTTAATGATAATCTCTACTTGATAAAGAGCACTGGTGTAACTTGACAAGCTCAGACCACACTTTTTCGACGTTCTTATGACAATCTCCACTCATAATACAGAACACTAGTTAGTGCAACCAGATGACTATGTATAACACCACCAGTCTTGTCATATTAAACCACAAATACAACCAGTACCCACTGCTTTCCTAGGTCCAAAATTCAATTAGCCACAAAGGCTAATTTTCAGTGAAATGCATGGATGTGTGGCTAATTTCCATTCAAAATTAGCAATTTTCATTAGCCACATGGAGGATACATTATTAGCCAATGCTAATGTGGCTAATGGCTAGGAAAGGAACTGAGTACCGTCAAGCCAGATTGAATTCACATGTTACGTCGAAGGAACATTTTTTATGGCAATATGGCATATAGACGTGCTCTGAGAAGATTCAGAAGATTCCATGTTACAAATGTAAAGAGAAATCTAATGATGCCAATGATCAACAGCAAAACTTTAAGGTCTCAGGTGCCAGAGATGGATGACAGGCCAGACAGTCAGGTCAAGATGTATGTACGACTAGTAACAGTCATACATATTGTGACGAATTGAAATTCACATGTTATCCTGCTGAATGCAGCAGTAACATTTTCTCATATGAATGGCAAGCCAGCAGCAGCTTCGACTTTAATATAGGCCAAATTGAAAGCACAGTCAACACTGTGTCATTGCATGGCTATATCTGCTGATATTCTCAAATGATGTTGCATACACACACTATATCATGCCAACTCGATACATGCAACGCACGGGACATAGCTACATGCGCTAATATACATGTGACACAACAGCAACTGGCAAAGTTGTGACAACAACTGGTTGCTTCTCTTGCTGGCTTCTCTACAAAAGTAAACAAATGCACGTGTATTTCTGGGCGATATTGTGTATTGTAGAGGGCGTCGCGAGTTGTCACGTGACCTAGTGTCTAAAATTAGACGGAAAAGGTGCAGAATGACGGATGCAAGGGGAGCTTAGACATGTGGATTTTCCCTTTAAAATCGGGATTATTGTCGGGCAAAGATCAGAATGTCGATGAAGGAATATCTGGAGATCTTTACCAGACATGTTGAGAAGCTAGCAGAGATAGACCATTACGGGGATGATGGATACACACGCGAATTTCAGGTCCCAATATTTTCCTCTTATTATGATTATTGGCTGCTGGAAACTCACTGTTTGGGAGGCTGGAGTATACCTCCAATAACCACTATCTTGGCTCTGTAATCATAACGATACACCTGGCATTGAATGCACATGTTTCTGAGTAATGTAATGGCTGTGGGCTGGCTGGGCTTTTTGCTGGGTGGTTGGGAACTGGTGCGGCATGTTTTGTGAATGGTGCTGCTGATGCTGCTGCTGCTGCAACTGACTGTTAATGATGATCAGCAGCATCAGTGCCAGCAATCAACAAAGATTTACTTCTCTCTAACTAGAAATGCTTGTAGGCTTTTATCTATATGTGCACCGAGTCCTTGCTCTTTTCTCATGCTTTGTGATTTTATGCTAAACAGATCTGAATTCCCTCAAGCATCATTGCAATGCCTTTGATGCCAGAGTAATATTGATTCCCTTACTATGCTATTATATTGGCTTAATACTAACTGGAGTGACAGATGACAGCAGCTAGGGTCCTAGGCTATATCTATTGAAGTGCACAATAGCACTGGTCACATTCTGTCTTCAATATTGCATTCCATTAAATGGCCTGCATCCATATAGTTGGAAATCTATGTATGTAGTAGCAGCCACCAAAGAATAACAATTAAGCTTCAGTTTAATCAATACACTCATGAATCCTGGTGTTGTAGTCAGTTTCTTGTTGGAAAAGCATGTATGTTGCCCTAAAAAATGTTCTGTGAATGAGAATATCTGTAAATTTATGTGTCTCATTTAATTAAATTGCTTAAATTCAGTGATTATGTAGCATTTGTAAATCTTTTCTGGTATATTCGCCTATGGTTTTCAAATCTGGTGATAATTTGCCAATAACGAGTGCACCTGGAATGGAACATACTTGTATTGTTGTTTGTACCTTTTGATTGTCTTTTGCAGTTTGATTATCTAGATTTATTTTTTTCATCCAAGGTTGCGAAATTCATAAGTCCAGTGTCTTAAATAAAGATGCAATTGACCAAACAATCAGTCATCTGCAGTATATCATATTTCTTTGATACGTCTCAATGAAGAGCAACGAAAGTCAAAAGAAAAAGTGTTATCTTTAAATATCTAACTTGTTAAATTTAATGTAGTATGTGATTTCTATGCTCTATTTCAATCAGGAAGCACATTTAAAATGTAGGCCTCCATATAATGTAAGCTTTGCAGTGATATATTTATAATTTGCTGTGCTTCTTGACTCAAGGCTGGAGACTGGTTTCTTTCCAGGAAGTTTATTTTAAGGTTTATATCTTTATTTTATGTTTTCGTTATAGCAGCTTTTTATGGATATTTTCATGATACTCATATATCATGGGGGTGGTATTTGTTTGACTAGTGTCTTTGTTTAATAGAAAAATTTCCTTGCATGGTCGAACTAAGTAGTTGAAAGTGTTTAACTTTAGGCAGTTTTAAGCCTGGAGGCATTCTTCAGAAGAAAATTAATTACTGGAAGAGTCCATAGTTACTTCTTACTCTTTTCAGTTTTTAGCTGAACTATGGCTATTGACTATATGTTAGTACAGTGATATGTTCATATAATAATAATAATATGGTAATTTACTGATCAATGTTTGAAATAACTGCATTAGTAGGTCTCTTTATGTATAAACGTAGTAATTCTATTGTCTGAAGGAATTCTGTTCATTGTATCATTCAATAAAAGGGCACAATATTTGTCCATTTTGTACTTGGATGGAAGTTGTGAAGCCCCACAGTTATGTTGCTCTGCGAGTTTAGGGATCTGAAGATTGGTTCATGAAAATCAGGATATTGGTCCCTGTTTTTAGATAGGCTGATATGATATCTGATTTCAATGGAGGCACACACAATCACTCAATGTTCAAATTACAAGCTTTGATATATTTATAATACAGAAACATACTTTGACAAAATAAGTTGGCGATGTGGTCCCCCCTATGTCTGATAAATTCTTCATATATTTCAATTTGAACAGAAAGGTCTGGCAGCCTGATATGATTATCTGGTTGAACCCTGCTGCGATTGATAATGTTTTTTTCTCATGGGAATCCTTGTCCTTAGACCCTCTAGGAAACATATTTGGCAGGTACCCTTGAAGGTTTTGAGAAATCCAAGATGGCCACCAAGGCATACAAAATTACTCGAAGTGGGACAACTTCAAAACTATTTTAGCTGGAATCAAATGTGATATCCCTTTTTCTGTCAAATCTGGTCTGGAGAATCCGTTTCTAAGGTTGTTTTAGTGATTGAGGGTGACCCAGAAGTCAAGGAGTGCATTTTAGGGCATAAATTAAAAACATAAATTCACAATTTTATATGTTCAGGTTGATAAAGTTCAGGTTGATACGGTTTTTGGGACAGAACATTCCATCTTCTTAAACAATGTCAACAACATTTGTGGTGGATACATGTATGATATTCTTGAGCATTATTGGAAATCCAAGGTGGCCACCAAGATTTTAGATCAGAGATGATTAAAAGGTCACATTCAATGGCATTAAATGTAAATAAACATAAAAAAGATGGCATGAAGTAACTGGCATATCTAATCATAATAATACTCATAGCAGGAATCTCTTCTCACTCATAAGGCTTCTTTCTCTCCACCCATAACACCTTCAAATACAATCCTAAGCCTGTCAGTTCATCTGAAGTTCCCGATAGGGCAACTTTTACCTATCAACATTCATTATTTCCATAATTACACAAATTTATCTTGGGAATTTGGCAAAAAAACACGTTTTTTCACTTGAATATATCCCACCTGTATATTTATCTGCGGCAATAATCTGCCACAGTAAGGGTTGTAATGCATTAATATTATAGGCCATTCAATTCCCCATCTTTCCATATGCTGAGATTGCTGACTGACCTTCTATGGCCAATATATTAATATTGGGAATTGGGAGTTTCACAAAAAACACATTTTCCACATACAAATCTGTAAGCTATATATTTCTCTGCCACATCAAGGCCAGTAATGCAGATCGTATTGCAGGCCACTAAATTCCGCATCTTTTGCCACACTCATTCAACTTCTATGTCCAATATAACTACCCAGCTCCCAGAAATTCAGTTGCGTCATGCATTTAGAAAAAATCATATTTTTCAACAACTCCAGTCTCTCAGTGTTTGTGGTGCTGTAGAACCCGCTGTAGTAGTTCCAAACAACCCCCATCATTACTTCATCTAATTAAAAGCCGACTGGAACCTGCAAATTACAGCTGCCTTCACATTACTCGAACCTGGGAAGAACCTGGAACTTGGTGCATTTTTGAAAAGCAAGAAACCCTAACGGGTGAACAGCTAGTATATATATACAGAGGCTAATGGCTCAATCCCAGTCCAATGGGCAAATTGTCACCAGAGATATAATTTGCAAAAAAAAAAAATTGTTAAAAATTTTGTTAAATGAAAATTAATGCAGAGAAGAGTGTCATCAGTGTAATAATGTGCCGTGTTACTCCTCCAGTCCTGTCACTGGTCAGTAGTTTTGATGTATGGCTATCATATCAGTGCACCTAATTCATTATTTTTGATAACTTTGACATGCATAAACAATACAGAACAGAATAATAGATCGTCAATGGCAGTTGAATGTTCCTATTAATCATGGAGGAATGTCACTTGAGTTATTAATGAATTTTGTGACATGTCTGAAAGTGTAGTACTTATACAATAACATTTTTTTGGAGGGCATTATGGGGTATTAATCAGTTATGGCCAGAGGGCAGAAATCATTAACTTAATGCCCGAGCCGCCAGGCGAGGGCATTAAATGATTTCTGCCCGAGGGCCATAACTGATTAATACACCATAATGACCGACAAATAAAATGTTATTATCATTATTATATACTTAGGCCTAAAGAAAAATTCTTGGGGGTTAAAATGTTATACTTTATTAAAAAATTTTTTCAGTTCTGTCAGCAGGATTTTCATGGCATGATTGACATACTTTTTAAACAGTCTTGTCTCAGGAAGTATTCAACTGACAGTCTCAGGAAGTATTCAACTGACAGTCAGTCTGAATAATGACTATACCACCTGTGCTGATAATGTGATATCCCATTTGTCATGTCTAGCCAGTCTGGCCCAGAAACGAGGCTACTCTTCTGATGGCTAACATGTCGTATGGGCAGGAGCCAAGGCTTGTATTGTCATTGGACTTCCAGCCACGGAAATGCATCCTGAAAAACCACAGGACTTCTGTCACACTCATAGTGACCACCAGATCCTGTGCCACGGCTAATAATGGTCGTATCAGTCAAAGCATGGCAGAGATAGAATCTAAATTCACAATGCGAAAAATCCTGCTGTCAAACACGTCAGAACTCGAAAATGAAGTGACGTCACCTCCTTACTGTTGCTATGACGTCACATCTGGTGACGTCACGATGCCATAGTACACAAGAGGGCACCACCTGCCCATGTGTTAATGGGATTATGGCCCCCATGTGTTAATGGGATTATGGCCCTCCATGAATTATGGCATATGAAGGCCCTGAAAGATCCAGTTAAGGGCCTACTTAATTCATGGTCAAGTATATAATAATGAGTGTGAGACCCTGTGGGCTATATATATATATTTGCAGTGTATGAGCTACTATTAATGACATAATCATGTGTAAATATGTTATGTTATCATGTAATACAACTTGTAATCACAACCCATATAACTTGTTCAAATAAGGAAAGATTAATATGGCAGTAGAATGAGTAGATAATTATATTTTTTAACTTTTTATTGCGTAACATTCATGTATTTAGTGGTTTTTGACAGCTATTCATATCCTGGTTGCTCAGTTTTTGTAATTGGCAAAATTTAATTAGTTTTTCTCGATTAAATTAAGTCTATTGGAAGTTGTTTACAGGATTGTTGGTGATTTTCTTTTGCATTTTTGAAAATGATAAGCATTACAAAGTGCTTTTGCTTCAGTCACCAGTCAGTGTAATGTTGTAGGACAAACTGGAAAATGTAGGTGTACCATGTGTACCTGAGACAAGAAGCGAGCCTGTCATCATTTAAAGGCTGTACCTATAATTTAAATTTGATGGTTTTATTATTTTATTGTGGGACAATAAGGAATGTTACCATAAGGCTAGTCTGAACACGGAGTTCATACTTAACATTTATAAAGAGATTGTACTCTCTATATACATGTATATTACCTATAAGATTACCCCCGGGAACTCGCTTTAGTCCGAACCCATTGGACATTAAATGGAGGTGGGTTGTATCCAGTATTCTATGCTGGGGCAACTGAAAGACCCTGGGCATCCCTGAATTAATAGGGTATGTGCAGACTCACAGTCTTCTCATCTCATCGTCATACGGTGATCGCCTGCCTCGATATAGCCCATTAAGGTACTGCAGAGGCGTAAAACACAAACAAACAAAACCTATAAGATTACAAGAGAAAAAAGATAACAAATTGTCTGGTGCATTACAAAGTGTTGAGATCCCAGAACCTAACCTGGCAAAGGGCAGAGGAAGTAAACCAAAACAAACCAGAGTCGGTGTAAGGAGGTGTGAGACTAAGGACTCACATGTATGAATAAGAGACTACAGCAGTCAGCTGCCAAAGGCAGTGAACTGCCAGAATTCACATGCAGCAACTGACAGGCAACTGCCCTTGTTGCTCCCTGTGGTGGAACAACTGCCCGAAAGGTGAAACTGACACATTAAAGCCTCTATTGTCACATGGTATAATTAATTTTAGAATGTCATAAGTATTAATACCAGAAACAGAGGCCAAAAGTTGGGAGTTTGGATTATTCGCCACGGAGTCCCACCTTCACTGATCTTGAGTTACTTTTCAAGGTCACAGGGCAAAACCCTGAAAGACATCTCATACATGATATAGTGATACAGGTTGAAGTTTTGAATGTCATACTGGTTGGGATCATTGCGTATTTTTCTTGGATGAATGCGACCTTCAACGGCCTTGACCTCCTCTTCAAGGTTCAGGTCAAAACTGAGGATAGTCTTTAAAAAAACGTACACATAAATGCCTGAATTTATGATTGTTGTGGTGGCAGAAATTATGAAATTGAAACTACAGTTTGTCTCGTCCAACATGCGAACTGATGTTTGGCCTGATTTCTCAGCATCTAAAAGTCGTACAGCAGAAATACACATTCCTGCTGGTAGATCAGCTGTTTTGCATTGTGAATATCACATTTTCGCGATGTTTTAGCTCCGTTTTTTGCCGATTTTCAAGCAATTTCCTAAGATGGCTGCTCATTTTGCTTGTTTACTTTCCTGATGCAATGGGCACAATTGGCGTGACGTCACAAAAAATGCACTGCAGCCCCACTCCCGACTTAGTTCTAGTAAATGTAACTATTTACATTGCTCTAGGTTAATGCAGTGGATTTCCACAGCCTGTAGAAAAAGTGCCTAATTCAAGTTCGCATGCAAGTTGAGACATACTGTAGTTTGAGCTTGGATGACCTTCTAGTAGTAGGGCGTGTCAATTTTGGAAAAAGTTTGAAATTGGAAAAAAAGCCCCTCCAAAAGGATGACTATGGTCAATGGGAGTCCATTGGTACCATTCAAATTGAAATTGAAGGATGTTTAGCTTGGTAAATCTTAATTTGAAAATTGTATGTTTAATTTTATTCGAAAAAACACATTTTCTCAAATAACTGAAAAACTATTGGTCTTAGACAAAAAAATTGTATTGAAATTGAATAGGAAAAGGTGTATTCCGGAAATTTTGGTGCCATTTGCATGTCTCTAGCTCCAATATTAACCGAGATATGGCAAATTTAGTGTTTTTATTGATTATATTATCATTTTTGAATCGATGGGACAAGAAAATTTGGTTTTAAATGTCACCATTTCTTGAAATTTGAATTCTCAGGTAAGATCCCAACAGTGGATGCACAGATATGTGTTCTTGTTAAAGTGTAGTTCCAGAAATGTGGCATATTTCAGGTAATTATAATCAAAATCACACAATTTTGTGCTTGGATAATTATGGATAGTAGTTCATCGTTTAGTTTTCTCAAGAAGGTTGTTTGGAACAGTCTACAATATGCCATATCACATACTAAACTGTTGACAATGAGACTAGAAATATAATTGCCTTTTGTAATCTACAACACATCAACACCATGTACAAGGTATTATTTAGACATTTTAAAATTGCTATATCGCATTGTCATTGATTGTGTTACAAATGAAATATAACAAACTTAAGCAAACTTGTATTTGTGCAGATGACAAACATTTGTGACACCAATTTTATGATGCATGACAACAATTGACAAATTGACAAAATATCTTTTTCAAAGTTTACTTAATTGTCAGATGTGTGTCTGCTGCATGTTAGGTTATTAAAAGTCTTGAAACAGCATGTCATCTTTTTTTAAAGTGAATACTTGACTTGCACAAATATGACCCTGCATAATCCTTGACACATCATTCTATATCCTTGACACATCATTCTATATCCTGATTATGCCCTGGTCACTTCAGCACCTGTGTGGGTTCATCCCCAAACTTATTAATTCTTCCGTATAGTTAGTAAGATCACAGGTATCAGCATGCTCTGAAACAATGCCTGATGAGCCAATCATTTCAAGAAGGGGTTTTTAATCTGTGTTAATGAGAGACAGCCTGGCCTCACAGAACCGCTCAATGTACATATGCAATGTATTCCCTCTCCTTTCAACTCACAGAAACTTTGTTGACAGGAAGTTTAGAAACTACCTTTGCTGTTAGACATCCTTACTGTCTTGAATTTAGATTACAGGTCAAAATCAAGAGTTCTTTGTCTACACCCCAAAAAGGCACATGATATCAAGTATTATCAACACAGGCACAAATCCCTCTCTAAGTGATGAACTCAGCAGAAGATATACTTCAGGAATTTAAACTGGTACTAGTCACCTCCCTTAACATGCTAAACAGAAAAAGATGCTCATATATGAGTCCTCACATGTCACTGCTGGACCAGCAATGGCCATGATATTAAAAGGACAAAGAAATATACATATTTCATGAAGAAGGTTACTAATATTGCAAGTAAAGCATTCACTCCTAAAAATGCAGGTGATGACATAGTATACCTGTGCTGAAGAAATAATCAGAAAACA
Source organism: Platynereis dumerilii (assembly GCA_026936325.1). Taxonomy (NCBI): domain Eukaryota; kingdom Metazoa; phylum Annelida; class Polychaeta; order Phyllodocida; family Nereididae; genus Platynereis; species Platynereis dumerilii. Next base: position 17,404,211 of record JAPTHN010000007.1, read on the forward strand.
CATGTCAGACATGCTAAAGCATGCCAATTTAAATGAGCTTCACAAATTCTATTTCATTTGTAAATGATCATTATGATATTACAATGCCATAAAATAGTATCATAAATGCTCCTGACCATGCAAAAACAGGTTGGCTTTGCTGTGTAACAAGTTGATTATTATCTTTTAAAAATTGTCTGTAATGCTCTGTATGTGTTCTTCATTAAAAGACTGAAGATCTACTTGTTTCACAGTTAACATTTTAATATTTGATATGACATGTACTGACTATTTCAATCATCCTTCTCGAGAATACAAAATGTTGCATTATAATCCAAACACCAAATTGTGTAATAACCTTAAATATGCTTCATTTCTTGAACTACACTTCACATAGTACACATATTTATGCATCCACTCTTTGGATCTTACCCGAGAATTCAATTTTCAAGAAATGGTGACATTTAAAACCAAATTTTCTTGTCCCATAGATTCAAAATTGATAATATAATCAATAAAAACACTAAATTTGCCATATCTCGGTTAATATTGGAGCTAGAGACATGCAAATGGCACCAAAATTTCTGGAATACACCTTTTCCTATACAACTTTGATACAATTTTTTTGTCTAAGACCAATAGTTTTTCAGTTATTTGAGAAAATGTGTTTTTTCGAATAAAATTAAACATACAATTTTCAAATTAAGATTTACCAAGCTAAACATCCTTCAATTTTAATTTGAATGGTACCAATGGACTCCCATTGACCATTGTCACCCTTTTGGAGGGGCTTTTTTTGCAATTTCAAACATTCTCGAAAATTGACACGCCCTATTCTAGTAGGCTTTTACCAACTTAATTCAGGGTTATAGGACCCAACTGCGGGAAAACCTTGCATATAATATTATAGGACAATTCATGAGTGCCTGAAGTTTGCTCCTGCGCCCGCTGGAAAGCATCTCACATGATCCCTAGATTTGAATCCTTGGATTCTTGTATTTTGTTGTTTTGAGATTGCAAGATAATAGGAATCTATTCAAATGGCCTTACTCTCTGGCGTATTGGCATTTTTTTCAGCCAGCAAAAGTTACTTTAGTCTGATATATAGATTTTAACCAATTTTTTGAATTGGTTAAGATGCCTTCATCAAGTTAAGATTTAACATAGGCTACATAGCTGCATGTACTTAATTCCGTTATCAGCTGATTAAAATTGCTGGAACACTGTATCTTTACAACATAATCTTTCTCGCTGTCTTATGGTAAACCAGTCATTATAAATGAGCAATGATTTTATTTTCAGACCTTGAAACAGCGCAGTGCGGAATACAAGATAAATGGAACATATTCCACGGAAGAAGGAGAAAAAGAATGGAACAAAAGGAAGAACAGATTTAAAGACATATTACCGTGTAAGTCTTATCTCTTCACTTCTTTGAAATTATTTCTCAATCTTATAATAACTAGTAAATTGCCTGCCTATTGACACTCAATTATATAGATAGATAGATAGATCTATTATGTCTATAGAAACAATGACACAAGAGAAAAAAAGAAAGTCGCATGGACGTGAAAAGAGGACAGTTCTGCTTTGATAAGTTTAGGAACACACACGGCAAATTAGAAGACGAGGCATTTTAATACAAATGGAGATAATTTCTGGTCGCAATCATTTTATGCTACCATATTAATTATAGATTATAAATATTTTTTAAAAATGATTTCTCTTCATCATAGTTGATTTGGATTAATGAGCTGTCTCTGAGAAAACCAGGCGGGGGGTGGAGGATGGTCCGAGCCGGATCTGGATGAAATTTTCACCATGTGCCCTTCAAATACATTAATGAAGCACGGTGAAGTCCGTTTTTCCATAAATTAAAATTTTCCTTAATTTTAACCCCTTTTAAAAAAGCATGTCAAAAATGACTGAAATTCATTTAACATGGGCTTCAATGGGAAAACAGCCCAACTTCAGCTCAATAAAAACCCATTTGCCAGCGGGTGGCTGGAAAAGCTGTCGATTGGTGATGCTTATATATGACTTGAATGTCCGAAATCCACTTTCCGTTCGCTGGGCATTTTCCTTATGTGCCTGATATGAGCATTTTAAGATATTTAAGGGTGGCAGATTTCATGGATTTTGTAGGAAAATGCAAAAATATGAAAAGTGCCATATCTCGGCTTAAAATGGACTTACTTTAACAATTTTGGTGTCCAAATATACATTTTTGCCAATTCCGCACTCATCTGAGTGGTTACTTTTATGATTAAAGGTCAAGGTCATTGTGAAATTTCAAGGTCAAATTCATTTTTTCCGTATTTTTTGTCTGATTTTGTGATACATGCTATGTTTACAAGCACAAAAGGCAAATTTAGACACAACTTGATGGTACAGGGGGATGGGGAATTTTCTAAGCTAAATTTTGGTACTTTATACAGTTCAAAAACTTGCAAATATGACCTCATTATGGGAATTTTTGTATTTACGGAATATATACATTTTGAAAATAAGAGTCAACATATTTTGTGCTGTTGTGTACTGATGAGAGGCACACATTTTGAAACTGCACTTGATTTTATAATGTGTCTTTGACAATAATAAGACATCTTTTGTGAAAAAAATTTGTCATTTCAAGAAATATTGTATTTTCGGCTGCCATTATTGAAAAATTGATTTTTTGGAATATCTTTGGAACTAAGGCTGATAATGGAGAAATTATTTCACCAATACCCACATTTTCAGGGTCAAGGACTCTCATGAAGCCATTTGTGACATCATAGGTCATGTGACTATACTCTATTAGATGGTTTGAAAGGCACCCGTTATAGGAATTCAACGCTTTTTGGAACATTTCTGGAAGTGAGACAGATAATGGAAAAAATATTTCACCCATTGCCTTATTTTCAGAGTCAAGTCTATTGTGATACCATTTTAGACATCACATCTCAAGTAAAAATAATATGCTATAACAGGCTTGAAATGTGGCATTTCCAAAATGCAAGACAGATTTTCTTTACAAATCGTGTATTTAGCAAAGCAAAGCCACTTTTTTTATGATGTAAGCATTTGCTGTGCATGATGTCACATCAATGAACTGCAGTGCAACTCTGCAGTTACTGTACTGTGATGGTTACTATTAAGACAACCACTTGACAACTGATACATGGAAAAGCCTTGAGAGACCAATATTTCTTCAAACGATGTGAATTGGGCTGTGAAAACAATGTGAATCGGGCTGTGATTGACTGTTCAAAAATGCTCAATGAGTCCATGAATTATTCTCAGGTCCAGCTCAGGGCATATAAGAAACCAAATTGGGACTATCTTAACTGCATTCAAATCACAACATATTTGTTTTTGTATTGAAAGCTTAAACTGTCATCTAGAGCTTATGGAGCCTGTACAATGCAATACACTGACGTAAAAATTATGTGCTAACACACAATCTGTTAATTTCTGCGAAAAGTGCATCCTGAAAAATTCAGTGTGGGGTAAAAACATTCCTATTGGAGGATAAACTTCCACTAGGCACTGGAGTATTTGCAATGAATTTTTATATATCTTTAAATATTGAATATGCGACAATTTCCAGTTAATATTTTAACCTCTTGACTGACCCTCTATACACTGAAGGGGGGCGTTCCAGATTCGTAGGCAGAATTTAGCATTCTTCACTTCAACCAGGATGGCTAGTGAATTGTTTCATTGTGAAAATAAATTGAATGGTCTTACAAATGTTGATTTACCTTCCAAAAATCTGGATGTCTCAGGATAACTATTTGGGACCCCACTACAGGGTAATGAAATTTTTTAATCAACAGGTTGCATAATGATCATTTTGTAAGTATGACCACTGCTATAGGCCTAATCCAATTCAATTTGTTCACCAGAATGAGACTGAACAATGTAGCCCCCTAATAATTGTGATGTAATCAGCAGCAAGGAGACATACACGTGCATTACGAAGCCATTATTGCATAAGGAATATTTTACTCCTTTTTTTAAAAATTAAATCGTCAGTAAGCTACAATACTGGTGATGTCATTATCATTGAGTATAATTAACACCAAGGTGGCAGTGTTGTGGTGTAGTCCTTTGTCTTTTACAAGCAGAAATTCAATGATGATATTTGGTCCACTGAGGAGGCCACAGACCATTGTCGACACATACTTTTCTCTACCTTTTGTCATGTTTATAATTAATATCAAAAGTTGATTAAGGCGCCTTAACTACTTTATGATTTAGCCTTAATTAAAATTCATTTTAACATAAAGGCCAGAATAGAATAAGACTTTAAAATACTGTGATCAAAATTGAAACTTGTAAGGTGATGCAAATTCCAGATTTTGAGATAGGATAACATCTTCGTTTCATGCGGCCCAAAAGCAGAGATATATTATTACACTGAATATAAAAAGAAAAGAAAGAAACATTCAACGAATTGAATTCACTGTATACATACATATGGAGAGACTGTGGTGGGTTGTGTCATGTGTTAAATTGTGCCTTAGTGTTGGGGTGAAATGAAGAACGATGTAAAGAAGGTAATGTCACCCATGTGTACAAATTGTGCCAACATCATTATTATATGCACCATGACCAGATATAATGCTGAGAAAAGCTGCACTGAGATATTCAATATTATTATTGAAAAAATGATGCATTATGGACTGACATTAGTACGTATTTCTCAATCTTTTATTGAGTGACCACGCTATTCTTGGAGTTGCCCTCAGGGAGAAATGATCTATTTCACTTTAAAAGCAAACATAGTTATTTGTTTTCAGTTTGCTGTTCCCCCAAATATTCAAGCAACACCATAAATTATTTGTTGCAAGACTGCTAAAGCACAATTTATTCATTTCACGAAAACTTTGCACGAAACTACTTAAAAAAACTCCCCCCCTGATATTGTTGCCTCCATCATGTTGACCGTAAGATAATTTCCCTTTGGCTCACAGTGGCTGGCAGGGATACCTAATACTTGTGGTGTTAGATTCAATTTAGCATAGTTAATTGATTTTTACGACCAATTTTCTTTGGCAAAATCATTTTGTGGCTGTGCCATTTGGATTGGGGTTTTATTTTTCATTTAGAATAAATAATAATTATACAACTAGAACTGGTAAATGGCAGACAATAAATGAGAAACAGTTCTCAGCCAGCAGGTCATTTGCATAAATGGAGGTCTGGTGGAGACAGAGGCAATAAACAGTGCTCAAAGGAAACATCAATTTGTGATGTCATCGAGGAAGAAAAGGGTGAAAGAAGGGTAGGTGAAGACTGTAGGGAAAGGGTAAGCCTGTGTAGGGAGTTTTTAGCTGACAACTATCCTGTGACCTGGGGTGACCTCATTTGCATATCATTAGCATTAAGTTCAATGTTGTGGGGGATTATACATTCTTGTCAGCAGGGGCGGTGATTTTTCATTTTTGTAGGGTGGGGGGTGATTTCGGCAAACGCGATCGCGAAACTTTGCGCGAAGCCTAGCATGCCAAATGTCTCTGCAGTAGATTTGGGGGCCACCTTAGTTTAGAGGCCAAAAGCCAATTTATTTTAGATAACCAAAAGTATGTTCTGAGACTTGTATGTATTCCACATGACATACAAGTGGTATCATGGAAAAAATAGCTAAACATAACTGATAATTGTCAGCACCAAGTAGTAATAATTTGAAATTCTTGGGAGGGGAGGAATAATCATATGATTGATGATCCCCCCCATCCCCCAGGAACTACGCCCCAGCTTGTCAGTATCTTATGCCATTCCTGAATATAAGCAGAAATTAATTAGATGTAAAGAACATATGTTTTTTGCTACCATCCAAAAAGAAATAATTCAAGTTTGTGGAATTTTTATTTTCTTCCTTAGTTATGTCATTAGCGTTCAGTAATTCCCATGTAAAGTATCTATCATAAACCAAAAACAGGAACACAAGACCTATCTGAAAAACAAGGTAAAATACAAGGTTTTTCTTGCAATAAACTAAGTGGAACAACTGTAATATAATTGACCTACTTTATCAAAAATATATGCTACCATGTTTCTAATAGTTCAGATTGCATTGAAACTTCGATTCTAGTCTATATATTGTATTTTGATATCTATCATAGTCAGATTGAGTGACAAAGCTATTATTTTTTTAGGCCAATTGCCCTGAAGCAAAAAAAGTAGCACAACTTACCCTCCACTCAATTTTAGGGTGACACTGGCCAATCCTCTAATAAAATATGTGTGCATGTCAGAAATTGGAATGACCTTTGGAGGAGCAAAACTTTATGAATAACCTGTGTTTTGACACAAAACTTGTCATTCAAATGATAGTTTCCCTTAATACACAATGACAGATTCAGCGAAACGGCCAAAGAAAACAGCGTTGTATCGTCACGAAAAATTGCACAGCATAATCTTTAAAAGACAAAGTGAGTTATTCTTTACATCCCCATTAGCACCAGCTTCGGCTATTGAGAGGCAATTAAAAACATAAGACATTATTTTAAAAGAAATCGGACAGAAAACACCATCCTGATTCTTCTGAATTTCAGGCCAAACCTTGTTTTGAATATTGATAGTTTGTCTTGCGTAAACCTACGAGTTTCGCTGCAGTTGATTGATGTGACATCATGCATAGCAAATGCGTGGCTACATCATGACAAAAGTGGCTTATCTAAGTAAATGGTTTGCAAACAAAAAATAAAAACAATTCTGGTATTTTTGAAGGACAAAACAAGATGTTCTTTATGATGCTTGTCAAACCTGTTATAGCATTGTTACTTCATATGTGATGTCTAAAATGTATTACAATAGTCCTTGACTCTGAAAATATGGTGAAGGGTGAAATACTTTTTCCATTATCTGTGTCAGTTTCAGAGAAATTCCAAAAAAGCTTGAATTTCCGTAACCGGCATCTTTCAAACCCTCAACTAGAGTATTGTCACAAGACCTATGATGTCAAAAATGGCTTCATTAGAGTTCTTGACCCTGAAAATGTGGGTATTGGTGAAATAATTTCTCCATTATCAGCCTTAGTTCCAAAGATATTCCAAAAAATCAAATTTTCAATAATGGCAGCCGAAAATACAATATTTCCTGAAATGGCAAATTTTTTTCACAAAAGTTGTCTTATTGTTGTCAAAGACACATTAACAAATCAAGTTCAGTGTCAGAATGCATGCCTCTCATCACCACACAACAGCATAAAATATGTTGACTCTTATTTTCAAAAAGTATAAATTTCCGTAAATACAAAAATTCCCATATTGAGGTCATATTTGCAAGTTTTTGAACTGCATAAAGTACCAAAATGTAGCTTAGAAAATTCCCCATCCCCCTGTACCATCAAGTTGTGTCTAAATTTGCCTTTTGTGCTTGTAAACATAGCATGTATCACAAAATCAGACAGAAAATACGGAAAAAATGAATTTGACCTTGAAAATTCACAATGACCTTGACCTTTAATCATAAAAGTAACCACTCAGATGAGTGCGGAATTGGCAAAAATGTATATTTGGACACCAAAATTGTTAAAGTAAGTCCATTTTAAGCCGAGATATGGCACTTTTCATATTTTTGCATTTTCCTACAAAATCCATGAAATCTGCCACCCTTAAATATCTTAAAATGCTCATATCAGGCACATAAGGAAAATGCCCAGCGAACGGAAAGTGGATTTCGGACATTCAAGTCATATATAAGCATCACCAATCGACAGCTTTTCCAGCCACCCGCTGGCAAATGGGTTTTTAGTGAGCTGAAGTTGGGCTGTTTTCCCATTGAAGCCCATGTTAAATGAATTTCAGTCATTTTTGACATGCTTTTTTAAAAGGGGTTAGAATTAAGGAAAATTTTAATTTATGGAAAAACGGACTTCACCGTGCTTCATTAATGTATTTGAAGGGCACATGGTGAAAATTTCATCCGGATCCGGCTCGGACCATCCTCCACTTACACAGCCATCCTGCCTGGTTTTCTCAGAGACAGCTCATTAATGATATGATATTGATGTATTCATTATATTGATAGGAATAGGGTTTTCATCAAGGAAAGCAAATTGGATGGCCAATGACAAATTTGAGTCAATATGGATTTCCCATATATTCAAATAACCTGTGACTTTGAAGTACACAATTAAGTATTTTTGGCGTGTAAAAGTTGTTGATATTGAAATATTTTGTTTAAGGAAGATGAGCATTTCTAGATTTGTACTATTTAAATTTTGCAGAACACATGTTATCAGCTGGTTATGGTTACATTATGTACAATGTATATATAGGATTGCCTAGAATGGGAAGCAAGGAAGTGTGTCTGTTCAAGGAAATTGGTTATTTTTAACGGTTTCAAATTTCATGATAAATGAAATTGATATCCGTGTGTGGTTTATTGTATCTTTTCAGAATCTGCCACCAGATATATGAAATATTTAAATTCTTTATTATATTATCACATGAATGCTGATGAGCCGACAATTTGATGCAGATTAAACATGGTTTTGATTGCCTGTCTGAGCTCACATCAAAATCGTAAACCTAATGTTCCAGTGCTTAGTGCTGTGGCATATGTGATTAATGGTGTATCACTGTATGTATGCTCGTACTGATGCACACTGATGCTGGTATTGGTATACAATAAATGTAAGTAATACCTCAGTAATATGTCCCTGGATAACACTGGGTATTTTTTATCAGAGCCATACCACCGTACAATGTATATTCCATCAAAGACCTCATATTCCAGCAAGAAATGTAACTCTGGCCCAACAATTATTTAGAGTGATGGAGATACCAGTCTGCCACTGCTGCAAAACTTTTTGGGAATGATTACTGTGAAGTAAGAGCATGCAGAACACAGTACGCGCAGCTTGTATAATAATTAATCAGTGTTTTAAAATTGTTCACTGGAACTTACTTTTTGGTGAAATGTTTCAACCTCACAGCCAGAGAAGCCTTGTTCACATGTGAATGAAACACTGGCTGTGGCTGGCTTGTTGTGTTTGGTGTTGTTAACACTTAGGAGTTGTGTTAACACTTAGAGTCACTGCATTATCACTGTTTACAATTAACTCCTGAATGCTAACAACACCAAACACAACAACACATGAGTTACAAGCAGTGTGCGAAATGACAGGGGTCCAATTATCCCTTACCACTTGAAAAGGCTTTGTACAAGTGAAATTTGACTAAATAATAGATAGTCACCATGTTAATTTCTGTGCATTTCAAGTTGGACTGGGCTTACTGGAAGCCATTTCTCAGTCAGACCACAATCCAACCTGTGTTTCATTCACATACATGGGAACAAGGCCTCCAGCTGAGAGGCCGAAACGTTATGCCAAAAAAGTAAGTTCCAGTGAACAATATCTAGCGTCCAAAGGTAAAACCTAGTAAGTTAAAGTCACATTTTGGGCCAAATTGAGTTAAGGTCAAAATAGAAATTCTGAGACATGTTTCTATATTTATTAAGTTTAGATTTTCAAGAAGTGGCCCGTTTCCCCAGAATGACACAGGCAAATCCCAGTAAGTCTATTCCTTACTGCAAGGACTGGAATTTAGTCAATTTTATCAGAAACTCCAAAATGTGCCTTACTTGGTTTTCCCTTTGGACGCTAGATATGCCCAGTGGCGGATTCAGAGGGGGTCCTAGGGCCCCCCCCCCCAAGACCACTGACACTTAATGTATCAGAAAATGTGATGATGCGGGCTCGCGGAAGCTGAAAAAACTTATATACTGACCTTGGCACATTCTCAAGGGCTCTGTAGCATGTACATGAGTTACATGTCTTACCACTCTTATGATGTCTTTGGTACCATTCTGTATTATTGGAGCCAGAAAAAAGGCCAAATGTTGTTATACAATACAAAGGGCTACAAAGCAAGGGACAGGGGTAGAGTGTGTCTCATAGCATTGACCTGAGTGGGCTGCAGGGGCATATTTAGCCCATATTAAAATGATTTGAGTCATTGAATGTGGCCTTTGTCTGTCTCAAGCTGATTCAGATTCTGGTATGTTGCTCCCTGAATCACTTTGAACTTTGTTGAATCACAAAAATATATGATTCTGTGAATAGGTATATATACTTGTTTATATATGTATCTGAAACTTCTCTCCCCAGACATGATTCCATTTTGCAAAATGTGACTCTCTGATTTGAAGGTCACAATTTATTTCGAAGTAATTTTCAATATTGCTGCAGGGACTGTAGTGTGATTATGGGAAATGGTATCAAAGCTCTTCTGCAATCAGTGGAGTTGTTGCTGAATTGCTGCTAGCCAGGTTTTACTGAATTAAGCTCAATGTGACTTGTGGTTGTCATGATTATGTGGTATAGACCTTAGATCATACTTATTTGTTACTGTGGCTACTAGCTCAGAAGGAAGGACTTTAATGTCTTTTACAGAAGTAAAAAACTGAAAAGAAAAAAAGGCATTGTGTTATATCGCTATATAAGTTAAATAATGCTATTTTAATTACTGATGAACAGCGTATGATTCATATCCTTTCAAATGTTGATGTTGTGTAGCTCCATCGCTCAGAGAAGGTACATGTGTCTTCTGTTGGAATCATCCTCCATCCCGTGTTTTAAAGTCTGAATGGACTGCATAAGTGAAATACAATCATCTGATCATTGCTGAATCATACATTTGTGGTTTCATCACAGTCTGTTTCTTGCAGGAGCAGAACATTACTGACCACTTGGTAAACAATTTATCTGAGGTCTTTATGACCAATTGACCACAGGCAGAGGCTGTCCCGAGTTCTCAAATGTGTCTGAAATTGAATAAGTGGCCTTTTATTTAATGAAGGGTTTTTATGGGCCATCAAAATAGCAATCCCTTGAGTTGGTCAGCGAGTCTGTCAGCTGGTCAGACTGGATGCTGTGGATGAAATTATTTGGGCCTTTCGTCCTATGATTATGCTATATGTTGGGCTAATTAGGACAAAGAAATGAGGCAAAGGATGACTGAAACTGTTGCCCAATATGTCAAGGCTATCCGGCCAGAGCTGATTGAAGCTGCTGCCCAACATTAGTGTGAATTGCAGTGCTCTTCTTAGGTCAAAAATTCAATTAGCCACAAAGGCCAATTTTCAGTGAAATACATGGATGTGTGGCTAATTTCCATTCAAAATTTGCAATTTTCGTTAGCCACATGGAGGATGCATTAGCCAATGCTAATGTGGCTAATGGCCAGATAGATAAACAATAAATAGATAGGTAAATAGATAGATAGATAGATATGGTAAGTGCAGCCCTCGCAGCCCAGTTCTGGGTGGTCACGAGGGTTGATTAATTAGATGGGAGTGAGAGAGAGCGAGAATCCTCATCATGGTACACATTTACCCCATGTGAGGGATCTTATAAAGTTTTACTTGCCCAGCACAGACATTGATACAAGGCCAGAGCTGGAATCAAACTTGTGACCCAGCGATTGTAAACCCAGGTACCAACTGGGCTAATCTTGCCCCTAATCTGATTGTTATCATCAGATACTCTGTCTTTCTCTTGCAGATGACTACACCAGGGTGAAACTCATCGCTGTCCCTGGAGTGTCAGGGTCCGACTACATCAATGCTAATTTCCTCAAAGTAAGTGTCTCTCCAATTAATTTTTTAACAGGATGTGAAAAAAGATATGCTATTGACATATATCGATATCGCTTAGCTTGGTAATTTACTGGCTCTCATGAACAGACAACACTTTTTTTTTAACATTGTCAGAATATTACACACTTATATTTGCATTCAAACTTAATGGCGTATGCACATTTACAAGTTTAATACTGAAGTACAAAACGTGAAGCTTCATTCAAGTGCCTTATTATTAAGTTATAAAATTTAAATTTGTATGAGAAAAAATCTTGAATAAAATATTCCAATATGCATGCCAAGTTTACACAAATGATATTATACTCTTGTACTCTGATGTTTTCATAGATAATGGGCTTAATGGCAGTAGTAATGTGCTAGTATAGGCCTACCATAACATAAATATGACCTTACATATGATATTTGTCATTGCATCTTTGATATTCCTCTATATCATCATGTGTATTATTCCTCTATGAATCACATGTCCTTCCTTCCAGGGTCCCAATGGCCAGCACATGTACATTGCCTCCCAAGGCCCTCTCCTGCACACCAAGGTTGACTTCTGGCGCATGGTCTGGGAATATGACGTCCACGTTGTGGTCATGGCCTGCAATGAATATGAAGGCGAGAAGGTAGGGCAAATTGCTAATACAAGTTATACATATTTAGCTATAATTATGTCATTAATTATTTTGCCATTCATTATTTTTCACTACATGTAATTATCCATAATTGTATGACAGACATATTTCCCGAAGCTTGAAATTAGATACTTCCTAGGAAGTATCTCTACTTTCCCTGTCAAGAAAAAAATCTTCTAATCTTTTTCTTCTTGTACCAAATTCCCTCAAATAAAAGCTGGGGTGCTTATTTTCAGTCCCTTGAGGTAAAAACTGCTGATTTGATCTAGGCGTTTATTTAAAGTTTGAAAAATCACAATTGGCACGATATATATATATTACCTCTCTTCCTGACGGGGGGGGGGGAGCTGAGGGGAGTCATTAATTGGGAAGAGAAGCATTTGTGATAATACATTATTGCCCCCCCCCCCTTGAATGCTACCTGCCTTGTGCTGTTGTTCTGCAGAGGTACTGAGTCAGTTGGGGCATCAGAGTTTGAATTGTGTCCATCAGCCAACAGAAAGGCTAACTGAATTTTGTGAAGTTTTGACTTCTACAGTTTGTCTCACAACATGCAAACTGGTGTTTGGCCTGATTGCTCCTCATCTACAGGTCACACAGCAGAAATACACGTACTCACGGGTAGATTAGCAATTTTGTAATTTTTCTGTCACATTTTTGTGATGTTTTGCTGCTGGTTTTGTCAGATTTTTGATGACGGACAGACGGACACTCATTCCAGAAATGAGACAGACTGTAGTTATGAATCCAACCCAGCCCAACTGCTTGTTATTATAGGCGAATTGATAACATTATATTTTCAGGGGATTTACAACTGTATTTTCTGTAAATCTATTGTTTCTCCAAAGTTATTGAGTAATGTTGATGCTGAGTCATGATCAGTGTTGTGATAAGATAAGTTCTTGGCCGAAGTATAGAGTTACTGATTACTTTCAAAGAATAATTTTTGTTGATACTTTACAGAATACCCCTGAGAGCAAGGTAACTAGTGGTATGGAGGTTAAGCAGGATAATTGTGCATTTTGTGACGAATGTGATCAAGTTAAGATAGATGAAAACGGGCTCATAGATTGCTATGTTGATACACTGAATCTTTGATGTCACTGAATGTTCTGCATGGAACAGAAATACGCGTTGTCCAAAATTTAAGAAGTGAAACTGAGAGTTGCCATGGTAATTTCATGAATTAGTCGCACTGTGAATGTTCTTCATTTCAAAGTAAAACAGTGTTTAAAAAAGTTTGTGAGCAATTTAATTTTTAAGGACTCAAAATGGTGATCTTGAGCATTAATTAGTGAGTTAAGGGGAGATGTTGCAGTGAAGTAATGAAATGAGTGAATGTAACTAAAATGTAGCCGACAAGGAGAAAAAATAAAACTAATCTGAGTAAAAATAACTGCAATCTGAGTAAAATTCCTGTAATCTGAGCAAAATGACTGTAATAGGAGTAAATTCTGAGTAAAATGTAATCAGTAAAATAACTGTAATCTGAATAAAATAACTGTAATCTGAGTTAGGCAGTTGTTAGCGGTAATGAGTGAGATTACTCAGTTACACAGCTGAATAATCTGATTGAATACTTAGCAATCCGTTAGGTGATAACTTAAAAACATTTTAGTTGTGTCATTGCATTAGGTTAGTGAGGTAATGTTCTTGAATTACCAAAAAAAAAACATGTTCTACTTAAATTTTTGTGTGCACTTTATTTGAAACATGTTGCACCGAAAGCTAACAACTTCCTAGATGCCTAGTTACTCTTATACACTTCCTAGTGGCCAATAGCAGGATAGTTTTGTCCTTGAATGAGTAATCTGTGCTGCCATTTACGTAATACAACGTATCGTACTAGTGAGCATCTGTGTCATAATATTATGCAGACATGCAATATGAAGATGATACCTAAGAAGGCGGCAAGGGCATTCATGTGTAAGCCTACTAAGATGGTGACCTTGTAATGACCTTGTGGATGCAATGGTCATAGATGCATAATAAAGGGGAATTATGAAAATTATTTGTTGATCTCAACTTCATCCCAGTAGCACAATAGTTAGTACAATTTGTTAATTATGCTCAATGCAAATGACAGTGAAACTTCAAATATAAAATTTATTAAAAAAAGAAGATTTCATTATGTCATAGCATTGATTTCACCTTGCAGGTAATACAGATATTATAAATGTCCATTAAATTTGCACAAATATTTTTCCTGATACTAAGTGAAAAATATGGTAACCAGTTCATAATTTTACCTTTTTCAGTGCCACTGCCACATAAAGCATTAAAACAATTAAGTTATGCCTGGTGCATGAGGACTCGAGGAGTCAATATTTTGGTTGCCTGATGTTGAATTTAAATCTTTTATTGATATGTCGTTAACGGTGAAACAAGATGTCTTCCACAACTGCCAAAACAGTTGAGAAAAGATTCCAGTAAGCCGAAATGCCTGGACATTAGGGGTCAATTATTTCAGCAGTATGAATGTATTAAACATTTTTTGTTGCAGCTTAAATGTGCCAGGTATTGGCCTTCGGTCGGGAAGAGTGAAAAGTATGGAAAAATCACTGTCAGATTTGTAAGTGTTTTTCTTTTTTCACATATTTTTTTTTAACTACAGGGTCTTTATACAATTAGATCAGAAAGAAAAAAAAGTTTTTTTTTACACACAGAGCATTTGTAAAAGACATGTCTCAAAATTGGTGATGTTCAACACTTACAAATGTACTAAATTCAATACTTGTGAGACTAGACTTACTTCGCAGAAAATAAGCCAGGTTATCAATTGAAGAATTTCATTACTCAAGAGATATGGGGTGTTGATTTGGTTACTATTTCCTAATCTTGAGAAATGCCACTATTTATTGTGAGGAGAAATATTGTAAAACTAATTGTTATTTTGAAATGTTTTTACCCCTTTCTTGAACCAGGAGCGGGAAGAGAAGGAAAACCAGAACTTCTGCATCAGACACCTGGTGGCGGAATATGGAAGTGTGACGCGGAATGTTTGGCAGTTCCATTACGGAGGGTGGCCAGACCATGGGACTCCGGACATTCCATCCGTGTTGGAGATGATTTCTGTGATGCGAGAAAGGCAGGGGACCCCCCTCCCTCCTATTGTGGTCCACTGCAGGTCAGTCATTATTTTAACCTTTGCAATTAAGTTGGGCGATAAACAAACAGTTGAATTGAAATGCAACTTTCTGGGGCGTCTGTGGTTGTCCACCCTGTAGCCCGACACTTCTGATGCAGTCCAACCTTCTAATATGGTTACCTTCTGTAAAATGGCAACACGTTATTATAAACTGGCAGTTTTGATACATAAATGAAGGATATTTGATAATTGTTTTTGCTTACAGTGCTGGATGTGGTCGAACGGGGACAATTTGTGCAATAGACTACGCCTGGCATGTGTTAAAGCTTGGGGTGAGTTACTTTCCTGAGACCTTGCATTTCTGTTTGAAATTTATTGTTAAAGTCAACAAGTTTTCCAGTCTTTCTTTGCATTAAACTTTAAAGAATTAATAAAATTGATAAGAGATTATGTGAACTTTTGTCTTTTTCAGTTACTCTCTGCAGAATTTAGTTTATTCAACATTATTGATGAGATGCGGACACAGCGGAATGCCATTGTACAGACCAAGGTAAGTGAAAATTAGGCAGCCAACACAATGTTTTATTGCACTCTTGAAATTGCAAGTGAACTTCTTAAATATGCCTTTGCCTATTCTTTGAACACAGTATGTTTCTTGTGCATAGATCAGCTGTAATGCTCTTGTCTCCTCATGTAGGGGGACTGTGATTGCTACCTCATTTTGCCCTGGAAGTTTTTGAATGAAACTTTTAACTTTGTTTGTTCACAGGACCAGTATGTCTCGGTACACCATGCTGTGAGAGATCTTTTCACGCGACACATGCAAGTCATCAATGAACACAACTACGAAAATTTGGCCGTCAATGGACAGGTGCCGCCCTCTGGCCAAGAGTATGACAGTGTGCCGTTTGGTAAGTGGAATGATATTTTACATTGGAACTCCGATGATGGCCACCTTTGTAAAGTGATCCTGTTGTGGACTGCCGTTTTGAAACTCGTATTGGGGTGAGGGGTTCTTTTTTAAATGCTTGAGCCAAGCACAAACAAACATCCTCTTACAAGGTGATCATGTTGTCGGAGTTCCACTGTGCACTAGATGTATTGGTATATATTTCAAATTCAGTTAGTTTACAGTCGGTTTTTGGACCTCGCTTTCATCGCAATGATCATTGCCGCTCAATGCAAATTTGTAATCATGGAATTATAATTATTTTGGCTGTTTTCTAAATTTACAAGAATGGCTTTATGTCTGCTTTTACTCCTTCAGATATTTATAATGGTAGACATCATAGCAAAATAGTTACACATTATACAAGAAAAAATGATCAAATGAATTCAAATTTTTATTTCAATGTTCCCTTCATTGGACCATTTGTTATTTTAATGAAACAAGGACGCCCAGCTAATGATATGGAGTTGTATGCCCAAGCATGCGCAGCTGATGATACAGACTATGCCCAGGCATTCGCAGCTGATGATACAGACTATGCCCAGGCATTCCCAGCTGATGATACAGACTATGCCCAGGCATTCCCAGCTGATGATACGGAGTATGCCCAAGCAGAGGTGTATGTCCGTCATGATACGTATTCCCAAGTCCATCGTACGGCTCATGATACGTACTCCTATGCCCGACACCAACACACTGCTGATGATATGAACTTATATGCCTCTATCCCAAATGGTTTGATTTGAATCAAGTTTCCAAGTTTTTGAAATTATAAGTAAAATGCACTTACATTAAAGTCTCATTATAATGTTAATAGGCACTTCAAATATTCAAGCCATGAAGTAATGGCTTGTAATATTTCTGTACCTAGTAAGTCGGATATAAGATGGACAATCAACTTTAATTATGATGATAGATCTCTGTTAATATTATTTGGGTTTCTGGGTCATGGTGAGGACTTGAAAGATATTTTCACTGTAGGTCTCCCCAAGACTGTCACTTCATAAAAGGTTATGATTTTGATGTACTTCCAACAAATATAATTTAAGACCTTAATAGTCAGGTCTTTTTACATATTTGGGTCCTGTTTTCAGATGGCAGCCAATACTTAGAGCCAAGTAAGACGAAACCCACGACCCTCACAGCGCCAAACCAGGAGTCACCGACCGAGAGGGCCATTTACTCGACAGTTGCCAACCTCATCAATGCGAATCAGATTGGCACAGGTAATGGAGGGGCCCCACCCAGTCCCCCCGAACCAATCCCTGACCCAGATTATGTGTCCATCACAATGAAAGACTACAAGGCTTATGCTAGCGATGACGAGGTCTTGCAGTCCAAAACAGATTCTGCAGAGGAGGAGCAACATAGCCCCCCTGTGTTGCCCCATTACGCAACAAGCCACCGACCGACCAACCGCAACCTGGAAGGGAACACCCTAGAGGCCCCTGCCCCTCCCCCGAGGTCTTCCAGCATCCGTCGCACCGTCAGTGATGAGCCAATCGCCAACCACCTCAAGCCAGACGCCAACAATTTAGAGTTAGGGGACTCCAGTAACAGCCAGGAGTCGGGAGGCACGCCAGGGACCAACAAGGAGACGTTAGGTTTGTTGACAGATTACATGGGACAGAACAGTGACGGCTGGAGCAGTTCAGCGGCGGGTAGTCAGGAGGGAGGCGAAGTGTTGTGTGATGATAAGCCTGACCTCCTGCCTGACCTACCCCCGCCTCCTCCTCGTCCTGCTTGCATGGTCAAGCCTACTGACCGCTCCTCTAATACTAACAGTCAGAATGTTAACCACTATTATAACATAGCAGACTTACAAACTAACCAGCAAGTACACAGCAGCTTGGATGATGTGGCTTCTAGTAGTCCTACTGATGGCTCTAGCACTGATCTTTTGCTCGAGCCTCCTCCTTTACCTCCTAAACTCAGTGACAATGAATCTGACGAGCCTGACGGTTATCAGATGAACACTGTCATTCGTGGAGGAGCAGCCAAGCCCTATCCGAGTGCTCCTCCGAAACCTCCACACAGCAGCGATGCTGGCAGGTGCAAATCTTCCCCTATCCATGTCTCTTCTCCTGTTCATTCGTCATCCTCTGTTCATACTTCATCTCCTGGTCTCTCTTCCTCTCCCCTGCACTCCTACGACCTGCCGCCGGAGCACCGTCAGTCTCCGGTGGCGCCAAACTACAACCAGCACGAAGACCCCCGCAATTCGCCCCACCACGCTCACAACCAGAAATGGATGCAAGAAGCCCAGATGA
Source organism: Platynereis dumerilii (assembly GCA_026936325.1). Classification (NCBI taxonomy): domain Eukaryota; kingdom Metazoa; phylum Annelida; class Polychaeta; order Phyllodocida; family Nereididae; genus Platynereis; species Platynereis dumerilii. Next base: position 17,422,721 of record JAPTHN010000007.1, read on the forward strand.
TCCAGAAGCAGGAGAGGGACAACCGGGCCAGTCCCATGTACGAGGTGCTCAGCAAGTTCCGGTCGGGGCCGAGTGTGGACCACCCTCCTCGCCAGATGAACCGCTCCATGGAGGACGCAGATGACGAGAGTGAGGAGGAATGTCCCCAGGTGCCAGTGCGCCTCTACAAGACCATGCCCCACCCCGGCAAGCAGCAGAGGAGACGGAGACAGCAGCAGCTCCAACTTCTCCTTCAGCAGCAACAACAGGAGCAGGCTTATGCACAAAGACAAGAGTCTCCATATCACATGGGCAGTGACGACAAGTCCAGCCCTGGGGTTGTCATGATTAGGAATCCTGCCTTCTCGGCCAGTATGACCCAAGCTGAACTCTCTCCAAAGTTATCCCCCTCCAAAGCGTCCGAGCACGTCATGCATCCTCTCCAAAATCAACTCAATGACATCAACAAGCCTGGCCTCCCCCAGAAGATGCATGGGAGCCAGGACGCAAGGTTCCAGACGTACGTGAAGCATGAAGGGCCGATTGAGAAACGCATGAGCAATATTCAGCTGGATGATCCCATTTACGGATTCCACGGCCAGCCCCAACAACAACAACAGTATCAGCAACAACAGCAGCCCAAGAACAATGTGAGTTATGCAGAGGGCCACTACAAAGTGCCAAGTAATCATCATCCTAGGGATTATAAAAGACAGTATAGTGGCTCTCCCACCCGCAATGAGATGTCTCAAGATCCGAACTTGTGTCAGCATCACAAATCCCAGCAGCAGCAGCAACAGGTCCAGCCAGGCGACTTGTCTCGCTTACCCTCCACCGGGGATCCCGACATGGAATTTGCTTACAACAAGGATGACGGCGATTACGTGTCTCTGAGGGTGAAGCAACAACAGCAGCAGCAGTTACTCCAGCGCCAACAGCAGCAGATTGCGTTCCAGCAAAACCTCGACAAGCAGCAGCAACAACGGGAACAGCAGCTCCAACAGCAACTTCAACAGCAACAACAGCAAGCAGCAGGAGGTAGTGCCCCAGAGAGCGAAGGCGCCTATGGTTATGCGTATGTTGGTGGTGGCGGTAAACCGTCAGTGGTCGTCCCTCAGGGCCCCGCTCCCATCAAACCCCCTCGCCGCAAAAGACGACCTCACAGCGTGAGCGCTGCGGACATGAGCGAGAGGATGGAGCGGGACGCCTTGAGACACCGGGCGTCCGCTCGCATGGAGGAGAGTTGTGAGGGGGCGCTGGGCATCCCCGACGCATACCAGCCGGTGGAGGGTGCAAGTAAGATAGTCGCTGTTGTCTCTCTTTCTTGTTCCAATGTTCCATTGTAAACACACTTTTTGTCTCACATATTTTATCTAATTTTTCATTACACCAGACTTTTGTATCACTCCTGTGTCACTCTGTGTGTCACTCTGTGTGTTTGTGAATTATGGTCGTTTATTATTCAATTTCAACCTCTGCTTGCACCTTGTTACAATTGTTCAATGTTGTAATGCACATGATTGCTATGTGCTATAATTATATTCAATTCAATGTTTCCTCTTTGGAAGAGTGAATATCGCTTGCTTGGTTGAAAGACATGTCGAATTCTTCATTCGGTCAAGAATGCCGGCTGAAGTTTTTTTTACACTTGACAGAATCAAAATTACAAGACTGCTTCTGAATGATTTTCGTTTTTGGTTCAGAAATGCGGTTGTGGCCATATTGCACTTGGCTGAAAGGCGCTAGTTGGAAGGTTTTCAATGCTGTTTGTGCCGTAGCTCATCCTGGTGTGTTTATAGTGGAACTTCTCTTCCATCTTTTCATTATCATTTTCCATTTGATTTCTTTCATCTGGATTTTCTTGTCGCTTTGTGTGGCTTGTACATTGAAGTATATATGCCTGAAAATATGGATCCTGGTGTTGCTTGTGAAGTAGTGATTGTCTTTTTTTTGCCATATGTAGTTCAACTATTTTTATCCTCATTAAATTTCTTCCGTGTGCATTTTGATTTGATTTTAACATATATTTCTGCATGTGCATGGTCGGCAAATTCAGCATGTTTCATAAACTGGAATTATTCTGATTTGTATGCTGTTTATATGTATGGCATGCAAACATACTGTATGACAACTCATTGGCGAGCTACTAGATAGTGCCATTGAAGTTTGAGATGTACAACTGACCACATGCATGTGTTGTATGAACTATGTAGCTATAGCTTCTTGTAGCAAATCGTAGTTCAGTTTAGTTCAAATTACTATAATTTTCTCAGTGGTGCATGACCTCGATTAATTAGTTTTCTAGATGTGTTATATGTTGTTATCTCCCTTTTCCCTGTCCTTTACTTTTTTTACTTTCTGAATTTTGGATTTATGAATTTTATAAACTTTTAGGTTGAATTCATATTATTTAACATCATTGTTTCTGTTCGCAGCTGGTGCCAATAGTCGAATGACCAGATCCAGTTATGGGGTGAGTCTTATTTGAATGATATGAATATTGACAGAACCAAGTTACATTGTACCTGCATTGGAATGCTCTATATGAGCCACTTAGCAGCCCTCTGAATTGAAGTTTCAAATTGTATTTACAACTGAGTTGAATACAATACTGAAGTAATTTCTTTGAAATTAAAGCAATTTTGTGCATTATTCAAGTTTTAGGTTTAGAATATTTATTCCTGTGAGTCGTAAAGCTATTCTATACTGATGAAGATTATGGGTACATTCTTTGTTAGGAGTCGATTCTGTCAAAATGCAAAATATAATTTCTATTTTTGCAGTCAACTTCAGAAGATTCCTTACAAGGGCCAGATATTCCGTATAAAACTCCAGAGGCCTACTTCCCAGCCCATCAAGCAGGTGTGTATATGATTGATACTTCATTGCATGCTTCTGTTAAAATGAAATGGTTAATTCATATATATATGAAAAACATCAACTTACTTGACAATGTATATGACGTCTTTTTGGAGTTTTTTGGTGTCAGATCTGAAGAAAAAAGCATAAAATTGTATTTTCTGTGACACTTAAACACTATTGAATAATATAAGACTATAGGTTATAAGTTATATACGATATGTATGTCGATAAATGGAAAGGTATGCTTATATGGTAAGTGCATGATATATCAAGTCTTGGTGGTGGTTAACTTGGTGCAAGGAAATGTTAATTTTTGTATGGTGAAGGGAACCAATCATTTGCTGGAAGATTAAGCCTATTGCATTAATTAGCTTGTACTGTTGCATGCCTCGTATTGATTGCTATTGTTGCTAATGCCTGCATGATGCTAGTTAATAAGACAAACACTAAATATCTATTTGCAGTGTTGGATATTATTTCAGGCATGGATGATCATCAGATAGCTAGTCAAGATGAAACGTCCGTACCCGACAGTATGACTTCTTCTGTTATTCAGTTCGGCAAAAAAATTAAGCGGGTAAGTGGAAAATGTAATTTTTGTGAAAAAAAAACCTAATCATCAGAATCTATTCTAGTCTTGCTTTGAGAGTTGAGATAACCCTTTATGTACAAAGGTCAAGGGGTCAAACTCAAGATATAAAAAAAAATTTAAAATTTGGTAATATTTTTCTGTCCGACATCTTGCTATGTCTCATATTTGAAAAAAGTGAAATTCAAGTAGAATTTAAATATTTGTATGAAAAAATGTCTCTAGTATGATATCCATCAAAATTTGCATTGCTGAAATTGTTCATTTATTAGTCATAATTGCCAAATGACTGATTGACCTAAATATTTTTGGTGCTGTATGCCTTGAAAAACCTATTATTTAAAGTCAGAAATATGCCATAAACTGAAAATGATTGACATTGTGTTCTTGTATTTTAGGCTGTCATGGGACAAGGAGGTCTTATGAGCACAAGTAACCATTCAGGTAAATCTCTATAAATATTTCAATAATTTTGCATTTTAAAATTTGTGATGTGATGGAGAAAGTGAATATATTAATAAAAATAAGTAAGACTGTGTTTTACCATTTGCAGATGTTAAGCCAGTTAGTGCGAAGGATATCTACTTCAAGGGAAAACTTATAAGTAAGTGTGGCTCTGAACTCTTCTTGGTGAAACTAATGAATCGAAACTCTGCAGTACTTGACATTTTTAGGTGTCTTTTGAGAACTATTATTCATTTTAACCCATCAGTTGTGGTACATTCCCTGAATCAAGATACTCCATTGCTTTAAATTGAGGTACTGAATGGTAAGGTGGCGAGCTTTTAATTATCGGGGAAGGGGGAGGGGACTTGGGAGTTTTTGGCGGCAGTAATTATTTATTTCAAGTGCGTGAAGACCCCCGATTGTTCATTCCTAAATCAAGTAACACCTTGTTAAGATTAAACCCTACCAGAAATTATTTGTTATTTTTGCAGACTTTCCTCACAGAGTGGACCGACCGCGCAGACCGGCTTCGTCCGAGAGTCCGTACGAAGTTCCGCGGTCCACCCAGGTCCATCGCAAATAGGATTGTTTATTACGGATTACTAAGGATCAACCTGTCATGTGATGGCAGATAGACTGTTTTTCAATTTAGGAATCATGATGCTGCATTGGGGTCATCAGTTAGTGGCCATGCTAACCTGTACATACTTCCATATATATATATATACTAAGAAATTCCACATGATAATAGTAAGACTCCTGTTTAATTGATTTCCAAGTACTATTGAGTACCTGATCAATTGGTGTTATGTTAAGTGGTTGAGTGTCATAGAATAAAAAGGTGATGTTTCAGCGTTGTGGTCCAACGAAATAAGAAACTATGAACTGCACATGTAAATTTAGCTGTATTATAGCTTCCTACAGTTTTACGAGCTACTTTAAGTTGTACCTTACCGTAGATTGAGTGTAAGCACGGAGATACTACCTCACTCCTATGCTGACGACGTCCTTCATATTATATGTTTGAGTCAGTTAAGATATATTTATCATGTCTGTTGTGGGACTACAGCTTTATATTGATGTAAAGCTTTCATATCAGGGACAAAATGGAGAATTGACTCAATCTGTTTCGTCAATGCAACAATGGTGGCGCCACTGTCAATACCAACTCACCTTCCATCTGCCAAACGGAATCGGAACGTTAGACTTCAAGATATAAAATCATTTGGGGGAAAATATTTGAAAGAAAATTTTGAAAATGGAAATTAAAATGATATATCAGTATAACATTACTGACATAAGTACTGTGTAATTCAGTAACTTGCATTTACTACACTGTGGTCATCAATGGCTAAGTCACAGCTTGACGTCATGAAAATTGATTAAAAAAAAAAAACTTAAGATATTACGTTAAAATGATATTGTCACCCAAAATAAGGTACTTCCTATGTAAATGTTAAACCTATAATTCCATGTGGACATGACGACTAATCTATTTGTAAGTAAGATGTTTCTAAGCCAAGGTGTAAAATAATTCAATTATTGTATTTATTTGAAATCTGTAAGGATTTGTACATAATTATATAAAATGCTAGAATATCATATGTAACCTATGGAATTTATCATAAATGTATTTGATAGACAGTATTTTATCATATACCAGCATGAAGGTGTTTCGATATACAGTATAATATACTGATTGGTAATGAAAGAATCCCCATGTTGAGTCAGCATTAGTCTTTTTTGGTGACTGCCCAATTAATTATCAATTAACTTTAGCTAGGCATCTGCTTCCTACCGCCAGGTTCAATACACATTTGTATGTAAATATTTTTTGCAATCACTGATTATGAAACTTCAGTGTAGCATGGTGTAATTATTCTTTCATCTAATTATGTTTGATGACTCCGTCATTGTGTGATTTGGACAATTTTACCTCTTATATAAAATAATTAAGACACTTTTTGACAACTTGAAACTGGACAAATGGATACAATTTAACTCATATACAACATTAACTAGTGATTTGGTGCAGATTAATTTATTTAATTACTTTGGTTTATTTACTTCATTATTGAGGGTGACTTATATTACTCATGTGTTTGTGATGTTTTTTTCTTTGCATTTGTTTGTAATCAGTTTTAAATGGGTCATAATTATTTAGACGTGAATCATTATTTATCATTGTTTAAAATCTCATTTTACTCGTGAACTTGAGAGGTGAGCTTTAAAGGCTTTAATTTGCTGTTAATTCATATCTAATCAAAAAGGTCATGTGCGCTTTATTTACTAGGCATGTCATTATCTATCTGCTGACCTAACCTTACTCAAACTGGTTCTAAATTGTTTTTGTTACATTGTATTATGGCTTTGGATTGGTGTAATTTATTTACGTTTATTTATATGTTTGTTACCACACAGCTATTGCTACACACATATAGGCCTAAAGAATCTGCGACTATCAGTATAGAATACTGATCTTTTTCTGGTTTTTGATCCAGGAAGAAAATCTCATTGAGACCTTTTAATTTTATCATTTATTCTAAGATGACTTAATTATTTTTTGGAGAAAGGTATCTGATCATATTTTAGCACCGGATTAAAACTAAGTTAAAGTCATTCAAATTACATTGTCTTTATAAGAAATTCTGCCTTAAGTCGGTAACATATTTTTCAGTTCCTAATATTACCATTTAATCGGTATGCTAAGTCATTTGTCAGTAAATTGAAAGAAAGAGAAGGGTAAGTGATAGTTGCGTATTCTTGGTTGATCAGTTTTGGAACCTAAAATAAATTTTATGGCTTTTTATCGTGACTCGTAAGAACACTTTTAAAGGGAGACAATTCTCAGCGCTTTGTGTGTTTTAATTGTGCCTCTTTTGGTTGGGTGATGTTTTATCAACAATATAATTCGCAATGTTACGCGCATTCTCATTCTATTCATCTAGTCATCATTCTTTTGTTATTTTGTTATTGTTGCTCATTTGTGGTGCGTATTTTAGTATTTGATATTAATACATATTTTTTACCAGGAAACTAACCTATTAAAAACGACCACAGTAAATATTTTGAGGAGAAAATACTTGCATCCTTAGTGGTGGCAGCTAGACAATAATATGGACAATAATAAACCAAATATAAGCATTCCATAGGTCAAGAATGACAGATGATATGTCAGTTCAAGATGAGATGTGTGTAATTTTAGAGTGAGAGAAAAGATGTGTCATTACCTCGTACTGCAATTCCATTGCCCCTGAGATGAAAAATCGTTATATCTAAATGAAGGAAATGTTATTATTGTAATTGCTTGTAAATTAATTGATTATATGTAATTATTTTGAACTTCATTTGATTCAGTATTTATGGGTTTAATTGTACATGGGATCAGTTTGGCATTTTAAAGCACAAATTTATTGACGCACTTATTTTTGTCAAATATGCACTTATAGAATTAGGCCACCCACTTGCTGGTTTGTCTGTTATAATTTTATACACACTTAATTTATACAACTGCAACTTTTATTGTTTGGATTAGCAGAAGACAACATTCAGTAATTGGGCATTCCATTAACAGTTACTAATAACTTGAATTTATCTGTCATGTAACTCATGTTCGGGAGAATTTGTATGTCATGGACTTAATTCTTCAATGTGCAACCAGTACCCAGGAAGCATCTGCTTATTAATGGGTACTGGTGCAACTAATTATATAGGTAATTAGCATAAAAAAACTGAAAACTATTTTACAATAGTTTTTAAAAAATTCTAACAAAATAGCTTTGCGCTGTCTGAGCAAGATCTTAACCTAAGTCAACTTGTAAATACTCATCAAGAAAATAGTGAACCAAAATATTAAAATAGTTTAATTTAAAAAAAGGTGAATTAACTAAAGGCATTTATCCACAATATCTGTCAATTTTGATGGATAGGATGTTCAATTTGATGTTGATATTATTCATCCAAGTATTTAATTCATGTAATTGGTACGCTGTAGCTCAACGTTTCATTTGTTTAATTTTGTTACTGATCATTAACTCATTTATTTTTGTGCTGCTATTTTGTTTGTTAATGATTATTGATTATTTATTGTGTAAGCAGAAGGAGCAAAATTTTTATACCTCAATAACACACTGTCATTTTGTAAGGTTTTGATGTAGTTTTTGATAGGATTACCGTTACGTCTAGCTGCTCCGGTCTATTGTCATTGAATCAAATTGAGTACTGTTGGAGAATACCATGAAAATGCCAATATGCGGCCGCTGGAAGACCTCCGTTCATCATGGTCTTATCATCATCAGATCTTGTAAATGTTAAAAGACATGCAATGTAAATGTGAGGCTGACTATTCTGTAGTCCTTTCTTGTGCCATGGCTCCATATCCATGAACTGTGATGAACTGGATTTAAATCTCATTTTTAGAAGTCATGAACATGGAGTTGCGGATGCAAGAAGGGCCCAATGGATGGTCGGCTGGATGAAGATTACAGTTTGTTTTTCACACGTCTCCTTTCTAATCCAATTGTCTGTTGTAGTTGCTAAATGTCTGACAATTTGTCTGTGAATACAGGATGAGAGTCGTCTACTTGACAAGAGGCGGGTAGAGGATATGTCATGAAATAATCTATGTTGCTGCTGGCTGAATCTTGTCAATGACAGAAATAAAGAGACAGTACATGAATATTTCATCCTTTTCTTATTGCTGATATATACATGAATGTATTTTCAGGGTGTCTGCCAATCCTGGAAAAGCCTTGAAAGAAAAACTGCATACTGCAAAAAAAGCCTTGAATTTAGTTCTATTTAAAACAAAATTCACGGCTTAATATTTGGTGATTTCTTGTATCTGCAGTAATGGTCTCTGGATGCAGATCCCAACATAGAAGCAGAAGACTGAAACAGTTTTGAGTACAGTTAGCTGGAAGATTGGCCTTGATTTTGGGAAAAGTCCTTGAATTTGGTTTCCAAAAAACTGCAGACACCCTGATTTTAGGAAAATAATTATCTGATGGAAGAGAGAAGCCAGAAGGTAATGGTTAACCTTCTGACCTTTCAGTTTCTAAGAGGATTCAGGGTTCAATTCCTAAACTCATCTCTCTGGAGGCAGGGGCGGATATGGGGGGGGGGAGGACATATTTTTCAGTTCTTCTAAAATTGATGTCCTCTTTAAACTGTTTTTGCACACAATTGTTTGAAGGCATCTGTGTGAAGTTCTTGGATTTGGTTTCCACAAATTCTTGTAATCTGTTGGAAAATTGCCAATTTAACTGACTTATCTAATAGACTGATATCTGCCGCATCACCTTTTCTCTATGTCTTCCAATAAAGAGGCACAGGTGATAACAAATGAAAAGTCATTTGACTAAGCATTGAGTAATCAATGATTCTTGAGAAATGCACTATATCACCCAAGATGGACACAATGGTCGAATTCCTTCAGTAGTTGTCTGAGACGGGCCACAGACTTCACAAGTGGCCATGGGCCTGATTGAAAACCAGTCAGAGGACTGAATCTCTTACCAATGTTAAATAAAAGTGCCATTAACTGTCAAACCAAAAACAGCGGGACACAGTTTTTTGGGTGTCCAATTTCAGTGGCGCTTTACTGCATCGTCAGTTCAGGTATGCAAAATACAAAATAAATGCAAACACCTTTTGGGAATCTGCTTAACTAGAAAACGAAATTGAACCACCGAAGTTAACAATAGGAAGATTTATTATAATTTCATGACAAGATTTCACTTAGATCTCGGACAACTTAAAACAATACTGAAGATTGAATTATCAAATTTAACCTGGCCATCAGCAAATATGTGTATATAAATATATCTATTTAGTTAACTTATCATATTCAAAAGTGTAACACGCGGACACTTAATTAAAATACATGATGAATATGCAAAATGAACAAGAAATCCCATCAAATTACATGTCTTATCTGGCATAACAAAAAATGCCTTTTTACTACAAAAGATAATAAAAGCTTACAATTATTATGCAAAATACTTAATAACTGTTGACGATGAATTATGCAGGACCTCCGCTCTTTTCATCTAATTGGTATTGGGTTAACATGGCTAACTATGGATATATTTAAGTAACATACATATAAACAGCTGCATTTATAAACAATTCGTTCATTAATTCAGTGTCCTAATATCAATACAAAAGCATGCAAAGGCCTTCACGAGTCAAAACGTTTACATTTCTTAGATCTATAGTTGTGATTATAGGCGTATGTATTACGTCATGCAATCTTAATGTATAGCTATAATACAAAAGGAGTATTAGAATGTTCAAGTATGATACATAACAAATGCAAAAATAAGCGATATGCGTTAAAATAACATAATATGGTAATAACAATCAGTGAGACCTGAAAATAATACAATGGACTAGGTCAAAAAATCAAGAATTGGGACTATTTGTTTCTTATTGAAATAATTGCATTAACCAGCACATTCAAATATATAATGATGACAATAGATTAGGTGGACTTAGCCAATAACCATGAACTAGTGATGAAATAGGCACATGCACTGCTAGAAATAAGAGCTTTCATGACGTGAATTTCGTAAACCATAACATTTCAGAAGAAATACAAATGAAACGCAGGTATTGTAATATCAAACACAACAAAAACATTTTGTATTTACTGTCTGAATTAAACATTTGCCCATGATCCATGGTTATTATAGATATCAAAGCACCATCATTCACAATAATAGTTAAAGAGAATGTGTAAGTATTAATGGTTGTAGATTAGTATAAAATCCAGTAGAAAACCAGCTCCCTGGAAATGTAAGTTATTCAACAACAACCCTCCATACATATTTATTTTAAATTTCAAAATGAAATGACTTTTCTCAGTTAAAGGAAGAAATCCATAATTACGCCCCTAAGTAATACATTACAGTCAGTATAAACAAGAGCATAACATTTCTTGGAATCAGATATTTTTCATGAAAGAGTGTAAGGGCCAGACCAGTTGATACAGATCTGAGGCTTGGGGAGCTTTGGAAAAAATAGTTTTGCCATATTTCCAAAAATAGAAGTTTTGCTTCACATGCTTTTAAATATCAGTCTTTGCATGGTAGGTAATATTTGTAGAGCAAATAAAAACAAAGATAATCAGACAAAAAGAGACATCCACAGTTCCACACGAGGGAGAAAAACCTGTAGAATTTCACACGATGGCAGTATCAACTAGTCCACCCCTTTAGAGATTAGTAGCTAGAAAAGATGTCCTACTTTCAAGTTTCACATAAAAAGCACAGTGCATGCATTCTCAATTACAATCTACAGTGTACACTCTATATAACTCAGCCATGACATTGTTCATCAACAGTGTGCAAAGTTAACAATATAACAATAAACAGTTTCTGGTACACACCTTGTATTTACAGATACAAAGTATTTGGCAATATACTTAGTCATTATAACTGCTAATGACATGTCACATAGTGGCTAGCAGCCCTACCTCGAAAAGCGGATAGGTAGGTATAACATGGAAAATTGCGGCTAAGTAGTCCCAGTAAAAGGAGGCGGAAGAGTTCAGAGAACTACAATTTGCATTTCAAGAGTCCTCGTTAGATGTCCAAACTTCTGCATAAGATGGTGCATCTTCAAAAGACTTAAGTGGAAGAAAATCAGACAGCTAAAGCACAAGAGATGCATTTCAGTTTTTGACTAGTTAGAAAAGAATACGGGGAATTCCCTCCATATTTGTTTAACGATAACTCTGTCCATATCACTCTCGGCGTTCTCCTCATCACTAATGTGACTGAGGCATTTGCGGAGGTCACTCTTTCTGTACATGTCTTCGAGGTAGTCAGAGTTCTTGAATATGAGGTGAACGAGAGAGAGGTATTCAGTCCGAATCTGAAAAATAACAACATTTCAAATTTACAAAACATTCCGTTTTGTTAGCGTTCAAATCCAATAGTTAACAGGGACTTGCCTATATCCTCCAAATAACCAAAAAATAACCCAACCAACCATTCAATTTTACTTATCCTTCACTACTGGTATTTCTTCGGTATTTTTAAACTACTCAAAAGATTTAATCTTAAATTACTTTGTCTCCAGAAGGTAAGTCCTCCAGCTGGCGTATGATGATGTCCAATAAGACTTTGGCGTCGTTCGTGTAGAATATAGAAGAGGTGTTGGGACTAGAATAGAGGTCGGACAAGAACTTCAACAGGGAGTCTGTCTGGTTCTGGGTGTGTTCAAACATGTTTATAGGGTCCACTGAAAAAATTATCAAGTCATTTAAAACATTATTCAATATAATTGTGTTATTTATGATATTACCAAATTTTAATCTTTAAGATAGGTCTACACCCGTCCTACAATTCATGGTACAAACTCTATTGACACATTCATCAGTTAGCACGATGCTATTGACGACCATAGACAGATCATAGGATCAGATCTGATTAAGAATGATTCAGATTTTTTTCAGGCATTATGAATTTATGAGTATTAATTCATATCGACTGGCAGCCTATTTTGGTGCTGTCAAAATCCTTCTTGCTTTATTAGGTGAAATGGTAGGGTCACTACACAGTAGAGTCAGAGTGATATTTTATCGAAGAACTGCAAATGAAAAACAGAACTTCAGTGACTCCATTTTTCCTCACCTCCCCTGTTGAACAGCAGTAGAAGTTTCTCAGTCAGATTTTTTGCAGTTCCCTGCTCCTCCAACATTCTCATGATGGCGTTTTCCGAGGGCATGTCAAAATGGAGGTTGAAGGCGAGAACGAGGTTGATGAAAAGGTCAATGACCTCCTCAGCATCCCCTTCTAGCTCTGGAGGTGGCTCCTCAATCATCCGTAACAAGTAGGCAACAAAAATACGACTTAGGTTATCTGCAAAGAGAACAGTTTCATTATTCAGAATTGCCCCTTTCACAGTGTTTCCTTAGACCGTCATACAAATGGACATACATCCTCTATAATTATATATTTACACTACATCCAGAAAATGCTTGATACTCAATACTGATACAATATAACCATTCACTTTGTAAGAAGCTTCTAAACTACAGATCTGTCATTTACCATAGCAACTAACATCCACTTACCATAATGGTGTATGGGTATAGATTCTCCGATAGAAAATATCATAGTTAGGACCAAAGCAGAATGTTTCAATTTCACAACATCTGAAAAACAAGCCAGAGATTATTCATTAAATCTGACAATTGGACAAGCTGGATTTATCCATCCCTTCCTAGGTCAGGTTTTGTTTTCTATCTTCACAGCTCGACGAGCCGCAGCTCGCATAATCTTTATAAAGCAATCTTAATCTTTGTAAGACATACTCATTTCTCAAGAGCAGTAAAAATGTATCAATTATGTTTATATCAATATTTCAATGCTGAATTGGGCAATATTCTTACCAGAAAAATCATTTTGCATATCTCTGGCCAATTCGAGCGGAAGAACAGAGGTGAGTAGCTCCGATATGACTTTGCGATCAAGGCAGCACATGGCTCCGAAGACTTGTAGCAATGGCAGACGTATGGATACCCGTGTTTCCTAAAATCAAACAAGTGTGATGATGAATATCTTTCAGAGGCTCAGATTACTTTGACAATTAGTAGTAATGAGCAACTGAACATCTCAGTAAATTGACAGCAATAACATTGTACAGAGACAACAAGATTTGAAATTTTTTTTTGTGATATTAAAAATATATTTTGATCGTTGAATCAATGATAAGCAATCAGATACTGTGGAAGGCTTACTAATATAATCAATGATTTTATATCTGAATATATTTACCATTTGATAGTAGAGTACAAGCGTGTGAACGGCAGAACAAGAATCTTGTGCGACAACTTCACGGCAAACTGCAGGATCAGCATTCGTCTGAAATGTCAAAAATAACCTGACATTTAATGAAAACATGGAGTAGGCCTGGAAGCGAGAAAGTGTTCTTTCTAGTTGAAAAATTAAGAGCTCTGTGAAAGCATACAAAGTATTCTGCAGAATACACAAATTTTCTTGGAGAATGGGAGAACACAACAAAACTGATGGTATCTTGGAAGTTGAAAAATAAACTCTAAAATGAGAAAACTCAAGAGTTACCAGGATAGAAAGGAGTTCATTGATGTATTCTAAGATGACTGATTCATCCTCATGCACAGCCCAATTGCGCTGTTGTGAGTCGTCTTTGCAGGCGGCCATTTCAGAAAATATTACTTCCAGTCTCACAGCGTCATGGCAACTTCCAGTCAGTGAAGATTCCCTCTGAAAGACCAAAGTGAGTTTCAATTTAGGGGCCGACCAGATGACAGTTTGTTGGGGAGGCTATGGATTTTATCCCCCAGGTCAAACATTTTTTTCGTGCATGAAGCGACAACAAACTATTTTGTCGCATGTGAAGGAGCAACAAACTTTTGTAATCGCAATTTTACCATTATGGTACTTTTCTAAAGGTTTGCCTTTAACATTTATTTTCATGCGCAGAACAAACTTTTTTTCAAAGTCACGAAGGAAGCTAACTTTTTTTTTCATCAAAAATCCATAACCCCCCTCCAAGGATAATTTTTTGTAACCTTTTTAAAGAGTATTCCCTTAAAATTACAGAACCGTTGATGATCATGATAAAATAAAAAAGTGTTTCACATTCTTAAATTTCCTTTTTCATATTGACTCACCTTGAGTATATCTTTGAGTATATCATCCATAACATTTCTAATCCCGGGAATATTTTCTCTCAAATGACTGAGAACGGTCCCTACAGCCACTTGAGATTTGTCATAGCTCAGACCAGTGTTTCTTCTCATCAGTTCGACTAAATCGAGAGCAATTCCTGTGGGAACATGACAACTCAATCTGTTGGGACTAGAGGAGGGAGAACCAAATTTTGGGTTTCTTGGCGAATGAGAATTTTGACTGTGGTTACTTATGTCCATTGGAGAAGAAGCTGCATGGCCGCTTCCAGCCTCGTTTTGGTTTGAGTCAGCCTGAGGCGTTTTGTCGTTACCACCAGGAGGGGGCGGGGCAGAACGAGACTTGGATGAAGATCTGGGACCTGAAAACACAAATCATGTAGCAATTTCAGAAATTTTAGTTTATAGGCTGGCTAAAGACATCAAATCACACCACCTTTCTATACACATGAGGGCACATGACATGACCTTTCTCGAGAATACTGCATATTATCCAAGTCTATTAAATCAGTAAATCTGCAAACGATTTATTAAACTTTCAAAAATCTTTATACATACTGCTGTTTCTTCTGAGAGAAGGACTGCCTCTGCTTTCACTGAGTGCTGGTTGGTGGCGCTGCGGTGTAGGTGTTGAGGGTGCTGCAGGGGGCAGTGATGAGGCCATGGCTATCGGAGGAGGTTGAGGGGCAGTCCTCTTCATGTTTTGTGCCTGTTGTACTCCTTTCTCAATCTTAAACTTCTCAACCATATTTTTTCTATGCTGTAACAATTTCCTGAAAAGAAAACCAGTAATGATACAGAAGAAGCCTGCAATTTTTGGAGATGGTTCATTTGAAATTGCCAAATGAGACTGTATTTCACTATAGACATCAGAATGCACAAATTGTCTTGAAGCAAGATAGTGCACATTTTGAAATATTATTTTCTTTTATTAATATTACCATCCCCTCTAATTGAATGACATGTGCAAAAAGCCACTCACTGTAAGGTAGACCTTTGTTGCTTGCTGAAGTTGCCACCATTGCAAGTGGCTTGAAAATGAATGGCTTCGATGGCCCTGTCTATTGACCTCAACACCTCATTCGCTGTTGCCTGAAATTTAGAAAATAATTAAATTAACAAATTAGAAATCACATTATTATGATGTAGCATCGACTCATTCTGAAATTTTCTAACTTCTTAATTCACCTCATCTTTGTCTAAATAGTTAGCCGGAACATATCCAATGTTGCCGAAGCCGTTTTGAACCAGCCACCAATACGGGTCTGATGTTTCCATAACAGTGAAGCGGTCCTCCGATGCAAAAGACAAGGCTCCATCATCTGTGGCCTCAAAATCATACAGTGCCTTATACATCTTGGAAGCTGAAAGAGACAAAAAAAATTCATCATCATAAATAGTGTCTGGGTCCCCTAAGTCTAGTGGGAGGCTGAGGAGCAGCACCAAAAATGAATGTCAAACTCCAATAAACACTGCATAAAAACACTGACAGTTGCTTTATTTCAAGATGATGACCCTGCATAGCACATCAAGAAGTTCCCTGGTTTCTGTGCATCAAGATCATGACATCTACAGAGAGATCACATTGTTTATTTGGTCATATTTACCCCAAAATGTCACTGCCAGTTGACTGTTTTTCTTCTGTAAATTTTTTCATTGACAGCTCGGTCACGCCTCCAGACGGATATTTGGGAACTTTTCGTTTTAGCGCCATCTGGAGACTAATGTGAAAAGTGTAACAAAAAATTGTCGTGCTCTGATTGGCTGAGAGGAGCAACGACCCGTTTTGTGGACCAATCAGAGCGCGTTGTAAAAATACACAAGTCGAGTCGGTGCTCCAATTTTCGCCATCTTTGCGGGAACGCATGGTTGTTTACTGGACATTTAAATAACTTTCACAATGTCTCTCGTATCTGATCCCACCATATTGACCAAGGATCGGTTGAGGGAGGAGTTGCAGAAGCACAATGTCACTCTACCGCGGTCTGACTCAAAGAAGAGCGTCTATGTCGACCTGTACAAGAGAGAGTTGCTCGACAAACGCGAGAAGCTGGAGTTTTCGGACGATGAGATTGAATTTACCTCGTCAAAAAGAAGGGTGAGAATCGTTTCTGAACTGCATTTATTTAAGTGCATTTGGTGCTATTGATGAATGTTAGTCCGTATTGGTGGCTGTTTGAATTCGTTGACTTTAATTGCTTGCAAAACAAGCAAGCATTTTTGAACCGAGCGCGGCGTTTCACCTCCAAGCTCCAATGGCTTCGTTTGAAGGGGACCCCATTTGGGAGACATTTCAATGACGTCATCAGGAGCCCTGGGTTGGGAATACCCTGGTTTGGGAATATCCTTAAAAAAGGTCCCAAGACTGAGCCTGAGGATTTATAGTTGTAATTTTACTCTTATATTTAGCCAACAGGTTTAATTGGAGTTTGTGAATTAATTATCAGTTCCCATGCATTTGTCATCAGTCATGGAGATGATGGACAGATGAATGATGATGCTGAAAACTTACAACCATATAACTTTTAAAAGTTGAAGAACTCATAATGGAAGCCATTTTATTCATTAAAAATTTGAGAGTTATTAGAGACCCCACCATGCATGAATTCAATGTATAACATTACATTATTGGCTGTGGAATATTTAATTGAAATGGGGGAATTTTCGTATAATTCAGAAAAGGCCCCCTCTCCTCTAGATTAAATACCAAACATCTACGATGTACTATTGTCTTTGACAGTATTGTCATAATTATGTATGTTTCGTGATCTTTGATTGTTTTTCTTACAGGTTAAGACTCCTGTCAAGAAGCCATTAAAAATGAAAGTGACACCATCCAGAACCACCACATCTTCAAAATCCATTGATGTAACTGCGCTCAGTGACAGTGAACTGAGCGAGAAGCTACAGGAATTGGGCGTCAATATTGGTCCTGTCATGGGTGAGTGGTATTTATAAAGGAACCCTGTGAATTTATGATGTATTTGCTGGAGATATGAGTGCCATATAAATGTTTCTACCAGGCCTAGCTGGGATTGAAAAAATTGTCTACTACATATTTTATACGAAGACATATCCAAACAAATTGCACAAGAGTCTGCAGTACATCTGTAGATAATATACCTGTACCAGATGCAATCCCCTACTGGCCTTAGCATGCCTATAGAATTTGAGGTGAACCATCGATGAAACTGCACTGAATGAGAATGAGCAGTGTTTTTCAGAAGTGAAGTTTCCCCAAAACATGACCAGTGTGACTAATGTAGTGTTCTGATTCAGGAAAATCATTCTCAGTGTCGTTTGTTGAGTTCTGCACTCCAAAATGAAAATACTGCAATGAGTAATTGTTTTGTTGCCTCTTAACTTATCAGAGCGCTATCATTCTCACTGTATCACAACCTATCGATATTCAGGTTTTTTTTTTGCACAGCCTATGCAGATTAACTTCCATTTGTTATAGATATAACACTTTTTGCATGCAATACATCTCTAGGTTCTTCCCACTGTAATGATTTCTTCATTTGAATGGCTTGTTACTCAAAAGACTCATGTACTTCTCCATGCTAGATCTCAGCGCTTTGCTAGACACTTACAGAGACGTAAGAGTGTAACAACGGTGTTGCCCTTATCTTGAAGTTGATATTTACTTAGCAGTGTTGAGGGAGGGAGCAGCTGAGATATGGGTATGGGGTGCTCTGCTCAGACTCACGGAAGGAGGGCCCTACTTGCTGCTGCCAGCTGAGATCAGCAGGAGGGGTGATGGCCTTGGCACTTATTTTTAGAAGGTCATTATCAGAGAATAAGTGGGGTATCCTAACCCTTCTTTGCAAAGAAAAATGCACACATACTGCAGAAAAGCAATAATAAAGCAATAATAAGTGTTACATGGTTAAGCAAGGTGCCAATATATTTTGTGATGCGAATAAGCATAACTCCTGTAATCAAGGTCAGATAGAAGTAATGAGAATAAAAAAAGATTTCTGCTATCTTGAGATTCTTTTAAAATATAAAGGACAAGTAAATTTAGGCTCTTAAGAAGTTTAGAGTATCTATTGACCTGAAAATGTATTGCAAAAAAAGTGGACCAGAGTCACCAGACTCCCTGAGCACTTTCTCTTCTGTCTGAATATTTCTTGCATATTTACAATGCCACAGGAAAGGGGCAATGGGGGAGAAAAATTTGAAGAAATCTAGCAGAAAAGGTCCTGTGATTATGTTGCTCACAAGTGCATGAAATTGTCAGGCGTTCATAAAAAAAGAAATTTTGTCTTGTTTGCACAAATAGCATTATGATCAAATTGACATGCATTAATTGCCAATAGTGGTTTGATTGTGATTCATTATACAACCCAGTAGCACAGTTTTATGCCATGCTTTATCAGGTCATTAATCTGCCCCAGATTTGCTTACATGACTCAGCGTGTGAATGAGCATAATGGTCTTGCACTTTGGATCCATTATGCTAACCCCATAATATGAAATTGGCAACCCTATTATTTAGGGCTTGATGCTGTAATGTTTATAACACATGCCCCCTGATTTCCCTATTCACATTGAGATATTTGTGATTACTAAGTTATTTTAGGCCTAACTTTCCCTGGAGCCCTATTGATTTCACTATTGTGGTCTGTGTCACAATTTGTGGTCTGTATTCTGTAACCTGTTAGCATATTATATATTGTATTGTTCGTAAATTAATAAGCATCAATCTTATGCTAATATTGATTATAAAATAGAGCTGGAAATATCTATATAGAGTGCTATATGTGTATGCTTCATGTATAATTATACTAATTTGATGTGCAAATTTGAAAGCTTTCTCCTTCATATTGTTACTGTAAGTGGAATATTGCTATACAACTTAGGATCTGTCAATCAAGTTAAACACAATTATGAACCTCTGACAGTTCTGTCAATCAAGAAGTGAGAATGGTCAAAGTTGATAGAATTCAGCAATATGTTTTTGCAAACCTGTTTCAGTTTCTTTTTGGCTCTAGATGTTCTCTGGTTCTTTGATCTGTTTGGATAGTCACATGGTCACTACTTTTGGAAACTTGATCTCCATGATGAACCCGAGTTTGACCTGTGGGTGAAATATGAGGGGTTTTCAAAGTTCTGCCTCATTAACCCCATAATATACTGATCACTAACACAGTACAAAGTTACTGCAAATTCCCTTTAAAGAAGGTGTACATGTATCATGTGAATACAGTATATGGTTCATCTGTGAAAACACTATGCACCCCATATACACAGAAACATGCTGTATTCTCAAAATGACCTGAGAAATACATGCTATAAGTTATCCCTCAACTCCTGGGGTATTTATATTACCTGGATACCTGGTCACTGTTCAAACACATGGTGTATGTCTAGGAGTCTTCGGATGAGAAGTACTCAGCAGGGAAGCATAGGAATAACACATGGGATTGATAAAAGCAGTGTTATGCCCTTTACATGCTGATCATTGTACCATGCATAGTATAGCTCACCTCAAGTGTTGGTTAAGTGCTGTAGACTGACTTACCACTCCAACTTTCATGGCTTTGTTGACTGTTATAATACAATTTGACGCTGAGTGCTGAGTATTTGACAAGTGAAGAGCTTCTAACACTTGAACTCCTATAAGATGTATCGGTGAATTGTCAGCGTCATTGCCTTTACATTTAAGCTTATCACAACTGGCCGTCACCAGTAGCATTTCTTCAACTTGAGTGTCTGTTTAAGTAACAAAGCCTACAAAAAATAGTTGTGAGAGGCTCCTCATTATTTCGATGCAATTCACTGTTTTACTATTATTTTTTACTAGGAGTCTTCACTACTTTTGACTCTATCAGATTTGGCTGTAATCCCTGTCCGCAATATGATTTCTGCAATATAGGAAGGATAGAATAATATAATTCCTTAGGAGTAAGATCGAATAGCTTTAATTCCAGCCACCACCTATGTAGATCTATCAAATGGTATCCAAAATACATCATAGGGAAAGTTTGAAGTGAAATCTTATAAATCTAGTAGTTAAATCAATTGACATAAAATTATAAAAAACTGTGTTGCAAATTGTGTTGTTAGTCAAATTCTGTGCCTTGTTACGAAGGCTGAAAAAGGCTTTGTTTTCTGATATTGTTTTGGAGTCAGTATATGTGTACTAGAACTGTTATAATCACAGTTATCTGGTGCATCCTCACAATGCTATGGCCCATGGCACTGTTTTATAAATCAAGTCTAGTGTTTATGCTAGATCTGTGATGACCCCAAGCCCATTATCTGTCTAATCTCTGCTCTATAGGTAATTAGAGTACCTCGCTGATATAGCAGCTTGGGGGCGATTGAAGTTGTATTGCTAATTAACCCCCTGGGGGTGAGGGGTCAACTTAGAAATTTAGGCACTGGAAATTCTGGTCAAATTTTGAAGATGATACCCTGCACACAAATAAGAAAATGTTTTTGTTCATTAAAAGCAGAAGTGGATAGATAGATTTGTAAATAATGCTTATGAAGAGTTATGATTGATCAGCTAGTTATTTTTGACAACATTCTTTTCTCTCTCAGTTTGCCTATTTCTGATGTATTATTAGGTGAAATTCCTATTTAATTCCACTAGCTTTTTTGCCTAATATGTCGTGTTTAAATATTATGTTTGTTAAAAAGAGTAGATTCTTGGAATTTGCTGAGCATGTAGGCCTAGAAGATTAGACACATGTCAAGTTTTGACCTTCCTAAAAATGAAAATTCGGACCAATTATATATTTCTGGGTATTCCGGATCAGTCATTGATGTTTTATTTCCATCATTTTGATTTGTGAAGTGAAAAATACCAATTTTAGCTAGTATGTTACAAATTTGCAACTTTGCTGCTTATTCACTTTCAGACACAACACGAAAACTCTATCAGAAGAAATTGGAGAAGCTTCTGGCAGATGCCCCCAGGGAACCCCCTCCCGTGAAAGTGGTGACTGCTGCTGCCGCCGCCCAAGCTGATACAGTGCCATTGCAAGACGACTTCTCTGACAGTAAGTGTGTTGTTGTATAGTTCAAAATATTCTGTGGCCAAGATTCTCAAAATTAGAACATGGTAGAAAAGTACGAAGATTGAATGATTATATGCTAAATAGAAATATTAAAGATTAATAATTTCTGAAAATGAGATGCCACAATCCACGTTATTCACTTATTACTTGACCCTGATTATTATTTGAAGTTGCATAAATTCAAAGATAATTTTGGTGATCTTTGCTTTTTCTGAGAGACAGCATAGCGCTTCATATTTTGTACTTGCAGGTAGGGATGCAAAATTCCCGGGAATTTTCATTAGGGAAATTTTCGGAAATTTATGGGAATTTTCGGGAATCTTCGGAAAAATTGGAAATATTAGGAAATTTATCCGATTAATAAGGAAATTTCTGGGGAATATAACTGGATTGGATAACAAGTCAGCTTGTTGAAGCTGTGGGTTTGCACTCAACACCTTATTTCATCGAAGTCTGAAATGTATGCAGCAAATTATGGAGGTTATTTGCAACTCATTTTGAAATGTAAAATAATTTTCTAACTGTAAGGACAAACAAGAATTGCACTTTTGAACTAAAGGACTCACACTAAGCGAGATATTGAAAAATTTACAAAATTTTCACAATTAAGGTCTGTGTCCTTCATCATGTTGCCAATATGTATTGCTTGGTGTATTATCTATTTGTGCAACAACAAACTTGACTTTGAGACTTTCAAAAATGTCAAGAAAATCCAAATTGAGACCAGTTGCTTTCTGCTGATGTGATTGGGATTAAGAAGATGACATTTGCAATCGCCGATATTACCTCCTTACCAGTTTGGCAAAGGAAGTTTTATACGCACTAGATACCTAATTGTTGTGCAATTTTGATTACATTTGCAGAAGAAGTCAAAAGCGTAGTAGTGCTGGACTATAGACTATATCTCCATGCACTGTATAGCATAGTGACAAAATCAAGCACTTCTGGATCTGTGCTTTTGACTTCTGATGTAAAAGTTTTCATCAAACATCCTTCAAATGAAATTAAGCTAATCACAAATATAACCCTAGGAATCAAACATGTTCGTAAATTTCAAGTTTTTCCTCCTGCAAATTTCATAATCCTGATACTGTGCATATTCATTTAGGTAGGAAGTAATAAACTACATTTTGTATAATATAAGACTCTTTGAGAGAGATACAGCTGCTACAATTTTGCTGCACCGAATAGTTACTCTGGAGATGTCCTCTGGTATTTTGAGCAGCATCTAAATTTCGGGAATTTAATTACAAGTAATTCTACACAGGTCTCTACTTCGAAAAAAATATTTCTATCTAAAAACTGGGCCCGAAACGTGAGATGGCCTGTTTATTATGGTTGACTTTTTCTTAGCGCTGTCCCTCAATGAACAGACTTGCGCAAAAAATATTTTGTTCAACAAGGTTTCCTTTGGTAAATACAGAATAATTCAGACTTTTACACAGCAAAACAAATCCCGAAATTATGCCTTAAAGATTTTGAAATTACCAACTCGAGAACATATGGCAACGGACTTGACCCTCATTGCCAGACCTGTATATGCAACCTTGATATCCAGGAAGACCTTAAGACCACATATTGCCATACTGGCTATCAAAAGATAATGGCAGACATCCAAATGACCACTATTAACAGGACCAATGACAAATATATAAAGATTTAAGCAGTTTATTTAAAAATTCCCAATATTTCCGCAAGAATAAATTTCCAATATTTCCGGAAACTTTCCCAGCCTTTGCATCCCTACTTGCAGGCAAGATCAATCACATTCGCTCAAGATTCTTTCTTTGTAAATAGTTCCTAAACTGTTTTGTCATATTTTCAGACACTCAAGATGAAGAAGAGGATGAGCCCGAACCACCTAAACCAGTCGTAAAGAAATCTCCTGCCAGGTTAGCATTTATACTTCAAGATTCATAAAATATCATTACCAGGGTGTGAGAGCTCATCTCACAGCCAAAGCCCGCATTCCATGCAATTCTTTACAAATTAAAGTCAATTGATCCCTACAAAATAGATCTCTCTCTTGTGTACAAACTGCTCCTTTTGTTTCATCCTCAGATCTGAACGTTTTGAATTCAAGAGAAGTCCATTGAAACCAAGGGTTACCAGAAGTTACGAGTAAGTGATCAAGTTATAAATCCTAAAATAAATGCCAGTACAGTACTTTCCAGGAATTTGACAGTGCACTGTTGTAGCAAGAGCTTTTGTCCAAATCAAGTCAGCAGTTAGTCACTCTGTTGAAATTTACCACTTCTTGAGCTGATGGGGCATAAAACACTCACTCACTCACTCACTCACTCATTTGAGTGTAAGTTGCCTTTTTTGGGAGATTTGAGTTACACACTGTTAAAATTTTCCCCACTCCACCAGCTGAACGGTCATACAGACGAAAGCTCCTGCAGCTCAAATCTCAGACTCCAAAAAGGCAACTTTCACTCATATGGATAACAATGAAGTCAAGTAGTAACATTATCATAATATGTACCAATTTGTTTCTTACTCTTTAGTCATGTTCTTGTAATTCCTGTCAATACACATTAGTCAGTTTTAGGCCTTGAAAATGTACATGAAATAGGGAAAGACACTGCAATTGCTTTATCTTTAGTCTCACTGTTTTATGTTAATTTTCAGAGCACCAAGAGACGAGATTGATTTTGCCCCTGTCAACATCTCAAATACCACGAGTGTCACAAAACGGTACACCACAAGGGAAACAAACAGCGTCAGAGAAGTCGAGAAACCTTTGTCGGTCAACAACGTCGTGACTCAAGTGGCTCCACCTGCAGCCAAGGAAAACAAGAAGCCAGACACACCTCAAAAGAGGAGGTTCCCAATCTGGCTGCAGGTTGCCATCTTCATTCTGCTTGCCGTCTCTATCTTTCTTGTTATCCAAAACATGGAACCTGCTGCTATGAACCCCTTCAAATCTCTCCCAGCAGCCAAATAGAAATTGGATGCAGCATATGAAAAACTTTCATTAAAATCTGGCAAAATTGACTGTCATTGACAATCAGAGACATTTTGAATTAAGTCCTGCAGTCTTATCGACCTTTTAGACACTTGAGATTGCTGGAGCTCTCATCCTATTGCAATTCATCCGACTCAAGAGGTCTAATTGCCTATTATATGTTGTAAAGTAATGCCAATAAAAATTGGCCTGTATCATATAAATATGCAATCTACTCGGGAATATATACATTCTTTTAAGTTTGGATGGAATGACAGTTTGTCAACTGATGAATTTTAAAGGTTTCCGTATGTTTTTACCAATTGTATAGGATTTTATTTGAGAATGGCAGCATTTTTACTCATATATTGGAATTGAATGTTGCCTTTGCTTCTAAGCTAATTGCCATGATAGGAAATTGCGGCGAATGTCAATTTAAAATGGACTCGTGAAAGCAGATCAGCGCTCACGCATATATGAATTAATGGTTTTATAATTGTTGCACTGAAGAAAGGACTCATTATATATGACGTATGGCATTAAATGTAAACTGCATGTTCCAAATGGGTTATTTTATGTTTTTTAACTCGAGTGTATTGTATTTTCTCCTTGACCTGTAGAATTCTTTTATCTATTGTCAAATAATTGACATATAATGTCCTGTATGTATTTTACAAGTTGTGTTGACCACTTGGGTTATCCTTCACTATTCATTGTATAAATTCATGGACTGACCAGTGACCACTCAATATATAGCATGTTTTATAAGGCGTTCATTTGACTGTGCAATAAATAGTCTGCTGTTTTATACTTGGCAGGAATGACTTTGACAATATACCATTACATAATGTAACTAGTTTTGATCTCACCGAAATGTGTCTATTTTTGCTACAAATGAATTTAAAGTCATGTACGTCCTTGAAAAATAATGTATGGTCGATTGATGTGCATGTGATCAGTCTCATATCACCGATAGTTACGTTAAGATGTAAATATAACTCCATTCCTTTATAATTATGAACCTTCGTTCTCATATATATTATACAATGAAATGTGGAAAGTTGTGTTTATACCTTGTGCATTAAAATATTTTAATCCAGTATGCTTTGTCTTTGATTTTGTCTGACAACTAAGGTTTAATTATTCAAGTATGTAATACAAACCGTTCATTAAAGGCACACACTCATCAAATCCCGACTTTCAGTAAAAACACCTTTCATTGCTAAAATTGAGTCTTATAAGCACACAAAGCTAGTTAAAATTGTTTTTTGTAAAGTGTACACTTTGTAAAGGATCTGTAAAATACTGGTTTTAGGCCTTCTTCCTGGCCTGCCATTCAGCTGGCTCAGTTAATATGAATGACGTAAGGCTGGGTGGCCAGTCAAGAGTGACCACTGACCATGCAATGATGCATGGCAATCATACCTGTGTTTTTTGGTCTCTGTGGTCATTGACTGTAAACTGCTGCCATCTTGTGCATTTGATTAATTGCCATTTTGTTTACTTTTTGCCCAGCCTGACGTGGCCCCTTCCAAATAGTTCACAAGGGGTCGCTTTTAATTGTCCCATCTCTGAGGCCAAAGATCAAGAATGAATATTTGTTTTATTGGACTTTTGGTGGCATTAATGTGTGAGTGACCGTGTCAATGTGTATAAAAAATAAGGTTTGATTTATTGATCAAATAAAAAAAGTGCATGACTGTGGCCCTTTAAAAATCTTTGGAAAAAGTTAATTATGAACCAATGGAAGTGCTCCTTGTTGAGCATGAGCCTCTCTAGTTTTCTGAGCACCACGTCCCATTTAATGGACCCATTAGAAGTCCGGCTTCTCATACAAAAATCCAAATTACTATCTGAAAGGACCGAAGCATCACTTCCGATACTTGTGAAACCAAATAGAATTTGATAATAGAGATTAAATACATGACAACCTCTTGCGCTTACGACTTCAGAAAGTCAACTGAAAATTGGTGCAGGCATTCCAGTGACTAGGCCTAGGCCTATTTCCCAGCAAAACACGAGGCTGGCACGCTAACCAATGCTCTGTAGCCTTTGGCCTCTCAAAAGAAATAAGCTCATTGCAAGATTTTGTGAAGACCTGAAAAATTCATCATCTCCTGAAAAAAGTTCTCCCAAGACTGCTGGACAGAAAGCAACAGATACCAGATACAAGCACAAAGTCTATTTTTTTTCACAATGGTTTTAATCACTCCTTCCACTGTCTCAAACTTGTGCACAGCACAAAAGTACAAGGCCTTTTATTATTTGCTCTTTCAATAAAGCTCTGTAAGGCCAGATTTAATTATTTCTTAGCTTCTCAGATCTACTGTCAGGCCTTACAGATAATCTGCTGTGAAAAAATTGAGCAAAGGCTACCCAAAATCTCAATCTATTTGACATAATCAGAAATTGAGAATACAGCTTTTCTTTTCGTCAAACTGATCGACCATAGAATAAGTGCCTCAAGAAGATCCAAGAAGCTAAAGATCAACTACGCCTGGCCTTATTGAATCAAAAATTTCATCAGTCACTTAGTTAAGTTGATAAACATAATATTATTGGCAAAATAAGGATAGCAAAAGTTCATTAGGTTTTTCAGGGGAAATATCCCAAGGTTCAATATTAATTAATGCAGTCCTTCATGCTAACAAATTAGCATTGTCAACAAATTAACAGAATCCAAATAAAAGTTTTAACAAATTCACATGTGCAAACAAATGTCATATACTACATGTCACATAATACTGTTCTGAACATCTATGGCAATTGTAAATACTATTATTACATAAACAACTTGTAACTCAATCTTGATATAAGACAAGCATAGCTTAAAAGTTACTTCTTTTTCATCAGCCGTCTTTTCTTAGCTTCTGCCTTTTTCCTCTCGATTTCATCGGGTGAACACTTTGGATAATTTTTATCGACAATAGCTAAATTTATAGACGAGCCAAGAAGTGCTTCTGGTTGCGAGTTCAGTTTTATGGGCGAGATATCTGGAACGGGAGGGGTACCTTTTGGAGGTTGTACCATTGGGTTGGTAGATACAGGTGCAAGAGGGGCCTTGCTCTTATGATTTTGAAAGGGGTTAGTTGTACCCCCATGAGTAGCCGACGGAATAGAGGCAGATGGCTTCGTATTGACGAATGGTCGGATTGTTTTCGACTGCGGCATTTGAGTCGGTCCTGGAATGGTTTTCTGAGTAGAACACAATATCATAGAGGTGCCCGCAGCTCTTTGTGAAATTTGCTGACCTGGAAATTAAGCACGAGAACAAACATGATATATAAAAAAGCATCATATATAAATGGGTTTAATATCATGCTTGACATGAAATCTCTTAAACCATCATTTATAAATGGAATTATTTTTATTTAAACAATTTTATACTCATTTTCCAAATACTATTGAAAAAGAAATAACAGGAAGTTATCAAAATCATTTGAATCGACTAGACAAATGAAGAAACATGTAATGCCATTTCAACTTGTAAGTTATTCAGCTTGCCAATACAGAAGATAAATTCATACAGATCATTGATACTGAGAGACCACCAATCAGACAAGTGAAATTACTCACTTTCAATGTCATCAAGCATAGCAAGGACTTGATCTTCACACAACATGTCATCGTCAGCTTGGAAATCATCCTCAATGGCCGCATCTGAAAAATTTACAAAAATTAACAAATGACTCAATAATATCATCAATTCCAAAACAACAGTTGTGAGAAAATATACCATAATATATGTGCTTTTACAACCTACTTGGCAAGTAGGTTGTAGTACTTGTAAGTTTGCTGAAGTGTTGGAATATATAAGAAGCACAAGCAATTTTTTACAATTAATTTCAGTCACCTTTTTCCTGCTTTTCTGATGCAGCTGCGGATGCATTTGACACATTCGATGGAACAACACTGTTACAAGGAGACTTTGCGGCAATCGTCGCTGGAGTTTGAGCCAAGGACTTGGTTGGTTGATTTGACAATGGTTTCACATTTATTCCAAGGCTGTTGGGTGAAGATTTCGCAGGCACAACAGATAAATGCGGCTTGTTGATTGCACTGGACGAATACGACTTTGTCAAGGCATTGGACACTGCTGGCTTGTTTATGGCACTGGATGAATGAGACTTTGTCAAGGCACTGGACACTGCAGGCTTATTGGCGATGCTGGACGTTTGAGACATCTGCATAGAAGGCGTTGCTCTTGAAAACACAAATCCGCTCTTGCTCGACCTCTGAGAATTTGTCGCACAAGATACTGGGACGACTACTTGCGGCTTCGTCTCAGGCTTATTGAACACGAACGAATTGGATTTGGATGAATTGTTAGTGACATTTAAACAAGCAGGCTTGACTTTCGTAGCAGCAACAGGTTTAGAATTTAAGCTATTTTGGGCTGGTAGTGGAGTGATAGATGCAGATTTCACGTTGGTATTTGACTTGAGCCCTGATTCCACGGCCTGAGAAGTCATCAACAGCAGATCATCATCCTCATCTTCGTCCCAGTCATTCTCCGCGGGTCTTTCCGTGGGTTTATGAACGGCTGAAGTCTTCTCAGAACTCTTTCTATTGTTTTGGATATGTTTTGCCGGAGGC
Source organism: Platynereis dumerilii (assembly GCA_026936325.1). Taxonomy (NCBI): domain Eukaryota; kingdom Metazoa; phylum Annelida; class Polychaeta; order Phyllodocida; family Nereididae; genus Platynereis; species Platynereis dumerilii. The sequence continues at coordinate 17,451,853 of JAPTHN010000007.1, forward strand.
AGAAGTTTGTGTGCTGTATTGCCTCCGAGCGGGGTCGTGTTTGCAGACGATTGAATCGTGTTTGGAATAGTGGTTTTCATAGAATTAGGGATTTTATTTGGATGAGACGGGCCATTGTAAGTAGTTTTAGCAGGAGGTTGAATTTGATGGTTCATTCTGATCGGGACAGAACCTTTTGAACTTAGTCCAGGGTCAGGTTTCTTTGGGACAAATTGACCTTTTATGGAACTACTGTCCTTGTGACCATTGAAAGTTTGTTCAACTTCCATTTGCGAGTCCAGTTGATCATCAGGTTCCGCAAGAGAAAGTAGAAGGTCATCACCCAGGCTGGTGTCCATAATTTCTTCCTCGGAGAAAGAAGACAATGGATCCACAGCCGGCGATTTTTTAGGAATAGCACCAGAGTTCAGCGGAGTTGGGGTAGCTGTAGCATTGCTACATAGTCTATCTTTTGCATTAGAAACACTTATCTTCTGCATGTTATTTACAGCAACAGTTCTCGCATTATGATTTGATAAGGGTTTCATATTTTGAATCATTTTTGTGTTCACATTTGAATTGCCCTGAGATATCAGAGATCCTTTAGTGATATTACTATTTACAGAAGTGTTCATTTTGTTCATCACAGTACTTTTGGTTGGTGGCACAACAGATATTCCTGAATTTACAGGCTTTATCAGGGGCCCATTAGGTTTGGCCATCAATCCTGTACCTACTGGCTTGCCATGGATGCCTGCAGTTACCATTGGTGCGCTCTTTGGTCCTGTAATAACTGGTTTGGTATGAAGTCCCATTACCGCAGTTTGTTTCGAACCAGTAACTCCTGGTTTTGTAGAGTGGCCAGAAAGAACTGATTTCGATTGTAGTCCGGTATTTGACAGTTTACCCGGAGGACCAGTAAGTATTGGTTTGCCTAGCGGTACAGAAACTGCTGGGGAATTCTGAGGCACTGGAGCAGGCAACCTTTTCATCCCAGGTAGAAGGTTATTTGACAAGGATAACTTGGGACCTGAGTCATTAGAACTGTTCTTGTTGGTGCCATAACTTTGGAATGGTACCCCAGAATTAGCCACAGCAGTGTGTGAAGGAGAAACCACAGGAGCAGGGAGTGGTTTCTTGAAGGTTGTTGTCTGTCTAGTTAGGGAAAGTTCATTGGAATTAACAGTCTTCGTGGAGCTAGACATCACAGAAGTTTTGGCAGATCCTGCTGAAGTAACAATCACTGCCGCAGACGATACTGTATAAGATTTGCTTACAACAGGATTCAGGGAGAACGTCAACCGTCCTCCTTTCTTGGTAGCGACAGGCGTTGACGTTTTACTCAGGCTCTTGACAGGTTTGGGAGTGTGGAACGCTTCAGAGTCAAACAAATCTTGAGTTGCTTTCATGACGAACGAATCATCCTCCATGTCGTCATCCGTCCACAAGTCCTCGCAAGATTCATTTGAAGCTTTTTCTTTCTCCTTTTCTGTCTTCTTATCATCATCTCCTATTGTCTTTTGTTCGTCAGTTTTGGCAACAGCTTTTTTAGAGTCTACAACTGAAGCTGAATTTCCTACAGTGGACACCTCAAATCCTTGAGAAACGCTCTTTTCTTGATGATGAAGGGTATTACTATCTTTCGGTACATCAACCTTTGCATCAGTTTTAACAGATGTACCAGGTACATCTTCCATTGTTCTATCAACTCCTGGCGATTTTGGTTGCGACATAAACCCTTCAGAAAAGAGATCAAGGGAGTCGTTCTGCTCCTTTGCTGGTGAAGAAGCGCCTTTTCCCTTTACAGGTGAAGAAGCGCCTTTTTCAGGTGATTCTCCGTGACGAGATTCTGGGGCTATTTGTTCTGATTGTGCAGCCTCAGAATCACTGCGAACATGATCTTCAGGATTTTTGGAATGAACTGTCTCCTCCATCTCTTCAGATTCTGGAAGTGAAAAACCACTATATAACATCTATAAACTATATCGATTATGAACCAGAACCACAAGCGGTTTCAACGCTTGTCTGTTTCTAAAATTGGATTAAAAGTTACCAGATTTTGATTCCAGGACCAGATTGAGCTTCATGATGATATCTTCAGAACTAACAGTATTTCCTGCACCACTTGGCCGCTTGACACCCCTTCCTGGTCCCCACATTCTCCTCGCTGTCACTTTGTTCTTGGACGCACTGCTCCACAGACCCAACAATGGAGGTGTACTTGACGTTTTGAGAATTGGTGATCCTGGGTGATCAGGATCCTGAAGAAACATAAAAACATCAATTTTCCAAACTTAATGAATGTTTAGATAGTTACAAATTTCTTGATAGTATATTGAATGAGAAGTCAATTTTAAAAAAGTTTACTGAACAAAAAAATTCAATCGCAAAATGGATGCAACCCAGAATGCAAAATTCCATGCTAAATTGCAAATTGGACCAGTGCACATTTGTATTTAAATTACAGGCTTTGCAAAGATCATCAAGGCTCTGTCAGACATTCGGTCTGACAAACAGGCACCTCTTGTCAGACCGAAAGGATTCTTGCCAGACCGAAAAATGCATGCGTCATTGCAGCATTAAGACAAGGGGACAGAATTATTGATTGTCCAGCTTTCGAAAAGAATATTACCAGTAGATTGTCTGAATTAGGCCTAAATATGCTAAATGCAAAAAAAAATAATAGGCCTAAATTGAATTATTTTGATATAAATTTTAACACTCCAATTATGGACTGGGAAGCCAGTGATAAGTAATTTTCCTTCGAAAAATCACAGCTGTACAATTGTCAAATATATTGGACAACTGTCCTAGAGGTCCACAGACCAAGCATTGTGCAGAGCTTTCAGGCATGGCATAAAACTTAGATTTCTAACTCCTCAAATGTTTATTATGGCTTGTAGTGTTGCATTATATACAAAAACAACAGCATAATTGTGCTCAACTCATCAAGAGCTTCAAATCGATACCAAATACACACATGTATGAATCCACATTCAGACCATCCCAGGGCTACTGATCTGCATTTTACTTGCAAACCCTGCACTGCTGCCTGCATTTTACCGCGGCGGGTCGCAACTAGGGCAAAGGTCCGCAAATGCTGCGCTCGTGATTTTTGTGATGTTTTGAGCTGAATAACATCACAAAAACATGACAAGACCTGTTAATTTAGTGTCGGACATTCGGTCTGACAATGAGGATGATGTTGTCGGACCTGCCTATTAAACAGTCGGACAGGTCCGACGATCTTTGCAAAGCCTGAAATTAGCATCAAAATTAATTTATTCAATATTATATAACAGTCTTTATTCTCGTTGATTACACTACTTACAGGGTTCCCACAATTTTCCCTTTTGGAAATTCCCTACTTTTTCAAGACTTTTTCCTGACTGATGCGTAATTTTCCCAGACCATCAACTTGCAGATCTATATATCCTGCCTTCACAACTTTTAACACAGATTTTTCAAGGACAGTACCATCTGTTTATGAATTAAATTAGTTCTTTTGACCTGTTCACACACAAGGCTATTCTGAATAAGCAAAACTCAAGTGAAGAAAAATCTGAGACTAAAAGTTTATACCCAGGACAGGTTTTCGTGTTACTAGGGCTACTGTTTACGTTATCATATCGCGGCTCATCGACATTTGAAATAATCGGCAAAATGCTTCAGTAAATGAAAATTCCCTACTACAAATGAAAATTCCCTACTTTTTCCCTACTTTCCAGGTCTGGAAAATGGCTTTTGGAAATTCCCTACTTTTTCCCTACTTCTCAAGACTGTGGGAACCCTGTACTTACTGCATTGTTGTGGCTGAATTTCTTGATAAGGTCAGCAGTATCAGTTGACTTCCGTGAAGTAACTTTGGCAGCTTGTGCTGGAATACAACATTGTACAAATAAATAAATTCCTGCAATTTTCGGACTTACAACCACTTTCATTCATTTACATTGGCTTAAAGTTCTAAATGTAGCATTATTGATTGTCAAGGCTTATTTGACAGTTTTTAAACAGGACTTACTGAAAGAGATCGGAGATGAAGACTGCCAAATGACGTCACACTGGGATTCAACACTTTGCGAGCACATTGGCAGATCATGTTGGATGGGTGAATATTCAGAACTGTAGAATGTTTCTCGGGAGTCGAAAGTCACAGCAGCCTTTTCTATCTCTTTTTTCTTCTCCTGAGCAACTTCATTTTGCAGTTCTTGCTTTTGTTTATTGCTGACTTTTGCAGTTTTAGATGTATCAGGGACAAGGTGCACGGCTGCAGAAGTACTCTTCTTCTCCTGTGAGGGATTCTTCCGCTTCTCTTGAGAATCATTCTTCTGCTTTTCTGTGTTATCAATTTTCTTCTTCTGATCTTGTGGGGTGCTTCTAGATAGTCTAGACGACCGTGTTGGTTTCGGCGATTTCTTCTCTGGACTGCAATCAATGTGGATCACCTGCGCAGCCTTGCAAAGTCGGCTTTTTTTCGCCTTTGGTTCCGGGGATTTCTTTCCTTCAGAAGCAGCATCTAGAAAGAAATATTAGAAACCATTTAAAAGGTGTAAAAATATCAAAACTATCAGTTGACTCAAGAGTTGAGTATTTCTTGAGCGGCAATCTACAAAAGTTGTTGCGACAATCCAACAGTGGTCCAACCAGAGGAGAGTCGCAGAACTCTTGCTTGGACTTCCTGATGTATTGCACATTTTCTTAGCCAAATTTTGCCAAGTTCGATGATGCCACCATTTAACAAAGAATTGCGTGGCTATGACTCATGAATGATGACGTCACAATTTTTTCTGTCTCTGAAAGTGGAGAGGTCTGTCTCTTGTCCTCATATGACAAGTTTAGTGCCAATATTTTCAGTGCCAAGTCTGACCAGACACACCACTTGCTAGCAGTGGTCGAAATAAAGGGGGTTAAGGGGGTTTGACCCCCCCCCTCAAATGCTCTTATGACCCCTCAAATACATTTTTCAGATGCTTCAAGAGCAGTGTGCGTGCGCTAACGCATTAGTTGTTGTACCCTATTCTATCTGCTTTAATCCTCTTTTTAGCACTCCTTAACGCACTCCTATCTGCTTTTACTCCACTTCTCTATTGATTTTATGCTTTTTCTTACAGCACATTGCGCACGCACAACACTCCAAGCATTTAAGCCTCGAAGAGAGGGCTTGCTTGTACCTGGAAGAAGAAGAAGAGATGGACCCAGGGTGACAGGCAACAACACTTAGATTACTAGGTGACAACCAGCTACCCAATGGTTGGTGAAATGCAACAACACTGTCAACAGACTAAACTACTGCAGGCTGCAAGTGTTTTGAGAACTTGTGTGACGTTGTGTCACCTAGTTGGTTGGAACTGCTGTGTGTCGCCTACATGGAACTGCTTGTCACCTAGCTTGTATTGGAATGTGCAGGTGTAAGTGAGTCGCCGAGTTGGTTTATCGCCCAATAAACATACCGTCATGATTATCACAGACACAGACTGTAACAGATCACTCAGCCTGAGGTCTCAGCTCTGAGATTGATTTGATCTGCCAGTTATCAGGACCGCCTTCCTACCTTTCTTACTGCCTGTCTCCGCGGCATCAGCAACTTCCTGTGCCTTGGGGGCTTTGGTCCGTCTTTTGACCATGTTGCTGCATCTCAACAACCAGTAAAGTAGCAAATATTGGCAGTAAATTCGTGATCATTTGTCACAAAATCATTCAAAATGGCGCGCCAAGATCACAACAACAGGACCGCACATTAGCAAGGAAAAAAAGACTACCCATTGTGGAATAACTGAATTGTCATCGTGCACCTTAATAAATATAATTACATAATGCTAATTATGACGCCATGAACAAGATAAGAAGATATTCATATATTTATTCTCTGGTTGCGTTCCTCTGCCTTGTAGTGACATCTCGTGTGAAGTTTTGTACAGTTGTACGGTGGCGACATCTAATGATAACTCTTCACTTTAGGAAAAGGGACGTAGCTCAGTCGGTAGAGCGTCCAGCTCTGCCTGAAAGACAGGTCTGTGCCTGCATGGGTACGAACCCAACTCGGGTAAGTTGCACCCTCTGTAAGATTACAACTTTACAAGCAGACGTCCTGGAATAGGGGGTTTGTTGTGAAGTCAGAGTCTAACTTCAGGTAGAGTCGGAGACGAAAATTAATCTGGTGACTCCGAGAAATTACATTGTACTTAAATAGCCTACCGGGTAAAATTTTGACAAAAACACATAATCATGAATTCCATGTCACGGAATCATGGAATTTTAGTTTATTTTTTAAAAGAACCACCATAAGTTTCTATTTTTTGATAGAAAGGTCTGGTTTAAAGTGTTATGGGGCTGGTGGGGCAGATGCCCCACCACTTTTTTTGCCAAAGTATAGGCCTACATGTTTCTGAATTTTACAAAATTTAATTTTTCCCCTGTCATCTTCCAGGAAAACGTGACCACTATGTGCCCCACCACTTTAAAATGAAACTGACGCCACTGGTCAGAATCACCACATAGACCTAATATTAAAAGAAGTCATGGGCCTTGTTTTTAAAAGGGGGGCTGGGGGACATGTCCCCCCCATGCAGAGAGGGGAGGGGGGCTAAGTGCTTACATGAAGATGTGGGGAAAATATGCAAAAATCTGGAAAAACATATTTAATCGGTCTAGATTGAACAACTTTCATCCAAATTTGGTCACATTTTGGATTTGGGGATTTGGGTAGCTCACATAATTATATATCACTACTTCTCTCCTGTACCATGTCAAATTCTCACAATTTTTGCATCAGAGTCCTGACCCAAATTCAGCAAAGTCAGATTTGCTACCTAAGCAACTTGAAGTTTCATGAACAGCTCACGCATGGGTCCCAGGGCTAAAGACAACAAATCAGGTTGGCTGGACTACAGGTAACCAAGAAAACAGTTATGATTTGGTCGAGCACAGAACAGTTACTGGTGATACGATCAATAAGGATGACAGGATCCTTTATTCGCTGTGGCAAAACTGGACGAGGGTAACTGAGTTACCCTCGTCTCAATTTCTCAAAATTAATTGAAAAAACTAGGACTCAGACTCAGACTCAGACGTAATTTATTTCAACATTATACAACATTAGATTAAAAACAAACAAATGTATAAAGAGAGAGGAGACCCTCCCAAAGCACTATGTGCCGCTACTGGAGGGCCACCTATACATCATAATTATTTTATACTTCTACCAAGCGCGTCCATGTGAGTCGTGAGGCATCCAGATCCAACATTGCCCTTCAGGTTTAATTAGTTAAAAAAAAAAAAAAAAAAAAAAAAAAAAAAAAAAAAAAAGGTCATCCCATTGGATCCCATGTTAAAGAAGGACGAGGGTAACTGCTTTTCTCCAGATTGACTAAGGTAACTGTGATTGATGACGAGGGTAACTGCTTGTAAATAATGTATTGAAACCTAGTTTTACATGATATTTATGACTGTAAAATTAACTAAATTCTATTCTGAAACAACTAATAAATTGGAAGTATTTCTCTACAAAAATATTTAACCAGATTCTATCGTTTTTAATGCCATCAAAAGCCTTTTTTCTTTTTAGAAAGCAAATAATCTGAGGCTTTCTTTCCTGGAGTAATATGTTCGAATAAAGCCCCCCTCTGCCCCCGCCCCCACCCAGAATAAAGGCCCTGGATACCAGGTTGGTGCCTGAGCTGTGCAAATAATAATAATGACCCTTGAATAGAGGCTCCAATTATTAACTTCATCATTTTTTAGCTAATTCAGCACCACTCAGAATTTACTGAGAAGTTCCTGTCAGTCGTTTTCTTCTGGCATTAAAAAACAATGGAGTCCCCCCGCCCACCTTGAATACAGGCCCCTTAAACAGACCTCTCGAACTGCTTGAAGGTCTTCTAAAAAGATGTAAGGGGCCATCTTATCTAGTAAATTTGGTCGATTTTTGGTGGAGGAAGGGAGGATGAGTGAAAGGAGAAAGGGAGAAGGAGAAGGGAGGAGGGGAGAATGGAGGACCTGGAGAAGGGGAGAACGGAGGAGAGGAGAAGGAAGGAGAGGAGAAGGCAGGAAGAATGATTCAGTCACAAAATTTTATATAACTGGTAGACATTACATAAAATGCCCAAGGGCGTATTTAGAAATGGCCCGGGGGATACAATTGGGCAATAGGCCTACAGGATGATTTGTGGCTTTTCTTATCTTTCCCATGTTCAATTTCTTCATTTTGTTGAACTGAAAATGTCCATTAAATTACATCTTGTACGTGCATGCACCTTCAGAATTAAATACATCCTTCATACTTTATTTTGTTGACTGTAACAAGCTCTTCCAACATTCCTCTTACAATAGAGGTGGTAAAAAACTCAATCCAAGACTTGCAGACCGTATTTCATGATTGTTGCAGTTTAAGATCCAGTATTATGGAACAAACTACTGGGGTGAGCCATCTTAGTTGCTATATATTAGAGTCGGTCGGGGCAAGAAGCCCGGGTTAGGTGAGAAGCCCCCCCCAGGGTTATATCCAAACTTACATTTTTGGTGCGCTTATCTGTTGATAGGATTGAAGCTAGAGGCGTTTTAAGTGACGTCACAAATTTTCAGGGCAAACAGCACCAAACCGTAGTAGAAATTAAAGAAACAAAAAAATTGTGCATGGTTTTCGTAACTTTGACTAATTCTTTGAAAGGGGTTGTCAGAAATGACTTTGGAAATATTTAGAGTATAATGGATATCTGCATTGCTTCACTTTATGACCATCACATAAATGTGATTTGGATCATGTCTTTTGCATTTTAGTTCAAAATATAGAGGTCAAATTAAAATATGTGGGTTTGGGGCAAGAGGCCCCACATGATATAGGGCATGAGGCCCCCTTCACTGGGGGGATGAAGGCGCTTCAGGAACCATTTAATAATGTGTACTTTACCTTAAATCTTGATAGAATAGCTAATTAAAATAGAAAAAAAATTGGCCCAAAATTGAAACAGGGCAAAAAATATTAAAAAATAAAAGTATGAACAGAAAAATTCTGAAATTCTGAAAAAGTGAATAGAATGCCTTAAAATGATAGAAGAACCCTAAGAAATAACTTTTAGGCTGAATGTACTCGCAAAAAAAATTGCCATAGGATTAGAGTTCGGGGGCTTCTTGCCCAATGGGAGGGGTAAGAAGGCCATTTTAATTTTTTTACAAAAATGGCCATAACTCCTTTATTAAAATTGGTAGACATTTGTTTCACTAGTTATTAGTAGAGTCAAGTGATCCCTTCCTGACAGAATAAGCATTCAAATAATCGCCCGTAAAAAGTAGGTCATTTCGCACCTCGAAGTTAAGGGGGGCCGCATGCCCCGACCTACTCTATGGTTGCTAGTTCGGCCTGTAAACATGGACTCATATAAAATCACCCAAATCCCCCCCCCCCCGCAGCTCCCCGAGAAGGAGCTGAAAACTGTAAATATGTACATACTGTATATAAACATTTATTACACATCAATCTTTAAATTGATGCATTTTCATCTGCACTTTGCCTTCAACACACCTCCGTCCGCACAAACTGTGATTTTTAAACTAACATTACGATCTGGATAAAAAGGTCTATGCCAAGACCTGCGTCCAGTATTTACTTGATACTTGATACTAAGACTTTTAAATTAATTTTCGTATAAGAAATACACTCTGAGAATCTTTTAAAATGGATCACAAAGTGATGGGACACCATGAGTAGTATTTTGCTTTTTAACATGTTTAAACTGCAGTCGGAATAAAAAAACGAAGAATGATAGTCATATTTCAAGGTCAATAGGGATTAGAAACAAAGAACACAAGTCTCAGATGTATTTGACAAAACAAAAATAGAGTTTTGTGTTGAATGCTTGAATAATAGTTATTGTACCTTTTGTGATGGTATGGGTGGGTCCTGTTGTCTATTCTTTTTGAGTTTATGGATATTAATTTTGAGTGAAAAGGGGACAACTACCCTCGTCACAGCAACAAGCATGGTCACAGTAACCCTCGTCTCGAGGTGCAGTTACCCTCGTCATTTCGGAGGTGCTTTAAGCCATTTCTAGAGTCACACAGACTGAATCAGCAGTTACTCTTTCTTGTAATGTTATTTTCGATTGCTGACAATGGTCATACACCACTTGAATAACTTGTAAAAGCACTAATAAGCTCATATTCATGATTACATAATATTTAAGGCTATTTTGGAGACGAGGGTAACTCAGTTACCCTCGTCCAGTTTTGCCACAGTGTTATTGGAATTAACTGGATTGAATATGTTTTTCCAGATTTTTGTATAATTTCCCTAGATTTTTTGCATGTAAAACATGGGGGGGGGGGCAAAAGGCACTTTGTCCCCTCCCTGAAAAATGGGGGGGGGGACATGTCTCCGTGTCCCCCCCCCTAAAACAAGGCCCATGCATAGGCAAATTATAGATCACTGCATCGTCAGAGGAAGTATTTATCACAAAAAGCACAAGGAGGTGCTTACTCAAGTCACCGGCTGGTGATGCCCTCTATTGTTGAAGTATTGTTCAACCTGTCTTCTTATGGCTCCTCTGTCAAGTCTGTAGAAGGGGTCAACCGGGGATCAAGATACCTAGGATCAAGGTTGGGATATCTATGGATTTTCGGTAGGTCTCTGGGAATAGGAAGAAGATTATTGGCAACTGACCCATGATTTACCTGTGTCCACTAATCCCAAACGGGGTTGGGAATCCCGGAGAAATTTGAGGGAGTTTTTAGGAATTAAAAAAAAGAAAGCAATCTAAAGAAAAACAGGCCTGTCAGATTGTCACTCACACATTTACTCACTTATTCACTTATTCTCTCACTCACTCCCTCATTGACTCATTTATCATTGACTGACTGACTGACTGACTGACTGACTGACTGACTGACTGACTGACTGACTGACTGACTGACTGACTGACTGACTGACTGACATGTGTACATTCACTCCCTCCACTCACTCCACTCACTCACTTGCTAACTCACTCATTTATTCACTCACTTATTGACTAGCTTATTCACTCACTTTATACTTATTGACTAATTCTCTCACTCATTCACTTTTTCAATCACTGTACCCACTCACTTACTAACACTAACTCACTCTCTTATTCTCTTATTCACTCATTCTCTCGATCACTCTACTCATTCACTCATTCATTCACTCACTTATTTTTTCACTCACTCACTTATTCAGCCATTTACATATTTTCTCACTCACTTATTCGCAATGACTTATTCACCGATTAACTCGCTCAGTAATTCACTCGATAACTAACCCGCTCACGGCTCACACTACTCACTCACTTATTCACTCAAACAGTCGCTCACAAACTCACTCACTCACTCACTTATTCACTTGTTCACTCACATATTCACCTATTCACTCATTCACACACACCATTTACTTATGCACTCATTTGATCACTCACTACTAACTCACTTATTCGTTAACTTATTCAAACCACTCACTCACATTTCATTCACTCAGTCACTCACTTGTTCATTTACTTTACTCACTCACTCACTCACTTATTAACTCTTTTATTCCACTCACTCACATATTATTTATTTATTCACTCACTTATTCACTCACTTATTCACATTGCATTCATTTATTCACTCACTTATTCACTCATTTACTCTACTCATCCACTTATGTACTCACTTATGTGCTCACTCACTTATTCTCTTACTTATTCACTCACTTATCCAATCATTTATTAACTTGCTCACTTATTCACTCATTCACTCATTCACTCTTTCATTTACTGTTTCACTCACTTATTCACTAACTCACTCATTCACTCATATATTCACTTGTGCACTCACTCTTTCACTCACTCACATGCTTATTCACTCACTAACTCAATTATTCACTCATTCATTCACTCACTCACTTATTCACTCGCTCACTCACTCGTGCCCACTGCCCTCACTCACATAATGATAGTTCTCAACTTCTCATGAGGGGGAGGGCTGGTCTAGTGGTAGTGTGCTGGACTGCCAATCGCTGGGTCCAGGATTCGAATCCAGCTCTTGTCGGGTCACCTGGGCCTATGTTGGATGGCTGTTTCAACCATCCTTCGCCTCAAGCTGTGTCCTTCTCCTGTCCTAATAAATACAGGACGTAAAGCCCCAAACATCCATCCATCCATCTCAACTTCTCATGCACGAACACAGATTTGTTTCTCGGGCCCTTATTACTCTCTCTCAGGGCTCCACTGCATTCCTCAGACCAAAGGGCTCTCCGTGATGCCCATGAATCGAATCGCCAGTGTTGAAATATATTATTTCGTAATTTTTGCTTGAGATGATCCTTTGTGGTTTTTCTATGAAAACGAATTAAAAATATGACTCCGATATATGATTTTTATATTGTCGAAAATTTCCAAAACATAACATAACAATGTCGAACGGATCAACCTACCATCTACCTGACTTATTGATAGCCCATGGGCCTATATATGTTATTGAGGAAGTGGTCCCCACTTCCTCCTTGGAATTGTCCGAGTTGTATACATGCTGGACTTGGAGGGTCAACATTTTTGCTGAGTTTTTGGCTTTTCCTGGGCCCATTTAACCTCCACAAACTGTCGGCTTTGGCCTTTTATCTAATTAAAAGTCACATGTGGGTACTCACGATGTTGTCATTGCTTGCTAAACTTGAGAACTCTTGCTGCAAATTTCACCAAAAAGGACTCTCCAGATTCATTTTTGCATTGAATTTCGCGCTGTCAGGGACAACCTAAATCGCGGGCCCAGGGCGCGGGACGGGACCGCGATGCGTTAATGGCCATTGAAGGTGTCTCAACATGCTCAATTGATTGCATTTAATCATGTTTCAGTGAGTGACACTCCCTGTAATCCAATGATAACTGATTGTCATATTGAATTGAATTGCACTTCACTGTATCACAGTGTACCTTTGTCATTTAATGACTATTGAAGGTGTCTCCATTAATTGCTTTTAATGAATGGCACTCTCTGTAATCCACTGATAACAGGATCCTGCCAAATAAAGACTGATTGTCAGATTGCATTTAATAGCACTGCCAGGCAAGCCTTTAATTGTCATTAAATGACCATTCCTTTCTTGATCACAATATAAAAATTAATGCAAGGTTTGACAGTTCTTTTATGTCTGAATAATTATCTAGATATTCCAAATCCTATTAGTAACTTTTTACTTAAAATGCAGACCAAAATTACTATCATGCTGACCAAATTTCCTACCATACAGATCAAATGCTGACCAAATGCAGAGCAAGATGCAGGCCAACAAAAGATGCAGACCAAAAGCATCAGTTAGCATTTTTGACATTTTAAAATCATTACTAACTTTAAGAAAACATCTCAATCTGAATGTTTTTTTTAATTTATATTAGTTTCAAATATATTGTGGCAGGAGGATGTATATATCCTGAATGCCTTCCAGTTGGTCTGCATAGTCTACACTTGGGTTGTATGATAGCTCATGATTTTACCCCTCAGAGACTCCTTTATCCTCACAACAGTTTCTTTTAGGGATGGTCCACAGGGCCTGCATGGTCCACATTTTACACAAAATTAGCAGTGTAAGTGTAATGGGGATTCTGATTGGTCAAGACCCAAGCCTTGGCCAATGTCACATGCAAGCTGGTCCATGATTGGCTCTGAAGAGAAGTTGAGTCTACTTCTCTTGAAGGGGTGTCATTAGTATCATATAATTAGAATCTGATAAATGTGATTTAGAGGTTTCAGAAGTGCCATACTTTTCAGGCAGTGGCGCTTGTGACGGAAATGATAAGCACTACAGAGCATGGATAACTGTGCCAAAACTATAGGGCTACCAGCAGGGACGGATGCAGGGGGGGAGGATGGGGGGATGCAGCCCCCCCCCACCAGACCAAAATTTTAATATTTGAAGCTTAATTTTATCAGCGCACAGTCGCGCTATGTCGCGAGTAACGCATTTCGCGACGCAGTAGCCTGATAGACCCCCCACCAGAATATCCTGGATCCCCCCTGGCCACTAGGCCACCACTTCCTTTCATTCCGCTTCGCGATATGAATTCTAGTTGTAAATGTTTTAAAAGATCAGTTTTCTCCTGAGAGCCAAAATCCCAAAAAGTCGAGTTAGCGGACCAACGTACAACGTGCCCCACTCTCCCCAACTAAGTGAGAGGCTGTACATTGTCAGTGGGTCATTTATGAATAAATCCTGTAATCCAGTTTGATTATCCAAGAGACTGCAAGAGTAGCCACTGCTGATGTCTGCAATCCTGAACGGACATTACATGGTCAACGGCCTGACAGGTCAAGATTTGCCCTGTCACAATGGCCAACTGTATAGTGTGTACCATCATGGAGTCGAGAATTTCATGAAATTCATGATAGACCATATTGCGCTCTTCTGCCTTTTTTTTTTTAAAGAGGCTGAGAATGACAATCTATCAATCATTAATCAATCATTTTAAATTCTATCAGTCATCAATCAATCATTTTAAAATCGATCAGTTATAAGTCAGCAATTAATCAATCAATCAATCAATCAATCAATCAATCAATCAATCAATCAATCAATCAATCTATCTACCTTTTTATCTATCTATCTATCTATCTATCTATCTATCTATCTATCTATCTATCTATCTGTCTGTCTGTCTGTCTGTCTGTCTGTCTATCCATCTATCTATCTATCTATCTATCTATCTATCTATCTATCTATCTATCTATCCATCTATATTAGAATTTTTTTTTTTTTCAGAAGAGAGACATCGGTATTGTAGCGACCTGGCATTAAAGGTCATCAAAGCTTTTGTGAGGGTCATCTGCAAGGAATTAGTTCGTTTGACCAAACAGTATTCCAAACACTTCCAATGTTGACAAACTGACCACAAAGGCTATTGAAGAGAATCACCTTCAAGTTTGTTTTTCAAAGAGATTAATCGGTTTTGAAGAGTTTTAAAAACTGTAGAGGAAGTTGACTTACAGTTTAGCAGGCCGCCTTTTTTGTTCTCACACAAATATGCAGTGGCGTAACTGGGCGGTCTCGAATGGGGGGGCACCTGGGGGGGCACGCGATTCTCTGGGGGGGCACCCACTATACTAATTGTATATTTTAGCCGGAGTTGGAAAGTTCATATGGGGGGGCACCTGGGGGGGCACAGGTCCAATATGGGGGGGCACGTGCCCCCCCGTGCCCCCCCATAGGGACGCCACTGCAAATATGAATTTAGTGGTGCATGGTGGTCGTTTAATTGTCTCAAACTTTGTTTGCCCATTGTGAATTAAATGGCCAGGTTTAATTGATTGAATTACTGTGGTTTTCTAAGAGCAATCCCCAAGGAATTGATATGATTGCATTCTTGCATTCAGTCTGAATCAGTCAGATCGTTCGAAAGAAAGTCGTCTGCTCCAGATGGGGTGAATGGCGCGCGAAATAAAGAAGCCAGGGTTTTGCAGAAAGAGGCCTCTTATAGTAATGAAATGGCCGAAATCTGTGAATTGCCTTGGTCCATGCAAGAATTCCACTATTGGATTAGGAAAGAAATGCATTCCATTTGTCCACAGTGCTTAGTTCCGACTGTTCCGTCGGTTAATATGGAAATTTATATGGAATTAATCCTTGTTCCTCTTCCAAAGAAAAATCCCGACTGTCCACAACGCGCACAGCTGCGGCTCTTTAATTATGTTATACTGACTTTTATCCACTTCAATGCATGTCATGTAGACAGGGGTTAAGTTAAAATATTATACTTTTGGCCCATATTTTTCATTAAAAAGGGATTGTTACAACAAAATTAACTCGTGCTATCTTACAGCTTTAAGACTAATAAAGTATATAGGCCAGCAGTGAGCAATTGTCTCTATAGATATAACTTTGCAGAGGTGCATCAAAATTCATTGCACTGTCAATCTTGGAAAGATCTATGGAACTGAAAGTGCCGAAATAAACACAACATTTACATAATGCTGCATCATGTTGTATCTGCAGTATCATAATGTTTGTGGTGCGTGAATTGGATTTCTTTCTCTGAATCAGTTCCCGGACTTCAAGCAACTTGTCCTCCCCTGTGCAGCATGTCCTGTCATTTGGTCCCAATATTGCTCTTCTGCTTTGGAACACTTTACAGGTCCCTTGGTTCGTCAAGCTAATAACACCTGTGATATAGATATATAAATAAAAGGACTTCCAGAATGAAATATTCTAATCATTTGGTTCACAACCTTCCACTTTATTTCAAACCTAACTTATCTATTTTTATTTCGTGGTGCTGTACACAAATTTCCCAAGTTCCAACCATTTGGGCGCCTGTTCACAAAGTTAGCCAAAAAAAGGGGGGGCACAAGACAGAAGATAACTCAATTTTAATAAACTTTAAAAATTCTTTATTCAGACACCTAACAATAAATTTCAGAGAAGTTCACTCATATAGAAATACCCTGTGCAGATTACACTGGTACACCATGAGCTTATTAAGTCATGGGGCACTAATTACACCCATATCTGTACATAAATTCATATGCAGTAGAAAACAATTGAGGAGATCATTTTGTGTAATTGTTGAGATAGAGTCATTTTGATTATCATAAGCAATCACATGCACAAAGCTAAATTGATAAATTTATGTAAATTATAATACTATCATACATATTTATGTTTTTATAAGGTCTGGCAATACTGTAGAAGCTACACATTTTTCTTATCGACAGAGACATATGATAATTGTAGTTTATCAACTTCATCAACATTTAATCAAATATATGTACAAATATCACATAACAAGTATTTAAATTTTATTCTTGAGGTATACATCTATCCTCAATATGAGGAACAACAATCACGTCAGCAAGGTTTCTTATGAAACCAAAATAACAAATAACTTAAATTAGATATCATTATATATTCGCCCATGCCTTACAAGAACAAATCATTGGTATAATTACATAAATTAGTTACAAAATCATAAGTTAATTAGACCTATTTGGTTAAAATCCACATTGGTTGAAAGTTCTTCTGGATGGAGCCTTGTCTCCATGAAGTTGGTTCAGCACATCCAACTGGCTCTTGAACTCGTCTATGTTCAGGTAGCAGCCCTGAAAAACAGAAGAATAAGAAAAATATATTAAGTTTGATTATGAAATGAATTCGGCCTATCGATTTAGGCTAAATTTTAGCTAATGTATACCATTTACTCAACAAAAAGGCCAATTTTTTTTGTTGTACATAGTTTTCAAACATAAAAAAATTCTAACTTCAGTATTTGATAGGACAGGAAAGAGTTGGTAGATAATAAAAGGAGGAAAGTTCAAAGAACAACAAAGAAGCTTTTTCCTTCCTTATTTTTTCTCTGGAATTCTGAGAACAACTGCATTTTAAGGGGAGGGGGTGTAACTGTTGTTGTTTTCCAGTTTTTGACAGTTAGAGGAGGGTGGCCAAAGGGGGGGGGGTGGTATTTTGAAGCAAGCAAGTAGCTAGGTGAGAAGGTTGTGGGTTCACAACAGCCAGGTCAAACCTGGTAGGTCAAACCATAAATCACCGGGCGATCAAACCTGTCAAAAGTGACAGGTTAAAACAAGATGTGTCAAAGTGGGTCTGGCTGCCTCATCACTGGCCCTTTGGAGCAGGGAGGACCCTTGCAAGGCCCTGGGAGAGTAGAAATTTGCCCTTTGGGTCCAGTAACAACAGTAACCCTCTGAAACCTTTGGACTTCACCTGTGGAATTCACACATTCTGGTAATACAGGCTGTGATACAGCTCAGATTAGTCCCTACAGGCCCCACAAAAGCCCAAAATGCCAGCAATGTAGAATGTATGTGAAATATATCCACGCTAATCAACACTACAAGAACTCCATTAGCTAAGTAATCTTATAAGAATACTCTGGTTGAGTCAATAATGATATTTATAATACAGTGAGGAAACCTGTATTGTATGCCTGGTTTCCATCATTCAAAGTCATGTATGTTTTAGAAGTCTCATCAGAAGCTACTGATCAAAAAAAGTTCTTGAAGGTTCAAAACAAAAACTTCCATTTGGAACCAAAATGTTCAATCATTTTAATCTGCAACGATTAGCATGGTTCTTTTTTAAGTGATACCGAAAGGTTATAGTTTGGACGTCAAGGTTCCATTTGGAACCCTATGTTCTTTTCCTGGTGGTGGCATTTTTGAAGGTTTACCAGTACTGTACAACTCGGTCTTTAGAACCAAATGGTCTTCCTAAGTCCCAAGGTTTAATAGAAGAAGAAACCACTAACACACAAATTGACTATTGTTGATTTTGTCAAATGCCAAATCTTCATTATGACCACATATGATCACTATAGCCCGCTATAGTGGTGTGCACAATTTAAAATAGGCCTATATCTTAAAGAGAACAAGAACTCAGGGGTTCGAAATAGAGGTTGTGTGTCATCTAGAGGTCACTTCCCCTAAATCCAGCAGATCCTTTGTCTTGCACTGCTATACTATTCAGCATGTCCAGGTAGATATAGACAGAGACAGATAAAACGATAGATAGATAGATGTTATGCCCGATTGCCCATTAAGAGTACCCTATCAGAGTGCCTCGGCGGTCCAACGTCGGCCCGAAGCTGGTCCGATGCTACTAACATCGGACTGACGCTGGGCAGACGTTGGACCGCCGAGGCATGCTGACAGGGATAGTGGTTGCTGACAGTGGTTGATGGATGAGATGGCAGATAGAGCGGAGTCCTCTATATGTTGCACCTTTACCTCATTTAAAAATGATCAAAAGGGATACCGATTTAAAAACTCATCTGAATAACTCCCACCTTGGATTTTAATCTTGAGAATCCACTGAAATTATACGAAATTGGCTGACCGGGTTCAAACTCAAGCAAAGACTATCAGGAGTGAGAACATTTGGCCCTCTCTACCTTAAATCAGGAGTTTGGTGGAGGATGTTTAGAGTTGCGGCAATGGAAAAAATCGCGGCAATGGAAAAAATCGCCCGTTTCACTAACTTACAGGTGGCACTGTAATATTTAAATGCCCATGTCCAAAAACCCATTTTGACAGGTCTACGATTTAGGCAATAGCAAAATGGCTCCAAAAACAGAAGAGAAGAACTGAAAGATACGGAAAGGCATCTTTTTGGCAAGGTGCTGTGGGAGTGTGGGTGACTTGGTTACTCGTTCACACCCTTTTAGAATATTTTTACACGAACTGAACTATTGGGTTCCATTATGGAAACATATTTTTTGTGATTAACCTTTAGGAACCTTAATTACCTAATGATGCAATTATTGTAATGTGGAACAATCTTTTTCTTTCTTGGGTTCTGAAATGGAACCTCTGATGACCTTAAGTTTGAAGAGTGCTGCAAATGGTGACATTGCTCATGCAGACCTTATATCGTTAAAAGGAAGACAACACTGGGCATCCCTCCAACATCATGTCATCACCCAGTCTAATTATTATGAACTGTCCAGACTTGAAACCAATATACATATTCATTGGGCCTACTTATCCAATAGAATCTATAGTATAGCTCAGATTGGCAAAATCACTGGGCTAAATTTAGTTCAAAGGGTCAATAATTTTTAAAAAATCCATGACTGGAGAGAAATATAAAAATTTGCCTTTTTCAATGAGCAAAAAAAGATCAGATGTATATCGATACAGTAATTGGTGCAACGTTTTTGCACTGTCATTGGACACAATGACTAAATGTAAGGGGATGAGGACTGAAAGTGGCCAAAAAGTGACAGAGACAAAAAAGGAAAAAAATAATGAGTAGGTTGATATCACCAAGGGTGGTCATGTTTTTGTTTGGGGTCCAGGGGCAGACGTCCTTCACACCACGGTTCATATCACTTTCTGAGTGTCCACCTGCAGCCGCCAATTGTGGCATAATGCGTATTGTTACATGCATGGAGGTGATAGCTGATGTGATAGGGCCATACATCATGTTTGACAGGCCAATGAGAGCTCCAGACACCCCCTGGGGGAGCAGAGAGGAGCTGGGGAAGGGAGGTTGCTGGATTGGGGATTTTTTTAGAGGAGGGGGGGGCAGAGGGGGCAACTGGGCAAGTGCAAAAAGCAGTTTTAAAAGTAAAAACTTTGTTCTTCTCTGAAGAGACAATAAGAGAGTTAATTGTTGTGCATTCAGAGCTCTGTTCAGGTAAGGCAAATGTGAAGTTGGGGATGAGGCAGTAGGCTACCAATACCCATGCATGTATAATTTTGTCAATCAGTACAATGGCCTATCTATAGAAAACTTTCACTTTTTTGTCATTCTCGAATAGTTTAGCTCCCAAAGCTCATACCATTGACTGGTTTACCAAGTCCACCATTAGCCACCAACATTCACAGGCAACCATTACCCCCTGGAGGCCCTTTGGAGGCCCCTTTTGGCCCTTGCCTCTCGATAGGTTCGGCAGGTAGAGGGGTCAGGTGGGTCAGTGTCATGGCGCCAGGAGCTGTCCATCAAACGTCCAGAATGATAAATGACTTCTCTCTGCTTATTTCTTTGATGTGCTATTGCTACCCCCCAACTCACCCCCAACCTCCCAGATCTCTCCCAGACACAAGAATTGGGCGTAAGAGAATGGACCGGGCTGACCCGCCACTCTGACCCGCATTTTACCAACTATTTCAGGAGGTGCTTTGGCTCAGTCGCTCTTAGGGGCCAACAAGATGACATTTGGGGGGGGGGGGCATTGGTTACTTGGGGCAAACTTTTTTTTCGCATACGAAGCAAGACAAACTATTTTCGCATACGAAGAGCGACAAACTTTTGTGTCGCAAATTTCTCATTATGGTAGACCCTAAGTTTTTTAATAAAACTTTTTAAAAAATTATATGCTGAACAAACTTCTTTTTTCAGTGTTAGGTCAGGTGTCAAGCTTTTTTTCACCAAAAAAAAGATCATCTGGCCCTAGCTTAGTCACTGAAGGTCGTGTGGTTGTTTAGGTCTTATGCTATATATATATATATGCTATCCAACCCTATTTTGGAACATATTTTAAGTCCAACCAGTCAGTCCCTCTGTCAGAAACTGTCACAGATGATTCGGCCACAAACCAAATCGTCATTGGCCACATTGGCACAGTAACCTGATCCCTAGCTCTGTCGCCTTGAGAATTAGTAGAGTTGGGCATTAATGGTTTTCCAACAAGTCCCAATAAAAGGCGTTTTTGTATTCTGCTGATCTGATCAAGTCCTGTTACCCGAGAAGGGTTGGATCAGAGGGTTGGACGTCAGGGTGGACAGTCCTGCCCCAAGAAACCACACCCCCCATTCAGCACCGAATCTGCAGGCATTGTTACAGAACTCTTAGAGGAAAATTTACTGAAAAGCTAGGCCAGGGGCTCTGATCCAATCCAATAAAACTTTTTAACAACAATGAAGCACATAAGACCCCTGCAAATATCGGTGATTTGCAAAAAGATATTTCCTTTCAGAAGTCAACAAGCCTCCAAAGCATTCACACCAAGATAAATTTAATGCCCTCTCAAGTTACAGGGCTTCAGACCACAACTGCTCAAGGTGGATCGATTCCAAGATTGCAAAATTATAGTTTGATGGGCATTTGTTGTAACGTCCAGACCTACTGAAGATCCACAACAAAGCATTCAATAACACCCTGACAGATTGTCATTGACAGTAGGCCTACACCGTGCACATGAAACAGGAGTATACTCAGCATAGCCCTTTTTCAAATTTCGCACATCCATAAATTGTGTGCAACTTATTAGTAGGAAAGCAAAATGTATAATTTAACTGACCTTGACAGGAAGAGATGTTAGAAAAAATACTTCTAACTTTTAAAGATTCACTATTTTAATAATTGTTTGAGCAGTTTGTTTGAATTATGCTTCCCAATTGGCACACCTATGTTGCAGCAACATTGTGACAAAATCATGACAATGTCGAAAAATTGGTGAAAATTACTTAGAATTTTATGGTAGAAATGACATTGTCGACATTGTGAAGAAACATCAAGATACGACATTATCACACAACATTGTGAAATCATTCAGTGAACACTCAGAGAGTGCATACGTAGGTCTGCCATTCTGCCATAATGTATATATGTATGTGTTGACGAAAAACACAATGTAGAAGTTACAGAGATCTGTCATAATCGAAAAGAGCTTTTAGTGTGTCACAACAAAGCAACGGATCCATATAGTGCGTAGTTTTAATAGGATTTGGTGCACAAAGTCACACACAGGATAATCTGGTGCATCACAATAGGCCTGCTCAGCCCTGCTGGCAGACGTAAAAATAACGTGCAAGCACTTTAACAGCTGCTTGTAGATAGACTTCGTATCTATCTATCTATCTATCTATCTATCTATCTATCTATCTATCTATCTATCTATCTATCTATCAGATCTATCTATCTAAATGTATATCCTCCCTCCCTCCCTTTCTCCCCCTCCCTTTTTTCCTTCCTACTTTCCTTCCTACTTTCCTTCCTACTTTCCTTCCTACTTTCTTTCCTACTTTCTTTCCTACTTTCTTTCCTACTTTCCTTCCTTTTTCTTCCTTTTCCTTCCTTCATGCCTTCCTTCATGCCTGCCTTCATTCCTTCCTTCCTTCACACCTTCCTTCATTCTTTCTATTGAATCTGTAAACACTGGATCTGACTGCTGCTGTTGCTGCTGGTTTCACTGTGACCAGCTGGTCATTTGAAATTCGCGCCAAAAAAGAACATTTTAGTTTCGTAAATAAAAATTTTAATGTCTCAGAAGTTTACCAAAAATTGATGGAAGCAAGATAAAATTATATTGAGACTGTATACTAGGTTTCAAAGTGATAGGTGAAATAGTGGGACTTCCTATATGGTCAGAAGCTTACCGAAAACTCCTCCTGTAATACAGGCTGCAAGCAGCTGTAAAAATCCTTATGTTGTCTTCATATTGTGGCAACACCATTTCTACCAAACATTTCTATATGTGACAACAGAGAGCCCTCCACCAAAAAGCAATGCTGTGTGCCCATTGCATGGGTTAGGCCCATAACACAGAGGCTCAGAACTGTGCTCATGGAACCTGGAAATGAGAAAGAAAATGGGAAAACATTTTCTTCAGTCTTTCTTTGGAAAGTGCCTCCCAAGCAGGCAGCTACCCTGTCAGCGTGCCTCGGCGGTCCAACGTCGGCCCAACGTCAGTCCGATGTCGGCAGCGACGGACCAGCTTCGGGCCGACGTTGGACCGCCGAGGCATGCTGATAGGGTATAGTCCGGATCCCATCTGACTCACGATTCAAATGTCAGGTCCACAGACGCAAAACTTTTAATTAATCCGCTTATTAGATTTTTCATTCCTCGCAGATTCTCGCCCAGAGAGAGAACAATCAGTCATCAGGCTGTTACGCAATGTCAACTCACGTGACGCAAGGATGGCCCAATTAAATTTAAATTAAACTTAGGGGTGGCTGAGATAATTAGGATTTTAAAAAAGTAAGGAGTTGCTCAAGAGAATTTGAAAATTAACAAAATATCAATACACTGTAAAATTTGAAATTTTGAGTCAGCTCGAATGATTGAGTGAGATGGTTGCACAATTCCTTTGAGCTAACACAGCTTGTTGTTTTAAGCTATGACAATCTGTCCATAATCATAATTTAAAACAACAAGCTATGTCAGCTCAAAGGAATTGTGCAACCATCTCACTCAATCATTTAAGCAGACTCAAAATTAAAATTTTACAGTGTAGATCCGGACAATCCTCTTCTGAGTGAGAAAATATAAATTCATCATGTGCAAGCGTTCGAATCCAACTGGTTAATAGGCCTATGCCCATACAAGTTAAGCCAAGACCTACGTGTATCTCACTTTGAAAAGTGAAAAACCAGCTGACACTTGAATTTCTCCTCGCACTCATGTGAGCAGATTATGTTTCATATTTACACTTCAGCTATGGGCATTAAAAAGCCAAGAATGCATTTCCCGTTCATTGAAATGCTAATGAACATTTTGACAAAGTTGACAGTATATGGAATATATTTCACAGTTGGATTAATCAGAGACAAGCACACTTCAGAGATTTATGACTCGATTCAAACATTGCACACCAGGCCCAAGTTTGGCGCTGTTTGGTTTTCATCAGGTAGGCATACATGTTTAGCCAACTCATTCCATACTGGATGTTTTTAAAGGGGGCGGGGGGCTTCATAAAGAACCACCCCTGTCTATAGTCCACTGCTTAAACAATAACCAGTATACATACATATATATAGTTTGCATTCTGTACTCCTTTTATTTATGGCTACAATAATTTATTTATTTATATAATGAGCAACTTTAATATTTCGACATGCAGTTTCAGTATAGGCCTAATATATATGAAGTTGGGGAAGAAAGTAGTAAACATACATAACTTTGTTTTCGAATTTCATGGTTATCTCTACCTCAACTAGATCTTTGGACCTACTGTACCCTAGGTCAATAGCCTAATAAGGGCAAACTTTAGATGCAGACCTTCATGCAGTCAGTTGGACATGATGGCAAGAACAGTGGTCTGGAACTGTTTTACAAGTCTCGCGAGATTTAGGCCAATCATGTCAGCAATAATGAGCGAAACGAGGGCAAGTCATCCCTGAAAAACGTGCCATCTCAGTCACACATGAATGCAGCTGCCAAAGGCTCCACTGGACATGTCTCCCTAAGCCAAGAGGGAAATCCCATTGGGGAAATCTCTGCGCGGGAAACCTTGTCATGACGTCATTGCACGCATGCTCACCAATCTGCTAAGCAGACGACATCTCCAAGACACGTCATTTCAGCGTCATTGAGTGTGCCCACCACTGCCCGGGGTCAAGCGAAAGTGAAAACATTCGTTAGAGACCCTTCAAAAATGGTTTGAATAGTCATTACTGGAGTATTTCTCAGTATATTACACTGTAAAATTTGAAATTTTGAGTCAGCTTAAATGAGTTAGTGAGATGGTTGCACAATTCCTTTGAGCTAGCACATAGCTTGTTGTTTTAATAGACAAATTAACAAACTTAAAAGAAAAAACTATGTATGGAAGCTCAAATGAATTGTGCAACCATCTCACTAACTCATTTTTTAAAAGCTGACTCAAAATTTCAAATTTTACAGTGTATCTGATAAATCTCGGCACAAAAGTTGGCTGTCAATATGGCCTTATAACGAACAATTAAATCCTGAATAGTGTGCTCTCACCCAGCTTTGCTGGAGTGGGCGCCCTGGACCTTGAGGCTACTCAGACATACATGAAATTTGGATGTGATATATTTTGAACGTGATATATTTTGAAAGAAAAGATTAGTTCTGACTCCTGATATCATGTAATGATACAAAACACGATTTAGGCCATATGCCTACCAAGAAGAAAATTTTAATGTGGCCATGAGATTCATGATGAGCCTGATACAGCTCACGCCGGGCATAAGGGATATTGTGTGGACAGAGACAAAGGGAAAATTGCCACAAGTTCCCATGCCATAGCATTCTCTTGTTTTGGCGAGAGCCATATGATGATGGGT
This sequence comes from Platynereis dumerilii, assembly GCA_026936325.1. Taxonomy (NCBI): domain Eukaryota; kingdom Metazoa; phylum Annelida; class Polychaeta; order Phyllodocida; family Nereididae; genus Platynereis; species Platynereis dumerilii. Next base: position 17,477,296 of record JAPTHN010000007.1, read on the forward strand.
AATGAAAATACTGAGAGTCTGGTCCATGGATAGGGCCTACTCTATTCATTCAGGGGAACCCAAGGCCTTTCTCACAACTCCGACAACTCGTCTCGATTTGATGTGGCTTTGGGTCAGAGCTGGAGTTGGATTCGAACTCAAGAATTCAGAGCCAAACAAGCAATCTTTTTAAAATCATGAGGCTTGAAGAACCCTTTTAGGGTTCAGTTTAAAAAATATATAGCTTTTGGTCATTCCTGCTTAGAAGGAATTCATCTTTATCAATGTGGATGTACCAGCTCACAGGCAGGTCCATGTATTTATCAGGGTGAGCACAAATGGGAAGAGAATGAGCCATGCAGCCATAATAAGGGAGTTATTTACAGAGGGTGGTGGCCCCAGCCCCTGGTTAGGCAAAGATCCGATCAGGGCATTAATTAAGCAAATAACATGATCCAACATCACGTCATTGTGTGATTGATAACAGGCCGGCTACTGCCCTGGCTGCCCAGCCCAAAATGAGGCAGCTCCAACGTTTTCTTCCATAAATAACAATACAAAAAGGTCCAATTTCATGCCACCAAATGAAGGGGAAATTCGTGCAATGTCAAATGCATCTTTGTGCAATTTTTGTTCACAAAAGAAAATTTGATTAATATTTCTAAAATAAAATGACCACCATTTGAAATGATCTTAAGTTTTTGTTGTCGTTTAAAAAAAAGTGTGTGTCAAAATCTTCTTTAACTTCATACAAACATGGACACAGGAAAATATCGCTTCTGTACATTTGTATTAGCCTGACATTATATAATTGATCTGGATACCATTCTTATCTTCAGCCAGATCTTAATAACTAACAAGCCAATTACATCAATGTGTTCATCCTTTTGTTAAATGAGATAATTCAAGGAGAATGATTTGTGAGACAGACCAACATCTAAACAGGTGACAATATTTGATATGAATCAAATCCCAAAAAGTTTACAATTCAATGATCAGGTGAAATTTATGGGAAATGACTTATTGGCTGTATGGGTAATCACCAGATAGGCAAAACTGAGGTGCACATTTCAGTGTTGGCCATGCTTTTGGGAGTATGGATTTCCTAGAGTTTATGTAGACAGAAGATTTACTGCTTTGTCTGTCATCCCATCACTATTTTTGCCTATAGATTGCCCGAAGACAAATGTTGAAAAAAGCAACCGACTTAAGTGGCAACTATTAAGCTACACAGACCTCTAGAAGTCATCTACATCAGGCCATATATTATTATAATCTTCAGCATTTGGCATTCCTTAAGCATCATGTGGTGGGTATATTAAGTATGTTAACAATTAGAGGAGCACATGGGGGAGGGGCGGCCAAATTCTTGATTGACATTGTAATGTGACCTTGACCCAAGCAACAAGCCAGAATAGATTGCTTCCTGAGGTCACTGGCATTGGGGCATTTGCAGCTGGAAGGCGATCATGAAATATTCAGGATATGTTGGTAATTAGCAAACCAATCACTAGCTGCTACTCTGGATGTATGATACAGATAAACCAAACCATGAACAGTAGCTGTTATCAAAAGTTTTTGCTGTTATCAAGAGCTTTGGTTATTATCAAAAACTTTTGCTAAGCAAAATGTGAAAAACAAGAAGATATCATTAATATGATTGAGGAACCTTTCTAGGTTTACAAATCAATTTCTTAATACAGCTTTTGTCATGTTAATTCAGAATCTGAATAAACATGACAAAAATTGTATTTTATTCAACATTCCATCAACATTTACAAGGATGGACAGAAGAAATGAAAAAGATGATTTCTTTCAAAATTAGTTTTGTAGTAGGTGTTTTTTCTTGTATGTATTCCTATTTTACTCTCATTCAAACTCTGCCTTCAAGTTCAACTTTAAAAGAAGTAAAGAGTGTAAAAATGGTGCAGTCCATTTGCAGAATTCACAAAATTGGGAAGACTGACAATAGTCTGACATCTATGCAAGTTTCACATATGAGTCACAATTTCAAGACAATGAGATTTGACAAATCAGGTGCACTCTTCACAAAATATCAGACTCACTGTCATCCAGAAAGAAATGAAAATGCAAACTATTCATCTGATGTTTCCTGAGCTCTCAATGTAAGTCTGAGGTAAGTTAATACACAAAGGAAAAAATATTTGTGAAATTTGTGAATATTTTCATGACAGGTCAGCTTGACAGGTGAGTGACTTTTTAGCCTCTGGGGGGCGCAGCTGACATGACAGAGCTACAGAGACGCCCCCTGTGTTTTTACTTTCAAACAGACACCGACGTCAAGATCGTCTGCTACTATCTTGTCTACCTGCAGAGCTGGCAATGAGGCAAATTTACAAAATTGAGTAATATGTGGTGTTCACACCTTCAAGGATGCATCCAAGGATACTCACGGATGAAGAAGGATCACTCATCCTTGACATCCTTGTTGCATCCTTGTTACATCCTTGTTGCATCCTTGTTGGGTCCTGGGCCATCCTTGACTATCCTGGAGCATCCTTCATCTCCACCACGGATCACAACAAAAAATTGAACATGTTTAATTTTTGTTGCCGGATGAGCAGGATGGCAAAATGGCTACATTGTCCTTAGTGAATCCTAGGCTATCCTTGGTGGATCCTGGGCTATCCTTGGTGGATCCTGGGCTATCCTTAGTGGATCCTGCCCCACCTTATTACTTCCCTGATGACCATGTGGCCACCAGGATGCATCCTGGAGGATCCTTGGCTCATCCTTACCTATCCTTACCTATCCTTGGCTCATCCTTGGCTCATCCTTGGCTCATCCTTGCACATCCTTGACTGGCAGGAGGACATGAACAAGCTAATTTGTGCACTTTCTGATGGTAAGAATGTGGACAATGCACAAAGTTAAAACCCAAGCTTCAAGTTCATACCCCCTTTTCATGAATACCAGTTTAATATTGTCACAGTTGAGTTTATTCTTCTTCTTGTTAGATAATAATGATCTTTTGACCTCCTGGCAGCAGCCTGGCTTCAGATTTTTTCCTGGCGTACCACTCATAGCTATGTTTATGTAAAAAGTTTTGAGAAGTTCTCTGCATATATATGATCAATAAATACAGTATCCTCCTTTTTTGTCATCCTAAAAGAATATTACAGCAATTTAACTATTCAACTAAACTTTGAATTTCATTGGTTTTCTTAAATACCTTTTAAAATACAAGCTATTTTTCCTTTCAATTTTCCATTGTTTTCCACTCTGAACTAAAGAATAGCTGTATGCTATCCCTGTAATTTTTATTTTATCAATGGCAAATTAGGTGTTATGGCCATAGACAGTGTCTGCAGGCATCGACACAACTTGAGAGACCCCAGTTTTGCACTATCCTTGTTCAATCCTGCAGTATCCTTGTTCAGTCCTGCAGTATCCTTGTTTTATCCTGCATTGTCCTTGTTCAATCCTGCTGTATCCTTGTTCAGTCCTGCTGCATCCTTGTTCAGTCCTGCTGTATCCTTGTTCAATCCTGCAACATCCTTGTTCAGTCCTTCAAGACCATAGTAGGTCCTTGCTCAGTCCTCACTGATACCATAGTGCATCCTGCTTCAAAATGTAACATTAGGCATTGTTACATTGTAGCAATTATTTGAATGCCGGATCGAGCAGGATGAAGAATTTCCTTCATCCTGGGCCATCCTTGGTGATCCTTGAATGCATCCTTGTAGGTGTGAAAGGGGCATAACATTATGAGGATTAGGCAAGCTGGTACGAGCCAGGACAACAACACCTCAAATTGGTAAGACCAGAGGGCAGAGACTGCCAGAGAGTCAGGATGTGGGTCTGGGTGACTTATTAAAATGAAGATTCCTTGGGGGGGGGGGGGGTGGCAGACTGTTGAGGTCAATGTCCGATGCAGCAAATCCCCCCCCCCCACCACTCCAACCCACATTCCATAATGACCAAGTTTCAGATGACCCTTTCACCCCTCCCCCCCCCCTGCCATCCCTTCAAATCTGACATTTCGTCTTAGGATCTTTGGAACCTGTCATCGAACGTCTGGAAAGTTCGAGAGATGACGTCACAGCCTTGTCAGATCATAGGTCTCCCCCAGGGGGCAAAAGTTTTCTACTCTTCTGATTTGGTAATCTTACCCCTTTCTTTCTCAAGAATTCCAATTGCAACAAATCTATACCAAAATAAACCCAGCTCCATCAGACAACAGGTCTGTGCTACACTATCTTACTGGACTTTCAAATGCACATTTGCATAACAAACGTAAGGAAATTAGAAAGGCTGTAATCTGCGCTGCTTGGAAAATGGGGGATAGGTTCTTTCTGAGTTGCTGTAGATCCCAATCGATCTTATGGGGACAGCGATACCCGTATATTTGTATAGGGTAATTATGCCCCAAGTAGTAGCCTGGGGTGAGAGTATGTCCCCCTGAAGTGAAACCAAGATATTTTGACAGTTTCTCTGGGTTGTCAAGAGCATTTGGCTGTCCCAGTAATGGCTACATGTTTGGGAGTGAGAAGTTATGTTTTCATCTAGCTCATCAATCCTACTTGACAGTTGGCCACAATGCAACTAGACAGTCCAGTCACATCTCAGTCTTCATAATCCTTTGAACTGTCCCAGGCTGTCTTAGAACTGTTTTAGAACTGCCTTGCAACTATTTTTGAACTGTCTGCCCACTGCACTGCACTCATAATTTTAATTTCCAAGATGTGAAGTCAGTGAAGATGAAGGCTTGTAATGGATGCACAAGAAGGGTTATGAAAAAATATGAGAGCCTCTGAGGAGGGAGGGGGTCTAAAGAAACCTTCCAAGTCTTTTGGCCTCCTCTTCTCCTCCCTTCCTCCCCCCATTTGGGGCCCACCTCTGCCCAGGTCAGCCTAATTGGCCAACCCCCTGACCCAGGAAACTGCTGGCTACTGAGGTATGCTTTTTACTATTCTTCATCCTTGGTTGAAAATATGATGAATGAGGAATCTCAGCAAGGTGACTGGGTCGATCATAAATCATGGCTTGTCAGGTCTGTGATGAATGGAGGCCAGTCAAAGTGAGATCCGTAATGAGGGGTTTATAGTGATACAGCTGCCCCCCTCCCCTCCCTCTTACCCAACCAACCTGCTTTTTGGACCAACCACCCACCTATGCATGAGCCACAAATCTGAGTCTCATTTTAATCAAGGTCTGACCAAGGGTTAGATCATGAGGTCTCAGGACTGCAGTTTCACCCCAACCAACCACGCAGAGGAGCTGCAGGGGCAAGGTGCAGGTGAGAGACAATTCAAGATATGGCTTTTAGAGCTTCGTCAAATGCATATTATTGATCTACTTGTGTTTCGACCACAAGTAGGTCCTAATAGAAGCACTTAGAACTAGGTCTTCCATCTAAAATATTACATAGGCCTATATATATGCAATGGATGTACATTGTATTGCAGTGTGCAAACCATTGCATTTGAAGTGCTCTTTAAAACAACATCAAAACATGCCAAAACAACACAGAGTGGATATACATCAAGTCCCTTCCAAATCTTCTCATTGATCCGCGTTGCAATACCCCACCCTTGCTTCAAAGCATGTGCACCCCAGCCCTCCCTACCTTGGCCCGCGGGGCAGGGGACCAGCCCAACTCCATCTGGCAGCCAGTTAGCGCCCAGCCAAGTGTGTGGGGCCCTCCCTGCCCAACCATCCGGTGCCCAACCAGCCTGCCCAGTGCCCAACCAGCCCTATCAAACTGCCTGCTCGCTCCAGAAATGCTTTCTTGGGCCTCCGCAGGTCACTAAGCAGTCAGAGTAATGACCTTGGCTACGAGAGTGACCTTGACCCTGGGAAATGACCTAAGAAGGTGACCTTGACCTCGTTCTCCTCATGATCAGCTCCCATCTGTCCCACAAGGTCTGCTCAACGATCCGCTCCGTGTAGCCAATACAATACATTGTGCACAATTGATAATTCTCCACATTTTGCAGAATATCAAGCCCCCAAGGTTGTCGACGTAAAAACAATTTCATCCATTCCTGAATCCAGATCCAACAACTTCACGGCATCATTAGCTTAACTCACCCAGTCAGCTAGGCCTACAGCACAGTGCATATTTAGCTGCATCCAAACAATTCCAAGAAAAAATCTTGGTCATGGTGAACTCAGATCTAGACTATACATGTGGCTGACTATGGGTACTACGTCGTGAATGTGTTCATGCTTTTTTTAATGGTCTGAAGCATGACATAATCAGCCACTTCTGAATCCATTCCATGCTTATGACTTCTGAGGTTCTGCTGTAACATTGCCATTCCTTGGAAAATACAGCAATTCCATTTATAGGTTCAACAGGTGCATGGTACCATCCTAGTAGGAATACATGTGTTTGAAAGTATCTATAGATCAAATGCCAAATTTAGATTTTGAAGTGAAGCACAAGCATGCAACAGAAAAAGGTGAAATCTCTTTCCACTCCATATTGGCACCATGGCTCCATTCAACTCAGTATGCAGTCAAGTGCTGCCTCACTCCAACCTTCTGCAATATAAATCTTTTGAAATTTTCTGATCAATAACACAGGGCTTGGTGGTTGGCTGATTCTGCTTTTTTCTTTGCATCCCGAGTTCCTAACGTTGCTGGGCGATTGCTGTAAGTTCTTTTTGGGCTTGGAGCAAACTGCAAGGGATGCAGTGAAGCATCACACATAGCTCAAGGTTATCAGTGGTACAGCAGCAGAGCAGCATCACTTGCTCCGCATCCTCTGACATCCTGCATCCCTCCTGCATCCATCCAGCATCCCTTCAGCATCCATCCAGGATCCATCCAACATCCCTCCATCAGGTGGCCCATGCCTGATAACAACCTGCTTCCTTACGCTCTGTTAGTTTTGTTGCCACTTAACACTTCCCCTGACACAGCCCCTCACACATCTCAAATGAGTGACACACAGCCAGCTCCACTGCATGCTGATACTGCAACTGCAGGAGGAATTGCAAGGGTGGGAGGTGGTGATTCTTGGTATGGTGCTGCAGGGATGTAAGAGTCCGCTTACAATAAGCTCTGTTCCAAATAATATTTATGGCCAACCTGCATAATTCCAAGATCCTCTTGATTCGATAGAGTTAACTTGTTTCAAAATGCGTGTCCTCGAAGAAGGATATTTTTATATGGTAACAGCAAAGGTTGATGACTAAAGGTGTTCAACTCCAGCAATACCCTATGTGACACACAGATTCCAGTAGAATCTATTTTAAGCCTAAGATTTTACCCCCACATTGCCATCTCTGGGATGGCTGGCCCAACCACAGAGGGTAATTAAATGACATGTTTACAACTGCTTGTCGCATCCTTACCCAGATTTGAGGATTATAAATCTCAAAATGTGCATTCCAGACAGGTGTGCCCCCTGTAGGTCTGTCAAATGAGGCAAATCTCCATTAGTAGGTAACTTGGGTTAGCCAGATATAAACAAACAACCTTTCCAAAAATAAATCCTATTGGAATCTGCTTGGCTCCATACCATTGCCAGTTGGACACCTTTAGTCATCAACCTTTGGTAACAGTTAGTGATGCAGACTGGACCACTTTTTAGAGGGTGGTCCGGTATTTACAAAAGTGGTCCGGTCCTGGTCTGGTCCAGGGTGAGGTGGTCCGATTTTGTCACTGGACCGGTCCAGAAGCGGTCCATTGGCGTTTCGAAAATTATGATAAAAGTGAGGGTTTAAACAACCTGTATGACAAAAATTTTATTTTTTGATATGACAAAATTGATGCCACACCCTTCATGACATGAAAAATCACTGGACCGGTCCGGACCGGCACTTATCCGGTCCGGTCCAGCACTGGACCGGTTTTTTTTAGGTGGTCCGGTATTTTGGCGGTCCAGGGCTGGACCGCGGACCAGACCGGTCCAAGGCGGTCCGGTCTGCATCACTAGACTAACAGTGAACCTGTAAACAGCGCAATACAGATACAAGGTTCAAAAGACCTGTACACTTCCAAAAGACACAAGTGCTTTCAGAGTTCAGACTATACATTAAAATGTCGGAAAACAGTCAAACACCTGTCTAAAATCAAGGCCAACTTACAGTAGCAATAATGAAGGGCCACTTACAGTAGCAATAATGAAGTTCCAACTAGCATATCTTTAGCTATACTTGTTTGTGCCATACAGAGTTCCTGGAAGACTGCCATGATTGTCATTTGTGCGAAACCGCAGTTGCTCAAAAACATGGCACATTGTGTGAGACTGTCAGTCATTGGCAGGTGAGCCATTGGCGCTCGAACCTTACACCTCTGGACAACAGAAATCTGGAAATTTAGTAAAATAATCCCCAAACTGCACCCAAGGACACTACAGGGAAGAATCAGCAACAATACCTGAACTAGGTACTAAATACAATGTAATTAAAACAATCTATATTCATAAATTCCTGAAGTTTTCGTCTTTTATAGAGAAATTAACTTGAATTTTAAGTGGAATGATATGCAATCAGGGTTATAGGCCTACACAATTTGAATTGAAATGTATGAGAATTGATGGAATAAGAAAAATATGAAGCATGTTAACATTGTTGAAATATTGAGATAGGATGAAATGAGTAAGGTTATACTGCACAAAAAGTAAGGTTGCACAAGATGAAATGGGAATGAGAAATCAAGGTGAAATCAAGATGGCCGAGGAGGAAGCAATCAGTTGTGGGAGGGGTCAGCTGGGTGAGGGTGATTCCTATCTAGGTTTCACAAATATCTACAGGCAAAATGTAAGGTTTCGGCTACTTTGCTCCATTCTCATGTCACCAATGATCAAATCATAATTAATCAAGAAATGCAGGTCTGCCTTGTTGGCCGCTCTTGTATGGCTTGGCAGACCTCCATGAAGCGCCATGGCTATGAGGATGGGCTACGAGGATGGTCTGTTGCAAGGAGCATATGTGTGCCCAGTGATAGCATGGGTCTGTGTGTCAGTTCAGAAGTTACATGTGTATTATGCAGTTGTCTCTTCTCTAATAGAGAGAATGTAGGCCTATGTATGGTCAAGTTAAAGCCAAACAAACACTGACTGCATTTTCTATTCTGTTTGAGAAGTGCACATAGAGACTGTGTGACTATATCACGAAAAAATGCAGGACTCATTTCAAACAAAAAATGAGGTTGTACCTATGTCATTTTGACAATTTCATAAAGTTTCATTTGAAGCCCTCACCATAATTTCTGACATTTTATGATTGAAGTTATTCAATTAAGCAATCAGGGACAAAATATGTCATTGTGGAATTTAATTATATATTCCATAATAATGGCATAATTCGTCATAATGGCTTACTGATTGAATTCTTTAATGAAAAAAAAGATTCATTAATGTCAGAACACAAACCGGAAGTCAACATATTTTATAATTATATTTTTTAAATACCAGGCCCGAAAAAAAAATTGCATTTTCTAATAGTTTATAGGTCCATTCATTGTGAAGCCGAGAAGTTCATGCTTAAACATTGACGATATAACAAATTTCCATATGATGGTTAACCTAAATCTTATTTACCGGTACAAGTAAACTAATTGCTAGAATGTATATTTCTTAGCGGGGTCCCCTCCTCTCTTTCTCTACAAAGAAACAAGAAAATAATTTTAATTTTGACACGCTGAGAAATAACTTGAAACTGACCTGAAGGTGGCGCATCCCTCCATTTAGAACAAAGGAGTCACGTGCATGCAATATCCGGCGATTGTTGAAAGAAATCAGGTCCCCTTGTTCAAGCCTCGTCTTCAGCTGAAAGATAATCAACAATTCAATCAGTTTTTCATTCTAAATATGTTGCCACAATGTCTCTTGCTGACGTAAACGTCTCTTGCTGACGTCAACGTCTCTTGCTGACGTCAACGTCTCTTGCTGACGTCAACGTCTCTTGCTGACGTCAATGTCTCTTGCTGACGTCAACGTCTCTTGCTGACGTCAACGTCTCTTGCTGACGTCAACGTCTCTTGCTGACGTCAACGTCTCTTGCTGACGTCAACGTCTCTTGCTGACGTCAACGTCTCTTGCTGACGTCAACGTCTCTTGCTGACGTCAACGTCTCTTGCTGACGTCAACGTCTCTTGCTGACGTCAACGTCTCTTGCTGACGTCAACGTCTCTTGCTGACGTCAACGTCTCTTGCTGACGTCGTATCTTTGACGTTGCTTCACAACGTTGCTATACAACTCAATTTCTGCCATAAAATTCTACGTAATTTCTCAAACATTCAGACGTTGTCACAACGTTCCTGTAAAGTATGTGTGCCCATTGGGTACAGCTCTTGAGCTCATTTGACTATGCAGGTGCAAGAAAGGTGGACAAAGAAGCCATCACAGTGAATGAGTGCTAAAACAAAGTGTGTCAAAATGTAAACACGATAATTCGTGGCCTGCATTTATTTCATGGCCCAGTGGAATTTGTTGGGAAGTTGATGGATTGTTTGGTCAGTTACATAAACAGCAGCTTGTTGCCATCACAATAGTCGTTGGCAAGGTGAATGAAGAAATTACCTCAAGACGAAACTGATGGTAGGCTATGTAAAATAATCTTTCACTTATAGAAATGGAGCTTTCGAGGCAACATCTTTTCATCTGTAAATTTTTAATTCCTGACCTCTTCATGACAAAATGCTGCACCGAATTCTAAACGCATAGAGACGTATTACTGACTTACTAATCAAGAGAATAAAACTGAGCAAAAAGATTGAAACGAACAGCCTTGGTCTTCGATGTAATCGTCAACCGAATATCTCAAGAGCCAAATTCAGAATTCTAAATCATAGGAGAAACACCTTCAAAAATCTAAGAAATGCCCCCCTTTTTGAGCCTAATTTTACAGAAAGGGTGACTTATTTGAGGTCCATTAAATGAGGTGGATGTATTTGGATACAGGGAGGAAGTTGATGTTAGCAGAGTGATGGGGATGGGTGTGGGGTTGCTGCTGCAGATACTGATGAGGAAACCGATGCACTAACAATTGACGTGACCCCCCCCCCCCAAATGACAACCAAACAGAGACTGGCAAAGCAAACACTCGACTTGCTAATGTTGCTTTTAACAAAGCCACAAAGGGTATCAGTGTCTAACAGCATTTAACAGCATCTGAGTGCTCAACAGGATCGTGCTCCGTGAGCTCCCATCAGAAAGGTGAGCTGCTGAGCCATGTCTCAAATGAGCCAGTAATCCTCTTTCAAGACTGCATCGTAATGTGCAATTTCCAGTAAAGATTGCTTTCTCTCATATTTAACTTACTTAATTATAATGAATTTATGAGGGTAACTTTTCAAGAAGGATAATTATAAAATGAAGTAACATTATACTAACATATCATAGGTTTAATATGGGCAAAGTAAAAAAGTTGAATGGATAATACCAGTTGAAATCTAATTTTCCAAAAATCCATCCACAATAATTAACAACAACCTTTTAAAGAAATTATCAGTCTTGGGATGGCATGGTCATGTACTGAAGCACATTACAAATGATTACAGAAATACAGAATTCCAAGGAATTGAAAATAACTCTTGAGAAAACTTTTCAAGTCTGGTTGCCAAGGTAACATAAAATGGCCATGGCAATTCAGCCTCCATCTGGCATGACCTCCTCTGGTCTCCAGGAATGTCAAGGTCACTTTAAAGGTCATCTGTCCTGACTTCCGCCACTCCCCTACCAACTCCCCAGTGGACCATATCAATCACAAATTGAATTTAAATTGTGTTTTATGTGCAAATGAAAATGTCAAGGCAGGCATCTTTATTGCAAGGAATTCACTTCAAATTCACATACAATTTTCAATATTGACATTTGTCTGAAAGCCAACAAAAGGTACATTGAATCAAATGGTTTGGTACAATGCAGGGATAAAAGGAAAGGGAAATATGGGAATTCTATGCATTGTATTGCTTCTAGGAACCTATGACAGTCTTGCCAGCTGCTTTCAAGAAAGAAATGACATTTAAGAGTAGGCCATCTATAGATCTACCCTCAATGGTTGGCTTATTTGTTTATAGCAATCTATCTCCAGTGAGGCATCATGAACATTTTGTTAATTTTGGCCTAATTAGAGCAATGTCAACATATTAAATATCAAGGGAACACTTTCAAACCCTATCACATCTTCAGCAATTTACTGTGACTGGTTAAAATTCAGATTCCACATGGGTTCGATATCTCAATGTTTTGCCAGAAGAAATCTAATACTTCTGCAAATAGAAGCAGTGCCCTTCAGAACCCTTCATGCCTTCTTGGGTTCATTTTTCCCTTTGGACAAAAGGTTAGGACTTGAGATCTGCTTTTGAGAGGCTCATGTTAAACTGCACAAATAAACAAGACAGTGTGTTTTCCTAAAAGTCAATGATATGTGCACAGACAAATGTTTGGTTTCTCCTCAAGGAGTTATTAAAGACAGACAGACAGAAGACCTCTAGCCTTTCTTCTGGACTTAACAAGGAACTGTGGGAAATAAGAGTTCTAAATGAAGAGAGGAACTGGGGTGGAAATGAGGGTGCATCCAGGAAGGGGGTTCAGATACTTAATAGATCCTTCAAGGAACCATTTTCAACATAAAGTAATACATGTTGGCCTCAGTCTTTGTTTTAATTGATTGAATACAACATTGTTCCAAAATGGGAGAATTAAAAAAACTAAAACCATGAAGGTTTCAGGTATGGCAAACCTAAACAGGCCTACTATGCAAATATGAGGTTTTGTTTTTTTCTTCCAAGATAACCTCATTAGGCATTTAAATAAATGCACATGGGCAGTATTTGTGCAGTCAATAAACATTTCCTGATTCCAAGTCTTTAATCTGCCCCTGACAGATGGCTGCCTGACAAACACCTTTGCAAGATCAACATTGTCCAAGAGAAACCTTCCAACTTTTGGCTTTTCTATTCCTTTTGTCTTTTTCCAAGTCTTTTTTATTTTTCATTTGAAGCAGTGTTTATTTTTGTTTTTGAACTTGGCTATTGTATTGGTTTGTCTTTCAAATTTTTGAGAAAGGGATATACCTGAATAAATGGTGTACGAAGGTCACTAGTAGGCCTACTCACTACCAACAGTATACACATATTGCAAAACAATTATCAATACGACTGTTGAAAAACTGTCATATCATGATCTTATGATGTGTATTTTTGTGATATTCGTATTTAATGCAAACAACAATACATGAGGATTAGGCCAAAACCTGTTCCAAAATGATCAAAAAGTTGTTCCCCAAAATTTAAAGTTTGAAGGCGTCCATGAGACAGAATATTATACCACAGTGTTATTATTATTTCCTAAAGATTGCACAATTCAAGCTTGAATGAAGAAGATATTCTTCCAAGATTCAAGTAATAGAGCTAGGCTATTTCAGAAATAATAAAACGTGGGCTACTTAAAACTTTTTCCCCATGTTATCTAAAAATGTTCTCTTTAAGCTTTAGAACTAACAGAACAGCAGAAGTTTTAGAGAAGCATTCTTCCTGGGCACTTCAGCAGAGGCCTCACCTGGTATTGGGCGAAATGACTACAAACAAGATTGTGTCAACAAGGAGGCTGTCCCCGTCATGTAAACTGCCATGGTCATCAATGGATGGCCACATAAACATTGCACTTTCAACATTTGCTCAGGGTGCTGCAAACACAGCCCTGTCAAAAGAGTTTGACTAATGCCCCTCTGGTTAAGGTACACTTGAAAAGGACACGGCTTCTGATGTTAGGAAGTTGGAAAGAGAAAGAAGCACTGAGCCAAAACAGAGATAGATAACTTCATCATAAGGGCATTATCCAAGAAATGATAGGTGGCAAAGAAGCTTTCTCATAACATTAGAAAGTTTCAAGTGGTAACCAAAAAAAAAAAAAATGTTGTACAGGATTCCACTCAAGTTTCATTTATTGACTTGATTTATAAGAAGATTGTATCTTATACGAAAGACGTATACATATGTTTTAATGTATTCTGACATTCTATTTAAAATGTTTTAGTACGACAAGACAGTCAAGCAAATGAATGTGTAATGTGATTTTAGATACATATCTATCCATAAATCGGTCACATTTTCCAAAAAAGTTTTGTTTTTGAGATTTGATGCATTTTTGAAATCAAGTATTGCTCCAGCATGACTTCATTGTTTACTTGAACAGACTGATGAATCATGGTCATTGCCATTCAATAGTATTTACTGACCATTTGGTTTCATTGACCATTAATTGCTCATTTTCATTGACCAATAATTGCTCACCTTTAAATTGGAGTTTTCCAACATCTGGGCGAATTTTCTGTATGCTTTGTAGTAAGGCTCGACGTCTTCCTGAAATAACATTAATTGATAATTGAAATCTTGTCCATTCAAATAACTGCCAATAAGAAATCATATTTATAAAGAATTATCACTCTAGTTTTTCTTTAGGTGTCAAATGAATCAAAATTTCTTCCCATGTTTTTATTTGATTAACAGATGCCTCAGACATATGTTTGCACAAAATTATACAAATATCTCTTACAGATGATAAATAGGCTTTTTCGTGCAGGGACCAGATATCAAACAGACACAGCCATACAAATGTGATCTCATTTAAGGAGTGCTGTTATAAAAGGCTTTCATAATTCACATTAATTCACTTGGCCTGCCAATAGAGCATGTTCACTTCAAAAGCTTTCAAGGAAAAGAAACCATATTGGTTAAAAAAAATGAATGGCAAACAATATTGGCTGACCATTACATATGTATGAAATATAATGTATTTACTTGCAATAACAATTAAGTATGATGTTTGACTGAGAAGCAATATGTCCAGATTAAGCTGATAATCTAAATTTCTAACCGCAACCAAACCCATATATCCACTTCATATTACATCACTGTCCAGTGTACATGAATATGAATATTATATATGTAACTAAATCAAAATGTTGAAATATATTTGACTTTGCAAGGTGTATAAATTCATAAGACACTATCGTGTAACATGTTTCAAAGTGGAGTCCATGTGAAGCTTTTAAATCTGTAGGGTAGCGTTTGTGTCAGTTTAAATTGGACAATTCTGAAAGATGCAGTATACTTCGACCAATAAACCTAAAACACGTTCAAGAAGATATTTCAGGCTGATTTGTAGACCTAAAACAGAGACTCTTTTCATTTTTCTTTAAAATATACACTATTATACAGTAGAGAGATGTGTAGCTACCTATTCAACAGTAATGTTTGAATAGCAATTATCCTATAAATGTGAAGCTTAGGCATAATCCTGACCTTTGGCGAGTCCAAAAAGTTGGCAAAAACAGACCTTTGTGTGTATGGAAAAAAAAATTACAAGCAATTACCCTGTTCCGAATAACCTGCAAGATACTAATGATGCACACACATTGTATTGTCATCTGTTATTGTGACAGGAGTATGCTAACCATTGCTAGGCCATACTGAATTCAATCAAATCAAGAACATCAGTTCAGTGCAGGTTTCATTAGGTCCAATATTCTGCTAATTTTCCCCTGTTTCACCAGTGGCCATGATTGGCAGCTACATTTGTTTCAGCAGCAACAAATGATGGCGAAGATGCGGAGGGTGAGCAGCTGATGAACAAGGCCAAATAAAAATACCCATCAACTATTCCCTGACAATCAGAGCGTTTGACAGCCGGCAAATAGGCCTAAATATGCTGCAGAATAGCTGGGATGCAGCTCCAGAGAGTTCATCTGCATGCGCCTATTTCGTCTCTTCTTCTCCTGCTCTTCTGTTGTTCCGTATCTTTTGGTCTTTTCTCCTCTTCCCTTTCTTTCCCATCTTCTTCCTCCTTTTCTTCCTCCTCTTCCTCCTCCTCCTCAGCTCCCTCATTTCCTTCCTCATCTTCTTCCTCACATTCCGCTTTCTTCATCTCCTCCTCCTCTATACCTTCTCTTCCTCCTCTTCAGTTTCGTCCATTCTGTTTTTCCTCCTTATCTTCTCCTTTCTTTTTTGGAAAATCTTCAGTTCGCCTGTCTTCACTCTCCGTATTCTTTTTCCTTGTCTTGTTTATATTCTTCACTTTTTCCTTCCTCTGCCTCATTCTCTGCATCTTTCTATACCTGTAAGTTAGTTGGCCCATTCTCAACAACTTCCCACATGCATTTCAGCCAGTCATCCACCCAGAGAACATGTTGAAGTGACTTTGCCTTATGAAGATCTTATCCATCAACATTCTTCCTTTCTCTGTTGTACATGTATTTGTTTTTCCCTTCCTCCTCATCATTACAATAGGTGAGGGTCTTTTAATTACCCCTATAGATAATAGCTGAGGTACATCGCCTAAGCAACTTACTGTATGCACAACTCCAGTTGAGTGTGCCACAGTTCCCATTGGAATAAATACAAGTTCCGTTTTGAAACAACAATGTATTTCCTGTTAGAATCAAACCTAAACCAAACAACCAAATACAATAAAAATACAATACAACATTATTCCATTGGTTGATTTCTAACAAAGAACAGGAATAGCCTACCAGTAGCACCAGGGTACCCAGGACTTTTTTTCTGGAATTCAAAAAACTATCAATTGCAAAAAGAAATAGAAATGGCTTTTTAGGGTTGACTTACCTCTTTGACACAGAGGGGTGCCTCGAAGGGGGGTGCCCAGTTAATTCCCGTGATCTGCAATTACAAAGATATATTTGCTCGTAAATGTCCCTTTTCGACCAATGCAAAAGTCAAGCAAAGCCAAGCAATAGGAAACCAATAGCCAAGCAATAGCTATAGCAATAGCATAGAACATTGAAACACTTTCTCCTGACTCCAATTAAACTGTGATTGAAACATTAAATCATAGACAACAATGGACCACAATCACTGAAGTTAAAAGCAAATGTTTCCTACCTCTCCCTCGGGTGTCAGCACAATATGATGCCTGCGATATTTCATGTAAACTGGTCTCTCCCTGAAATCAAAGTTAGCAACCGGTTAATCGAAAATTCTACATTAGCACAAAGTTGAATTTGGTCGTGGTCAAGTTTAATTTGTATTATGTATGGGAAAGGTGGAAAATATAGTTAACCCAGAGGGCAGGTCAACACTAAAACAAGTTGAGAACACCATGATTTAAATGATAATAAATAATATAAAGGTTCTGTAAGACGGCTGACATAGCTAATTTGAGTTATTCAGGAGACCACTTTCCACACACTTTTTGAGTTCATGTAGTTAAGAAAGTAAGGTACAGACATCTTTCAAAGTTATTTCGTGAACTTTATAAAACTTAACTGCATACTAAGCCTAATTAGTTATCAACACTGGATTGGTGCATGGGTTAAGGGTGTAAGGTGTGACCTGCATCATTAAAATATTGCAGACTTCACATTCTAAGAGGAAGTCATGAGACCTGATGACGTCTTGCAAACCGGAGACAGATTGACAGAGATGACCTCGACAGGACGAGAGTCAAAAAGTTAAGTTTCACTCAGAGGCTGCTGCTCAGTTTCGCAAAAAGGCTTGATATTGCTCAGAGCGAAAGCCACCAGGACTTCCAAAATGAAAGTGTTTGCAACTTTCAGTTTTAGGCCCAGACCATAGTGTGGCAAAATTATAAACTACAGTCCCACTTAATTGTAAGTGCCTCCTGAAGGTCAGATCGTTTAAAAGTGACTAGTTACTCCAAGGCCAGAGTCATCGAAAAAATTTACTTGCAAAAATATATGAAAATGGAATTATGAAAATTTTACTTTTTCTGAACTAGACTGCTGGTATAAGCCATGCAAGCATATGGGGTTGGGACATTCGGAATCTTATCTCTTCCCATTTTCAAAGTATTTCGCTATTTTTCATCCTCTTGTGAGCAAAGCTGGACGCTGGACCCGCAATTCATCAGCAAATTGGTGACAGAAAAAAGTTAGGTAAATATGGGGATTAGGTGAGGGCATGATTGATCAGAATTTGCCCTAATGGATCACTGGCCGCTGGCACCATCAAACAAGGCCCACTAGACAAGTGCCACTGACACAAGGGCCCTGTCACTTGCCCGTCAATGACGTCACAGCTTCCTTTTACGTCCGTTCACAACGTCAAAGCCGCGTCAGTGTAGTGTCAACGTAACGTCAACGCAACGTCACCACACAAGACTCATACGTAGAGGGAAGACACACGAAGCATTAATCTTCTTAATTTGTGATTAAGACCTCACGAGTACAAGTCCTGTCATCGCCAAAAGCCTATAGCAGCAAACCATACAGCACCAAATGTATATATTCAGACATATCAGGCCCATTTCATTCCTTATTTTAGTAGGCCTATTGATTCAATGAAAAACAACTTATAATATTTGTAATTTCAGTAATAATAAAATCAATACAAATTGCATTAAACTCAATCTGGTAAAAAGGTGAAACATCTTGCATAATTATATGACACTTCATGAACCAGACTTGATTTTGATGTGGGACCGATGTGAATACAGTTATGCACAAACCAGACAAACCGTTCTAAAATGTCTCTATACCACAGTACAGATTAATTGGTATGTCAGATTTAATAAAATTAGGCCTAGACATTAAGTGAGTGAGTGAGTTTGTGTTTTACGCCCCATCAGCACCAGTGTGGGCTATTTAGAGAGGCCTAGACATCAAACCAAAATGCCCTAAAATATTGGTGTACGCCCAACATGCGTGAAAACAAAAGGTCATTTGGAGTTAGCCAGACCCGAGAGGTCATCTAGAAGTGGAAGGACCTGTCAGGGCAGAGGACCTCTGGTGGTGTCCGAGCACATGAGGGCTTGGCATTCTCAAGGGGCCAGTATTTGATGATGTCACGACCAGGAACATATTCTCCAGGTCTCCCTGGACTCTCCCTGGACCTCTCCCAGGACCTTTCGGACCCCTGAAGCCCTTGAGAGGGCCTAGTGGAGGCCTAGTGACACCGGATGTGAGGCAGAGTCAGGCAGGACCTTAAAAGGTCCACAAGGAGACAATGATGGTCCATGATAGGTCCACGAGGAGTCCATAAGGATATCTCTTGCACACATCACACGGGGGCTTCTGTCACTCATCCCAAGGACAAACAATGACCGACATACAACTAACTTCCTTTCTGCTGATTGCTAATCGAAGAGATACTGGTGAGCTCATATATTAATTGGTAGATTTTTCTTCAGTTGCATTCTTAGATGAGATTTTTGGAATTAGTGTATTTCAAGAGAAGAGAAGACAAGACAATTGAGGAAGTGAAAACAAGAGAGAAGAATAAAGAGGAGAGAAGAATAAAGAGAAGAGAAGAGTAAAGAGGAGAGAAGAATAAAGAGGAGAGAAGAATAAAGAGGAGAGAAGAATAAAGAGGAGAGAAGAATAAAGAGGAGAGAAGAATAAAGAGAAGAGAAGAGAAGAGAAGAGAAGCGAAGGTCTCAGATTTCGAAGAAGAGAAGGTACACTTATGCATCTGTATAAGAGGTGACTTTGAAAAAGTTTTTGTTTCAAATACCATTTCTACAATATATATCTGTCAGTCTGAATTCTAAAGAAGACGTTTTTATAACTGTAGAAAATTGCAGGGATGCAGACCAAACCAGAATGATGCAGAAAATCCATCCTCAGTATTCCTCAGCCACAAATAATACCATCCGCGGGCAAATGGCATCGGATTACTATAAAGAAGAAACAATCGTTTGCCGAGGTGCATATTTCATGTGTTACGGACTATGAGTATTGAATGGTGGGGAACTTTTGGTGCAGGGGGAAGTATATCATGGGAAAGTGACAAAATGGATGAAAAGTCGTTCTGGGGTCCAGGAGGCAGGAGACTGGCAGTAAGCTTGGTGAGAGCAATGGGGAGGAAACTATCTGGCCCAAATGCAGTGGAAACAATACTGTCAATGCCTCTTGACTTATAGTTGTTTGCTAAAAGAGCCTTTCTCTAGCTGCCCTATAAATTCTAGACGCCTGACAACAGTCAATGACGCCATTCAGGCCCAGCCACACGTCCTGCGAAGCACGCGTCCAAATTGATTTCACTCCCAATGTTAGGTCCCCGGCAATTCCGCCAATCCATGTTGCCAGTCTGGGTCTATAAAAGTCTACAAGGATCGTTTTTGGAAGTTCAATATGTCAGGCACTTCTATTTGCGTTCCTAATCCATGTGGGTGCAGAACCCTTTCTAGTGAATTTCTGACTACATCATATGACATAATCTCTACAAAGCTCAATGGTTACCGGTCAGGATAATTTCTGCATTTCTGCCGAAAGAAACATAATTTAATATCTAATTGATGAAACATTCTTATAAACGACACCACAAAATAAAATGAGCTTTTGAATAGCCTACAGTTTCTATTTAATTTCCAGGGTTTTTTTTTATATTATAAAGCCAAAGTATGTTTCACTAACGAAAACTTCTCACAAACAGAATATTCTAATCCAACCTAATAATTACAGTGTATATATCAGAATCTCTTGCTTTTACCCAAATAACTACCTGCAATAACATCCAGTAATTCACTTAACATAAAGCCATACTGACAGTGCAAAGGTGCTGACCAGTTCAGTGATCCGAATTACTGGATCTGGACAGGGCCATAAGGTCACGGTGACACAATTACATGGTTATTATGTCACATCCTGGCACAGTTAATTCATCTGTTAAGGCTGCTGACCCTAATAAGAGCCACATAGTGGTATCTTGGCATAATCTTGATGTGCATCAACAAAGGGGTATGTTTTGTGAGGAACCATGCAAATAACCTTGAACTATTCGCATATCTATTGTTGACATACAAGGAGTCCCTTTATAAAAGTAAATTACATTTTCTAATCAATGCACAAAATCTCCAGAAAAAAACAACAACCTTGATATTTCTGCAATTCATAGAAGTGATAAATTTGACCCGCATGAGGAGGCAGATATCATTACAAGAAAATTGTGTAAAATTTTATTCCAGGAAGCAACATATTATTTCATCATTAATCACTGCAAAATATAACACTTATCTTTGTACCTGTATAATACATCATAAAACTTGACTCAAATTTGATAGTTGAACAAAACATGGGAGTGTTAGGCCTTCACTTCTATGAATCAATCATTGGTAATAGGCGATTGTTAACAAGGGCCTTTGCTAAGCAGACACATATTTATGGGGTTATTGCAGTGGCAGAGGTTATGTAATATTGTTACCCCTTGGTTGCTTTCTGCTAACAGACACACGTGGAGGGTGAACTCTGTGGCAAAACACCCCACAGTGGCACAATTTGTGACACAACTGACAAAAGGGGTGTCCGTTGATACCCTGTAAGCTGTAACCATACCCTCACAAGCACCAGACACCTTAGCCCTACCCAGGTGGTTAGGTAACAATGTGGCTTGAGTTTCTTACAATTATCATACAGTTTTCTGTTGAAATCTGCTATTCACACATGCATCTAAGCTCAAATAAAAACCCATTCAATGATTTCACTCTTTTCCAGTTACATTTTATAGGCGAACATCCTGGTTACATAAATTTATCAACATTTCTAATATCTGGGAGATTCATCACCCCACAAAAATCATGTAGAAAAGGACTCTTTGCAGACATATTTGGGTCCAAATTGACTGGTTATAATTTTCCTGAAATAATTTTAAAATTATTTTTAATCTAGAGTGTAGATTCTCTATCCTCGGATCCATATGTTAAGATGGTTTTACCTTCAGAGGATTTGACGATTTTGATTCCATAATTTTCAACGATGTCGCATCGTGAAGTGGATGTTGTATTATATTATATTATTTTTAAATTAGTTAAAGTTCTATAAAAGCATTATTTTAAATCTAAATCCTCACTTTGTTGCAACCGGGAAACAACTTTTAGACTGCATAATTATTAAGTCCAAACAAACTGATTGCTAATCAAGCTATTGCGTAACAGCTAGCCAATAACTTGATTGGCAATTATTTTTCAATCCATGCAACAAACATGCGGGTGCAAGAAGGACAATGATGAATTCATATTTTATTTTAAAGAAAGCAAACACAGAAAAGCATAAAGGCATCTGCCTATATTTTAAAAAGGAAAGGCAATTTCTTTCTTTAGTCGAATCAAAATTTAAAGAGTTTCTCCCAGGTTGTAAGTTGTGGAAGCAGCAATAGTTTTTAATTAAGAAATTCAATTTTAAAAGGATCTCTGTTTTGGCCCATCTGGATGGTTGATTGATGTTTTAAAAAGACGTCTTAATGCCTGAAACCTTCCAGAAATTGCATTTTGCAATTTTACGAAACTTTGCTCAATTTTCTGAATCTTGTACGAGCCATTATTTTAATTCATCTCATTCCAAATACATTTACAATGGAGGGAGGCAATTTCCTCCTTGTTCGACGGCGAAATTGTTTTGAATTATTTGATAATTCCGTGCAGGTTGGTGCAGGGGGGGGGGGGTGCTATGTTTTATTGGATGAGCACTGGGGATTGTTACTCGGTGGTTCCTTGAGCTAAGACAGACTCCTGTCCAAACATCTCCTTCGTCTTGATTAATGGCAGGCATAAATGTGACTCTAGCGAAACATGTTTAAACAAAGTGAAAAATAAGGGGCAATTAGTATCTATTAGAAGGGGGAGAGAGGAGTCCATCTCCCCACAGGATTCGCCAGCTCCTTTGTTTTTGTCTAATGAAGAGCACAGGGGCCTCTCTTTCGAGTCTCTCAGCTCCTGGCAGATAAATTAAAAAGGCCCGGGACACATAATTGGCATTGCATCACTTCTGCGGGGATTTTATCTGGCTGTCTTGGCGGGCTGTCTTGAAGGGCCGGCTATTCTCCAAGGGACCACCGGGCGATCACTCTTTCTCACAAACATTCATTACAGACTCTTTTATGTGTGAAGGCCCCCACAACATCATGATTAGCCGTTGAGTATAAAGAATGAACCCATCCTGTGGGCTGCCTGCCTCTTTATGGCGCATGCAACCATCCAACAGGAAAAGTCAGCACAAACTACGAGGATATGGAGATAGGGACGTCATAGGTAGCCAAGTCTCCAATGAGCTCCATCCTCATAGATGCATGGCAAGGGACTCTGAAGGGAGGTATATGAAGCCTTGCCTCCCCTCTCTCTCCTCCTACGATTTACGATAAAAGACGTTAAGCATAACGTAACAGATAATGGGAGTTTGATGAAGATTGTGCACTGTGTCAGTCTTAGCCCAGACCCCCATCCTTCTTGCCTCCTTCCCCTTTCAACAGACAACACATCAATTTCAATAAAGCCATCAAACGACTCCGCCACCCATCCCTCAACACAATGTTGCGGGGAGTAAAAAATCACGCATCTTTGTAATACGTTTACCACTAAGTTAGTGGGAGCCTATTCAAGCAAACTTTTCATTTGCTGCAAATGCGTTATGATGGAGCCACCACATTGTGTCTAGGGGATGCCTACATCTGGCCAATTTAGGGGTCAGCCATTTCTGAGGGACTCATCTTTTCGCCACCACTCTCTCTCCCTGAGTCTCAGCGTGGTTGTCACAAACAATTTGTCCGTCAATAAAAGACTTTCATTTCTCATCCCTCCTCCTCCTCTGACAGCCAGTGCACAGCCAGTTCTCCAGCCAGAGACTAATTCTCAGAAGCAAGTGAGAAGTCAGAGGACAGATCTATTCTTGTTCATGTTTCCACTCAACTAACAGTCCCTTTCCAAACCTTTAACTCCCTCCAAGATCTGTCATATTCTAAAATTCACAATTCCATTCCAATGGATAAACAATGGCTTCTTTTAACATCCAGCAGAACTCTCAGAAAATCAGCAAAATATTAATGTCCTCCCTATTCCCTGGAAGCTACGTGAAATAGGCCTACTTTGTTTCACTCTGGGGTTATAACATTTATATTTTACCGCCATTATCAGAATCCAATCTATGGCCTAGCTGTCAAGATGCGTTTTTTTTTTTGGTAATGACTAATTGCGGCATTTAATTTAGAGCACACACTGGTCCTGTGCCGTCAACCTGTCATAGGTGTGACATAACGGGACACACTGGAGAGATTGTAGCACCACGTAGAATAATTCAGTCGTTGGATAGGCCTACGCAAACATCTTCCAGTTGAACATTGGCTAAGAAATTATCTTGAAATTATGAAAGGACCTTTCTCACTTTTTAAAACTAAATATACAATGCCTGTTTCAGTCATTTCTATATCATTCTGTCTCATCTCATTCCATCCTGTTTCAATCCTATTCTGTCCTGTTCTGGTAATAATGAATTGAACTGAATTGAATTTCAATCTTATCTTATTCAGTCTTATTCTGTCGTTTCAAAAAGAATCAAATGTTAAATTACCAAAGCAAAAAAAGTCTGAATATATTTTATAAAATGTGAGCTTTCAGGGCAGCTTCTTCTCACTTTACCAACTGCCACAGACTGCATCTCTGTTGACCAACATCCCCACCATTCCAGGCTACATAACATGTACACAGCAGCTCTACATCCCATATTCTCCAGATCCCATCTTCCTCACATCCCAGCATCCCCCATCCCTCCCCAGCAGCCGCAACAAGTCCTTTGAGGTGATTTTGCACCTGCAAAAAAGGATGCTTAACCTTTGCGTTTCATCTGTGGATTGAGCCTCGCTTTGATCTCAGATGACATCTGTCAACAACACTTCCTCCCGGGACTTTTAGCTGATTACAGAAGCATCCCATAATTCCACTCCAATCCCATAATAATCATTAATAACACACAAAAGGTGTTTTTGTCTTTCAACCTGCTCCTAAGTTCTATTAATGTGGCATTATTGTCACTCCACTAATTCTGTAATTCAGGCATTAATCTACATAGCCAAAGATGTTGCAGTCTCATAAATAGAATATGTATTTTGTTTGAATGTCTGAAATATATATGGGGAAAAACATAATTATGTCTAGAAATTTTGTCACTTGCAACAGTTGCTAAGCTTTTGCCAAGCTTAGCCTACCATGTTAATCATACAGCTATCTCTGCTAAATGAGAGGATATGTTTTATTAACATATTCATGACCTCCTGAAACCATAATAGCCAATAAAATGATGTAAACTGACTCAAGACCTCAGACGTTACCTGGTAATACCATTATAAAGATTAGTCAAATATTTGCATTATCAACATCAATACTATTTTCATACAGACAAGTCCTAGATATGAAACAACGGAGAGGGACCATCTTAATATAGTGATGTAGTATAAGTTCAATTTTATTATAGACCAGCCAACACTGAAAACTCCAGACAGAATCCCAAGAAGAACAAGACGACTTTGAAATGCCAGGCAACGTTCATTGCTCCAGATGAAATGACTTTTCCATGCTTCTGCATTCATTGAACAAAGTTGAACAAGGCATGACAGATCATTCCAGCCAATCATAGATAATCTGCCCTGGAAAAAAATTAATTAGGCAGACAGAGTCCCCCTCCCCTCCACCCCCGCTGTACTCTGTTGTTGAAGCAATGACTAGATTGAGATGAATAAGACATTAAGCAAAGCCATGTAAAAAAGACACAAAAATAGGTCCATATATATTATATACCTGCAAATAAAGATAAGTATGGTAACCAAGGATGGATGGATGACTGGCCATTTTGATTGGGGCTTTATGTCCAGAATTCATGCACTTGCTAAGCTGATTAGGCCAGGAGGAGGACACGAAAATTAGAAGGATCATTGAAACTGCCATCCAACAAGCGATGAAAGGGCATATAAATGTACAATTATACACAACATGTTGATGCTGGACCTTTCACTTGCCCTGCACAGGCACTGCATATATAATGATGGACATAGAGTTCCATTTCGGGTGGTACTGTCAAAGACGTACCTTGTAAAGGCCTGACACGAGGAATTCCATTTAGGATGATAGTGAAGAAGTTTCCAATCTTGTTTGGGTGATGGCGGTCTGCATTGAACTATTCTATCCAAAAATGAATTAAGGGTGAAAAAAAAGCAATCTACAAACTGTGTGAAAATGGAATTAGGTCAGGGTATACAACAGCCCAAATTGAACCATTCTATTAATTTCATTAAATTTAGGTTTTAAAAACCTGGCTGTTAGAAAATATATGACATAATAAATATTGTGCCAAATTAAAAGTTATCTTTCTCATATCATGCATCTTTACCCGAGAATGGCAAACAGCTGAAACTGAGGGTATTCCAGGAGGGCGATGTTGGTTTGATTGTGTGTGTGATTGGTAATTAAAACTGTGGATGTAGCAAGGAGAGGGGAGGGACCTTTTGGCCTCCTCCTTCATAATCTCCTGGCCTGAGCGTGCAGTGCTAGAAGGCACCTAATCCAGCGTCAATTTGTACAAGAAATAGAGGGGCCTTGCATGTGGCGGGCTGCTTCCTGGGCCACTGATGTTTCTTGTTATTTCTCAACATGCAATCTGGCTTTTCCAAGAGTCCTGATTGCTTCGCCAACGACGCCCTTTCTTTTTAGACTGATTTGGTTGATGCCGATTTGACTGCACGGTGACTTTCGTATAATGTGTGTGTGTTTGTTGTATACTTTACTGGAATTTAGTCTGACTTACGTCAAACTATTGCAATGTGGGTTGAAGAAAACAATCAACAGAATGTAAGAGAGAAGATTTTGCAAAGAGAAAGTTCTACATCTCACAGAACCTCCGATTAATAAAGGCCAACATACAGACCATACCAAGAAAGAAAATAGTTACTTTTCCCTTTTCCAGCAAGCATTAGCATCGCCATCTTAGTTTGGTGGCATGAAGTCTGATATTTCAATTGTAATTGTTTTTGGAAAGCATGAATGCACAGGCCTATAGGCTGCGACATCATGGAGCTATATGCTACAGGCTTGGCATATGCTGTCACAAATCAGAGATCCTGTTTGCAACAGATGTAATGTTTGCAGCACAGAAATGCGCAAGTGAGCCCAACCGGGGGTTCCATGGAATAACATATTGCTGTGGGTTCCCACAAGTTAAGCATATGGACTCCCGGAATGGACATGAGGCAGGGGCTATGTTGTGCTGGACAACCGCATATTTATTTATTTACCATAAATCAGAACATGCTGGACAAGCATTGGCCCCACTGGACATCAGCTGGTCGAGATGACCAGTCCAAGCAAGGCAGCCCTCGGAGCGCCAAACTGCTTTAATTTGCTCTGATTAGCCGGGTTAGAGCTGCGGGGGCAGGCGGGCCGGTGCCCCCGGGCTCATGTGCAGCTTGCCGGGCCCAATCAAAAAGCCCCCGTTCTTACAGGACCGCAATTAACATGAATATTGTATGTAGGGTGCGGCCGTGTGTTCATCAAACTGTCAGAGGCTGTAACCCGACACCAGAGAGAGACTGGGAGGAGAGGGAGGGGGGTGATGGTCATGTTGGAAAAAATTGAGGTATGAAGGGGGGGGGTGATCTATTGTTTTATGGTCAAGCCCATGCATGCGATGGACACTTGGTTCAAATGTTATAACCTCAAAAAGTCACATATGGTGCCCCTGTCCATGCATGCTACTGAAATTGTAAAACCATGCATCCAGATCAGTTCTGACCAACTTCACTACCATCCTAAACGAAATACTAGTGTGCGATTTTAAATGTTGGCCTAAATTTTTTCTTTATAAAAATATATATTTAATTACATTACTATATTTGTGGTCTTATACGTATTTCTGATACAGTAGGTTAACTAAATTCAGTAAAACTGCTTTTACCAATATTATTTTGCCGTAAGAAGACGATCACGAACTGCAAACTTACCATTCTAAAAGTGGACAGACCTAAGTTCAGTCAGTCACTTGACAACCATCCGCAATCAAACAACCAAGAAAACAACCAGTTATGGAAATCGGATTGAATTGCACGGTTGCTTGATGAACTGAGAGGCTTAGACAGATTTATGTAATCAAGATCAATCACGTGATCAATGAGGGGGGTCGAGTCATGACTACATGGTCAAGATCGTGTCAGGTTATGGGAAAACTTGGTGAGGAAAGTTTGCAAGAAAAAGAGGGAAAGAAGGGGGAAGTAAGGGGGAAGTAAGGGGGAAGAAGGGGGAAATCAGGGGGAAAAGAGCCCTTGAGTTGGGTTTTTGGTATAGCAGAAGTCATATTCTTGTATGGTTGAAATCAGAGCCACTCCCCATGACAGGGACAAGCTCATATCAGAGCGGAGCAAGGGCTAAGCAAGGTTGGGAAAATGTTTACAAGAAAATATCATAAAAGCTAAGGAATGACACGGCTCTGCTTTACATGTTTGACGGGGAGTTTTGGGAGAGAGGGGTAACATGTCAGAGCAGCGTCCGGTGCAGATTTCGCCACTGAGCGACTGTCATTTCAGATGTAGCCTACCTCAGCTACATGGAAATCGCATTTTGAAAAGCTCAAGGGGCTTGGGGCAGCGACTATAAGCCCCATGCTCTTGCCACATTATAGGGGAGAGGCTGCGAGAGGGTCTAACTCCCCTGACACTAATTGTTGCCAACAAGACTGGTCAAGGGGGCAAAGGGGGGCAGAGGGGGCAAAGGGGGGCAGGCAGTGACCGTCGGAAGACCCCGGAGAGCCAAGCCATGTCCAGCCGACCTTTTTGACCCCAGCAACCCCCTGCCTCAAGTAAGCCAGCTTGAAATCTCCAAAAGCTTGTTTTTCTCCAGTAAAACACCATCAACCCCCCTCCCCTGCATAAGTTGAGCATACTAGTCTCAACCCCCCCCCCCTCCGATCCTGCTTCTAATAGCCCCTCAGAAACAATGGCATTTCATCATTCGCTGTCCATCGCTGTCCAACACTGACCACTGCCGTCCAAAACCGTGACATTGACCAGCCATCCTTCACCCGACCAGCCCAAACGACCTCAACACAAAAATTCATTACACAACCACGCAGGCACACGGTCAAATTTGACAGCTCAAAGACACAGGGTGCTGTGCTTTTTCTCAAAATTGATTTCGTGGTATGTCTATTGAATAACCAGAATTTGTTCATTATATGACTGCAGTTTCGCGGTTTAGTTATCAAGAAATTGTTTTCTTGTTACCGATCCAATCCAGCCTTTCTTTTGGGATGGTAGTGAAATTTGTGTAAACTGACCCAATCAATCAATCAATCAATCAATCAATCAATCAATCAATCAATCAATCAATCAATCAATCAATCAATCAATCAATCAATCAATCAATGGAGTAATCAGTTGACCAATCGATCAATAATCAGTTCGTATATAAAAGAAAACTAGTGCCCATGTATACAAACAGACATTTTTGACTTGGGATTCCAGTCCGAATCTCCTTGAAAAAAAGAATCTGTATAGGGCGAACATTCAATGAAATTAAACCTAAATTCCTCTTTTCAATTCAAATCCAACAAACAATATAAATCAACTGAGCATTTAATAAGAGGAGTTGCTGGAACAATTAATGAGGAAGAGTGGTGCAGCCTGATCATTGAGTCTGCAATGAGACATGGGAAAGTAGCAGGTTCCATTGCGTGACAGAGGGTATGGGGCGCCCTATCAGGATGGTGTCAGACAAGGTGTCCTTTTTCCCTTTGTCTATTTGTCACTCAACCTTTCTAATGGTTTTAACCACCATATGGATAATCACAAATGGTTTGATGCCTCCTTTCTCAAACATGTGAAAATGTGGTCGCAAGGTGTCGCCAGCATCACCCTCTAATTATAATCATCCTTAATTAATTGTCCTCCTGTGATGAGTCCTATCACGATTGCTCCATCGTCTTTGTTCCTGGCGACATACTTCAGTATTGTCATGATTGCATAGGTCTACTTGCACTGTTTTGTAACGGTTTTCGTGTAATAACACCATTCTACAAACATGCACAAGATGAAACTTTTTTCTTCAAAATTTACAGTTGAATAATCTGTCATTTTGTTTAAAAGTAACCAATCAACAGAAAAACCCACATCGACGATCAATCAAGCAAACTCGCAAATGTCAGTCAGTCAGTCAGTCAGTCAGTCAGTCAGTCAGTCAGTCAGTCAGTCAGTCAGTCAGTCAGTCTATCTACACTTGCAATAGAAAAGAGAAGGAATGCAGACGCATGTGTCAGAAGAGAACATTTCTTTGACAGAGGAAAGTGTTGCAAGACTGAGTGTGAATGAATGGTAGAAAGTCATGGGGAGATATATGTTAGGAGTGCACACAGCCAGGACACACCATAAAGGGTTGCAGAGAGAGTTGGGAGTCGAATCACGCCCAGTGAGGCTGCCAACAGCTGAGCAACCGCAGGAAGGGAGTTTAGGGGACATCAATCGCCGGGAAATGGAGGCTGGCAGCTGCAGCTCGGCCCACTGACAGCCGGTCCAGTGCACGGGGCTCAGGCTGACTCAGGCAGCTCAGTGAGGCTCAGCTCAGGTGCACCAGACCGACGTCCGCATATTAGGCCGTGATTTAGAGGCGGTCAAGTCAAGACAGGGATAAAACGCGGACCAGCCCCGGCTCATTGCGGATCTACAGACCAGCCTCAGGATTGCATGGTGCATGCCCCATCCAGACCTCTACACTTTCAAATGGTCAGTTCAGCTTGCGAAGTTGCATTGAGTAAATGAGAGTCAAAATGACCAGTGATGGCGATGATGGACCGCTGATGCTGCCCTGAACATAGCAATGCTCTGCTTAACTTAAAGATGTCCCCAAACCCCCTTGATATCCCCTTCCAATGATCTTATAGCCCGACTCAGCCTCATTGGCAATTAGGCAAGGGGCCAAGATCCAGAACTGCCTCCATACATATTTCATCTGCCTTCGCACTGACAACTGCCCACCACAGCTCCGAGAATAGAACATCCCCGACTCTCACGAAACTCCCAATCACATAGAAAAGAAACCTTTTCAATCTTAGAGCATTTTAGAGATCATTTTCTTCGCTGTCTCTGCTGTTTATCCAAGATCCAGTTCACAGCATGCACCAAAAACAGTACAACACCACAGCAATCAAACTGCGTGGTCTTGCAAGACTGGGATTTTGAAGCGCACAATTGCAAGCAATAGATATCTAACCTATTTGCTTTCCTCGCACTGAGTTACACACAAAAATGTGCACACATTTTAAAAGAGTTGCTTGTAGACAGAATGAGTATATCCAATGTGGCATGTCTCATTGAGTGGGGTGGCCCTAATATAGAGAGGAATTCATTTTAGAAAAAGAAGGAGGAGGAGGAGAAGGAGAAGATGGTGAAACAGTGGCACCTCCTGAGTGTCCACAAGCTTTCCCAAGTTATCCAAACATCCCTCTCGCAATGGAGGTTATAAACTTAAAAAAATGGAAGACCATATCCGAACTAAAGTTCCACCAGAATAATTTCCAAAAATGAAACCAGACCTAACTGTAAAATACGTTTGAAATATATACCAAATCACATTTTGAAAACATCTGATAATGCAATCTCATTTTTGTAGACGGAGGAGGGTCACTTGGGTGGTCGGAGAAATCAGCAGATTTGTGTTTTGAGATTTGGTTGTCAAACAGAGGAGTGAGTTTCAAAAAAGCTTATCATTGTGTTATCATGTTGTGCTGGTGTGAACTTAAAATATCCTAGTATTTATTAGTTTTGGGGATGCGAATGATGCTGCAACTTATTTCAGCTACAATTTCTTGACGAGAAGCAGGAGACCTCCCGTGGCAGTTGGCGAAACAAAAAGCAACAAAAACAAGTGAGGGGGAAATCAGGACTCAGGAAAATAAGGGGATGCTTTGGTTGGGAAGATGCTGCTGCTGGATCCGCATCATTGTTGCAAAGTGATGAAGATGCTGCGAAGATCAAAGAGCAGCCTAGCATCCATGCGTGTGTGTGTGTGTTTCAATTATCACAGGCCTTTGTTGCGAAGAATACACCTGTCAGTGAAAGACAATAGCTGCAGGAAACAGTCTGTCAAGGAGCAAATCGCAGGGTGCTGCTGTTGCTGCTGTTGCTGATGATGCGGATGCTGCTTGTGCACCATTTGATGTTCCATTGCTGCTAGTAATGAGATCCACAAACTAGTTCATTAAAAAACAAGCCAAGGCCCAGTTCCAATTACAGTGCACTTCATATAACTTGTCAAGAGTCAGTTTACTGCTCTTACTCCGAGTTACTCGAGTTATTGCAATAATTCGCCTAACAAACAAAACCAAGAAGTAAGATTCAATCTTTTCAAAGTAAAATGAGTAATATTGTGTGATTTGAACTGATTTCTACAGAAATAAACACAAGTTTCTTATTTCCAAAGTTTTGACAAGTCACATCTGTGCGATCATCTGTTTATATCAAGACTGGTGTAGCATGCACTGAAAGATGAAGCACTGGCAATGGGGGATGAGGAAAACTTTCCACAAATGCTTGCTTCAATAAAGTTTCTGACAATGCATTATTTACAGCATGGATTGTCATATTGGCAACACTAGTTCATTACAAATATAGGTGAATGTGTGCTCCAGATCTTATATAACATTGCAGTGTGCAACTGACAATCAAGAGCCAGTACCTGTACTCAAAATAGATCTGCAAGAACTGACAGAACAAATCAAATGTAACCAATGTTTAGATTCAACACACCAAAGTTTCGAGTTGTGAAAGTTTTGGCTGGTCACATTTTATGCATGCATCTGTTTTATCAAGCATAAGCACTGCTATGAGGAATGAGGAAAACTTTCCACTGTTCCACCAACGCTTGCAAACTCCCCTTCAGCTCCTGATATGGCATTTGCTGCATGGCCATTTCCTTGGGCTGCATGGGGAGATGAATGCCTCTGAATAAATGTTGCTCTGAATAGTTCTCATAGATGCGTGGCTTCAGAATGGCTTCAGAACTATCTGCAGGAGTTTTGCTGGAATAACAAATCCTGTCAATCAAGAGGGATCCTGGGGGACAGGCGTTGTGACCTCCCTGACACTGTCAAAGATCTCTGTGACACTTGGACTGATCCTGGATCCCTGTGTCAAAGATCATAATCTATGCATTGAGAAGGCAAAGTCCCTGTGCACATCTTAGAGACGTACAGCTAGCCAAGCACCACAATTGGCATGAGTCTGAGTAGGGGGATAGCCAAGGACCTGGCGGGCTTTGCATGAAGCTAAGGGAGGTTGAAGGGCAAGTGGCTTCACTAACTCCATTCCACAGCCACAGGATTCACTCGCATCAAATATGCATGGTCTGTCCACTTGTTCAGCTCCAGGAATTGTACTTCTCCAACTTCTCTTCTCATCTCTTTGAGACTGTCTTAATCTTCTCTCTTTTTTCTCTTCTTTTCATCCCTTCATCTTTCTTTTCTTCATCTATATTCTTGTCTGAATCCACTCTTCCTTCCCACTATCTTCCTTCTCTTCTTCATCATTCTCTGTTTTCTCTCACCTTTTCACCTCTTCTCTCCTCTTTTCTTCGTCTTCCGATGTCTTCTTCTATCTAATCTCTTCTTCACTCTTCGCTCACCTTTGCTAGTCTTTACTAAATATCAACTCGTATTCTCACTTCTTTTCTCTTATCCCTTTTTGTCTTCTCTAACTCCCTTTTTTCTTCTTCTCTCTTCTCTCTTCTCCTCTCTTCTCCTCTCTTCTCCTCTCTTCTCCTCTCTTCTCCTCTCTTTGTCTCACTTCGTCTCTCCTTTTGTCTCATTTACTCTTTTCTCTTGTCGTCTTTTCTTACTCCCTTCTTATTTTATCTTCTCTTTCCTCCCTCATGTCCTCATCTCGTCTTAGCTCATCTTCTCTTGTCTTCACTCTTCTTCTTTCTTGTTTTCTTTTCTTTATACCTCTTCTCTCTAGTCCTCATCTCTCCCATTTTCTTCTCTCTTCCTCTCTTGTCTTGTCTTCTCTCTCTTTCATTTCTTCCTTCCTCTCTTTCTCTTCTTCTCTCTTCTTCTCTCTTCTTCTCTCTTCTTCTCTCTTCTTCTCTCTTCTTCTCTCTTCTTCTCTCTTCTTCTCTCTTCTTCTCTCTTCTTCTCTCTTCTTCTCTCTTCTTCTCTCTTCTTCTCTCTTCTTCTCTCTTCTTCTCTCTTCTTCTCTCTTCTCTCGTCTTCTCCCTTCTTCACTCTTCTCCCTTTATCTTTTCTTATAATCACGCTCTCCTCTTCTCTCTCCTATCTCGATTTTTTGCATCATAAATATACTTTTCTGCCATCCCAGCTATAGCATTTCAGCTATATATACAAGAGACAAGGGGCCTGGTTCTGTGACTTCAGCATGCAGAGTTTCTGTTTCTGTGAAACATATTGTTTTCCCTCTGTCCCTTTTGCAGTCTTACTATTTGAGTTTCTTGAGGAGATAAGCAGGACGTTTCTGTCTAATTATGAAAGGTCACGGTAGAAAAACGAGCCTCTCGGTATTAAAAGACAGTCTGGTGAGGCCAAAAAGTGACACCCAATCCAAAACTTCTTGCAGTTTTTTCCATTATCATCTGGAGGGAGACAACTTCAGGAGCCACACCCAGGATCAATAACAAGTTTAATATCTCCTTGAGGACCAACTTGAGGTTGGAGGGACACTCAGGGACAGGGAAAGGTGGCCACTAACATGTGGAGCTGGCCATTTGCATATGACAGAGGAATAAGGATCTCATTTAGATGGAAGCAGAGCCGAGGCAGAGTGAGGTGAGACAGAAGTGACAGGGTGTCTGGGGGAGTGGGGCAGGAGATTGGGAGACTGGCCTGATATGGGGAAGAGGGTAAACGCCCCTGACATGTCTCCCTGGCTCACTCCTGCTCCAGTCCTGCTCCACAGACTAATATCGGTGTTGGGAACATGTGTAGGATTGTTGAAGCACAGTAGAACGACTCATTTGCTGCCTCTGCCTTGATGGATTGCACCTCATTTCATTGCTGCCTTTTTCCCCACAGCTCCTATGCTCTCAACTGGTTTGGAATCACTCGGAATCAGCAGTGCAGGGAGAAAAATGAGTCAAATCTGCTGACCAGCAGTCCCAAAAAGCCAAGAAATCCACAGCTAATGGTGATTAATGCTTTTTGTAGTGCACAGCTATATTGCCAGGGTAGTTGTAGGGAGGGGACATTTGAATGTCACTACACAACCATTGCATGGGCAGCATAGCAGCAAGAACAACACAATAGGGATTATATCAATTAGAGGCCATAATTACTGAAGGAGGGACATTTGTCTTGTTCTACTCCACGTAGTTTGGCCAGGATGAAAGCTATTATGGGAAAGCACCGGGCTTCTCTGTTTACTAACACCACATATTAATTTCATTTGTCAGTCCCTCGTAGACCTGAGTAAGGCCTTTGACCTCTGCCGTCTGTTGGTCTCCAAATCGCCAGTCGCTGCTATTATCAGCAATTCGGTCTAATAAGCCATCACTGTTCGTCCTGATCCTCTAATTGTCTTAGGCACGGCCCTGGCACACCAGTGGTGAAATGGGCTGAACGGAAAAGCTGGAAAAAGGCTGTTCTCCACATGTAGATGCCTTTTTAGAATTTAAATTTAAGACCTATTTCTCAAATGTATATGCCAGACAAAAAATACATAGCTACTTGAAAATAGGAGAGCAAATTTATGTTTTAGTCCAACCACATATTGTTCCAACATCAATGACCTTTTTGGCAGCAAAACTGTATTCAAACATGACATAAGTAATAAATAAAATCGACACTTGGGTGACTGTATAAATAAGTCATTGTTAATCGCCAAATGCAGATATTTATTCATGTTAATAGAACGCTTTGGTCTGGACTGTGATTCTGAGACTCACATCACAAGGCCTGGTATACTTACCTTGGAAGCACCTTGCAAAAATGTAGGTTATTCATCCAAGTTCTAACTCTCTTACTCAGTCTTAAACAAAGAGAAACATTACTTTGTGAGCACTATTTGCTCAACAAGCCCACAAAATTCGCCAAGCAGCACAACAAGACGAAATTAATAAACTGGATTATTGCAAGGTTTGTTTCCTGGCCTGGCCATTTGGGGGAGCACTCCATCTGCTGTAATTTCAGCTGTCACTGCTTCCATTACTGCATTTCCATCCAACCTTCTTTCTGCCATTATTTCTATTATTGCAATTACTGGTCAACCATTCCAGCCACTGAGGCAATCAGCCTCTTAATAAGGCAGCCAATCCGGACCAGGACCTTTCTCTGACATGATATCATGATAGCACTAATCCAACTTAAGTAAACTGGGGTTTGTTTTGTAATACAGTCAATTCATTGTGTCCATAAGACCGTCCACATCCGGATTTAGGACAAAATGGCCTACAAGACAAACCATACAGACTTAAAGACACAAAGACTCACATGGATTGAGAGAATACTTTTAGGTATTGCTGATGGAAAAATATCCCAAGCGATTAACGTCAGGCAATTGCCACAGTCAGGCATGCGGAAAACTTGATGATCATTAGGATACATATGAATTGGTTCTATACTGCAAGTACCCTTGAACGACCGAGTCACAAATTATATTTTTGCACCCACTTGGAATCTGTTTGACTGCGCGTGCATGACATACACTGTCATCCTCAGTGACACACCACCATAAATGTAAAGTGTATAGTTCAAAGAATGTCCTATCTGAAAATGCCCATTGAACATAATGCAAAGATACAAAAGCACGCAGTACCCTGTAAATTCTGAAATTCTGAGTTAGCTCAAATGATTGAGTGAGATGGTTGCACAATTTGTTTGAGCCATGATAGCTTGCTGTTTTGAGTTATGATAATCTTTATGTTGTTATAACTTGCAAACAACAAGCTATCTTGGCTCAAAGGGATTGTGCAACCATCTCACTCAATCAATTAAGCTAACTCAAAATTCAAAATTACAGTGTATAGCCTAACAATCAATCGGATTTTGGAGATATGACACAGTTCAAGCACTGAGTTACATTTACGTGTCATCCGTGTAAAAAAAAATCCTGTGTCGCCAAAAATGCAGATATCTGGACGAAACTTGCTTTATCTGATGCAAAAATAGTTGGCTTCCATAATAGTATCACTTTTGTTGTGTGTATATAGACTTTCTAGGTAAGATTAACTAAAATGGGACAAAAAACAGGCAAAAATCGCCGATTTTGGGTGAAAAAAAAAGTGACACCTTGATGTTTAACGCTTCATATTTTGGCTGATAATGGTTTTTTTACCAATTTCTTTTCTTGAGGCTCTCCCTAAGTATCTTACCTACCGTATGGTATCCATATTATGTCAAATATGGCAACTATTTTGAAGAAAAATATCAAAAAGCGGTGCAGGGTAGGGTGACAATTTTGTTGTGATTTTCTCACCTCTCAAGGAAAAGTCAATTTTAATGTGACAATTGTGGCTCTAATTTTAAAGACAGAAAGTTTATATTTCACAGAAATATTCTTTATTATGTAATAGGACTTATGCCAGCTTTGATTGTCTGTATCATGTGTCAAAACGACAAAATAAAATAGCTTACCAATGATGGTCCTGTCAGTTGAGGACATGTCAAAAACATACGTAGCCCCGTAAAAAAAACTTAATCTCAAAAAGTTCTCAAGATAATGCGATGAAAATCAAACTTCCTTTGCCCAACTAAATTGGTTACAAGCAGTTTATATTGGCAGAGCCCAGTTTTGGATAGTTTTTGAGATTAAGTTTTTTTTACGACAAAATTTTATATGAAATTTTTTAGAAGTCGTATTTTATTTTCTGAATTTCGTCTAATTTGGAGTATTGATGAATCTTCTTAACAGATATGGTTGTAGCAGGCACTATGAACATAAATAAACCTCCAAAAATAATGTTTTGATGAAAATAAGGCCCTTATTCCTTTGGGTTTTTATATATAGGTTGCAGGTTCTATAAGGTCATATAACTCTCATAGACTGGTAAATAGCATGTCTAAAACTACTCAAATAGAGTAAAATTTAATCACACACCACATTTATTAATAGTTTTGTGCCTATCTGGTCACAAATGCAGTCATATTTAAAGTTACAGTTTACTCCTTCCACCAAGGTGATGCCAAGAATTGGCCTTGTGACTTCTGCTGCATCAAAAAGGCATTCAAAAAATGTTACCAGACACCCTAACATGCAGGCATCACTTGGAGATTATTGAGAGTAATTATATTTGAATATCGTATTGATTGCTGCTGTTGGTTCCAGCAAAAAGTGGTTGATGCAACTTGGTGATGTCGGTCTGACCTTTCTAGCAAAAATAGTGTTTAAATTGGCTTCAACTGACTTAATAACATGCCAAAGTATGAAATCAATAATATTTTTTGTTGTAGGACTAAAATCCAACAGAAAGTAACTTTTTAGTGCTGTGGTTACAAATTTTTATCAGATTTTTAGGCAAGCACGAGGTCCCCCCATTAATTGTGAATAACTTTTGAACGGTTAAATATTTTGCATTGATTCTTACATATTATTAATCCTCACATTTTTTCACATATATCCCATGCACTTTAATCGCAAAATATGAAGTTTTAATTTTTAGCCGCTACGACACCCAAATGTAACTCAGACCTCGAACGGTGTCATATGTGTTTTACTAGTGATTTGTGCAGGAGACGTTTCCCTGACTTTGGAATGACATGCCTGCAGGTTCAACGTGCGCGATTTCCATACTGTGTTCAAAAAGTTGCTCCTTGAAAAGTTTAGGTAACAATGACACGCGCCAGCAGCAGGGCAAAATGGACCCAAAATCCCTGTAGGTCCTGTACTAAAAAGTAAAATAAAATGCCCTAATCAATTTGTATCATTGCTGTTTTGTGTTCCTCTTTGTGGTTCCCTCTGAGAGTTTATCAAATCTGGCGAAGAACTTTACAGACGATGACTTTTACCACAGTTGTGGTTAGTGACATGAGTCTGTGACATGAATCTGTGACTTTGGTTTGTGACATTTGTTTATTTTGTATTTCATCTTGGCTTCCTTGCCTCCCCTCAGACTTGTAGGACC
The DNA here is from genome assembly GCA_026936325.1 of Platynereis dumerilii. Lineage (NCBI taxonomy): Eukaryota > Metazoa > Annelida > Polychaeta > Phyllodocida > Nereididae > Platynereis > Platynereis dumerilii. The sequence continues at coordinate 17,516,037 of JAPTHN010000007.1, forward strand.
CCTTACATTGACACTGATGGAGGTTCAAAGAGAGAAGTCTCCCGCAAACAAAGAGGGCGTGAACCGTGGAACAAGAGGTGAAACAACCTCCAACAAGAGACGCTTGTCACTCCATCCAGTGATATGTCAAATTGACCCTCAGCTTTGTCACATGCTGCCAGCTTCTTGGCCAGACCACTGCCCGCCATTGATGTCAGATAGAAGCAGGGTTGCCCGGCAGATGGGATCTGGACAGCCAGTAACAGCAATTCTTTACTGTTATGTTAATTACCTGTCCAACTGAGCCCTCTCCATTTGGCATGGGCTGGCGAAGCTTGTAGATTTAGGGCCATTGTTCAACCATATTTCGCCCAGGCCCAAAAGTAAATCTGCCCATGTGACCCAAATGTGCCAAGGACGATAATGAGGGAAAAGAGCCACTCCACGGTGACTCCGTGTGACTCCAGGGCGACTTTGCCGACTCCTAAGGGTGACTCCGGGGTTACTGAGGGGGTCAGTGATGCTGGATCCCTGTACCCTCTTCCCCTGCCCCTTCCTGTCCTCTCCCTGGCCTCTGCCACAGGGTAACGAGGGGTGTCCTAGCACTGAGAGGGCCACATCCGATTTGTGAGCACAATTGCCCCTATATTACATTATTGGATTATCCCTGTCATTCATATGGATTTGTGTCTAAGCTTAAAGTAAATCCTCATTACTGTTTCAGCTTTTAACGTTTAGTTCAATCAGGAAAATCACACAATTGCAACAGTTTCTCAATTGAACCAAAAGAATCTTGGATAAAAGCATGGGATATCGGAAGAACTTTCACTGGCACTGCACTCAGATTCGTAAGAAATTAAATTGTTACCTTTTAACTACAGTTTGTTTGATAAAGTTTTGAATCAATCACTCAAATCAATATATTTCAGAATTTCAATTTTACGTCGCAGAACTGACTGCAAGGGACGCAACTCTGATGCTCTGCACCACCCGAAGCATGGATGCAGGAGTTCTTACCTCCGAGCCCAAATGGATGAATTTACAAGATAATTCGGCAATCTGTTTTGTGCACACCCCTCCCCCTGCACCCCCTGTGCCCCTCTGGTGCCCCTGTGCATCATTACGTAACGATGAGCAAACATGTCCCTAATTGGGCAGAGGTTTGATTGGCCGCAAATAAAAGCACACAGCCTCGCAGGGCCAAGCAGGGCAATGCAGGGGACAGGAAGATGATAAAACAAATGCGGTAATAGGGCATCATTAGTGGTGAGCAGCGATTGCATCTGCGGCCATCATCATCATCAGCAGCACCAACATTAGGATGCTGAACGGTCCGCATCTTTTATCAACAACACAAGAAGAGTCTGCTGCTGCTGCTGCTGCTGGGATGCTTCATGGGTATAGATTCATCAAGCTGTTGTAGTTAGTGAGCAGAAAAAGAACATTAAGGAAATCTAAACACTGAAGTAATGCTGCATATGCTAACAATTTATTTGCTCGGTTAATGGAAGAGCAGCCGAAAAGTCAACAGCAGCTCGGCTGGAGCAGGGAGGTAGGGAGGATGCGGAGGATGTGGGATGGAGACCCTCCGAGGGAGGCAGCAAACGATGGGAGTTTCTGAAGCAGAGCCATCAAAGAACGCCACCAACTAGGGCAAGTTGACCTAACTTCAGCCTCTCACCCAACTTCAGCCCCCCTCCAGAAAACTCCTTGTAATTAAATTTTGATGAGGCCAAGGTGCCAATTTTTGGGTTTAAAGTTATTGTCAATGTGTTTAGAATAAATTATCAAAAAGTTATGGCCATCACAACATATGAATCAGGAATGTTGCATGTTTTTTGGTGGACGGCATTTTGCTTGTTTTACAACACGAATACAACGCAAAAATAAAAAAAAGTTTGAAAAAATGTCAAATCTTTCAGTTTGCTGCACCAATTCACCCAAACAGGAACAGCCCCAAAAAAGTTTCATCACAAGGGAAAATGAGTAATCTTCCATAAATTAATGTTTTTTTCAATATTTTCTACTTGATCATTCAATGGATTAAGTGATTTATAAGACATGTCAATTTTACCTAACTTCAGCCCCCATGGTCCTAACTTCAGCCCCCATGTGACCTAACATCTGCCCTCAGGTTTCCCAAACTACAGCCAGTAAATCTCAAATGAGAAGTTTGTTTATTCATCTTTGAATATCTATCTATCTAAAAATGTAATTTTTAAAGCATTTTTTGGTCTGGCATACTGAAATAAACCAGTTGTCTGAATTGGAGTTTAAAAACAATTTATCCTCTTTCCGTGAAAACGATGACTTCTTTCCAAGCTTTTTTGAAATGCATTTTTGGAGGATTGATTTTTTTCAGACTGTCATGTTTCATATAGAGGGAGGTAATTAAGGCCAAATTTAATCAGTCTGCTGTTTTGATGACAGAATAGGACCAAGTGGTTGAAGTTAGGTAGAGGGCTGAAGTTAGGTACACCCTAGGCTGAAGTTAGGTACTACGCGGCTGAAGTTAGGTACATGTCCCACATTTGTCTTTGAAGCACATTTGTGCTGCCTTATAAGGCATATGGTTGTTTTTTTACAATATAGTCATGAAGAGGAGTGGAGGCTGGGGTTAGGTCCATAGTTACAGGTTATTCCCATGAATAGCCAGCCAATGACAAGCAATCAAAAACCAAAGTAGGCTGAAGTTGGGTCAACTTGCCCTACTGACCGCAATTGATGCACAAAAAGCTATTTTAATTTCTCCATTTTGCCCTCTCCAAATTACCCTTCTCATGCACTATCCAAACAGTCCTTCATTTCCCCTGATTCAATTAGCAAAACCTGATCCGAGCTGAAACATCCGTCGTCTTCGTTTAAGGAATGCAATGACTGCTTCTATGAAATTTGAAATAAAAAGCAGTTCTTTTTACAGAAGCAGAATTTCCGTGAATGCATATCGACATTGTGTTTCTCCACGCGTTTGTATACAATACAAGAATGCATATAAATTCATCGCAAATACATAGGCTACTTTGATTGTAAAAAGTGAAGTCAGGCCCATCAAATATTTACTTTGGAACAAAATTACTGACTTCTAAATTGGTACAACTGACTAATTTCAAACAAGCAATTCAGGTTAAGACAATAAAGCAGATTACAATAATCGACTCCATTTCCTCGGCTGAAAGTCAAGAGAGCCAAATCGCGATTTCTGAAATGGCATTTTCGATTTGCAATTGCTTGTTATTCCAGGGGCATTAGTGTATCAGAGTGGTGCTTTTTGTTCAAAATTGATATCAGATGATTTGCTATAATTACTTGGACAAACTGCCTGATTTTGGGATGACACTTCTTGATTCAGTTGGGGACTTCCCCTATTAGCTTCATGTTGCATCTCAAGCAGATCTTGCTCTAATTAGCATGGGGAATCCATAAACTCTTATTGTTTTTCCATGTCGCAGTTGCAACATGACAGCCTTATTACCCTCGGCTGACGACTTCATTTCAACAAGGCCTTAAGATGCCCGATCCAGTTTGATGCAGCAACCTCGTCACAGGCACACTCATCCAAATGCTTCTCAATTATGACATCAGGATTTCGAGATTGGCAAATCTGGCAACAGTCCATCCAAAATGAATCAATCTAACAATTGCTCTATCGTATATGAATACAGCTGCTCCATTATATTGAATGGCTGAAAAAAGCAACTCTGCATCAAAACATGAATTTGCAGAAATATAAAATATGGATGGATCAAATACTGGACCATAGCGAATGAGTAACTTTGGCGAAATGTTTTAGAATATTGAGCACCCTTAACAATATTATGAAGTTATAATCCATGGCAGTATCTCTTGCATCAAAGCAGCAAAGTTTGTAACATCTCGAAGCAGCTGCATCAGACATGTGAAGTTGTGACTTCGTGTGTGTGTTTGTCTGCAATGACTGCAAAATAAGTTAAAGCCACTCCTATATCTTTCAACAAATATATCATTCTACAACTTCACCATAACATGAGTATATTAGTTTTCCGTGTCAAAACTAAATTATGATTTTTCAGTTTTGTCCCACCACTTCTCTGCTCACACACAAGGGGGCGTCATTGTTCAAACCACAAAATGCATCTTTTCCATCAATGAAGCTGAACCATCGCTTTCTTGTCAGCCTCCATGTTACGTTTGTCAAAACTATTGTCATAACATTTTAGGCTGCAGTTATGTATTGTATAATGAAGATAGATAGACAGACAGATAAACAGATAGATGGATGATTGGGGCTTTACGTCCTGTATTTATGCACTTGATAGACTAATTAGGACAGGGGGGAGAAAAGCATTCCAACCCAGATAGATAGATAGATAGATAGATAGATAGATAGATAGATAGATAGATAGATAGATAGATAGATAGATAGATAGATAGATAGATAGATAGATAGCCTACCTTTCAAAATGTATCTTCTGGAAGGAGGCGGGTATTCTGACCAAGGCATCGAAGTCTTCAGGGTGGTGTTGACGCAGTTCTTCTGCCACAGCATAGGAGTCCAGGAATACAGAGTCACCTCCTTCTACACATTCATCAAATCTGCAAGGAGAAAAGGAGAAATATCAACTGCATGGAAATATACAAAAATCAAGTATATGGGACCAAAAGCATTGTAAAGTATAAAAGCATACAGATTACAGAAGTTAGTTCTATATGCATGCGTGACAGATGACTTTTTCGTCATATCAGCAGTATTTGCAACTACAATACTGTCAAAAACTAAAAAGGCTCTTAAATATTTTGTGAAAACCACAACTTTAATTTAGTATACAATCCATTGTTAAATATGTTGTATTATATCGTATTTTTCATGCAGTATTACGTCGTGTATGTATATTGATTTAAGCAATTAACTGTTTTATATTGATTTTACATTTTAGACAATTAACAGTTTTACACTTTTCTTTTATTCAAACTATACTAAAATATGAAAAAAAACTCCCATTTGTATACTGTTTTGAATTCAATAGCTTACAAAATATCAGTTTATTCACTACTCGTACTTCGTACAACCATTTATAATTTTTACTGAAGCAATTAAGGAAATAAAAAGGGAAAAGACACTGAAGTGGAAAAATAGAAGGAGATAATATTAGCTGTTCTAGATTGGAGAAGCCTAGCAAATTGTGGCAAATTGTGGCCTTGAATCTGAAGAAATCCCGAACATCCAAATATTTAATATTTCCTCAACTTGTTGGCGGTGACGTTTTGACAAGGCTTCTGACGCCAATGTTAGAGATATTGGATTTCCAAAATGTTGAGGGAATGTTTTTGGAGGCATGTTTCACCTTCTAGATGTAAACGGAGAGGCAGTAACGTCTCCCGACAATCAATTAGCAACGAAGAGTTCATAAATCATTACTGAAGGCAGAGGGCGACAAGTGGAAAATTCACATTCATGAAATTGGCAAATCGCTCCCAAAAATATCAGTGGAGTTGGGATGGGAGACTCAATGTAAGTTTCAGATGAATTGAAATACTATGTATTAATTTTTCCAAGCACGAAGTGTAGGAATCTCAAACGCAATAATTATTTTTATCAAACCAGAAGATTGTTTCATTATAGATGGATGGATGATTGCACTCATATGTTTTACGTCCTATATTAATGCACTTGGTAAAATTGCACATGCACACTCGCAGAGTAGAATCCATTGAGCGGTATCGATACTTTCAAATTTAGACTTTCAATAAGTTTGACGTTGAGGAAACTTACATTTATAAACAATTCCATAACATTGCAGTCAAATGAGGTGTATACTCTCCTGATATGGAAATTAGGAAGCGAAAAGACATGTGCATGAAAACTGCATGGTATGATTTCACCAGTTTGCCTTTTGAACAAGCTTTGTGTTTGAAACAAATTTCAACAAAACACAATATTTCAATACTGAGTCGACCAAACATAAATACATTTGGGAGGTGATTTTCTTTCTCTGAATTGTGATACAGAATCTATATTCTCAGTGTTTTTACCTCATGCAGTGCAAAAACTGGATGCCAGGAGGAGACTCGTAGTAAACCAAATCCATATGGAAGCCCAGCTCCACATTTGAATAGGCCACGTTGATGGGGCTGGGCGTGCTCACCACATCAAATATCTGTCAGAAGAAATAAAGGAAAATGCAACTCCCAAAATATACAGGAAGAGCTGAGATTATAGTTGAAAATATTACTGAACAAATCTTCTTATAACAGTATATATGCACTGTAAAATTTAAATTTTGAGTCAGCTTAAATGGCCGAGTGAGATGGTTGTATATATATAATTCCTTTGAGCTAACATATCTTGTTGTTTTTAAGTTATCACAATGGAAAGATTATCATAACTCAAAACAACCAGCTATGTTAGCTCAAACAAACTGCAACCATCTCACTCAATCATTTTAGCAGACTAAAAATTTCCAATTTTACAGTGTATAGACATCTTGCTCAACTGTAAATGTATGCACTCAAAGAAAAATGTCTAGATGTAAGACAGAAAACTTAGAAAATTGCATGCAGGTCCTGGATATTGAACAACATATGAATATGCAAGTGTACTATAACAGTATGATGTATTAAGGAATTTGGATATTTAGTGACCATTTACTTCAGATATATATCTGCATCAGATATTTCCATTTCTTTCATGTCTTAATGGGCCACAATTTTGGTAAATATTCCCCAAAATATTCAGCTGATATCCAGTTATCAATTTGTACAAATATAGAAAATATATCAGAAATATGAGGACAAAAGAACACACAGAAAAGGGATGCATCATGGGTTACCTCTCCGTAAATTGTTCTCTGAACTGGCCAAAATGATTCGACAGCCTGCAAAAACACACAACACTCTAAAAAATTTCAGACAAAATTGGTTTTTTAGATTCAAAATGGTTTTTTGAAAAACCAAATTTCAATGCAAAAAACCAAAATGGAAATTTGGTTTTTCAAAAAACCATTTTGAATCTAAAAAACCAATTTTGTCCCGACATTTTTTAGAGTGAACGTTAGTCATGATTGTGAATGTTTCTTTTAATTTCTACAAATATATCTTTCCATACAATTGCACCGAATGAACCATCAGATGTTATTAGCTATGAAAAGCTTCACTTCAAACGTTTTGTGATTTATAATTGAATATATTATAAGCTAAACGATATTGTTAGTACAAGGAAACATTTCTGAATATTGGCCTGCACCCACATGGTTGAATATAATACACCATGTAACTTACATGAGGTTCACAATCTTATGTCAAATGAATGGCAATCCCACACTGAGCCAAATATTATAGGTCACCATTCATAAATGAATGAAAGTACAATCTATGAACAACCCTAAACTGTTGCAAACATCAACTTAGTATACTTGGATCAATTAGATCTATTTACCAACAATGTGCAGTATATTCACAAAAGCCCAAGTTACCTTTTAAAGTAAAGAAAACCTAGATGGATACATACCATCATTACCGTTCACCACTTAATTCTTACCAAAGTATAGGTGACCTTATGTACATGACTACAACATACATAGCCTACACAATGCCCTAAGAAGTTAGATCTTACAGATTCATTGGTGAGGGAAAGCAGTTTACTTATAGAAGAGGTGAAATATATTACAATTTAGTCCAAAACCATATCATTATGTAGGCATACACAAAGAAGTCATGTTGTCTGAGTCTAACAAACAGATATCAGACACTCCGAAAATAGGGATCAATTCGAGTGTGTCTTCGGTTTATTTTCAAATTGTGTTAATAATGACCATGCTTCCTCGTTGTCCAATGAAGGAAAATGGAGGAGAGGCATTGTTTTTTGGGGGTTGGTCTGTTGTTATGATTTATGCCGTGATCTTTCATGTTTTGTCTGTCTATCTGAGACTATCTTATTGTCTGTCTGTGTGTCCATGCATGTCCACTTTGTCCAGTACCCATGGGGTCCCTTTGAGATGCTAAAATGATGAGACAAAATGATGAGAGAGAGAAGAGGCCATGAGACAGCAAGAACAAGAACAATGTGTGTGGCCATGTTGGAAGGAGGGGCTGCAGATTATTAATGGCCATGAAGCAGCAATCTGCAGACCAACATGGTTTGTAGTATTTTTGGGGCTGGCTGCATGGCCAATGAGCCTGTCATTTTCTGGGCCCAACCACCTGTCCATTGATGATTCAATTTTGCTCATTACGAAGCTCTCTCCAAGCTGCCTGCTCATGTGGGCTATGATGTAGCCAATGCCAGCCATGCTGGAGACTGTCTTGCCTGCCCCCTCCTCTGCTGCACGCTTAAACGCCATTTTTCTGCTCAATTTCACTCTGCCCTTTCCAGGTGCTTCCAAAAAATAATTGTAGCCAAAGGGGACAAAGAATTAAAGGAAAGGGGGGTAATGCAACTACCCATTGGGGGAGTGGTCAGTGGGCCAGCTGAGGGGAGGCCACTCTGCTGAAACAGAGGGTTAGGGCATCAACTTCAAGGCAAGTCACAAACTGTAGCATTATAGAGGATAAAGTCTTTGGAATCCGCCTAACTAAGGCTTCCAATCAGAGTGTGTGCAACCTTTAATCTGGCCAATTGATTTGACACCCGGACACTTTGAATGGGCTGGTCGGACTCTCCCTCTCGACCCCTAATCAGGAGGGGTCATTATAAGTCCAGTTCGATGTCAGATGATTTTGCCAATTCAAGAACCAAGCAGCCTGCAACTACCCTCCAAGCAGCATCCAAGCCAGGCAACTGCATCTGATCAGCAGCTGCAATGTTCTCATCTGCAGACGCCAGCCCAAAATTGCCTCCAACAAAGACCTTCATACACAAACAACTTTCCAAGAAGCAATATCACATTTCTCCTAATAACATCTGGATATGTTGCTGTTGTTGTAAGTCTTCATAAGCTCTTGAGCATCAAGGTTACAGCAGCTGATACACTTGGAGATGCATCAGTCTATCACAGATTATCTGATGAGTGGGAGAATACAGAAAATATGTAAATGGATGAAATATGTTATTTAATTTATACACTTGTGAAACAGAACGTTTCTACCAGATGACAATCACTGACACAGGAGGTTCAATGTGCAGAAATCCAAGTCAACAACTGGAGTACTATTTTCTAAACTTGTATAGATCTATAAATTTAACAGTACACCATTGAAGCCCCTGTGTTAACTGATGGACAGTGATGGTAAAGTTCTGGTATATCATAATACTACATCCATTTTTTTTTAGTTCCAACTTTCAAATCACACACAGCAGCTTGAGTACAACAGTCAGAAGCAGAATCACAAACAGTCTGAAGGCTTTCCACTTTTCATTTTCTTTTTTGCTTTTGTGGCATTAAAAGGCTTCCCCAACCATCCTCTATAATCAATCACAAGCACCATGGTCTTTATTGACAAGGTCAAACGTTCATTTTCAAAATTTGCCATTTTCGTAAAGTGCCCATGGGGGAGGGTAGTGCCCCACCCCAAACACAACAATATGGACAGTTGCAGGATCAGGTTTCTGTGTTGGTAGAAAATAAGATGTTGTGGGGATTGTTTCATTTTCAGACCAAATACGAGAAATCCAACACCATAAAATCAGCAAGTAGCAATATTGGGGGGAGGGGATAATGTGCACATAAAAAACACAGCCTCAGGTCTGGTTAGAAACTGTTTTATCATAATTCACAAACCTCCCCATTTTCGCCCAAGCTGCAATGCAACTTGTAATAATGAGTACTGTTGAGCAGATAGCAAAACGAAGATGAGAATCAGTTAAATGCCCCACAATAACATATGGAGAAGTGGTGCTACCTGCTAATTAAAGCAAAATAGCTGAAGGGAGGATTACACGTAATTGTGTACTCTAATGCCATTTAATAGACAGTGATTCTGATATAAACTGATTGAAGTAGACATGTGAACACATAACATGCATTTATGAGTCTGGGCTAATAAATCCAATATTTCTTCTTGCAAGTGCACAATTATTGCTAGATAAATCCTATTACTTGAGTGTGCACACAAAAATACATTTTTCTCCCAATTTTTCTTTTTTGAAAAAACTAGGAGCATGAAGCTGGGGGCTGAAGAAAACTTGTGCAGTGAGTTCAAAGGAATCCAAGAATTTTAATTTATTTCTTTAAAAAAATATCAAAGAATTTCTGCAAGCAATCGTCGATATTTCAGACTTTATGGGATTTCACGTTAGAGACCATGCAAACAAGAGGCAGTTTTTATCAGAACAGATTTCAAAGACGAAGCAAATTTTGTAAACACACAATTGTCAATTAAGATGAGAAGAAAGTGTCTTGAAAGAAACTATGGCAACAGCTTGGCTCATTTATTGTGTTAACAGGTCACAGGTTGTATTCTTAATGACAAAAAATAACCAAAATACCATTTTTAAACATACCAAAGAAGCTAGGAAATCCCAAAATATTGTTTTATGAGTTAATAATGAGTTCTAACAATCTTTCTTATGTATTTCTTTTCTATGTTCTACAAGAAAATAGCTAGATAATATTCACCTTTTGAAAGTAATTTATGAAATTTTCCATGGACCACACCAAAAAATCAGAAGGTGCACCTGCATGGGGTAGCAGGATGACTTTGTAATGTATTGCTCAAAACATGCTTTAGAAATAAATATCATATTTCTTACAAGACACCCTTTGCTGCTCTGGAAGAGGAATGGTCTAAAAGCAGTGATTGAAATTTTGACCAAGGATGAAACAAGCGGTAGAACTGAAATAACAATTTCATTTTTTTTAAATGGGGGGGGGGGGTCACTAGGGTCCGTTACAAACTACAGCCCGTAATAAGTAGTGGACGGGTCCGCCGATGAGAGGGGGGGGGGGTGTCATGTCAAAAACCAAGTTGGGAATTAAATTTATTTTTAAGTTTCTAAGGTTTTTACTGGATTGTTTTAGCTTGTTTGGTGGCATAATAGCTCATAATAAGGAGGCATATTTTCTCAAATTTTCATTAACACTAGGGGGCACTGTAGTGAACTGCATCATTTCCCTTTAAAACTCCAAAATTTACAGGGTACCCCATTAGCAATAAAAGCAAAGGTCAGCCACACAAGATTCCACACAATCAGTGACAACGCATAGAAGAAACAATAATCTTCAATTGATATACCCCCTAGGTTTTCGTCTGGAACTATCATTTGAATTTGGACAACTGAAACATCATAAAAATCATTATGATAATGACATAATTCCTTTAACTTCCAAATTCCCCTCATGTTGGGCCACAACTTGGTCCACTATGGAACCTACACTGTGCTCTTGATGTTATTAGTTTGCAGCAATGACTTGCCGTGGAGCAGAATGCAAATCCGCAGCAAGATCGGCCAATGACGGCCATACATGAGGGGAACCAACATTGGTGGCTTGCTGACATGGCGATTAAATCGATGGCCATTGCTAGCAACACAAATTGCAGCTTGCATGCAGGACGTGAGAAGCTTACTCATTAGGCCAAAGGAGGCGAAGTTGCTGATGCAGAGGCCCAGTAGAGGCCCAGTAGAGGCCCAGTAGAGGGCTGGAAGAGGCTGGGAGAGGGATGCGAGCACCCTCCATCACCTGAAGTGACAAGCATCACACTTGCAACCCCCCTCTTCACCAGCCCCTGTCCCAAACCTGTCCCAGATCTGTCCCAAATCTGCAGGGGTCTATGCTGAGCCAGCTCCTCTCAGATGCATGGATGTCTCAGTCAATCTGTCAGGCTGGCAAGCCACCATTAAAATCACAAATTAGGCTAATCCCTCCTTTAAGTGGCTTATTGTAATCTTCCACAATAAACAACTACACACAGCGGTGTATAATGGTTATAATCCAGCAATTAAGATTCACCGCTGAGACTGATCACTTCAGAAAAATGAGATTGCCAAATGTGTTTTCAAATATAAATCCACTAGTTGAGACCTTTTGACTTCATGTCAAATATATTTGACCAATCCAATCAGAACCTGAAAGTACAGTTGATTGGTTCTGCAGAAAACTAAGTAAAGTCATGCTCACTCACGCACTAAAGTACAGGTTTCGCTGTGGAAAATTGGCTTGAGCCTATAACAGCGAAAGTCATAAGCCGGATTCTGAAGTCGTTGAATATGGCACCATATACCCAGATGTGGTACAGGTAAAGCATGACATGCTCACTGCCCAGTCATCTCTGAGTCTGAGTCCATGACTTCTGCCAGTCTGGTGAAAATGAAAACTGCATGCTGCTGCCACCTGGCACAAAAGTTGATTTTGTATGCTACAACATTGCTGTCCTAAGAAATAGTTCCAATTTCATTGCACATTCACAAAATTTCTATTCAACATTGATGTATACCAGAGTCAGACTCGGCAATCACATTCTCTAAGGAAGTAGACAAGGCCATCAGCACACTCAGAAACAGCCCTGGTTTCTTCCAGACAAACTTGTGTGAGTTCCTCAGACTGAAATGATGTGGACCACTCGCAGGAGCTCGTGGAATAGCACACTAGTCACTAGGTGGCAACACATGACAGCATATGTTCTGAACTGCCAAGGCTGGAAAAAGAAGTGGCAATGTAACAGCGGTCCACTTGTAGACAGGACTTCTGCTTTAATATTATAGTTGACACATTAAAATCAATCATAATCATGTTTGGAGGAAGTACTGGAACAGGCAACTGGATAAACCAAGAACCTAGATTTATCTTGAACATATATACATAGCAGTCAGCAAGTATAAGATCTGCTGATAGGAAGAACAGTATTCTTCCTGAACCAACTTGAACAGTTCCTGGTTTCCTAGTTTCTCTTCAAACACAACATAATGACACAGCTGCTGCCATCTATCAGCTTTTACTGCAGTCAGAGACAGAAACTTCGCAGGCGCCCCCTGGTGTACTTGACAAAACAAATTGTGTAATCCAAGCAAAGAAAAAAAAGTGGTCGAAGTTACAGGTGGAAATGTGGAGTTTCTTGAAAGGCTGGATTTAGCACAAGAGTAGGGAAGAACTCTGGCCATTAATTACAGTGAGTGCTTGGGAGGACCCTTAGCAGGAACTTGAGGCTCCACTATAGACTCAGCTAGTCCTATCTCAGCTCTTAGCTGATAATTTTGTGTACAGTGGGCACAGCTGACGAGCAAAAAACCAAGCTAGAGCCCAAAGAACAATTGGACCTATAGCCCAGGGCAAACAAAGGCCAATTAGGACCACGAAGTTTGTGTAATAATTCCAGTGTGTGCAGATCAAGCAGTAGATAAGAGGACAGACAGAGGCCAGGAGCAGATGCTAGGGAGCAAGGGAGGTAAAGGGCTCCAGAGATAGCTACAACTTCCTTGAGCTGCACAGAGCAGCAACATCTGCCAAAGAGACACCAAGAAAAAACTAAACAAAAAGAAAAAAAAACACAGAGGAAAGTCCTGTTAGGAAGTCTGCTCCAGAAAAAAAAGAGCAAGCATAAAAAAAACCTACCAAAAGTTGACCAAAAATGAAATATCCTAAGGCTATCCAAAGTGATAGCAATGTGCTATAACCCACTTTATGCTGTTGCTGGGGAGTTTAAAATACACAAATTAGCAGTAGTTACATACCAGCAGCTGACAATAGCAGACTCCAGATGATTTACACTATTCCCAATTGCCCATGGCTACAGACTTTCTCCTGCTAATCAGGGTAATAAAGCAAAGACTAATGGTTCAGTTCTAACAGTTCTGAGAGCAAATACAGATTTGAGCTACAATTTGCTTCCCTAAGCATCACACTTTAAAAAATAAGAAAAGTGGACCAAAATGTTACAAGCTTCACCAAGTTGAATGGCCCAAAAATGCTGGAAATACTCCAACTAAGAGCAATTAATTTTATCTTTATTGTGTGCAAGTATTTTCGACGTGATTTATTGATGAGGGAAGCAGCTGTGTTGCCTTTAAATAATTTTTGATTCATAAAATTTGAAAACGCCGACAGGCCTGTGTTTAATCACAGCAGATCGATGGCAATATGCTGTAATTAATATCATCAGAAATGGTGAAATATGGCCCAGGCAAAACAAGATATTCAGTTTACAGGATCACATGCGTTCGTGTTTGCTGTGGGGGCATGTTGCAAACTGCAGAATAAAATATGACACTCGGCCAATATTTATCAATAATCGATATACCTACAAGGGCCAAACACCTTGAGTCAAAGCAGATATAGGTGGGATAAGGGTAAGATGTTTAAACACAATAAATCGTGTCTATACATGGCCTAATATCAAGAATCTTATATAAAATAGTAACTAATTTGAGAAACTTCTCAATGGCTCAATATTACAAGCCAATGAAGCCCCTTCAAGTCAGTCAAATGACTTGAGTTTATGACCATCATAATTTTTATGTAAATCAAGTGACTCCATGCTCTAAATTTCCTGCCCATTCAGCTGTGGATGATCGTCAAATTGAAAAAAGAAAATATACATGATGGCTGGACAACAATGCCATATTTCATAAAGAGGACTGGGTTAACTGAGTTATAGATAATGAACTGATTTATGCTGATACATATTCAGCTAAAATAGGATAGCTATTCTACAATTTGCGACTGTATAGTTGGCCTGATGCTCCTTTGATCTGAAAACTCTTTGTAAAATGAACTATTTATGAGGCAAATAGTAAGAATTTGATTGAAGTATGGACAGTGCCATGCAAAACTGAAGTTTTGTAGACAGGCTTATAAATATGAGCCTAGTCAATCTGTATGCTACTGGAGAGAAATATGGAAACTCATACATTTCAACACAGTATAGCTATATTACACACCCATCAAATACAGAGATTACAGTGCTCGATGTTGGAGGCAAACCTGAATCACACTATTTGGCCAAAAAAGATATTAAGAAAGTTTCTTTGGGGAGAAAGTTGAACCTCACAAATCAGTCAGCAGTCTGGGTAAGCCTAGTGCTGACACAGGCCAGCTATGGAAGTATAAACAAGATTTCGACTCAATCCATGTTCCTAGCCCCACTGCCAACACACCCAAACTTTGCAGACAAGTTTCACTGACAACTGGCACTTTTTTCCACCATGTCTGACAACTTTTTCAGCTTTTTATTCCACATTTCTGTTGACGAAAGCTGTTAAAAGAACACCCAACCATTATGCAGCAGCAGGACTAGCAAAAATGGTTAAAAATGCTAAAAATCAGTATCACATTTCGTTTATTTTCTTGTCTCATTGATTCTTGGAGAATACAATAGTTCCTTTTGCTGTTCTTGTAGACTGTTGCTTGATGGCTGTGCTGTTTTATATCTCATACAATGGAATGGGTGTAACAGAAATGCTTGCAGCTCAAACATAATAACAAGAAAAACAGAACAGACGGCTGGGTCAGCCTGGGTGGGTGTCACAAATAATTGTAGATTTTCCAGAAGATTTCTTGTCCTAATTCCATAATGAATGCACAGAAAGATAAAATAAGGGGAAGTTGCCAAGGAAAGAGATCCAAGGCAGAGGCCACAGGTGAATTGGATCCACATGGGACCGTCCCCTTTGAAGTAAAGTTCACAGTGCAAACTTAGACTTATGATGTATGATGCAGACCACCAGGTATTACAAAACCACAGGATTTAGTGGGGCTCCTTGTGTCCAACGAGAATAACATGATCATGCACAGACACAGTTAACATTTTTGGCCTAAATATTGTTTCTTTACACCATATGTTGTGAACGTTCGACCATTTTGTTTTGTTTGCCATGCTCTGTAGAGTGTAGACTGGAGGGGCAAACTGCAATTGTATCATAGCTGTGATTTGAGTTTTACTGTAAAAGTTCCAGATTTAAAAAAAGTTATGAATGAAATGTTTAGCAAAACTTGTTGATTGCAATCAATAATCAATCATAAATTATTTATTGCAATTTATATGGCTACGTAAAGATAACATTTCATTCAGGATGACATGAAAATAAAAGTTGCAGATAAAATTTTTATAATTCATGCATAGAAATCCAGGTCATTGTTGTATTCGTTCTTGGAAACTATTAGAGAGGTTTTGCTACACGTTTCCGTGTGACGTGTACGTGGGGGTTGCCATGACAACAATGTAATTAGATTGCACTTGTACACGTATACGTCACATGTGAACGTGTAGCAAAACCTCTCTATTATCTCATACAGAGGGTGTCCATATTGTTACAAGTCCAACACAGAGCAAGAGACTTTTGGCTGGAGCAGCTGAGCAGATGGAAATGATGCATAGCATCCTGAAGATGGAAGTGAAAGGGTGAAGACATGCATGACACAGTGGCCGTGGATGCCCCCATAAGTCCATGCAAGGAGACAGGGTCACTTATAAGGGTGCAGGGGCCATATTAGGCCATCACCATCACTGCCATCTTTGGCGGCAGTTACAGCAACACAAGCAGCATCAGAACTTAGAGGTTACAGCTGCAAAAGGAAACCAGTATAGATAGCTGTCTAAGAAAGTATCACACATGCACGTGCATTCATGTAACAGAAATAAAAATCAATCAATTGATACTGTCTGCATATATGGGAGATCCTAGACATGCACACGAAGGTACTGAAAGGATTAGTAATTGTAAAATTTGAAGCAACTTCGAGGCTTTGCATGGGATTGACATACAATGCAGGCCTTGGTGTGAGACAGCTCAATTCTGCAGGTAGGTAAACCATAAGACAGCATAATATAGGTAAAGTATACTGAATGTAAAATTGTGCATACTACAAAATCCATTTAAAATTGATCATGCTGCTGAGTGAATCCCAAACTTAGAACCAGACTAAGACTTGGTCTTCTCCATCACCATCACCATCACCATCAGCAGTTCTCAGCAGCAGCAGCAGCCCTACAGACAATCCGAAGATGGATGTTAAAATGACAAGCCAGACAAATGCAAGACCCTCTGGAGAAATGGTCACCCCAGGGTGGAAGCATCTCCTGCGATGTCATGACAACGCCAATGATGCTGCTCTCTCCGCATCCTCGGCTTATCCATCACCTTGTCCAGCTTCAGCAGCAGGAGCTAGGACTCTGGAGGAGCAGGGGAAGGAGCAGCGGCTGAGGCGGAGACCCATCTCATTCCTCCGTTCATTTAATATTCCCGAATGCTCTCTGAAAGTACGTTTTCTCAAATAAAATCTTGCAAAAATGCTTTTGAAATACAAAAAATATTCTTATTTCGATAACTGATAAGAGTCAAGATTACAAGGTAATGTTTATTAATCGTATTCGGATAGTTCTTTTGGAAAATGGTAAACTGAGTGACTATATCTACATCGGATATAAATACTACGATGCATCACATAATTATATAAGCTCTATAGATTGGCCAATCAGGACTCCAACATAGGCCTATGTACAGACTGTAAATATACCTCTTCGCTGAGATTAATTGATGAAAACCACAATTACAGGCAATTTGTGAATTCCCGAATTAGAAGAGAGAGCAACAGCTTTACTCATTTTGACTGAAACACCAAATTTAGAAATGGAAGGCAGCTGTTACTGCATGTGAGCAAACAGCGTGAAAACGAACAGTAGCTAATTATCGAAATTTCCCAATCCACCTTCGTTTTTCCTGGAGCGGTGTGGGCTTTTTTGGGGCGGATATTAAAAGGGCGGTGCAGGGGAACAATTAGAATATTAGCCAAGAAAAAAGCAAGCCCGGGGCTGGAGAGGAGCGCTGTTTCTTTGGCCCCGTGACCCTCTCCTATCAAATTACTTTCTTGAAATGCCACTAAGACGATTTTAATGCCATTATTTCCTTTTGTAAAAATTGAGATATCCATAATTGATGCGGGTTGAGCGCCGGTGGGCCATTTGTGCGTTTGCAGCAGAGAAAGTCTTAGAACGCCCAAGGTGAGCAGTTATAGGATGCGCTGTTCTGATGAGGGAAGATTGTAACTCGCTGTTTGTAAAAGAGACGCTACATTTGCCCAATGCATTAATAAAAAGGAAAGAGGCTATCAACACACAATTGCAAGCAAAAGCGCAAACATTCCGCTACTTTGAAGTCGCTTTGAAACAAAACTGCAAGTTCTAAAATCCCCGAGAAGATAAATTCATAGACCAGCATTTCCTGCAAATTTAAACCATGGGAAAACTGAGCAAAATCTGGATTCTCAAGAAAATCGTCTCTTGTGATATTCGGAGGGTTTCCATGCTGCATGGTCTTTCACTTCAGTTGAATAGGCATGCAGTGTTACTAAAATGCCCAGGGACCGAGGAGTTAATCTCATTGACTTGGGTGTCCGAGATGAGCCACGGAGGAGCAACTGATACGCGCAAGGGGAGCGAGGGGGGCCAAGGGGGGCAGCAGGGGGAGGGGCCGGGCTTGAGCGGATCGCCAGCTGCCGCCAAAGGCCCCCGGAGCGCCGTGCTCTAAATCTGGGCGGCTTTGCACAGGAGTTAAAAGGGAAATCGCCTTGGGAGGTTGAATAATACATAGGTCGGGGGATTGGGGAGGGAGACAGGGGCTTGAGCAAAGCGCTGCTGACAGGAGGCTGGCGGAGGGGGCTTGACGCAAAATGGCCGCGAAGGGGATCCCCCGCTGATGAAGCGGCCCAGCGTGATCCAATATTACAAGCGGGATCTGCAGACTGAGCCTGAAAGTTTGTCAACAGCAATTAGCATCACCGGGGGCTTTATTATATTCACCTGCGGCCGGGGGCTGGTGGGGGGAGCATGGGGGCCATGGGAGGGGGGCCGAGGGGTCGGGGGCCAAGGAGCAACCCCCACTGCGACCCCAAACCCTTGGGCAACTCCCTACCGTGCATCAAAACTCAGACCTAAACTCATTTTTCTTCGGTAAACAAGGTTAAATCAATGACAGATTGCGATATGCTTCTTTCAACGCCTGCTCCCTGCTCCCTGGCCAGGTCTGCTTCAGGTTTGCTGTACACAGGCTGTGTATGATGGGAGTCCTATCCCTTGCTATCCAGTTGCTATCCTCTTGCTTTTCTCGGCTCTGCTTCTGCTCTGCTAGTTCAACTGCTGTATACATGCGAAGGAGCATCCCCCTGCTTGTCTTTGTGGGGAGTGGGGAGACTGCAGCAGCCTCATCCCATGTGTTGCCATCACTCAGCCTCTTGCCTTTTGAACTGTCTACAAAACATCTGTGCAGTTACGTGCCTCCATTTCCTTGCCTGCACTTTTTTCTCTCTCTTCCTTGGTTTATCATTACCATGCTCCGCTCATTAATCATTCTCTGCAGAGGTGCAAGTTTCTTGGCTCTCAACAGCTCCCCTTCCAGGTCTGGGGGCCACCGCAGGCCACCGGCACAAGTGAATAGAAACATGGCAGCCCGAGAAACAAGAAAAGTAATTCACACAAGCAATGGAGCTTTGGAAGGGAGAGAAACTTCCCAAGAAAGAACTACTTTTACTTTTTTCTTTCCCCACCACAATAGAGATGTCTAACTGCAAACAGATGAAGTTGACCTATCCACCCGAGCAGGCAGGTATTGTGGAATAGCAACAGCAGCAAACTTCCATGCATGCAAGGCATTTGTATCTGCAGAAAGTGTGGCCCTGCATGAGAGGTCCCTCACATAATTATTACAGAATGACAAGAGAAAACATCAGATTTATTCAATCTTTAAAGTGAAGATACCTAAAAAGTTAAAAATTGATCTTCACAGAAGGATGGAAATTCCAATAAGGTTTGTAAGAACCCCGTGTAGTCCAGGAAAATTAAAATGTGAACATGCATGTGCGAATATCTTTACATCTTATAAAGCTAAGAAACAGCCTGGTGATCTACGACAAACATCCAACTATAAGCCAGATTAGAAAAATGAGGAAAGTTGGAAAAGCAATTTTGATTCAAAATAGATGTTTTACTTGGCTCCTCCATCTCCTCACCAAAAATAGGCCTACCCTGCAACTTTCTGACCCTAAGCAAGCTTATAAGTCCTTGGTGACATGTTGTGGCACTTGGGGGTGCCCTTGCTTACACTTGTGGCCATCTTGACACACCTGGGTCAACCTGAATCACCCTACAAATCCCAGGGATCTTCCCAAATCCAGGTTTACTTCCATGACGTTTATGACGCAGCGTCATAACGCTGTTACGCTCCGAGTGTGGACGCAGCCTGCCTCAGCAACAACCAGCATCACTGGAAAACTCCTGGCTAGACCGCATCAGTTTGCTTCACCTGCAATCAGCAACATCAACTCAGGTGGTATATACAGGTCTATGCGAAGTATGTCAGAGAAAATAAATGTCTTCATAACTCTTCAGTGAAACATAAATAAAATACACAAAGTAGGCCTATACTATAGTAAGCTTGTATAAAGTGTAAAATATAGGCCATATCAGGAATAAATCTTCATAACGTGATTGGGAAATATTTTGCTACATATAAAAATAAGAATTTAGATTATGTTTAGGATAGACCCCATATAAACATCACATTGTATCAAAGCGATCCGCCAATTCCAAAGTGATCACAGATATGTATTCCCAACCCAGAGTAATAAATCTTCAGAATTGAAAGAGCAACCCAAAATTGCCAAGAAGTTCAGGGAAGTATGGACATGCTTTGATACACCCCACATACAATTGCTCAACTGTACAGTTATAATAATGCCCCAAACATTCATTACAATGTCACTAAATCTACACTCAACAACCAGTCTTTGCTCAGCCGAGCAAGAAACCTTAAAGAAAGGCTTTTGGCCAATAAATAAGGCTAAATGACACAGTACATCAGCAATTACCATCTCTTACGAATTCCAGTGAATTCTCTGTGAAGAGCAAATTACCTGCTTTTGAGCTGCTCTATTACAGGTGGGGAGGGGCGCTCTCTTTTAAGTTCCAATAAACTTCAAAGAGACAGGTGTGCCAATGGATAATGTATCATAAGCGATGCTGTCAGGTGCGCAGTTAGATTCTGGACATATGTCTCCTTGCAGTATAAGTACCATCGATTATTGCACGTACATTATTGTATGGTATGCCACTGATTGTGTGTACTTTCTTTGAATCCACGACATATAGCCCATACTTGGGGCTGGTTAATAGTTAATAGATCTGTACTCGTGGGTTGAGTCTTTCATGTGCCTCCTGCCATGGACCCAATCCGGGTCTCCACAAAGAGAGTTAGGTATGAGCCGTGACAATGCATGGACAGGTCTTGTAGGAGGAATGATGAATCTAGGAGCACTACTTAAGGGTGAAATATGGGGATCAGTATTAGAGTCATGCCCCCGAAGATAGGGCCACGCTGGTCCTTACATATCCAATCTGTTTGTGGAGCTAGACCCAGCAGGGCCTGGAGATTAGCTGTCATTCAAAAGGAGACCCCCCGGCCTTTGAGGGTGCCCATCTTGCCCCAGCCTCCCTCTCCGCATCCCTCCCCCTGCCCCCTGTATCCTCCGCTCCAGCCCTTTGCCTGATACTCCCATCCTTGACTAGATTAAACTTGTCAAAATATGTCACTTGCATCCTTCCTTCCATGGCTTGTACCTAGCTTTGCATTCCTCTGCAAATCCACTTCTGATGCTCAGGAGATTAGGGGTTGATTCAACTTCCCATGCACCCACATCCTCCATCCAGATGCTGTTGCTGCTGAGGCAAAGGAGATGAGGATGCTGGGTGCTATATGATGAGGCTGCTGTATCCATTCCACCCCCTCTGTTGGCTCTGTATACATTTGAGCATCTCACATCTCTGTGTGTCTATATCCCATCTGTGTTATCATATCATTTCCTCTGATACACCTGACACAATCTTGAACCCAGGGCCAATCTGTGTTCATGCTTCTAGATTACTCCAAGCAATCTCCCCAATCCCAGATTGCCCCTCAACGTGTGAGGTGGCCTGCAAAGTTGCCTGCTCCCAACTCCACGAAATCCATACACCAATGATTCCGCAATAAACCTGTGCTCAGAATACTGATATGCCTCCCTATCAAATACCTCTCGGTAAATGCAATGTGGCAAAAAAAACAAATGCAATCTAACAGACACGATCGGTGTGAAAGAAGAAACAGATTTCTGCAAAGAACACTCTGAAAAATTTCAGACAAAATTGGTTTTTTAGATTCAAAATGGTTTTTTGAAAAACCAAATTTCAATGCAAAAAACCAACATGGATTTTAAAAAAAATCCATGTTGGTTTTTTGCATTGAAATTTGGTTTTTCAAAAAACCATTTTGAATCTAAAAAAACAATTTTGTCCCGACATTTTTAAAAGAGAATCTGCTCCCCAGTCTCCAGTCTTCATGCCTCACACAGGCAGAGATATACATTGCAGTGTTGAATAGAAATAGGAGGAACAAAAAAAAAGTACGAAAAACCCCAACATGTTTTTGAAATTAAAACTATGGGAGCATTATAGAGTGACATATAGCTGAAATGTACCAAAGAGACAGGTTTTTAAATCAGACTCAAACAAGGTGGTTCAGCTCCATCACAATTAACCAAAAAATCACGACCTATCATTACCCAGTCTAATAAGCAATTTATGAAGATTGATCATATAAATAATTGCTGAACGGCAAAAACAACACAACAATTTTAAGGACATTTTGATGAGACAAATATTCATGCCTGTGAATAACTAAGACAGAGAGAATTGCATAGCATATACCTCACATCATACCTGGCAACAACTGCATTTATGTGTGCAATAAACAACTCTACAAATCAATCCAGTTTCGCGGTGCATTTTCCATTTTTTTACCCCATTTTTCCACCCCACCTGGCGGCCTTGACCTTCAAGAGAAGTCCAGGAATTTGCCCTCGTCACTTCAACAGCAGCTACTGACCTTGGCAGGTTTGAAATGAAATGTTTTTATTTACAAAAGAGGGAGTCAAAAAACAAACACGAATGTCACATTTCGCCCCAGCAGGGATAGTTTAACCACTAATTAAAATCTTAACACTGGTTGGTTGTGTCAACTTGAGAATTATGGTGTTTAGTTTTCACTGACAAGGCTGACGGCCATGATTAATGGCAGCCATGGGTGTTTCTATTACACAATTTGCAGTGTTAATTT
Source organism: Platynereis dumerilii (assembly GCA_026936325.1). NCBI lineage: Eukaryota > Metazoa > Annelida > Polychaeta > Phyllodocida > Nereididae > Platynereis > Platynereis dumerilii. Next base: position 17,539,003 of record JAPTHN010000007.1, read on the forward strand.
CTTAAACTAGTGCAACCTAGAAATTGCTAAAACCATCAAGAATTTCAAAGGTCCCACTTCCTTCATTTTTTTAACTGTTGTAATACTATATCCATTACATAAATTACATGGTTCCCAAATGGCTATCCAATTGCTAGATTTATCCATGTGAATTCTGTCATTCACAATCTTGTGTTCCCTTGATTTATTTTCTTTCTCTATCTCCATATATACCTTATAGGCATTTTATAGTTTACTACTTTACATATTTAACATGCTTCTCAAATTTCATGAATTAAAATTATTCAATTCTCCTTCGTCCAAGTCCATTTGTCAATTTCCTTTTTGACATCTTTCATTTTACCTTCTGCTATTTCACTCTGTTACATTTGTACATGCTGCAATCAGCCGCATAGTTGTGTAATTTCCCATTTTCTCCTGTATCACTCACTTCATCTTTGCAATTAATCACAATAAGCAGGAAACGAGGGGGCATCATGCTTTGGGTTCATTCAGTTTAAGGCCAAAGATTGAGTCGAGATGTGCATAGACAGCATAGCAATAACTCTGCCTTGTTTTCACTCATATTTCACCTTCCTCCAGAAGTGCTGTTTTGACAAATGCACAGATAGCGAGGAGTACACTGTAACAAATTCGTGCAGAAAAATCTTATCTCATTTCAGAAAATACACAAACATGGCTGAGTCATATGGACAAAGATGCACTGCCCAATATAAAAGTTCACAGTGTCTTCACGTTATGACAATAAACAACTCAATACAAAGCACATAAACAACCGACCAATTGTAGCAAACATGGGCATATGCTGTGCTCTGGAATGTGAGGCAAAAAGCATCAGGACATTCAAAGGTTGCAACTTCTTTTCTGGTATAGATAAGAATATATATCAGTTACCTAATTATGAAGAGAACTTTGAGAAAAAAACAACAACAGTGCAGCCCTCTCAATTATGTACTTCAATCAAACTAGTAACTGCATAGTAATGCAAAATGCAAGCTTGGAAGTGAACTGGGCCCTGAAACCTTATATCGACTGATTACTGCAATTTCAATAAGTATGAGTTTCTACCACTTGGTAGAAAAACGTAGCAAATGTAGATCCAGTGATTGGTTGAGGCACTGAATTACATGGCATAAAACTAATTTGAATAGCATAAAACGTATTAAAATTGCAGCTGACGTGTCTGAAAATGGCAATAACTGCCTGTATTAACAGTGTATTTACTTACTAATCTAATCAAGCTGTCAAAATCAACAGCTCATTGAAGCAGAATAATACATATTTCATTGCATTCTACGTTCAACTAACAGATTTGGAGGATGTTTTGCTGTTCAGGGTTCAATCAGAAAATCTGAAAATGCTACGTAGACAGTGAGAAACATAGCCAGAGAAACTCATACTAATTGAATCTGCAGTAATGATATACCATGTATATTTTGTAGACACTGATCACAAAGGTTATACGTTTTGGTACACATGTATCTGTGAAGACAACGATACAACTATAAATGCTGTGACAAACTATGTCACTCTTTGCTGTTCATAATATTGGAATTTCACAAGATGAACGTGGCATGTCATTTGGTGCCTGGGTGCGGCTAAATAGGTCATCTATTTGTAATCCAAATGCACACAGCAGGTGCTTGTAGTGCGAATTATAAAATCGTCACTTAATCCTTAATGAATAAGCTCACAGTAAAGAAAACCGAAATTGGATAAAAACTTAAGAGTAGTTAAGACCCTGGCAATCTTATTAAAGTATCCCTTGGTGATGGGAGTTAATTTAGTGGGAAATTTAATAAAAAGGGAGGGCAAAAAAGCAATTGGGGAGGTCACCTCTATGACCCCAGGAGTCCCAATGGTGACTGGCTTTCTTAATGGTCCTCAACCAATCAACCAAGCCCCAGAGGAAATCAGAGCATTTAATAATGTCCAGAATTAAGACTACAACCTCCACCTTCCCAAGAAACATCCAGGTAAATCATACATTTGAGGAAATAAAAATAAACCAAGATCTTATAATATTGATTTTTGTGATATAGGTCACATCCTTATAGCCCAAGGGACAAGGGTGATAGCTGTACATTAAATCATAAAATTGACTAAAATCAATATACCCTTCCAATGGCCTGCAAAATAAAAACATACTTCATGTACCATACCAAATTCTGATCTTCTTGAAACTGAATTGGAGATCAATCTTTGTAAAGCAGGTATAGACTATTATTATACTGTACTGCCTCACTATGGTAGCTTCGTGTCATAGCTTCATGCTACCATTGATCTTAATTCTAATAGCCCTAACATATCCATGAATCTGATTGATAAAGTTTATAAATTAGAAGGAACATGCAATGGAAATATAAAATCAGATACAGACCACCAAAATAGATTCAAAACACCACATATTTAATGTAAACGTTGTACAATACAGTCAGTGTGTGATCAATTTACTACATAGTACACATACAGCATTGTACATGGCTGCTGTCAACATTGTCAAGACTTGTCATGAAGGTATATGTGACCAGACAGGTGACTGGTGGCTAAATGATTTAACAGTAACTATCAGGGCTATCACAGTAATATGAGTATATATCTGCAGAAAGGATGTGCAACTGTATACATAATATTTAAACCTACGTACATATGAATATGGAAGGGCTTTCATGGTGCAGCCTAACCAGGCTATAGGCTTGAAGATGACACAATTGATATATTGTTTAACAATGTCATAGTATAAATCCAAATCTGCACTGATTTCAGTGATTTGTACCTCCCTGTAGCATAGTATTGACCATTTCTCTCACTTTTAAATGATTGCATATGCAATTTACAAGTTAACATCCAAACTTTTTATTTAGAGCAATCTCCACCAGCACTGTTCCTCCCTGGACAATTATTATATAGACCCAATTAACATATAAATTACTGTAAAAAGCCATGATATACAATAACAGGCCAGAACTAGCCAGTGTAACCCAGTGAAGTATCCCAGTAGGGTATCCCAGTGAGGTGGCCTGCCCAGTGAGGTGGGGGACCCAGGAGGGTAGGTCCGGAGGGCAACATAAATCACCCTTTGACAGGCTGACAGTTCTGTGATTCCTCCAGTATTCTTTGAAATTAAAACCAGGATGGGGTTGTCACGACGGATAGCCAAGGAATTCCATTTAAACCTTTTTAACCCTTAAATATTTGCCTTTTATCGCCCATCTGCAGACCCCCATTCTTCCATTGAAGTTGTAGCAATTTTGATCAGGGAATTACACGAATAAAATACACTGAGACCAGCTATCCACTATCCATGGGTTCAGACATATATTGGACTGGACACGATTTCACCTGGCTATCAACATTAATTGCAAAAAACCACCCGATATGTAAACATTGTACAATCCAGTAAATTTTACAAAATGTCAAAGAATTATTGTATACATGTATGTAGGCCTATGTATGCACGTTTATTGACAAAAGGGGGGAAATTTTTCAATAATAAATTGAAAATGATGCCAGGCTAGACACAATATGATAAAATGATACAATTATAGCCTACTTGATACAAAAAATCTCAAACTCTAGGAGGAGAAACATTGTCTGAAGTTGGGGCACTCAGGCAGATTTAAAACAATGCATCAAACTTCATTGACCTACCCCAGGGGGAGGATAAACAGTGATTATAACAGAAATATATGAGGCACCCTAAGCCGGACTACAAATTCACAGAGACCATTGAAGTTGGGCATTAGTAACTCCATCACCCTTGAAGGGCCATTAAACTTTCATCATGGATAGCCGGATACAAGGGCTTGTTGGGCCCTTGGCTACAAAGTTTCCAGCAAGTTTGTGCATCCCCTTGAGTCGAAGGAAGTCAAACATGGCGGCCATTCGCCAAACAGGCCTTAATCCGGACTGGCACTTCCATCCGTGGGCATAGATCAATTAGGGGGTTGTTGAGGGATGGGGGCAAAGGGGGCTCATGATATACCCCTCATATACCTCATTATAACACCCCATATATATGTGGTTTAGGCCTACTCATAAAAAGAGGTTCATAAGAAAATAACAAGAGCAAAATATAACTTAATAAGACACACAGGACCCACCTCTTTGACCATGCCATCCTCCGTGGGCACATCCTTCACCAGGCAGATTCCATAATCATTCAACATTTGAAGCCATCTATCAAACAAACAAGAAAAACATTTAATCACTCTAATCCCATCACACACCTGACACTCGCCAAATAAACTTCTCATACCAACAGAAAATCACTCGAAATTCACTCTAAAGTCACTACAAAATCACTACAGAATCACTCCAAATCACTCGAAAGTCACTCAAGCACTTTAACTAACAAAATCTTCCACCTGTCTAAGGCAAAGAGACAGGTTAATTCAAAATTTAGTAAATATTAACAGATTATACAGCTCCGATTGGCATGTCATTTTGAAACTTCAGACTTCAGTGTGAATTTAATAAACATCAATGGCATCCAATGGCGCACAAAGTTTCAGCAAATTTGGAGATTCACAAACAGTTCAAGGAAATGATTTATAATAAGATATTTGAAAACGTCAAAATTTCCTTTCTTATTAAGTTGAGGTTGGTGCATGATCAATGTAAATGATGAAGTAATCTGCATCTAGAATTACAGTAGCATTGAATAATGGCAAAATAACTGAATTTACTTCAACTGAATATTGCTTGAGATGAGTTTAACAAGTTCACTGAGGTTCAGGGTGCGGCTAAAGAGGCAGTATTGGGTTTTAGAAACGTTTAAAAGCAAATATTTCGGCAATTAAGTCAGAGAGGAGTTTGTTGTGGGCGATATTGGGGGAAGCTATTGTGTCGTAGGGCTGTGATTGGAGAGGGCGATGGAGACAAATCAATTAGTGGGTTGTGAGAAACTGCAGCTCCTTGTTAGAACTGCAAGAATGGAAGGGTGCATAAGGGGGGGGGGTAATTTGCCAATTGCATCTGCAGCTCCGCATCAGTAAAAGAGTTGCTGCAGCAACAGCAGCATCAGCAGCAGAGGTAGGAGCTGATGGGAGCCTTAATTAATAAAGTTACCATTTTGCACAGCAAAGGAGAGACCGAGAGAGGGCGGGAAAAAAGCATTGGGGACTCCAGGGAGGGGAGGTTGGGGGGGGGGGCACTTCACTTGACAGCTAAAGGAGCGGCCTAATTTCGGACCGCGGGGAATCAGGGGAGCTAATTCGGGCCCACATCCAGACGCCGGCATTCTGGCGGCCATTGAACGAGCACAAAACAGCCATCATGACTGATTTCATCAAAGCGAGACGGGGCCCATCAAGCACTTGCCTCACACAAAAAGCCCTATGCAACCATAGTCGGGCTGCTCTGCGCTGCCGACTGATTAATACGATTTCTGGGACAATTTTCCATGAAATAATTATGCATAATGCGCTGTTTTCTTATCGGCCTTGATATTACATAAAGCGACAGTGGTAGAATGGGGCCCTGCACAGATTAATTCCATCTCGGGCCGAGGTCAGCTCAGCTCTGCTGGGGGTTATCAGTTCCTGGCAGACTGCTTGCCTATCTGCGCTCAGCGTTTAAGGCGCATTCTTGCAGGACTTCTTGAATGCACCGTGGCCAAGATGGGCCAATATTAGGGCCGTGCTGCTGTATTTATGGGTCGTGATTAGCAGAGAAGGGCCGAGGGAGGGAAGGAGCGGGTCCTCAGCCTGGCCAAGTGTCCATCATCCCAGGGCCCGCACAATACTCGTGTAATCGGATTAAGCAAAGTAAATTAGGCGATTCCAGCGCCACAAAGAACTTGTCAAAGACACCTCAACCAGTGACTGCTATAAAGCAATAACTCACATAGAACCCCCTCTTCCCAGCACCTTGCCTGGCATTGCTAATATCATCATTAATGCAATATATATACAGAGAAACCCCTTCCAAAAGTTGCCAAATGCAAACATTGTGAAAGAGCCAAAATAAAGTGAGAAATGCCTCCTGATTTATGGGCTTGTTCTTCTGACAAGCTACAACCGATTATAGTATACTATACACCAACCACCTTATTTTGGATCAAGTCCTTGTTCGAAGAGGGTTAATCTAACATTAGGCCTATGCATGGAAAATTATTGAATTGATATCAGAATTAATACATCCCAACCACGGAACTGTATCACATATCATTCCAGGTGTTCTTATTCTAGCTTTTTACTGCAATGCAATGAGAGTGAGTGAGTGGTCTTACCTCAAGAGCCCCTTCTTGGTGTCCAGCACCTCTCCATAACCGATTGTTGGCAAGTCACCCTGTCAAGAGAACCAACAATGATGCAGTTAGTGATTGGTGGGCAGCTAGAATGTTAAAGCAGGGCACTAGTTTCTTTGCTTCACAGCTGTTTTGTTAAAGCAGTTTAGCTGTGTTTGGTTGTGCTTGGCTATGATGCAGTTTGCCCTGGGAGAGAGCTTTTGGAGTGAGCTTAGGGAGAGAGCTCTGGGAGTTTATTGAGGGTTGTTTCTATGCAGCTAAGGTTCCTATGCAGGTGTCCAGTGGACAGGAGCTGCCAAGGCTGACACCATTCCGAGGCTGACAACAATTCCTAAGCACCTATCAGCACCTGACTTATTACAGCTTTCTCACAGCCTTCTGACACAGCTTTCTCACTGGGCCTTCTCACAGGCCTTTCTCAACACCCTCCCTCCCCAGAGAGCAACAAACACACCTTTGCTGTTCCCTGCACCCCTTATCATACCCCCACACTGCTAACACCCCTGCCTTGGATCACCCCCTCAGGTATTGGCCCTTGATCACTCATTGATCAGAGGCAAGACTGCAAATATCCCCAGTTCTGTGCAGCTGGGAAAGTTGAAGGATTCATGCATGCTGGTAGAGAAATGGCTTAAAAAACTGGAAGGGGACAAAGAGAGCATTGCTTAATGTTTATAAACATAAACAATGCACACTGATCAATGTACAGGTGAGGTTAGAAATACATGAAGTTCAGAACTGATGTAAATTGTCTAGAACTGTTAACAGAAGCAAGTAGGGCTTTAGAAACTGACCAGGACTAATGAAAATTGTTTACAACTGAAGCGGACAGAAGCAACTGCAGCTTTAGAAATTGTTTGGAACTGATGGAAATTGTTTGGCACTGATATGAGCAGAAGTAACTGCACCTTTAGAAATGATGTGGACAGAAGCAACTGCAGTTTTAGAAATTGTTTGGAAGCACTGGAAATTGTTTGGCACTGGTGTGACCAGAAGCAACTTTAGCATTAGACATTTCTTGGAACTGATGACATAACTACAGCTTTAGAAATTGTTTAAAACTGATGGAAATTGTTTAGAATTCATATAAACAGAGAAACTGCAGCTTTAGAATTTGTTTGAAAGTGATGGAAATTGTCCAGAACTCACATGAGCAAAGAAACTGCAGCTTCACAAATTGTTTGAAACTGGTGGAAATTGTTCTGAACTGATATTAGCAAAGTAACTGAAGCTTTAGAAATTGTTTGAAACTGACGGAAATTGTTTAGAACTCATATGAGCAGAAGCAACTGCATTAGAAAATGTTAGAAACTGAAGAAAATTTTTCAGAACTCATATGAGCTGAAGTAACTGCAGATTTAGAAATTGTTTGAAACTAATGGAAATTGTTTAGAACTGATATGAGCAGAAGTAACTGCAGTCTCAGAAAAATGTTTGAACTGATGGAAATTGTTTAGAACAGATATAAGCAGGACTAACTGCAGCTTTAGAAATTGTTTGAAGCTGACAGAAATTGTTAAGAACTGATATGAGCAGAGGTAATTGCAGACTTAGAAATTGTTTGAAACCAATGGGAATTGTTTAGAATTAGAACTCATATGAGCAGAAGTAACTGGCAGTCTGCCACTTTAGAAATTGTTTAAAAACAATGGAAATTGTTTGGAATTCATATCAGCAGAACTAACTGCAGCTATAGAAATTGTCTGAAACTGACAGGAATTGTTGAGAACTGATATGAGCAGAGGTAATTGCAGCTTTAGAAATTGTTTGAAACCAATGGAAATTGTTCAAAGCTATATCAGGAGAAGTAGGCCTAACTGAATCTGAATGAGCCCCAAACTGACATACAGTGAGAATATTTTTCTGTTTCAAAGATAAAACGAGCAAAACTCGATTTGAGTTAGAAAATGGCCTTGATGGTACAGAGAGCATCAGTATGGCAGTGGATAGCAGAGGGAGGGGGTTGGATCCAGGGAATGGCCAGAGGATGACCATGAAAGATGCTCAGTGTCAGTGGCGTGTGCATGGGCTGACCAGTGTCCATCACATGTTCAGTGGTCCAGTCAAATCGTAATACCCCATGGAGCTTTCATAACCCCAGTTATTTACATCTAACACGCTTGCCCGAGCTTCATTGGGGATCGAGGGCATCTCGGCCCACAGCCCATACTGCCCTATCGCTAGAGGGCACCACACATCCATGACCTTCTTCAAATCTTCCTTTCCGCTTGACCCAAAGGTCATCCAATCCTGCCCCCTCCTGGACGCAAGTAAACCGAGCTAAGTCGGTAGAAGCAAAAAGGTCCAAAGAGGCCATGATTGCAAGAGAGGTCTGCAAAGGTCCTCACGAGGTCCATGAAAGGTCCAAGGGCCCCCGATAAATAAAGCAAGATGGCCGCTGCGATTTACTCAGCTTGAAACCCGAGTAAACATGGCGAGGAGTTGCCAATAGCAGGTCGGTTAGCCTTCAAAGATTTACGAGGACATTTGAGCGGCTGACAATGGTGATTGGGGCGGTTTCCTTGGCACCTTGTTGGTTCTTTGGATCCAGTTTCATGGAAAATTCGCCACTAATGCGAGAATGACTGTCGCTATGCAAACACATGGGATGCAGTGAGGACCTGGCCCTCTTAAGACACCCCCTCCCCATAAGGGCCATAACCCACTGCAACCTCTGCATCACCATGCCACTGCTTGAATCACCCTGGATGGGGGCCCAAGGAGCCTGAAGGAGGGCTGCACCTGGCTTAGCCTGGCTGCTTAGAGAGGATTTGTATAATATTGCCTGCACACACTATTAATCACAGCCTAGTGCTTGAGGCGTTTTCGTGTCACTCCCAAATTTGGGGGACCCCACTTAATCCGAGCAAGTTGCATTTTGTCCTTAGCTCTGAACTTGGACGTCACAAGAAATGATGGATCCTTTCCTGGCGATTTCCCGCCCTTTTTGATGAGGCTGGCCCATCGTTAGAAGCCAAGCTCTGCCTCCTCCCTGTGCGACTCCTGCAGTAATCAGGCTGCGATGACTTGCTCTTTTAAGCCCTTGCTCTTTGTGGGTCCTCCCTATTTGCCAGGGAGCCTCTTTGTGGGACAGGGAGCCTCATTCTGGGACCTCTTTGATGTGTGCTGCAGTGGCGCATCTTATATGTATGCTGCACATCCCTGCTCCCCGGGTTAATGCTCTTCCTCGCCTACATGTACTTCAATTAAGATACTGTATCAGTCTCCCTCTACAAAGAGCAGATAAAGCCTCACAAGAGAGATATACACTTAGTACATAGAGGAAGCTTAAGTTGCAGCAAGTTGCCTTGCAATAAACCTGTAGTAGGTACATTGAAGGTCTTCTTATATGCAATAATCGGCCATATTTTACAGACAGTATATCAGCTGCAGTTCACGACAATGTGATTCAACAGAGTGTAAGCAGGCACTCTAAAATTGGTGGTTTCATCTAAAACTTGCTGTGAACATCTATGTACAACAAGAATTCTTTGGAACCAATAATCGCTATCTAAAGAGGCAAGAGCCACAAGAAAGTGGTCATTCCTTTTGGTGCAATGCACTTGAACATGCATAGCTACATTGAATCTCACCAACTTTTTAAAAAACAGCGACAGCCAAAAAACAACAACATCGCCAAAGAGAGAGAATAACTAGACGAAATAACAAAGAACTGTGTTTTCCTAAAAACTGCATTGGACACTGGACAGTGAATGGACACTGTCTTCTTCATCGATAAAGACTTTCTGGTCAGTAACTCCAGAATCAAACCTAACTTTTGCAAAATAAAAGTTACACTGTGACTTCATCATAATCTCTGTATTCCATCCCAAAATTGAGCAGATCTGTATGGAGGATGCCAGCACAGATGGTTAGGCCAGGCACACTGGGGACGACCATCCGCAAGCAAACATCTTGGGTCAACCAACAAGATACAGGACCACCCAAAACAACAGGCCAGGCTGGCCGGCCCATTAGGAGTGTGGTCCCAACAAGGGGGTCATTAATCACCATATTACGCCAGAAACAAAGCTCTTCATCTCCTAACTCATAACAATGCAAAACTTGTGGTTTCTGGCCAGATTCCTGCGGGTGAATAAATATTAAGCAGGAATGAAAGATGCATGAGTCAGGGGAAGAACAACAGGAACAGACCAGCCAGATTATTAGAAGCAATAAAAGGAAATGCGAATACGACATGAGAGAATATCACAGACAATCATGCAACTTGCATTTCGCCCGTCTTGTGACAGCTGCAAACAAGAACAGAGCCGATCTGCTCAACTCGGGTTGGTTAGCTGATGAAAAAAGATGGGCAAATAATGTTGTGCATGGGGTGGTTAGATGGATGTGTGAGTCGTAATCAAATGGCTGTTGATTTTATCAAAAGCTGCAAAGCCTAATATTTTCACTTCTTTTACAATGGCTGTGAAATAACAGGCTGCAATTAGGCAATGACAAATGCTCCTTGTTGGGCGCTGGTCCCCTGGGCAAGGTCATTTGTGCGCATGCGCCCAGGGCAAATATGGCTAACTTATTTGAGGGACATGAGGTAGGGCCAGGCCCCTGTCACCAATCCCCCCCCCCTTGCACAGCCACAGGCCCCTCGCCCACTCCATATATCACACATCTTTTGATCAATGACCTCACCCATTCACATGCCCAGGTGCTGTCCTACACCAGCAAATAACTCCCCTACAATGTAACAATGCAGGGTAACAATGCTGTACAACACTGCTGCAAGAGAGCCTAACCTTGTCACTGTACATAGTAACACATGTACCCACAACGAGGCTTCATGATCGCTACATTGGTCAGGAATTTAAAGATGATACATGTAGGCCTATGTGTGATTTTAAAGAGAACTGATTAGTTGGAACGTATCGCACACTCAAGCATGAAGTGAACTAAATACTGGAAGTGCGACGCATTTTGGTCACTGACTGATTGACAGTGAAGAAACCATGTGCGGACAAAGGGAAATCTTGCTGCTATATGGTCAAACACATATTGTCATATTATTGATTACTATAACTGTCTGCCAGATTGACCGATAGGACTTAAAAGTAATCCCTTGATCCATGAGAGCATGGACTAATGGAGATGTGACTGCTACAATATTCAACAAAATCATTCCAATCAACATCAAAAATGTCCACTGAACCTTCATCAATTTAATTCTTATCTCTTTTATTTTCAATCAATTTTTGAGATCTATATCAAATTAGAAAAAATAGGTGACCTAGAATATTCTTAGCAAAAATCCTGAGACAGTCAGCATTTGTTGTGAGGGACATTCTTTATTGAGGAGATAAGACCTTGGAGGGAAAAAGGCGCATGTGGCAAGGACAGAAGAGACCAGGAGGAGCAATAAAACATCTAGGTTAATGAACAATACTACCTGTGTGCGAGGTCCCTTTGGCTAACAGGTAGTTGGGTGGTCATTCACATAGCAGAAAGAAGTTAATTTGGTTGACTTAGAAATAATTCTTTACATGTGAACATGTCTATTAGAGACAAATCATATCGTAATTATATAAAAATAACGTGAGAAGAGAAGACAAGAGAAGACAAGATAAGAGAAGAGAAGACAAGAGAAGACAAGAGAAGACAAGACAAGAGAAGACAAAAGAAGACAAGAGAACACAAGAGAAGACGAAAGAAGACAAGATAAGAGAAGAGAAGAAGACAAGAGAAGAGAAGAAGAGATGGGAAGAGATGGGAAGACAATAGAAGAAAAGACACGACAAGACAGGAGAAGACAAGACAAGAGAAAACAAGGCAACATAAGAGAAGACATGAGAAGACAAGACAAGATAAGAGAAGACAAGACAAGACAATAGAAGACAAGAAAAGAGAAGACAAGACAACATAAGAGAAGAAGACAAGACAACAGAAGAAGATATGGGAAGAGAAGAGAAAACAAGAGAAGGCAAGGCAAGAGAAGACAAGAAGAGAGAAGACAAGACAAGATAAGACAAGACAACATAAAAAAAGACAAGAGAACACAAGAGAAGACGAAAGAAGACAAGATAAGAGAAGAGAAGAAGAGAAGAGAAGAAGAGAAGAGATGGGAAGAGATGGGAAGACAATAGAAGACAAGACACAAGAAGACTAGACAACATAAGAGAAGACAAGAGAGGACAAGTGAAGAGAAGACAAGAGAAGAAAAGACAAGAGAAGAGAAGACAAGAGAAGAGAAGACAAGAGAAGACAAGACAAGAGAAGACAAGACAAGAGAAGAGAAGACAAGAGAAGACAAGAGAAGACAAGAGAAGACAAGAGAAGACAAGAGAAAAAGACAAGATAAGAGAAGAAGACAAGAGAAGAGAAGAAGAGATGGGAAGAGATGGGAAGAGATGGGAAGACAAGACTAGAGAAGAAGAGACAAGAGAAAGCAAGACAAGGCAAGAGAAGACAAGACAAGACAATAGAAAGCAAGACAAGAGAAGACAAGAGGAAAGAAGACAAAAGAAAACGAAAGAATCAGGGTAAGGAGAAGAGGACAAGACGAGAGGAGAGAAGAGAATTGTTAACAGAAAAGGGTATCAGAGAAAATAACATAACAGAAGAAAATGGAACATAATTATAAAAGAAGATGAGAGAATGGGGGAGGAGAGTAGAAGAAAAGTGAAGAGAAGAGAAGAGAAACGAAAGGAACATCTGTATAATATAAGTGATGAGAAAAAAAAATTCAAGAAGAGACCAGATAAAAGGCGAAAGAATTCATGAGTTTCACGTGCAGGCAGTATAGAAACCGGAACAAAACATAGAATGGGACATGTGCAACTGAACAGAAATTGGGAAGAAAAGGAAGGGGAGGAGGAGAAGCGCAAAATAATGCCTGATGGCAGATTGGCGTCTGTTTCCTAATATCCAGTAATATTCTTCATTTCCCATAATGCTGGCTGTTATTGAATTAGGAGGGCTAATTCCCCTGATCTCTTTTTTAATTCTTTGTGTCAGAGAAAGCAAGAGGGCATTAGGGTTATTGAGAAAACGGTAACACAAGACAGGCAGGGGGCCGGGGGGTTGCGCCCCCACATGGGGTCTGGATTATTGCCGCCGGAGGGATACTGTGACAATGGAGCCCCTCCAAGGTTGCAAGCACTAAACGTCATAGAGTCAAAATTGTAAAACCTTTACAAAGCCAAAATAAGACTAATTGACCTTTCGGAGATTAGTGACATGCTGAGTTCAAAGGTTGATTGCTGCTGGCTGCGTCTGTTGAAAAAGAAAATAAAGTGAGAATAGATGGGACTGCATGGGCTGCACCAGGGCAAACTGTTATTGCTATACTCACATTACCCAGTCCAAATCGGGATGCTTTTATTGAGAAAGTATTTATGTGACAAACAAAAGGCATCAATGTGACCTGTAATTCTGCAATTGTAGCACATTTGACGCGCATGACATTGCAAATGCTGTTTTTTCAGTCGCAACTATGAGAAACTAAGAGCAAATTCAAAAGAGGTAAAAAATGATTTTGCAGCTTGACTAAGGCGTAAGTCAAAAAGCTTACCATGTAAGAATCAGAAACAATTTCAATGTTTAGAGTTTCTGCTCAAAATATAGAAACTATAAACACCAACGGTGGTGGATTAGATTTAAAATAACTTTATGGAAAGTGACATCTCAGTTGCGAGAATAGGCAAGTACAAAGACAGGCTTGTAATAATGGCAAATGAAATGGTTGCTTTTGCTTTGCTTAATGTGAGAAAGGCAAGCTTGAGGGCCCCAAATCCACGGCACACAATGCCCTGGGGTGGGTTCACAATAATGGTCCGCGTAATGTAGTTAACGTCAAAAAGGCGTCCTGAAACGCACAAGACAGGCGTCATCAGCGTCAAAAATGACGTCATGGGCGTCTTGGAGCGTCTTGTGACGTTGTTTCTCACACCTCCAACGTATTGACGCAACGTTACAGCCCAAGGTCAATTAGAGCACGCATGCGCAATAGAATGAAAATCGTAAACCTTGTCAGTCTACATGAAAATTACATTAATCTTAAAAGGTGCCTAAAGTGAACAGCCACGACATGCAAAAACACTCAGGCAGACATTCCAGTACAATCGTTTCAATTTGGCCAGGACGGCTTTTCGTACTTTTACTGCAGAATGTTGCATGGCTCTTTAAAGTTAAGTTACAGCAGTATCTCCTTCGAAGCTTAAAAAGTGGATAGGCCTTTACAGATGGGTTACAGGCATAAAGAATATTTTCTTGCATTCAAAAGCAAAGTTTATTATCAAAGTATTACAACTGAAGTCAAAAGCATTGATTCAGAAGTGGTCGAATACGTTACATGTAACATGCTTTATATTAGTTTACACAGTTCGGCACAGGTAAAGCATGACATGCTCAGTAATTTCTGAGTCAATCCTTTTGACTTCAGCTGTAAAACAGGCCTATAGATTATCAGACTGGGCATTAATTGTTGTTTCTTGAACTTCCGGGCTTGTCTGTGTGAAATGAAAACTTGAAAAACAGCAAGATTCTACAGTCCACATCATACAATGTATATAAGATACATTTAGGCCTAACAGGGTATGTTACAGGGTCGAGAAAAGACATGATGAAAAGTTGGAAAGTTTTTAATGGCCATCAATGAGTTTGTCGTGTGAGGGGGTGAGTAAAAGAGGGCAACGAGAGTCTTAAGAGAAGGGGTGATTTACTGAGATTAATCCGGGGCTCAGGAAGGAGATCACTGGGGGAAATATATAAGGTTCACTTGGACACTTTCAACCATCTTTTTGGGATTCATAAGTGTACAGTGACGTCTTCATAGCTTTGTAATTCTACACAAGACTGGGATGGACTTCGGGAGAAGATCGTGGAGCTTGGGAGGTGACTCCGGGAGGTCGATTATAGATGCCAGCCTATTATTCTCGTAGGCCCCAGTCCCAGAGAGTCCTGAAAGTGAGGCTGATGGTGCAAGGATGGCCGGGGGAGACCTGACTTGGGTAATACCCCTTGCAAGTGTTTATGGCATACCCTGGCAGAAGGAGGGGGAGGATGGCAGAGGGATGGGACCACATATTACACGGAGACTGGCCCCATCAGAAACTACTCGCAAGACTGCGTTCGCCGGGGAAGGGCAGCCCATCGTGGCATGCGATCCTCCGAAGGCATGAAGACGCAGCCGCAGCGGTTACAGCAGCAGAAAGAGCGTCATCGCAAGTTGAAGAGATGTTCTCCAAGCATCACCAGCCAGCCATCACCTTGCCTCCGCATCACCTACTCCCAGCCATAAATCCAAGAGGGCTGAAAAGGCGCAGGTTGAGCGGCAGGCTGAAGGTTGCAAGTGCGGCATCCGATGCCATCTTAATGCCATCAGTCTCTGCCATCAGTCTCTGCCTCAGCAGCCAAAGCATCTCCTCTCCGCATCCCCCTCAGCCTCCCTCCCCAGCAATAGCCAGCAATAGGCAGCAATGGCCATTTCCCTGCTCTCTTTTGCTCCTTTTGATGGAGCTAAATTCTCAGGGATGCACCTAGTGTCATTTGGCAAATTAGAAATCCGTCATGATCAAAAGTCAATCACAGCAGATGCACTGGGCTGGCTGCTGCTGACTCCATGGCATGAAAGGTGCACTGACTCCATGTTACACTTGCTGCTACACTTGCCACTTGGCCTAATTCCTCTGAAAGTAATCTGGCCTAAACAAGCAGACTGCTCCTCGCCCCAGCAGTGCCATATTTGGCTGTGGAGTTCCCCGAACTGCAATTTGAGGCAAGTGCGAGTAATTCATTGGTTTTGCTCAAGTCCAGTTGATTTCACCCGGAGGAGAGATAAGGCTGCCCTCATTGAGGACCTGTCATTTTGCTATAGCTGAGAGGGCGCTGGACATTACTCACAGGGGCACGGTGGCTGGATGGGCCGCTGGATGGGCCGTTGGATGGGCCACTGGATGGGCCGGAGGACGGTCTTGGATGGGGAGCTGTGCACATCACTGCCGCCGACCCATTCATCTGTGGTCCCCTAGCGAGCCACTGTCCAGCTCTTCGCTGACCTTTGACCAGGTGACACATAAAAATGGCACACTGCTGCCGACAAAAAGATTAAGCATTTGATAATGGCGAAGAGGCAAGGTCAAGCTCGGGACTTGGGACCCATTAAGGGGCCTCCTAACTCTAGGGCCCAAATGACCAACTGCCTACAACTGCACTGGGGCCTGACTTGGGCCTCAGCGGACCCTTTGCTTGCTTACAGCAGAAGTGGGACCAAATTGAATTAGGGCAATATGCAGTGAGTAGGGTTCATCTGCAGGTGACCTCTGACCCCTGGGTGATGACACGTACCCCTGGCACCCTCTGTCATAGGCTGTCGTAGTCTGTCGTAGTGTCGTAGCCCACCTCTGCTGGGTCTGCTATGACCTCATGTTTTGCCCCTCGTTGTCCCCATCCAATCAAGGCCAGGTCTCCCCCATAGATCTAATGGCCCCAACTTAATATCGGATCCATCAATATCAATACCCAATATCCCATCACTCTCTGATCCCCACAAAACCCTTACATGTGTTCTCCCATTGTCAACAACCCAACATGTATATTTACCTCCCTCTCTTGCTGAAATTTGCTTCTTGAAAGTAACGACTTGCAATTAATAGATCCATTTCCTCAATTTTCTGGCAACTTCTTAACATTCTACCTGTAGTCTTCTGTTAACTCAATTGTGCCATAGTCTTCTTGGCATTTATTTTCACTTCTAAAACAACCTAACAACAATATTAAGTTTATCCTTCAGTTAACAATCCCCTTACTACCACAGTTTCAAGGTGTGACAGCCTGTGGTACCATGTTCTCACCTCATGCCAAAAAGCACTTTTTTCGATTCCAAACACGTATTCAGACAATAATCTGCATATTAGAAACCATGGACCTTGTCTTGATGTAGGTCTATACGTATGGTTGAGCAATTAGAAGTTCTAAATGAAACACAAATGTACAATCCTTGCACAAAATCGTGCATACGGCATTTAAGATTTTTGCCATTGGTCTTTACCTTGTACTTGAAACCAGCCACCCTGGTACCCTACATTCTGACAAAGCTACTATCTGGTGAATGTCACATTGACACAGCGAATCTTCTTCCATTTCAAAAACCGCATCAATGCATGGCAGTTTGACAACTCGAACACATTGCCAAAACGTCATTACAAAAGATGCCGCAACATGGCCCACATTTCGCTGCCGTGAAATCGGAATTTAGATTTAAATTTTAAGGGCTTAAAACCACTTTTCAGTTGTTAGAAACTTTGTGCAGATTGAAGCAACAACTTCTGACCTGACATTTTTCAGACAAGAATTGTAAATACATCAGAAAATTTGAAACTGAACATCTACACCAACCGTCTCGAACAAAGTTGCAGTAAGCTGTCCAGTGATAAAAGAAGAACTGGGCGAGGGAAGGAGACATACATGTAAATGCTATGCTCAACGGTTCATGGAAAAGGGATATTTCTAAAACCTATAACTGAATACAAATAAATACATTTGGAATTGTTCAGGACATTCACACACAATAAGACACAAAGAAATACATGGGAATACAATTGTATTCTTGGATTGACAGCAGTACCTCCCATAAGACAATGCCTAAAAGAAGTCGAAAGAAATTCGTGTAAAGAAAAGAAAAATCAAATTGTTGCAATTTTCTATCTTTTGTGTTCTGTGTCAGGGGGTCATGTCACAAGTTCCACGTGACTTTTGTCAAATGGCCAGGAGAGTGACCAGTGACCAGGAAAATGATAAAAAGAAGTCAAAAAAGTTTGCAAACAATTGGGAGGAGAAAGTAGTCGCCATTGTGTGGGATTCTTTTGAACTTGAATGAATCCTTTAAGTGGAGTGGTGTAGCCCTTGGAAGGGCATTGTAATAGCAGTGTATTGTGTCTTATACGAAGGGTAAATGCTATAGGGGGTGGAAGGGGGGTCCTGGGATCTCCTGCTGGGGGTGCTGAGGAGGAGGGGTGCACCCCTGGCTGCTTAAGCTGCAGTGAGAGAGGACCAGAGAGGGGGCAGTGACGGGACAAGGGCATGGGGATGACCTCATGGCTGTGTCAGGTCAAGTGGGGTGCCCAGTGTGCCCCTGACCTCGACCAAGGTCACATGTAACCCAGCAGCAAATGGCGGACACAATGGCCAGATGACCACAGAGTCGAGGTCCTACTAGCCTCTTGGTGAAATATGTAGTCCCAAAGCAAACACTCTCCTCAATTTATGATGCCCTAAACGATTGGATTGTGGAAAAGGTCCCTGGCTGCCCTGTCAAGCAATGAGAACTACTTGCTCCCCTTTGTGTTGCAACATAATGTAATTCCTCATATATCGTAGCAGTGCATGGTTGGGTTGCTTCACATCACTTATCACTCTCATCAATCCCCTGCCATGGGTGCCCTGCTGCTGAAGCTGATGACCACATTGACCAGTGCAGTGCAAATGTCCACCTCCTGACCAGTTCGTCATCCTGGCACTCCAACTGTCCACTTCCCATTGCCCCCTGACTGGGCCCCTGTCCAGCTCAATTCAGCCAGTGACAATTCCAAGAAGTCGAGTTATACTGACATTAATAGTTGCCCCATGCAGTCTTTAGTTCTTAATGCTTGTTCGCATGTTCGTATAATCTAATCATAATAATACTCATAGCAGGAATCTCATCTCACTCATAAGGCTTTTTTCTCTCAACCCATAACACCTTTGATAACACTCCTAAGCCTGTCAATTCATCTAAGGTTCCTGATAGGGAAACTTTTACCTATCAACATTCATTATTTCCATAGTTACACAAAGTTATCTTGGGAATTTCGCCTAAAAACATGTTTTTTCACTTGAATATATCCCACCTGTATATTTATCTGCCACACCAAGGGCTGTAATGCTTTTAATATTATAGGCCATTTAATTCCCCATCTTTCGATGTGCTGATTGACCTTTTATTGCCAATATAACTACCCAGTTACCACATATTCCTATTGCGAGTTTCACAAAAACCACATTTTCCACATACAAATATGGAAGCTATATATTTCTCTGCCACATCAAGGCCAGTCATGCATATCATATTGCAGGCCACTAAATTCCGCATCTTTTGCCATACTCATTCAACTTCAATGTCCAATATAACTACCCAGCTCCCACAAATTAAGTTGCGTCATGCATTTCGAAAACATCTTATTTTCCAACACCTCCACTCTCTCAGTGTTTGTAGTGCTGTAGAACCCGTTTTAGTAGTTCCAAACAATCCACATTACTTCATCTAATTGAAAGCTGACTGGAACCTGCAAATAACAGCTGGCATCACATTACTCGAACCTGGGAAGAACCTGCGTCTCTGTGCATTTTTGACAAGCAAGAAACCCTAACGGGTGAACAGCTAGTATATAATAAAGACGAGAGATTATAACTGCTGCAAAATCACAAAGTAGACCTTTTTACAAAGTATTCTGCAAAAACCAAAAATATTTGTTTCAGTTCAAGTTTGGTCAAATTGGAAAAGTAGTGACCGTGGCATGCACACTGAAAGACGAGGTAAAAGAAACAAAATATCTGACAAGCATTGTCAAAAATGACTTCTTCTTATAAAGCAATTTACTTCAAAATCCACGAAAAATTGCAACATGCCATCAAGAGCATTGGCCACTGTGAAGGGCATACTATTTATACATCTTCAGTGCAGCCAGTGTCGTGTGATAAACAAAAGTTGTACAGAATGACTCCACAGAATTCCAAATGGAACATGAATAAGAGAGAAGGTAGAGAGAAATAAATCTTGCTGGTGATGACTCTATTTTTTCTCCTTTGTTTGTAAGGGAGATTAGAGAAACACTAGAGGTTACATGCTTTTAGGCTTTGCCTGTCTCACTCGATAATCCCTGATAAGGATTCCTGAGACCAGAGGGATTTGGGGGTTTTAAACTGTCACCTTTTCATGGTTTCTATCAACTTGTGATAGCTGAGAAAGGCCCCAATTTAAACAACAAAACACAAGCCCCAATTGTCAGTATCAATAACATGCCTAGCAACTTACCAGCATTAAAAACAACCATGTCAGGGGTCTGCTGTAGTGAGGGTGGGGTTATTTCTTTATCTTAAAGCTCACTTTCATTGTTTTTACAAAAACTCAGCGACTGTCAATTGGCATGAATTATGGCCTATATCATAATTACGTAACGTTAGGACTCGTTATCTTGAGTTAAAAAAAGTTGTTTAAGATTCCAAAGTAGTTTTGTCAAACTCAAGGGTCTAACACAAGTCTTGAATTTACAGCATCAAGAAAAGATATACAACTTGAAGCAAGAGTGTTGTTTGATGATAGGGGATTAATCGGTTACCTTGGCAACCAAGGGCTGTCTGATCGTCTGCTGCTCCAGCCTCGTTTCTGAGCTATAGTCGTTGTTCAACAGGAAGTCGAGGGGAATGATGGTCACGTGGTCTGGTTCTTCCGCAAATGAGATCTTCAGATTGTTTTCTGAAACAGACGAAAAATAGTTTATACTTTCATATAGTTTCATTATTTGTGAATTCTATCATAATACCATTCATTTTGTAGGAGTAAACAATAATTAATTCTATCCCTCTTGTAGCATGCAATGGAACTAAATATTCTACACATTAATATAAATAAATAAAACTTCCTTTAACTGCATGTTTCATGGCCAAAATATTCACACTCCACGTATTGTTGTTTATTTAACACCCATTCAAATATTATTCATAAACGCTGCATCAAACGTCTCCTCCAATATTCCCTATGTGTTCTTTTTACAGGAAATTCACATTATCATTTTCATAAAACACTAGCCAGAAAGAAAGTGCTCATAATCCATTTGGCTTGTTGGAAATTATTCATTGACACGCGCGTATAAATCGCACATTTGAGATAGAGAGCAGGGGAGAGATAAGAGCAAGGGGGGATTTATTTGCCCATTTAAATTTGCAACATCACGCGATATGATAAACACTATTTGTTTCATTCCCTTCAAAGCTGGAGCAGTGAGCATAGAAGGGGCCTGGAAGAGGCAGAGATTTCACAATATCACAAATATCCACAAAGGACTGGGAAGAGGAAAGGGGCTATTGCTGGTCTGTCAATTTGTCATGAATCTTGACGTGCTGTGTGCATGCCTCTCCAAAGTGGACCACAATATTAGGCCAGATCACAGAGTTGGCCAAAGTTGAGTGGCCCTGCGTTGGCCACCAAATGGAGATCGTGCCCAGACATACTTTCGCCTCAGTTTTTGCTCACTTCTACTTCTACTGAGGGTAAGGGCATCAGTCATATCTTGTGGGCCAGGGCTCTCTGCCCTCTCGTCTCACTATTCACCCACCCATGCCCCCAGTGGCCCTTTATAGGGCCTCATAGTGCACATGGCTCATGGGTGCTACACTGGACCGTCACCCACCCCAAAAATGACCAGCCATGCCACACCGCGAGCGCTTCATGCACACCGCACCCAGGCACATTCAGTTCAGGGCTGAGAAGTCCACTCTCGCTTTGTGCATGATGACTTTGGAATATAGAAAGCTTGGCACTTACATATTCCTGACAACTACATAGAGGTAAAATATGAAATACGACTGAGAGACAACTATAAAACTAACAAAATATATGTTTTGTTTTGATGCAACCGAAAACTTGTCCATTTTCACAGGACACTGTCTGAATCACATCACGAAGAATAAAAATTGTATCACAAAAACAGGAAATAACAAATCCTTTTTGGAAATTTCACAAAGCATCAAATACCACCAAACTTTGTAATCAAAACCATAAGGTCAATGTATCGAAAAAAACATGACCCTGACCTTGACCTGCCAGTGACCTTTTTGTGGCCTGGATGACCTAATTTGATGAAAGGTCACACTTGGACAGATGTCTCTAATAGCAATCACTCAAAACTCAAGAAACCAATATCACAACAGAACAAAACAGATTTGGAGTATCAGCATTACTGTAAGTGTACTTGGAAATGGACTAATGTATCAGTTTTCTTTTTTATTTAAAGGTCTACAGTATGCAATCCAGCAGCTGTCAGATTTTCCTTTCCAATCTCATTCTTGACGAGAAATGTGATAAGAAAAGTGCAACATCACATTTGTACTTGAAATAAAGCAATTATGAATACAAACTGAATATTATAATCATAACGTGCAAAACGTATGTCTTATTTACAGACTTAAAGTTCCTGGCTGTGTGTGAGTGAGAGTTGGAAAGAAACTTAGAAAACAAAGTTAGGAAACAAATACATTAGTTATGGTACTGACATAGTGCTATAATTAATGTGACGCATGTGACAGAACAACTGCAGTAAAGCATTGATAGTTCAGAGGTGTTAGGCTTATTGTGTTGCTCACAATGTACAGATGAGATGTTGTGAACTTTGCCAAATGACAGGCAGAAAATCTTTGTGGTGTGTGATGCAAATGCATAAAGAGAAATTGCTCAGGAATAACTGAGTGAATATAGGATAATTGACAAGCCAACAAAAGGGGCCAATGGGATTTCACGCCGGTCAATAATATGTCAACTCGGGACAGTAATGTGGTGCCCTTCTGTCGATATGATGTCACCTCTGATGTCATGATTGGCCCTCAGAAATCGTCCACAAAGATAACATTTGATATTGCACTTCACTTCTTACTTCGTGATTCACTGCATACAGTTCATAGCCAGTGCATACTGCATATTGCATTTGGATCTTGCCATGACTGTTGAGTCAGTTCTGATAAGTTTTCACGAAAAGGCAAAAATAGGGAACTAATAAAGAAATGGAAAGTGCGACGTTCACGAACGGCTCATTTGAATACCTTGACATTCTCAGGTCTTTAGATTGCCTCTGTATCTGACACCATCAAATATGGCCACAAACAATATTGCATTCACCCCACAAAGGCCCTTACATGATTCTATGGCAATCAGTGACATTTTCATGACATGCTTCAGAAAGAAAAAGTCATTAAAAGCATGTTATATGACAGTGGCCTATGGCAGTCTCCCAAAGGACAATGTCATGTATAAAAAAGTGACAATTACAATAACCTGTCTGATCGGACAAGCTTCAAGAAACACACCTCAAACAAAGGCAATTTTAGATTCAGAGGGCTCTAAGCTTGTTTCAATTGTTTGTCATTATGTCACGCTTCCTGGTGCCTTTTCATGGAGTGTTATTTTGCCTGTTGAAAGAGAAAGTGCACAAAAAAAGAGATCGTAAAAAACTGGAACATCAGTGTCACTATTCCACACCAGAGGGCCTTCATGGTGCCATTGTCTTCTTTTTTATGTCACGTGATCTGATTGTTGCATTTTTGTTTGTAGCATGACCACAAGGGAAAGTGATAACTGGAAAGTTCAACCGAAAGTTTTTAAAAAGTCCAAGAAGTATCTTAGTTCTGCCAGATTGGTCTTCATGATACAGGCATTCCAAAATTCACCTCAGTGATTCCTGTGCTCAAAATCTCTTACCAAAGGCAATATGCAGGTAACTTCTCGATCTTTCTGATGTGCATTTCGTTGTAGGCTACCACAGCTTTGACAAATATAAAAGGAAGTGCAACCACCTTTTTTTCTGGCACAGGCCAGGCTTATGGCCTCTTTTTCTTCTATTTGCAAAAATATTACTTTCATAAAATTTTAAAAGTCACAGTTTGCAGACACCTTATCGTTTCCAATTTTCGTGAACTCATTATGAGATCATGGGAATAATTATTACTCTCAGGTGTTGACAGTGTCAGCTTGACATTACAGAGATGGCATTACAGAGGATGTTGCAGTTTGAAAGCGAAAAGCGAAACAGCAACATGACCAACTTCAACACCCAACACTAATGTTACAACACTGACGTTATTGTAAATATGAGAGATGGGGGTGTAGAAAAAAGATGAGCTGCACCTAGGCGTTGTTGCAGTTGGAGCCTCGCTGCTACAGGAACTGCAGGGGCTGACGGGAAAACGTAAGTGTAACCAGAACCTTCATTTCCCCTTCCGCTGAGGCTGCATGCCATGTCAGACAGCTGGTTCCTGTGGAATTTGTTAGCCACCTCCCTCCATCCCTTAATTACTGCATCATCCAACTGCATCATCCAACTGCATCGGATGCAGAGGTCTGCATCCCCAGCCCCAGGTCAGAGTTGCAGTTTCACCAGAGATGCTTAATGAAGATGCTGCACCCAAGAGCTGATGATGCTCTGATGATGCCCTGACACTGATGGTGCTGTTGGTGCTGTTGATACTTATGCTGATGTTGTGCTTTGCTGATGCTGTTCTGGTGCTTTTGAAGTAACCTTTTTTTTATTGGTAAATGGTGATTATATACAAGATGTCAAGTTTTCTTGTTTCAAAATATAATGTAATATTACTGAAGGGGAACATTTGGTGCTGTTGACAGTAAACCTATCAAAGAAAATGCATCATTAGTGCTCTTGGTAGGTACTGATGCAGTCTTGCTTATATCAATACCTGTATTCTTTCACTACTTAATGTATTGGCTCAAGAAACTGATCAATGTAAAATTGCAATTTTCCATCAGTTTCTGTTTGATATGCTTCTGACCATACTAGCATTACTTGCTGTTGATGCTCTGTCAGATGAGTGTACAGAAATTTTAAAAACCTGACAGTGCTCCTTAAACTGTCGCCGTTTCAGCTATACATACAACTGTTGATATTGATTGGTGCTGTATCGTATAAGCTGAAGCTGAAAGTATCAACTTGATACTGATACTGCAGTGGTTGCTGTTGCATCTTCAGCCATCAGGGGCATCAGAGGAGCATCAAAGAGGTCACTGCAGCTCAGCCTCACGGACCCCACTGCAGTTGCTCAGCTCTGAGGTTAATCAAGTGAGCAGGGTCCAGGAAATTTGATCAAACCTTCTCCAAACAAGGCCATTTGAAACACAAATCTCCTGCCTGCCTCCTAACACTGTGCTTCCTGTCGAGCTCCTTTGGCTGCCTCAGTCCCCCTCTTCAAAGCATTGACCACACCCTCTGTGTCTCAGTCTTCTATAAGCTTGGTCCTGATGCTCCTAACATACTCTTTTCAATTGCCTATCTCCAACTGATTTAAAAATGTCTCTTGGAGGGGGAGTATACCATGCCTTAAGAAGCTCACTTCCTCTTTCTCAGATGGAATCCAGATATTTGTAATGATATCACAAGCATTGTGAGATTTCTTCCTCAGAAAAAGCTTGCATTGTCGGATTGTTTAATTACAATTGAAGATCAATTTCGATTGTGTTAATGCCATTTGAAATCCAATCGATTAAATCTTAAGCCTAGATTATACCCTCGATCATAACCAGTTATGATTTAAACCACGTGGGCAGATTGCATCGGCTGTTAAGTCTTGGCATGTGCGTTCCAGTGGTTTATCTCATCCTATCTCGTTTCTATCCCATATTGGGAATGAGCGAAATCAAAGAAATGAAACGACTGGGGTTAAACAAAAATGTCAGGGAGACTGGCTTTTTAGTTTTATTACAGATGATCCAGATTTGTCAGAGGGCAAAACAGTGACCTGGGGTAAATGGAGGGTGATGTGGAGGGGAAGGGGAGAGGGGGGTCCACCCAATCAGGGCCAATGATTCACCCCCGTTTTCTGTTTTGCAATTTGCAAGACAATGGAGGAAACCTTCAAGCCAAGACATGATCATTGCAGGGATCTGGTTTTTATCTCTGATAATCAGGCCTGGAATTACCCCCTAACCGAGTCAACTTACAAACCGAGCTGATGTTAGAGACACATCGGGACACTGTGGCACATATTGGGGCACCTCCAGACACACTGAGGCACATAGAGGCGCAGAGTCAGTCATACAGACTCATACACAGAAGGAGGGTGAGCCTATGAGGCAGAGTGAGGCACAATTACAAGCAGGAGACCTTTTGTTGCCCAATTCCAAGCTTCCAGCCAGTTGCAGCAGCCATTAGGGGTCCAGTATAGAATGAGGCGAATGCAGCAGCCAGCGGAGGTGAAAAGGGTCTCCCAGAAATGAACAAAAAGCAAATGGGAAATTTAGGAAATTGACAAATCTGTGGGATTTGATTAGGAGCTGTCAGACTGCAGTGTGGGAAGGCATGCAGCAGGGGGCAAAATCTTGCCTTATACTTTGAGGCTTGGCTGCCTCCAAATAACCTACGACCAACAGATAGACTCCTAGCAAGGTGAAGCAAACTGAAGCATATACACAGCATGGGATATGAAGACCCACTGAAGAGAAGGGAGCTATACTGGGGTGGGCCTGAGACTCTGAGGAGGGGCTGTGAGTGATTCCGGAATCTGGGGAGTGAAGGGGAAGCAGCAGTGCATGAAATCAGTGGCTCCAACATCTCATAATCACATCAGGGGGATTAGGTGTCCTATATCATGTCGGGAGATGTCTGCCTTGCAGGATCCTGGCCACATTAGCCACTGCACGCCCTACTAGCTGCTCCCTCCTTTCGGCTCCTTCCTGATTTATCCCCCATCTCAGTGCTCCAATGTGCTCCACCTGCCAACTGCACCAGCCTAAAAAATAACCCTGATCACAGACTCTTGCCCATAATGGCCAGGCGACTAACTCCTTGTCGACCATGTGTGGCCACAAATCTTGCCAGTGTATCCAGCTCTAGTGCAGGCCTGACACTCCTGCCAGCTCCTGCAAGCTCCTGCAGTTGTAAGTCAGAGTTATTCTTCTTTGATAACCTTAAATGCCTTTTGATTCGAGTCGTGGGCTACTCCTAGGCCAGCTTCATGCAAGAAGAATTACATAAGACAAGACGGGGTGATCCGGGGCTCAGTGTGAGCATCGCCCTCCCCTCCCAGGTCCCAAATGAACCTATAATTTAGGGCTTAAGAGTAAACCCCACAGATTGAGGGTGGCCCCTGATGACTCCCCTGGATTACCTTTCATCCACCAACTTTTTCTCAGATGCATCAGAACTTCAAAAACTACCTTAAATTGAGTTCTTAACGATGCCCTGACTTAGGAAGTGAGTGATTCATGAGGCTTCATAGTCCCTCGTATAATGCTCCCTCCCAACACAACATGTGGGGGATATTCTCTGAAATACTACACATCCCACACACCCTACACATCCTACACTGCTACTGCATGGCCCTACATGTCTATGGGAAGACTGAAAGAAAGCTGCAAGAAAAAGGCAGGAAAACAGCAAGGAAAACAGTGGTGAAAATTGCAAAAATTTAAACCCAGACCTGTTGTAAAACCATGCACGAATGCATATTCAGTGCCGCCTGTAAGTAAGTGAAACGCATGATATTGTGCCATTGCATCAATGTTAAACATCCTTAACCAAAATGCTTCTGGAAGGAAGAATTCTCATCCGATGACAGGAAAACATTTTGGGTCATAAAGGCCGATATGTGAGGCATGTGGGATAAAAATAGCAGCCAATTTTCTTTGCTGTAGTCGGAGTTAGGTATGGGTCAAAGTCTTTGATAAGTAAGTGAAACGCAGGCCCAATGTTAAAACATAGGGAAGGGTGGTTCACTTACTTATCAAAGACTTTGACCCATACCTAACTCCGACTACAGCGAAGAAAATGGGCTGCTAATTTTATCCCACATGCCTCACATATCGGCCTTTATGACCCACTTTGTTTCCCTTTCATCCGATGAGAATTCATGCCTCCCCAAGCAGTTAGGGTGAGGATGTTTAGCATTGATGCAATGGCACAATGTCATGCGTTTCACTTACTTACAGGCGACACTGTATGGTCCCTATCTTAGCCTTTACTTGTATCGGCAATTCAGCGCTGAAATATATATATACACTTTATCAAAATAGTTATCAGGCACGAAGAGAAGAGATTTAACCTACACTCAATGCTTTGGAAAGTTATATTTGACCTGGAAATGATCCATCTCCAATCCATAGAAGTGCTCGCATACCACAAGCCCAAAGAGGCAAAGAGGAAAGGAAGAGCAGAGACCTTTTAATGTTCTTTCTCAGTTTCCTGGCTACAAATGAAACAAGAACTGAGGCTTCAACTCTCAAATGAAGCCACACAACTTCTCTGTGTGTTTGCAAGATCTGACCTTGATGAAATCCACCTTCCCTCTGCACAAAGATTCTGCTATTGAGAGGTCTGAGTGTGTTTTAAAACTCATTGCAATTGTGTCAATGATGTAGTAATATTCTTGTGCGTGTGATCAGGATTCTGGTAAATGAGAAGATCAACATTGCCTTTCAGCTGTTCTGGTGTAGGCATACTATTGACAAGTGTGAAGAAATTGGGTTTGGTGCAAATTTGGTTTCACTTCTCGTTAAAAACAAACGCAAGTGATGTGAATGGTCGTAAGTTTCTTCTTTCTTCTTTCTTCAGTGAGTGAAGTCAAACTAAACCAGTTGCGGTCACCACAAAATAGCATTTCTGGTCCAAGTGCAAGACATCTGTCATGCATGTAGAAAACAGGAACATGCAGATTGGTCCACCTTGGAAGTCGTCAAGAAGCATTTCGCTACCAGCAAGCGATACCTTCCTAAGTTCATTGAAAATCATTAGATAAATAGGACTGCTTATTCCAAAAGATTAGATCACAATTTCTAAAACCTTTACCTTACGATAACCAGATGACTACTGGGTGAAGGTAATCATAGCCCTTCTTTTTTTCTTTTTGTAAAGAAACAAGACAAAAAAAGAAATGTATTTCTATCCTAAAAATTGACAATAATTGCTCGAAGTTTGGAAGTTAAAAGTAGGCCTACAATAATGACACTTACCTTCAATGTAGGCTTCTACCACTGTGTATGTCGCAAGCAGACTTGCAGGGTGGATGACCTTCTGGCCACTGTGGTCTTGTTTGCATAGCTCACAGTGGCAGTTGTGTCTCAACCATATTGAATGAAAGCTGAAACATAATGTGTGAAAATTGTATACACATATAAAAGAAAATTAATGAAGTTTTAATGATACTTTCTTTATTAAGTTTTGGTTCTTATTAAAGATTTTCTGAAGAACATATTTAGACCTCAGATAATAACAAAGAAAATCAGTCCTATCGACCCAAGAAGAGTAGGCCTACTGAAAAATGTATGATTCATTCAAGTCTATCTAATTAACAAATACGTTAATTCATTTCATAAGGACTTTCCTGAAAAGGTTCCTATTATGAAAAGGTTCCTATTGAAGTTTTTTAGGATAAGGGAACTAAGGTGGTTACTAAGACATTAAACACCCACTTATGAGCTACTTAGGTACTAACACTAGTAGCCATGGCCCCTTAAATGGGTCCTTACAGTACATTTGGCTACTTATGACAACTGTAAGGCACCAAAGAATCCACTAACAGCCAAACATAGGTACTTATGGGTACTTATGTTAGTTCCATCCACTTGCAGAGCATGAAGTCTACTAAGAATGTCCCCTTAGAAGGATTACAGAAGTGAGAATGCCTAAGGTGAAAATCCTTTGTTTGATAAACTTAGCAGATTTCATTTCGCATTGGTTCATCAAGCCCATCCTGAGTAAAACACACCAGTTAACTGACTTGCATTGTTTTACTAACACATGCATAATCTCGGTAGAACTGACAAATCAATAAGCGAAGCAGCAAACCCACGACTGCACAGTTCTGTTGCTGGAACAATGTGAAGGAGCATGTTCCATGAATTTTTCTGTAAGAAAATACCTTGATATACATGCCAAAGTTTCAGATATGTACTATCAAACTGTTTATTGGAAGGATGTTGGATGAGGGGGTGGGGTCTAGACTAAAACAGATTTTACTTGATTTCCAGTGCCTCTAAATCAATAATTTTGGTTTGAATTGAATAAAATTATCAATGAGATTGATAACCTTCCAAAACAAAAATAAATTAAATTGTACTGTAAATGCTGCAAGCATTCCAGAATTTACTCAAATTCTCACTGGGGGAGATTGGGGCAAGTTGTAACTTTTATAAACCATCGTTAACTAAATCAGGCAGATGATTCCCTAATTTGATACATGAAGCTAGTGTTGGAGGTTCGAGACCTGCCTCCATTGATGGTCATATTCTGATGGTGTGGGCCTTGGCTCAGTCTCAGCTGCACCAGACAAAAATGTCATTTTGATTGTGAAAATTCTGTACTCAAAATTTATAGATAAAATTTGACATACAATTGGCCAGTGCTGAATTAGCAACATCAATGTCTCCTGCTCCTTATAATTTAGCATGTTTAACTGATATGTTGTCAGAATTGGGAGTAACACTTAAGCTGTAATTTGAGTGACATTGCCCCCAAACCAATATTCGAGTCACTGGTGGCATGATATGATACATTTAGACAACCAATAAATTGTGTCAATATAAGATACTATAACAAACCAGTTATATGCTGCAAATATTATATGAATGATTAAAATATGAAAAAAAAAAGGTAAAATACAATGTAAGTTTAAAAAAAAGGGATCAACCAACCTGACTAATCCAGTGATAAACCTTACAGCAACACAGGGTTCAGATATGCAACCTATAACTCTTAGAAAAGGTCCACCATTATCCCTAATTGTTGTGTCCCATTGTTTTAATTGCTTTACAATAGTGTTGGGCGGTTGTCATATTTTTTGTTTGGTTCGGCTTTCGGTTGTTTCTGACCCAAAATCCGAGGTTTTGGTTGCGGTTTCTGTTGCGGAGAATCCAAGTGGTCCGTAATGTGCCCGACACGATTTTGCGATCCGCGGTTCAGCACCCGGTCCGCAAAATCGTTTTTCGGACCGAAAATTCAATGCATAAACATGGCACTCGTCTGGGAGAGTGAACAGATTGACATTTTGGGGATTACTTCGTTGTTTTCTCAATAAAATTATGTATTATAATAACCGAAACACTCGGTTGTAAGATTGAACTTTGGTTAGAGTTTCAGTTGAAGTGGAGAAACCGAAACTGACCGAAGCGAAATTACGGGAACCGGAACAACACTACTTCACAAAGTAAGTTTTTTAAAATAGAAAAATACCTCAAGGCAAAGATGACACAACTTACCTAAGTCTCCCCTACTTTTTTTTTTCAGTAAAAATTTGAATAATGCACAACTGCACATGTACCAGGCCCCACTGACAGATGTTAGAAATATCCGTTCCAAAATATTTATGTGAATGTACATGTTTGAAGAAGGAGGATGCATACACCAAATTCATGGTTTTAACAGAAGGCCTCGGTTTAACAATGCATATTTTATGGTCTTATATGTATCAATTAATTTTGATTTTATGCGTAATTTAAAAGCTTTGCCGAAGGTTTAAATACTCATATTTGCTGTAAACCTTGTCATATTGCATTGTGGGTTTGCTCAAGCACAGTCTATGCTTGCACACAATCTGGTCTTTGTTTATTTCACACATTAGGATATTGATATTTAATCTCAATATTATGACAAACACAGAAACTTCGCAATGAAATTATGTAAAACTGAGTAAAACAGTTCTGTAATCCCTCTAAGGAACCTCCACCAAGCATAAGGGGCCTTAGTGTCTTAGTAGCCAGCTAAGTTCCCTTATCCTGAAAAACTTCACTAGTAGGCCTATATCGGACCCCATTTCATGATATCTCAGACAAAACTAAACGTCTCATGACAACTTGCGACTAAAAATGATTCAGACATGGTTGTTGTTTATCCCATCTCTTGTGTGCAGTGTTCAGACTAACCCCACTGCCTCTTAGAGCCAGGATTGCTCTGGAAGGCAGAGAAAAGTTGGGGAGTTATTGTTAAGAGTAGTTTGACACTTTGACCCAGGAGTGCTGTGTTTCAGAGCTGGGTGCAAGATAAGCATTCTGGATAGATGCACGTGAGTTATAGGGCAGTATTAGCATTAAGGCAGTAGTGTATGATTGGCCAGGCCTATTACTATGCATAAGACTTGCTAACATGGCTGTAGCCTTGGATCGAAGTATTGACCAGAACAGTTGTACGAGATCTTTCTCCCCAGGCCCTTTGATGCTATTACTGCCATAATCTTCCCTCAAGGATTTACAAGTTGCTGAAGCAATCAAGTTCACCAGCTCAGCTCTCTATAAATCAGCCGGAACAACTCTGAACAAGGGTATGGAGGAGGTTGCCTCACCCCAGGGCAAAGACCGAGGGGGTAAAATACTATCTCTATTAGCTAAATATGATCCTATAGATGTCTGACAAGCTGCTGCTGCTGCTGCTGCAGTTGTTGATGCAGTGATGTGGTTGGGAGATGGACGATAGTACCACTCGTAATGGAATGAGGGAGCAGCAAACATACACAAAATTGCTGATCCCTCGCTCTCCTGATACTGGCCTGTGTTGCCTTGTTTTGGCTTGTGCTGGCTGTGATCCTAACCAGAGATGCTTGTCCCATCTTGTCCCCCATCTTAGGACCAAATAGGACAGGGCTAACCTTGTGAGTGTGCTTAATGTGCCCTTCAAGGTCCTCTCCCCCTCTATCAAGATATATCTCACCCTGTCTGATGACCAAATGCAATCACCACGAGTCAATGACCTTGACCTCAGAGGTCAGTCTTATTCACTAGCAAATGACCCCCAATGACCTTGGCTGAAATTTAGTGGCAACTTCACAAAAAGGTATTGATGACGTAATGTTAATATGGGAGTGATCCAAATGTTTTTAACATTGATGATCTAACTACTGCAGATTATCTTATGGTAAATACATAATGTTACGGGAAGTATTTTTCAAAAGAATTGGGAATGCACATACACTATGGTTATAAATGAGTAATATCTGGAATAGATTATGTTTCTTAAAATCATGGAGGGTTTTGAAGTTGACAGTGATGGGCCATTCTATTAAATAGAGCTTTAAGCAGATTTGCATTAACTGGGAAAAAGTATAGGCCTACTGGGGGTACTACAACTCCTTGCCCAAACCAAAGGAGACAACTTCATTTCATTAAAATGGACAGTTGGGTATCATGACAGGCATCAAAATTTCTGGTCAGTATCTGCAGCAACAACAATTTCTCAGCATCATCAAAAGCACCATCAAAGACATCATCAACACAAGTATCATCAACAGCATCATCAACAGCAGTGTCATCAGCAGCAGCATCCCTGTTGACATCAACAACCTGGTTTGGCAGCAGAGAGAGGTTGACAAGCTGGCGCTGTGTGCAGGTGTAACACTTCAACTGACAGCTCTCCTAATGGCTGCCAACTGCTAAAATGTTACATCTTGGCAAACCACCAATTGGAAATAATGCCAAAAATGTGAGATTACATCAACTCTGTTCAGATTCCACACAACCATTATCTAACGCATAAAATACGTTGTTTAAATAAAATTACACATCCGTGACAATAAATAATTAATCTAAGAGCACCATGGTAGGATGGATATGAGTTGACAATGTAAACAGCTTTTGTCTCAGATAAAATTGAGATAATGATCTGTGCATCACTCACATTTCAATAATTATATTTGAAGTAAAATTCATAAGGCATTCTGTGTGAAGCCATACAATTCATACCACAAACAATTCAGAATTCCCTTAATTAATTTTTCATTGGTTGTTATAATTGTTGGCAAAAATCTCACTGAAGTACCTCCTCTTGAAATGGCTCAAGCCATTTTCAATTCTTCATAAAAATATTTATTGTTTAAAGTAGCCTGTCAGTGACATTTAATTTTTTTTTTCAAATCCAGCCAAAAAGCACACATCTGATTAAATTTAGCAATTATTTGAGCTGGTGGTGTGCTGTATTCATATGTGGTATATCCACAGCATACACCTTCTTTTGTCAAATTTAGAGGACCAATCATACCAATAAAATGCAGCTGTGAGCCTGTGACTTATAACTGTCCCAATTTTAAGCCACAAAGTTCACAATATCTTTCTAACTACATACATAGGTAAGTGTACCAATAATATAATTTCAATTTAGCAATACAATTTGTAATTATTTACACTGTCAAAACATCTTGGAGCCAAATATGACTCATAAAGTGAATTTCTCACAGTGAAATGTTCTCCTCTTTCCTTTTATATAATAAACCTTCTGTAAGCAACATTCATTCCATTTTGGGACTAAAAGTTATACATTTTTTATTTACATATAACAATCAATGATGTTCCTGCAATAACTCATTTTGAAGCATCAGAAATACTTAGCAGTACATATATATATATGTGATATCAACACAATTAGAGTGGAGAGTACCTCTAATTCAGATGGTACTGAGGCAGGCCTGATGCAGACAGTATTTTAGCAAGAGGGATGCTGGTGATATCCCTCTTCATCAGCCTAATGCAATCCTGACAGGCCCCTGCTTCAGTTGGCTTGTACTTATTTCACCTGTCCACTTACTAAACAACACTAATTGTCTGATTGATCTGAGAAATCTGTGAGCTCCACAAAATATCTTACTCAAAAAATGGACTAACTGAAATGCTCTATCCAAAGATGGAGTGACTGAATTTTTAATGCAAAACATTGATAGTATTTTTTTCCAAAGAAATATTTTACACAAGAGTTTAGGAGTTTGTTTAGTGTCCAGATTATAGGATAATGAAATTCATGGAGTTTCAGAGACCACCCAACCATATATGTTTTTCATAATCTGCATCTGCAAAATTTAACTAAAACGTAATTTAAAGAAGGATATAGAATTTGTAAAGCGTAGATATTTTTAAATAGTTGCTAGTGGTGGCCAATGGTTCAATTGGATCCACAACTAATACTCTACTGATAAATCGTATATAGGCCTTGTCTGTTGTGCTATCAAAGCAAAGAAAACATTATTTCAAAAATTCTGGTTGCTAATTTCATATAGTGTTGTAACTATAGTAACAGTAACCAATAGTAACAGCAACACCAATAGATTCAGCATCAGCTAACTGAATCACCAGATTACTTGATTTTCCTTTGTTGTCAAGAATTTCCTTTGATGATTTTTTATCCAACTCAACATCTCTGACAGCTTCTCAATAACTTGGCAGATTTCACTTCTGCTGACAGTGCAACAACCAATAAGACATCTCTGCTGCTGAGGCTGTGATTATGATGATAATAATGATGATGATGACAAGTCATCATATGTCATGCATTACTAGCAGAAATATCCACATAACATCCACATTGTTATATGATGACATATTGTTTTATTTTGAGGCAAGTTAGTACTCATTTGGGATATGTCTTATTCTAACAAAGACATATGTTGTCAAGGGGAAAAAAGTAGTATTATGTGCATATTGCATTTCCATATCTAAAGAATCAATTCTCCCCACAGAAACGTGACATCTGTCAAATTATAAGGCAATAATTCTAATGCAATGGGCCCATCTACCTCTCAGCCATAATAAACTTTTCTTTTTTGTTATTTTACTGTTAACAACTGTCTGTTAAACTGCCTGAAACAGTAGCCTCTGTGAGATCTGTCTTGGAGGCACAGGGATGTGTAACAGCTTTTTACCATCTTTTTTTTCCAATAAAAATTATCTTTTTCATCCCCTCCCAAAGGAAATGTCCTATCTGCATGTTGTGTGGGGCATTTTGTCTTTTTCAAGCAATTACATGGCACACTCTAAAAAAATTCAGACAAAATTGGTTTTTTAGATTCAAAATGGTTTTTTGAAAAACCAAATTTCAATGCAAAAAACCAAAATGGATTTTTTTAAAAATCCATTTTGGTTTTGCATTGAAATTTGGTTTTTCAAAAAACCATTTTGAATCTAAAAAACCAATTTTGTCCCCACATTTTTTAGAGTGCATCCCACTAGCTCCAGGCTAATTTCGACACAAGCCAACATAATTGACAATCAAATAAAGAACTAAATCATTCACTAGTGGTGATAGAGCAGTGGAGGATTTTGATTATTTGCATGTAAAATGCAATGTTGGCATCAAATTAAATATCCAAGATAATTAATAAACAATCAGGGGAAAACAGTTTGAAGCTATAGAATTGACTTCCTGTAGTGATTTATTGTTGGTATCTTGCATGATGGTTAGATTTGGAGTATATTTGCATCAATTCTGCAGACACTACATGGCTATACTTATATGTTCTATGCTTAAAGTCAGGTTATCCCATAAGTTAATATGTACAGTTAAGGATATACTAACTTAGAATAATGCAAATAAGAAACTTTTGGCTTGATGAGAACAAGCCTAACATGAACCTGAGACAGCTGGGCTCCACTGAAGATCTTTGCCAACATGGGTTCGAACCATGGCTAAGGAACCCTAAATTTTCAGTGGACCTTCATGAGCAAAATCCCAACTGGATGTCATTCGGATGAGACATTAAATTGGTGATCCCATTGTAATTGTATCACAGTATCAGTGTCTGTGCTGGGCAAATAAAAGGTCCCTCACATAAGCCAGAACTACACTCAAGGTGGATCGAGATTCCTGTCCAAAATTAAATCAGCTTTCCATTTTAATTTCGCCCTGCACATTTCTAGGCGGAAGTCTCACCCATCCTATTGGTGGAAAATACATCTGTAGACCCAGGCAAAGTAAAACACCCTGAGGCTTATACCTATATATAGATTGAAGATTGTGACTTCACAGGGGTTGATAAAATCTGGACCTGCTTTTTAGGGTCTCACAGCCACCTTAAAATATCTTAACTATACTTTTTTCATTAAAAACTCTTTCATTATTTTTTTTTATGATAGGTTATTTGGTGCAGACTTACTGGACGTCTCTCTTGCCCGGAGCTGTGAGGCTGACGTTGCAACGCGTGTCGGAAATATTCACCTTGTACAACTCTCCATCTGCCACCTAAAACAACAATAATATTGAGTCATTAGGCCAAAATAGAATGCTACCAATTTCATCAGGTCCATGTCATAATTGGCAACTGAAAAAAAAGTAAGCAAAACCACCTGGTATAGTGTTGGAAACAATGTAGAAAAGATGTAGAAACATTAGTTGACAATTATTGTACATTTAGGTCATCATAATTAGCAGAAAAAATATATAAAATTGCCATATTGTCAAAAGACAGACATTACCAGCTGCGTAACAGGTAATAGATAGATAATAGCTAGCTAGACAGATAGGATGTATAGATAGATAGATAGATAGATAGATAGATAGATAGATAGATAGATAGATAGATAGATAGATAGATAGATAGATAGATAGATAGATAGATAGATAGATAGATAGACACACTATTGAGCTGTTTGACTGCCTTTACACGAAACCTAGATATTGAAAAGCTGAGTTAGAAAGCCAACACTCAGAGTCAAAGTATTTCCATTTGAGGTTTAATGGTTTTTCTGTGGATAACACGCGATTTTTGAAAGTCACACCAATTAGTGAAAAAAAGTGAGCAGTCCGACTGACAAAAAATTCTTCAGAAAAAACAAGCTATTGAAATTGGAAAAGCTGAAATGCAGTTATAGTGGGCAGTTTTTCAGTAATTCCTCCACTTTTCTTATACTTATATTGGGGTACAGGGATTGGAAATGTTTAGAATGACAGCCAGGATGATTGATGAGCCCCAGAGGTTTTTAAAATGTGCACTTCTCCCAGATCCAAATGTCAAGAATGGGCAGCAGGATAACACTTGTTTCAATGCAGACCTGTCTCCTCACTGCACCCATCCCCCTTCCAGCAGGGCCTTTCTTCGCGAGCAATTAACTGCAACAAATTCTCAAACGTCTCTCCAACCAACTCAATTCAGACTTTTCTGATTTCTGTGTGAAATACCGAAAGAATCCAGCCAGCCCAACCAGCCCTGGCAGCCAAAGAACTTGGGAGGTCCAGATATTCACAAAATCAGAAGAAGTCGGATTTTTAAGACCCCCCTTTTTTGTTGCCATTGATCTTCAATAACTGGTTTAGATCTTGCTAAAAATCTCACCAACTTTTCAAGATTACCTGGTGACTCCCCCCCCCCAAATGTTTTGCCTGAAAGTTTCCAATCAAGAGTCAGGCAGGGAATTAAGACCAAGTATGATTTGATGGCGCATAAAATGAAATTTATGAAAAAACAACATAGCTTCACAATGAGAAAAGACATAATGAGAAGATAAGACAAGAAACAATGCGATGAGAAGAGACAAGAAAATAAGATCTGATGAGATGAGATGACATCATTACTTCACGAGATGGACAAGACATAACAAGATAAGGCAAGACCAAAGGTAAGACACAATGAGATGATATAACAGATGATATGATATGAGATGGGATGAGATGAGTTAAGATAAGATAAGACCAGACACAATGAGATTAGAAGACAACATCGAGTCACAATACAAGACAAGACAAGACACAATGAGATGAGATAGAAAATATAAGATATGTTAAGACATGATGAGATGAGGTAAAATGATTTGAGATAAGGATAAGATAAGACATGTAACATGAGATTAGAGATTACATGAGATAGTATACGATGAGACACAATGAGATGAGATGACAACATTACTTCATGAGATATACCCAAAATTAATGAGAGAAGATCAAGATAAGACAAAATGAGATGAGAAAATACAAGATGAGTTAAGAAATGATGAGATGAGACAGATGAGATGAGATGAGGTAAACAAGATAAGATAAAGAAGAAAGATATTTGAGTTGGATTAAATCAGAAGACATTTGGAGAGACAAGGTTCAACACAACGAGACGAGATAAGGTAAGATTAGTAGATTACATAGAGACTTGGAAATGACATGATATGGTATGGTAAAGAAGGCTCATTTAATTAATTATTTAATTATTATATGATTACACATTCAAGATACTCTTTTTTACCTTGATATGTTTTGCATTTATAAAATATACATTTATACAGCATCACACCACAACTTATTTATGATCAATGTCTTGAGAAGAGACCACCAGATGTCAGGATACATGCATCACGTCTCAACATAAAAACATAATTTCAGGTAATTTTGGAAAATGGAGCATTTTGTTCTTTCATTGCTAGACCAATAAATTTCGTGGAGAACCTAAGAGGCAAAATAAGTAAAAGGAAAGTGGGAGAGCAACACAAGAAAGTGTCTGGATGTCCCATATTTCATATCACACCAAAAAGATTACACATAATAGGGATGTAATACTTTGAAATAAGGCTCATCTATGGACGCAAACCTCCCATAATTTAATATAACATCTAAAAATAAAGCATCTATGTGTGCACAGCTTTATCAATTAACAATCATGCGCATCCAGCTCATTAAGAAATATCAATTTATGCGACAGGCCCACAACAGCACAGAAAAAAATCAATTAATGAAAAGATTGAGCCGAAACATTTACCTGCACCGAGTGCACACACAAATTGGCTCTCTTGCTTGATTACCGACAGGGGCAAATTTGCTGAACATGTTGCAAGGTTTGGTCAGTGGTAATTAAGGAAATTACGCAACAACTGTTGTATATTTGCAGTGCTAATTATAGTCTGATCTTTGTTTTTACCTGCCAGGCTAACATTGTTTGCAAACCACGTGAATACGAATCCATGGCTTGCAAGCAAGGACTGTTGAACTAACGGCTATAAAGCTCCCTGACAAGACCAAGACATGTTTATCAAGACAAGGTGTGCATCTCAACAAGCCATGAGTCAATACATACATTGCTTAATAGATTTAAATCGCTTCTAAACCAATAACAAACAAATAATCACCAATTTTGCTAATTGAAAATTGAAAAATCTACACTTATAACCCGCTGAGCAGTGTGTAAAACTGTGTACAAAACTATCCCATACACTCATACCTTGCTTGGAGCAACTGGGTTGGTTGCTCCAGCTCCCTGCTCAAAGTACCCCATACCATTTGAAGTAATATTATGACACATCGGGTAAACCACAAAGTTTATAGTTGTGTTACATTAAAAGAGCAGTACATTAGAGTTAAGTATTTAATTTTTTGCATGCTATATTGTTTGCTTCCAGCATCTATGCATGACCCTAGTCCTAGTAGTTGTTGAGTGATCCTACATTAACAAAGCTTTCAGCCTCTCGTTAAACCAGTTTCCACACGCGCAGGCTTGCGAGCTTCACTTTTAGGACTTTTATGAAACTCCAAAGAACCATTTGCCTTTTCCAGCAACACGGAAATATCTGCAGCAGCCACAGAACTTAGAAGGTTAAAATGTTCTCAATGCTTCCAAAATAGCATGTGAAAAGCAAGAGAGAAACTGGGAAAGCTAAAAGCTCACAAAGCAGTGAAACCATTTGCAGAGATTGCTGACTGGAAGCTGGATTGTTGTTTCACCCAGCACAAGTCAAAATTGTCTAAACGAGTCCTAAATGACATCCATATAGGCATCATCAGTATACTTTTTGTTTTGCACATTAAAATCATAATGAAGGCCTAAAAATACCAGACTGTGCAATGGCGAGCAAAATATGACTCTTATTTTGACTGTTAAATTTTTTCTGTTCAATGGTATAACTCCACACTTTTAATAATACTTCTCCAATGAGCTATTTTTGAAATTGCTATATTCTAAATTCACACTCAATTTTATCACTCTACTTCCGTTTGAAAGCATTCCAGATAGATTTTTGTTGCCCTGACAACTGACCACAAGTTACGTGAACTCCTAATAAAAGCTTTGCATTTTAACTTGCCGCTACAAATAGCCTTGTGGTCTGGTGAAGCTCAGGGGGACAAGTACATCCCCATTAGAAATGAAAAATACACTTGGTTAACAGCATCATATGGCATGCAGGGGAGACTAATGTATTTTAGGGCAGCTGACCATATTGCACCATATTGCGTTGCTGACTGAAGCCATTGCATGTATCGGATATTGCACCAAAGGGCATTCACATAAAGGTACTGCATGTATGGCAATGATTTCTGGATACTCTGGATAGTATCGGAAATTCAATTTTGTTTAATATCAAGCAATTCAAGTTTAATTGAAATTCATCACGTTTGCTCTCTAATTAGCATGTGATTTGTGACAACAGTTCCTTATTTGCCTTTTGATAAAGTTGCGGTTATGATATTGCAGCGATCAATTCATGGCTAAACAATCTGTGCAGCTGGCTCCTTTTTTCTCCACAATCAGGCTAAATAAATCGATGAAGGTAAACAGGAGAGTTAAACAAAACCCAGCCCAGTGATTATACACTGATACACACTTGAACACACACAGAAGGGAGCCAGGCCAACACACATGTTACTGTTTTCCATCCAGCTCCGTCTGTGTCAGTTGCAGGGACACGAGTCATTCCTCTGACGTTTGTCAATACCAGTAGACAGTGCTGTCCTCTGCCGGCCATCTTAGAACTACCACAAAGCAGACGACACATTCTGCTTGGAACTTTCAGAGCTCTGGGATTGTGAATGGTTCAACTTCTGGGAAAGAATGTTGAACATTCCAAGATTGAATGTATTTGAACCGATTGAAACCCTTGACCATTTCACAGTACTTCAGCTAGCCTTCGCATGCCTTCTAAATTGCTATTGAGAAAATGATCCAAGCAGACATGCATAGGCCTACAACGTTCAGTTTTCGAAATTTCACAGAGAAAAGAAATGTCTGGCAAAATAATCAAGAACGGTGTGATTTCTTCTACCAATTACAATAATGAAATTGCAACTTGTGGTTGATCTGAGAGGCCTGTATTTCCCTAACAGCCTGCAGGCACACATCTGATGCATGTAGGAGGGGGGGAGGGGGCATGGGCCTCAGGATGATACTTTTGCAAGGGCCACCACATTAAGGCTTTAAGAACAGGCAAGGCCCTTAGCCCTTGATTAGGTGGTCCCAGCACCATATGATCCCGGCCAATCCAATCGGGCCAGTTACACGGATGTGGGGATTAGCTTCTCCTAACATGCACCAAAACCATCGGCCTAATTTGATTGTGCTTTCCAGAGGAGCATAAAGAAAACACAAGCGAGGTCATTTTTTAAAAGAACCAGCCTGACAACCTATGATCCCTCACAGTTGAGACTTGAAAGTGGAAAGCTGCTAAAGCTGCTAAAGCAGAAAAAAGGGTGTTGAAGACTTAATGACCGCACTATTGTAAGTAGCAGGGGGAGTGAAGGGTCTTTGCAATGGCATGCAATCACCTGTGATCCAGATGATTAAACAGGTGCTCACCTTGACATTGTTAGTTCACCTGAATAGATTGGGCAGACCACTTTGTTACAACCAATTCAGACTTACTTTATCACCCTCAAATTAAGAGCAAGTCCAACCAAAGCGAAGCAGATGTATGGGTGTAATTTACAATGCCCTGACCAGTGATGTATATATCTGCACACAATAACAATTGATAATTTAAGGAGAAATTTCAAAATCTTCCAACAGTCAGGAAATCGGTAATATTCTAATTAATGTCAACAACTTCTGTTACTTGCAATTTGCTGTATTCTCAGTTGGAGAATAGCTCTGGGTATAGCTGAAAGACAATGCCATGACAAAAATCTGGCATCACTGAAAATACCTAATGAGACTGAAAGTTTTCTACTGAGGAGAATGTCGACTGTGACAGTGTAGGGATCAATTCGCCAACAGTTATTGAAATCAAATACTGCCCGGAGTGCAGCTTAACAAATAATAAATTGTAGATTATAATAAATGCAATATAGATCAACCAATGTCGATCCTACTTTTGTTTTTGCTTTTGTTGTGTGTGATCCAGGAATTTTTAGGTTAGTAGTAAGACATTTATGCTATCATGTATTATAAGATTACCTTTTTGCTCTTCTTATTATAAGAAATACAATGATGATAAGCAATGAAATGGCAGGCTATAACATGGACCATTCAGTCACTGTGTCACACCTCCACAATACCATGCATGCAAGTAACACTACAGGCTGAGTTAGCTTTAATCAAGCAAAAGGCTCGATTAAATGAGGGGGCGAGGTTCGACACCTGGTCAAATGGCCCTGCTTCTAACACATTGGGTCCTCTTCTTTAATCAAATAAAAATGCTGGTCAAAGAGCAAACATTTGCTGTTAATCCATGTAATCTAGGAGATCACACGACATCACCTGAGCTCAGCTTCACTGCTGCAGCAGCTTTTTGATTACCTTCTACATAACATGAAACCTAACCACAACAAGTCCGACCAAACTGGCTGACTCCAAAAACCAGTCAGAAATTACTGTTAGGTTTGCAGAATCCATTTTAGCAACCCGGCTGCACTTCAAATTAAGGGAAGACTAATCCTGCTTGTTGGTGGATGGAAAAAAAAAGAAAAGATAAAATATCTGATTCTCACACTAAAATCCTTCTTTGTTTCAGATACTAAAAGTGTATGTGTCATCATCAGCTTTCATGACTCACAAAGTGCACACTCCACAAAGGAAAAATTCTCTCTTTCCCTGTAAATAACGAACCTGCTGTAAAACATTACATTTATTTATATCTACCAAAAATTTTCGAACAATGTGCATGGACTTTACCAGAGACACAATTTTAGGTCAATATTTTATTGAAACTTTAATCTCTTTGTATTATATACTTAACCTCCATTGACTGGCATAAATAACTGATTAACACTGGCTTTACTGTCATAAATCAAAGTAAAGTGATTCTGTTTTAAATCTTTTTCAACACCTTTTTTTTTTAAATTGACAAAACTTCGGTGCATCAAAATCACAGCAGTTCAGAATCTGGTCCAGACGATCGAAACCCACCCAAACACCAAAATCGAAGCACTCCATTATTACAGAAATATGATATCGAAAGCTGCATGTGAAGTCTAAATTCACAAAATGGTTGATATTGTGCCAGCTATTCGGACTATTTCAAAGTTACCTTCACATGTTCATGAAGGCCATGATGAAACAGAAGCAGGAGCATCACCAGCTTCATCAGCAGGGCACAAGTCTTTGATTCATCTTGTTAATTCAATTTACTTCGTCAGCTTGTTGGAAAGATTGCATTAACTTTGTCCATTTCATTCCCCAGTTAAGCATCCCCATTTGATTAACTCTTAAGTGCACCAATTTCCATTTTTTCCTCCAACAACGGAAATACTGAATATTCTTGAGTTAATCATCAATTGTTTGCGTTTTGCCCCCAAGAAAACACAGAATTTGCTTTATAGGAGATTTACTCGTTTTGCCCGATTTTGTCAGAGTTTTTGCAAGGAAAGAAATTTCCATTGTAATAAGGGAGCACTCTAAAAAATGTCGGGACAAAATTGGTTTTTTAGATT
Source organism: Platynereis dumerilii (assembly GCA_026936325.1). Taxonomy (NCBI): domain Eukaryota; kingdom Metazoa; phylum Annelida; class Polychaeta; order Phyllodocida; family Nereididae; genus Platynereis; species Platynereis dumerilii. Next base: position 17,583,316 of record JAPTHN010000007.1, read on the forward strand.
CAAAATGGTTTTTTGAAAAACCAAATTTCAATGCAAAACCAACATGGATTTTTAAAAAAATCCATTTTGGTTTTTTGCATTGAAATTTGGTTTTTCAAAAAACCATTTTGAATCTAAAAAACCAATTTTGTCTGAAATTTTTTAGAGTGTAAGGGAGGGGGGCATAAGATGTCAGCCCGTAAATGACTTAAGTGCTTTTGTTGACAGCCGTTTATTCTGGTTTAACAGACCCAGGTTGGGGCAGGGAGGCTGAGAGGCAGGCTTAATGCATTTACGATTAAAAAGCAGGGAGCTATAAGAGATGGGAGGAAGAATGGATTGTGATGCTGAGACGAGGCTACTGGGCTTCTTTATGGAATGCCCAAAGCAGAATTTAAAAGGGTGACCCATTATGACCTATTGAATAACTGAGAATAACCCTTTTACGATTGGCTGGGTCGTTAACAGATACTGTACTTAAAGGGCAACTGCCCCAGGTTACGTAACACATAAAAGGGTTAATAAAAGGGCAGGGGCTGACCGTTGGTCACTTGTGGGCAGTTGGGTAATGTAATGATGATTTGAGGGTGAAATTATCTCTTGTTATCCCACTGATCACCTCATGATGAGGTCCTTTGAGATGCTGTAACAGAGGTGCATGAAATAGCGCCAAACAAGAAATGCCACTAATAGCAGAGAAATGTATCAAAGGGCATCAACTTGATACATCTTACTCCATTATGAGCAATCATTACTCCCCCACCCATTCCTTCTTCACAAACCTTTTGAAGTTAGAATAACAATGGACACTGAATGTTTACCTCATCATCATCACGTTTGAGATGCAAAAACTGTTGGACAATATTGAGGCACAGCAGTGGCCATTATTGGCCATTATTTCTGCCCCAGTTCAGACACAAAAAAGTGAACATCAGCAATTTGCTCTCAGCTGGTGTTTTGGGAAATGGATTTCTTTTTCAATAATTTTTCAATCCAATTAATATTCAATCAAATCAGCAAAATTTGTCAAAATAGCAACTGTGGTCCTCAGAACAGATTTCAGCCTTAAATTCTGCTTTGCGGAGTCACATTGTATTCTGCCTATAGTTCACAATCCATATCAATACAAGAAACTGATATAGCAGCTGGCTATAACTTACTGAACTGCAGTAAATGAATACCCACCAAACATCCAAGTTGAACTGGGTCTGTGTGAGTACCATCCCCAATAACAAGAGAAGAACTGAAATTATTGAGCAACTCAACAGTTAAGTGTATGTATCATTTCCTCACAAGTTGAAGAGAGGGGCTCATTATAAGAGCAATGGAGCACAAAATATGTATGAAGCATGCAGAAGCACCAAGGAACATCACTCATATCTTGCAAGTTGTACCTTGTCCTCCACACAAACAATACAACACTATGAGTGTGGATGATGCATATGATGTGTAAAAAGGTTTTTGGAAAGAGCAAGAGGTTATCGCAGGTTCAATCTGAACCACTGGCTGGGTGCCACAGTCTCCCTTAGCATGGCTACCCAACATGGCCACAACAAAACATGCAAGGGCAGCCTCCCATCACACCTGGTGCATCCCCCAATCATCTGGCTCCGCATCTTCTCCATCACAATTCTGCTGCTGATGAGGGATGACACTTCCATCCACCTGTGAGGGGACCTGTGAGGGGACTGGACCAGGTCTCTGCTGCAGTCTTGTCTCTGTGCATGGAGACTATAGCATCATATGGAAAAGTCTTCTTTCATTCTCTATATCTGAAGGTATCATGTGTAGAAATGTTGAGGTATCCTTGCATTTATAATGCACATTCACATGTTGTTTATACATTCCTTCTCACATTTTTTCAGAATCGTTGGCCTGAAATTCTCTTAACCAAATAAATTGAAAGTCCCAACAACATCTCTGGTCCTACCGAACCATTATTGAATTTGCCATACCTTTCACCTCACCAGGCGCATTGAGGTCGCACAAGATATCCAAACCTTCATCAATATCTATCTATCTATCTATCTATCTATCTATCTATCTATCTATCTATCTATCTATCTATCTATCTATCTATCTATCTATCTATCTATCTATCTATCTATCTCTGCATCACTATCACTAGCAGACAGAAGTGTAGAATAACCAATTATTAACTGGCCCAGACACATCGGGTGCCTCTAAATGAGATAATATCTTGCAGGCCTTTGAAGAGATACTGGCAATATGATAAAATCATAAAATCACCACCCAGCAGTCAAAAAACTTGCTGGAAACAAGATTACATCAAATTTTGCATGTGGAGATTGGGTTACATAATATTCAGAAAAAAGTAAGCATGCAACAGCCCATAGCATGGACAATTATTTTTGAAGAGGACCTTCTAACACAATTACAGCAGTAACAAGCCTCTAAACAAATCGACCATATATGACAGTTGATTGCTCAAATTATCTAATTTAATGATATTCCCCATAAAAACCACAAGGGCTGCAATTTAAAAGAGATTATTAAATTTAAAACATCAGTAACCAAATGATATAACCTTGTTTCCTCAATTTCCTACTTTTATTTTCCCTTCTGATTCTACAAATCAAAGTAAGTGGACATTTCAATATTGTTTTCATTCTACTCCGGGCATACTTTGAACATGGACGTATTATTTTCAATAAATAATACACCATGCTTTGAACATTAGCAAAATTGGGGAATTGAGTTCTAAGGACCAATGATGAGAGTAATAGAGGCATCAATGAAACCCCTGAACTAGCATAATGTAGCAAATAACAAACCTCTAACTGGAGTACAAATAATTGACAAAGTATACAATGAGAAAATTTGAAGGGTGTTATGAATTTATGGCAGTAATAAATCGCATCAAAATAAATATTTTGTCTATTCCATTGAATTCTTTGAGTGAGTTCAAAAGGAAAACATCAAAACTACTTATTGGTGATAATGGTCACTCGAAAGGAGAACTCACACGTTAGAATATTGGAATACTTCAGGATTACTTGTAGTTAAGTACTTTGGCAACTCATGTGACACATGATGTGGGGCTTAATGGCACTGTGTGACACCTTATGGGCCATAACTTATGGGCCACAGCTTCAGGGGAGAGGGGCACAGCTTCTGGGACACACCTTGGTGTCATGCAACCAGAAGTGTCTCTTTTTCAGAGCCTCCTTTTGAGTGACACTTTGGCCTCATTCTTCTTGGAGAAGGTGTTGACTTCTGACACCTTGGCCTCCTATTGGCCTGGATGTCACCCCATCGGTATTACCCCAGCTTATCTGCCTAATGACAGGTAGAGGGTGAAAAGGGACACCCTGTCTCAAGGTATTTGTCTCCATGATAGGGTGCATGATTGACTCTTCGCATGCTGGAGTTTCAGGCAAGTTTACCTCATGCAAAATATCAAGTGGAAATCACAAAAAAGATGGAAGGATAAGACCCACACAAAAGACACAAATATCCAATAAAATACCTCCCTCAAGATAAAATAGAAGCACGTTGATATGAATTTCGATAAAACTAACAACTTAGAAGTAAAGCAGAATAAAAGTGGCAACAGGTTTGGCCATCAAAATAAAATATATTTGGTGATAAAAGTTTTCAAGAAGTTCTTGATACAATAACAAGAAGAGAATCTCAGAAGACTAAAGATTGCAAATGTCAACCAATTGTTTTCAATATTAGAAAAACAAAATGAAAGAGCAACAGAGATTCCTACATGTAATCGAAGTCAACATTTATGCATTAAGACATTAAAAGCAATTGTCTCCCTTTAATTCAACAAAATTTGATTAAAGTGATTAAAGGCAACATAATAACCTCTCTTGGACAAAAAAAAATTCAAGGTAATTTGAGAAAATTTGATAATATATCTCATGCAGGGTTCCTTAGCACATGATTGAGTGAGATTCCTGGCAGTTTTTAAAGTAATTTGATTCATTTTAAGATGAAAAAGGACAGGTCTAATAATGGTACATTTAGATTATCGTAACGATTATTCATAGGATGGACCTGGATAGTGGAGCGAAGGAAATAGTGATCTAGTGATTAACACTTCTGACACCAAACAATAGCTTTTTAAATGGCTTTCGCTTCATGTTTCTCAGATTGACATTGTTGTTATTTCTCCTTTATGCTTTTGCAGCTTTTCTCTCTATTTTCTTTTCTTTTTTTTTTGTATTTTCCCTTTTTTTCTCCAGCATCTTATTTGGCATTGCTGCTGAGGCAGATATGCATCAGATGGGATGGGAAAGAGGAGGAACAAAACCTGCTTGAACAGAGTTTAGGAAGGCTGAGGAGGGAGACAGTTTCAATTTAGATAGTGTTCTGATGGCTCAGATAGTGTCAAGTGGTCATATCCAGGGGTGAGGGGTTAGATGTCCTGTCACTTCCACACTCTCCCCATCCCTATCTTTGCCTGCCTTTTTGTAAGACCATTGTTCTCCATTGTTTTACAGCCATTGTTCTTGTTCAGCAACCATTGTTTTTCACAGGCCATGCATCTTGGACTCACACAGTGTGAAACCATCTCCCGAGACCATCTCCACAGGAGCTGTCAATGCTTCCATTCAAGGTGGGAACTTTAGAAAAGCTGTCACAAGATTGCCCACCTCCAAACAACGCCAAAACAATGGCCTCACATTGGCTCACAATACCCCCACAAGAAGGAACAACAAGCAACAACAACCTTCTGCATTCTCCTACATCACTTCCCACCTCAGAAAATCGCCAGGGGCATTCCAGACACTTTCACAACTTCCAATTGTTGCTCTTACAAAAACATTTATTCCACATTGACCAATAAATTATATTCAGTGTTAACTCTTTATCATATCTAAATCACCACATAATTGAACAATATCAACTTGGGAAGGTCTTCTGAATAAATACATGTACACTACCCATAAATAAAATTAGCATATTTCACAGGATTCCTTAGACATTTTGGAATATATATCACTCAAATTATGGTGAATAAAGTACCTATAGAATAGATTTATCTAGATTTTAATCGGCCAGGAAGCACATAGATATGTATTAGACCATAATGTGACCAGGGAGGTGTAATAATATGCTAAGTCCATGGTGTGACATTCTTTTTTGATGTTACTCGGGACTGTCTTCTTCCACAAGGTAGAGAAAAATGAGACAAATTTTTAAGAATTTCCAACACACATGTGCAGCATCTCGATTCTAAGTTCAGCATGGCTCGGACAAATTCAATGTAATCAATTGTCTAAAATTGTGGGGAGATGTCCAAACTTGTCCAATGTTGTCCAAAGTTGTCTGGACTTGTCAGAAGACGTCCAGCATTGCCTGATTGCTGTCTGTCTGGCCTGCAACGATGCCAAGATTGCTGCTTCTGAATCCTGCATCTGAATCCTGCCTCTGCCTCCGCATCTTTCCATCACATCACTTGTCTCCCATGTCCTTCGATGCAAAATGGATCAGTCTAGCATCTGGCCAGTCTTGTCCATCATCTTGTGTCCCTGGCTTAATAAATGACCACCAGTCAATCCGCCATCTTACAAAAACGGCCAAACAAAAAATTGCAAGGATTAATTGCTCATCAAGAAGCTCCAGCCAGCTTCAGTTATCGAGCTAATAATTCTCTGTATCTTCCAAGAATGAATAGCAGCATAGTATAAACTAAGTTTATATATATTAAACGTATGTTATTAGCCATCCGAATAGCTTGATTATTCTGAGTATTATGCAACTTTATTTTCATGAAATTGTCGCTTTCCATTCATAGTTTTTAACAGTTACCTGGTAATTTCAAACTTCAATGACAGCTTTTTCTAATCTTTGACAGCATTTGTAATAACCTTTCACAACAAAACAAGTCAGAAAAAGGAAATGTTAAAGTTCATGGATTTCATATGCAGAAAAGACAACTTGGCCACAAACTGAGTGAAAAAGTTGTTTAATTAAACTTTACAGTGAATAGCATCAGAATATTTTTGGTTGAAGATTCAAAGAGAAGTCATTTTCAAAGTGAAACAAAAATCCTTTTTTCCTCAAAATGTCACACATGCATGCATGGACCACAGGCTTACACCTACCACATTTGAAGTTGAAGGCTGTCAAGAGAAGTGCCAAAATATTGCAAAAGACATTGAACAGAGTGGTTGTGAGCTGTGAAACAGTTTGACAGCACTGTCCATCAAGGATTGCTGGGCTGAGGAAAGTTGTTGTGTTTTGAACAGAAGATCTTCAGCTAAACTAGCTTTAAACTGCATGATGGGAGCCTGTGAATGACAAGCATACACAATATGATAATGACACGTCACAAACAGATCAAATGGGCTGGTCACAAGTCAAAGCAAAGGTTGCCCCATTCACAGGGAGAATATTTGCCAGGTATTTTCAAGTATGTTTGAGCTGTTGAAAATACCAAGTAAAATAGCCTGTATTATTAAAGTATTTTGATAATAACAGCAACCTGGTGCCGTCTAGACTACATTGTCAGTTCATATATGGACTCACAGGGAACTCACATAGAACTGGCATAGAATATATCGTGACTGGGAGGGGAATTTCTTAGGTATTTTGGAGGGGTCTCCTCTGGGGTTTTCAGGTTCCTCTTGGGTCATGTCAATACCACCCTTGATCATGTCTTCCTATGCGTCACATTGTCCCTAGGGCAATTGACCTCTGACCCTAAATGTCAAATTCAAAGAGGACAATAGACCTGGCCAAGCAATGTACACCCATGATGGCCATCCAATATGCTGCTGACATAACATGTGCACAGGAACAATAAACCAACATGGGATGACCGGCCCGTCTCCAATTCTGAAGAATATGCACCCACTTCCCTGAGTCCCATCCACTGCCTTATTGGGCTATCCCTGTCATCCGCAGGCGAATACATTGTACTTTCAGCCAATAGAGAAAAATAATATCAGACATTTTGTACTATAATAAGTCAACATTATTCAACAACTTGCAATGTAGCAATATACTTGTTGAATCTTATAAACAAAATTGACTTTCTGACATCTAAAACAAGTTTGAAACTTCCATAAAAGAAAAGTAGCACACTAGTTCAAAAATTCTAAATTGGTGTAAAACATTAAGTTAAAGAAAGGATACTTGGATATCTTTACTGTGTTCAATCGAATAATAAATTCTTCTTGAAGGTTTATTTTTAGTATAAATGTTTACGACCAGTAGACCCACAACATTTTGAAAGTTATGCAACACAAAACTTCTTTTGAAATTAGTTGATAACTATAGTGAGTCCTTGGAATTGTATTCAATAAGATAATTCACATGCAGAGGGAACTATAAATAGTTATGAATATAAAGTGTATGTACAAAGTATAGGTATAACTCTGAGCAGCACAATTCACACTGGAGTGGTAAGTTGTAACCTGACCCAAGTAACTGGTTGGTTTGGTGGAAACAGTATCCACCTCCAGCCCAAAATAAATGTGTCCCCAAATTCAGAGACACTGAGGGGGTTGGAAGAAAATTGAGGCTGCTGGAGATAATGAGGGGATGATGAGGTGCCCCAAGCCCCAGTCAAGCCCAAGTGAAGCCCCAGTCAGGCCACATTCAGGCCAATTTAACTGGCTCAAGAGTTCAAGCTGAACAAGTTAACTTTTCCAGCACACTTAGACTTAATTCTCCCTCCTGCTTCACACTCTTGCACGCCACATTGTGTAAAAGCAAACTCCTGCTCTAAAATTGCTCAGAATTGCTCAGACTCCAAAGAGAACCTGTCAACCATTGGCAAATTCAGGTATCGTTTGGATAGGCAGATTGTGTAAGAGGCAGTTGACAGTGACACAGAACCATCATCATCATCATAACCAGCTGCAAGTCATGAAGAGGACCCTTTAAATATGAACTACCTGTGATATCATTGCAGGGAATAATGATATTTTTTTCATTTGAACTAAAAATTGGGTGACGGGCAAAAACCTACAACATCTTTCAGACAATATTCTTCAGATTTAACTTGCCAGATAATACTGAACCTCTCTTCCTCTTTAGCACATCATCAGTTAAGGCTGATTGGATTTTCGGCAACATGGATGGGACACTCAGTTGAAAACTAGAGTTAGTACCTCCAGAATTATATCCATGAAAAGTGGGAACAAACAAAGAACTTTAAGTTCCTTGACTCATACATTGATGAGTCAGAGACAATATTTTTAATGTGACTCTACAATTTTACAATGAGGGAATAGGAATAATTGTCAATAATTATATACAGTGCCGCCTGTAAGTAAGTGAAACGCATGACATTGTGCCATTGCATCAATGCTAAACATCCTTAACCAAAATGCTTCTGGAAGGACGAATTCTCATCCGATGAGAGGAAAACAAAGTGGGTCATAAAGGCCGATATGTGAGGCATGTGGGATAAAAATAGCAGCCAATTTCCTTTGCTGTAGTCGGAGTTAGGTATGGATCAAAGTTTTTGATAAGTAAGTGAAACGCGGGCCCAATGTTAAAACATAGGGAAGGATGGTTCACTTACTTATCAAAGACTTTGACCCATACCTAACTCCGACCACAGCAAAGAAAATTGGCTGATATTTTTATCCCACTTGCCTCACACATCGGCCTTTATGACCCACTTTGTTTCCCTTTCATCCGATGAGAATTCATGCCTCCACAAGCAGTTTGGCTGAGGATATTTAGCATTGATGCAATGGCACAATGTCATGCGTTTCACTTACTTACAGGCGGCACTGTATATGATAAGGCATAAGAATGATAATTGCCAAAGATAAATGATCAGTGCAAGAAACCTCCCTGCATGTTGCTAACCTTCCTGGCATCTGCCAAAAACTCCAGCTATCTGGGGCCAGATAATACACTTATTGTGAGTCGCATTCTCCCTCCAAAAGAAAGATTCCTATCACTTCAGGAATGGCTGCTATTATCCTCACTATGTGGCCTGTCTAGTTGCCTTGATTTCCCCTATCTTTTTTTGTCCAGTTCCTTTAGTTTTTCCAGTAACAAAAAGTGAGCAGCCCACACATTCAAATCGAGGAAATTGCAAAAGCAGATTACTTGCATTGATTATTTTATTTGCTTGGCTTTTATTTCAATCATATTTGGCCACATTTAAGTTTATTTCCGCCAATTAAACTTCTTGTAATACTATTATAAAATATGTCATGTTGCACCGTTTTCAGTACACCAATATTGTGGTGAATACTGCATACAATATCCTCAAACAGCTGATTACTTAAATGTAAACAATCCAGGAAACTGCAACACCAAATGAACATTCTGAATGAATTACTTTAAATATTTCTCCCACCATGCATAAACATATACTTTGTAAGGGAATATATGTGAGAAGATTGTAAGACAATTCACTGGATAACAAACATGATCATCAACCAAAAATCTTCTTATTTTTTTCTAAAGCAATCACCCCATGATTACTAATTCTTGAGAAAACACAGGTAGGCCCATAGTTGTTGTGGGTTTAGCTCAAGGCTGAGGTTTGTGACCACAAGATTGGCCCATTCTTCTCAGGGGGCCATTTGGCATTCACCTCACATTAGAGGCAATCAAGGGATCATTAGGATACTGTGGTAGACAGCCTTCCCAAGTTCCTCACCTTTAACTAGCCATGTGAGCTTCCATGTGGGCTGCATGCCCTCGTAAATCCACCATCCACCCCCTAATAAGAGGCTAGAGCTAATGAAATGCCCCATTGGACCTAATTAGCCATGTAGACTTGCCTCTAATAACCTCCTCCATGCAAAATCAAATGCAATTGCTCCAGACCTTCCAGATTGGCTGTGAGAAAGTTAGAACAGGATTGTGATCAGGCTCACACAATCTGACTCTGACTCAGGAGGGGTGATTTCATGGGTATGCCTGCATCCTAACAGCCTCTTGTTGTTGTTGAAAGTTAGTTCCTAACCTCCACCTTACCTCCAAACATATGCCATAATTAGGTCAAATATCAATTTCACAATTCTCACAACTCCCTAGCTGGTTTATCACATTCTGTGCAAAGCAGATTTTAAGATCTTTTAGCCCCAGCTAAACGTCATCTTGAGAAGCATATCCATCAAAAGCTCATCTGAGTTATGCCAACCTATTTGGGCATGGGCACATATTTGCACTTCCTGCCATAAGCCAATGGTTGGGGATGGAAAGGCAATAGAAGTCGTGGGGCAAGATTAACCTACACAAACAGACCTCCTTTGAAAGCTGGTGAAAAATGTGGGCTGTTAAATCAAGAGTTTTGTGGGGCGATCTATCTATTGAGATGAGGAGCTGGGGCCAGGCTAGTGTGCTCAGCAAGCTTGGGGATGGTGATAGTGAACAGCAGGGCAAGGCTTGTGTTGGTTCAGTGGTCTGTGGCTCAGACTGGCCAGACTACAGTCTTCTTATCAGAGGCCAGATTCCTGTCCCATAATTTCTCATTGACAGTTTGTAAACACTGTCAGGCTGTTAGGAGTGGGCCCAAGGCAAACTGACAGAGCAGCCAACCAACCCCTGAGCTGCCTCCGAGTCTCCTCGGCCAGGAATCAGAGCTCTCCCACAATCAGCTCGTTTTCTTCTTGAGAGTTGCTAGATTACTAACACCTCCCTTCCTAGTTCTTCCTGGGGCCTGTGCAACTGACGATGGCCCGGCCCTTGGCTTGTTTACAACGAGCTGTAAGCAAGAGGCCCTTGTCCCACAAGTGCTCCACATGCCACATGCACGAGGGCCACATTTGTTACAGCTTGCCTCTGCTTGCCTCTCCTTGCCTGCCACCAGAGTCAGATATCTCATCACTCTTGTAAGACTTGTATACCACTGACCTCCAGCTCCATGGCAGCCAGATAACTTGTACAATAGTCAGTCAATGCTAATAGCAAGTAGACCTAACTGAGATCAAATCCAATTTCATTTTCAGCAACATTGAAGGTTTTAGCCTCTTTTGCTTCTACATTCTGCATGAGGCAACAATGATTTTTGCATGGTCAATGATGATTCTGGAAAAAACATAGTAAATAAACCACAAAAAAGAGTTTATGGCTTCACAGAATATCAAAAAGCAAGCTGTTGAGTCATCAGTTGGATAGCATGGGTTGCATTGTTTGGGATCATTTGATGGGAGAAGAGGCATAAAGCAGGAGGCATTGACCAATTAGGCATAAAAATGGAGGAGGTGAGGGCCCTAACAGTGAGGGATTGAAGAGCCAAGAGAATATGAGTTGCTGTAAAAGAAGTTAATGCAGCCAGGGCTCAGTCAGGGCTGGTGTGATTTGTGAGGGGGAGCCAGATACATAATGTAAGAAGCTAGGAGGAGGAAGGAGGAGGAAAAATGAGGAGAAGACTAGGGGCAGTCGGGATGACCTAGAGGATGCGGTGATGGAGATGCAGAGGCAGGGCTTCAGAGACAGGGCTTGCTTGAGAGAGGGAGAGGGACTCAGAGGAAGAGAGACAGGTCTGGCTGAGTAATAGGACTGGATGGGCAGCACTAGGACCTGTCAGCGGAGTCCATCCAGTGATGGCATCCTCCGACGCACAGAGCACACTCCCAGAACACTCTCTCAAGGACTTAGATGGCCTGCCTCAAATGACTCTTCTCAAATGGCTCCACTGAAAAGGCTCCCTTGAAATGGCTCAGAGATGGCTAGCAAAGTACAGGAGAACAGGGAGCAGGCAGGAAGGCAACTTAGCAAGGGGAAAGGGGGAGGGTTGAGATGGCCGAGGGTTTGACAGGAGCGAAATGGCACCGTCTGCCGGAGCACTTACCGAAGTTGCTGCTGCTGATGCCGCGGTGGATGCGGATGCTGCGGATGCTGGGGATGATGCTCTAAGTCCATTTGAAGCCGGTGCTGATGCTGCCAGGTCATTTGCCCTTGGTCCTACAGAGGAGATTCTTCTGGCTGCATGGAGGTTGCTGCTGCTGCTGCTGACAGAGGTGGGGTTGCACAAGGGCCTTGTCCTACTGCCTGCAAACACACGAATAAGGAGGAATTAGCTTCAGGAATAGGCCCTGTCAGGTCTGCATCTCCTTCATCCTGCCCTGACCAGCCACTGCCATCCTCTGGCCTAGGAATGACCAGGCAATGCCCAGGCAGTGACCAGCCCTAACAACACTCTGTCATCCCCTTGTCCTCGGCTGACACTTGCATTTACTGCACTAAGCACTAATTGACCCCAGGTCCCCGTCTTCCTGCTTGCTTCTCCTTTTTATTACATGTCTGCTGCCAGAAAACCTGCCAAGGCAGCTGCAGAAATATGGCTTTGCAACAAGTGACAGTTGTTTTCTGCACCTCAGGGAAGTGCATTGACCACTGGTTAGGAGCCTACAGTTGGAAAGCTGATTCTACTACTACTACTATCCATGGAAATATAACCATGTTTCTTATGAAACAACATATTGAATATTACTCAAACTGCCACTATTTAGAATGCTATAATGCTTTATTATGCTATGAAATTTTAACATTATACAATAACGTATTTCTGAAGGCAGCTATAAAAGTTATCAATTCAAAGATGGTTTAGTTGGTTATCACTATACTGGCAACAATAATATAATCTTCAAGTTTTGCTAAATACATTTGGTAGGCCTAATATTTACTGATCTCAACCAATAATTTCAGCCAAATAGCAATCAGACAATCACATATTAATTACGATTCATTGATTTTAGAAGCTGCTTGGTAGAACATTCAGTTCTCGACTATTGGGGCCTATTGATCATTTGTAAACTATATTCCTTGTGTCCAATAATAATTGTGTCATGTTAGCATTTGGTGCTAAAAAAAATCAAATAGAATTGAGATTTAACTGAATTCAGAAAACATTATTTCAGTTTCAAAATCTGGAAAACAGGCTACTAGCCAAGTAACTCGAATGGAAACCATTAGCATGGTTCTTGTTCTAAATAAGCAAGCAGGTGCCATGCCATGAAAGGAAAGTTAGTTGGCAAGTTAGCAATCCTAGTGAAACTCAGATAAATTGATTCTGAATTTGGAAAACAAGTCAGCAGGCGAGTGAACGAGCAGAGAGGAAAACAAGTCAGCAGGCAAGCTGGCAGGCAAGCCACAGGAAACAATGTTTTGACTACATGCAGCTGAAAAATCTGGGGTTGAATGAGAATCTGGACATTTGAGTGCATGGAGAGTCCTTTGAAAGCTTATAATTGCAAATTGCAAGTGTCACCACAAACCCACATTGTGAAGGGACAGGGTGAGTCAGTGGTGATCCATCATTTTCTCTGACACATGAGAATGTCCACCAGAATGCCAGCAGCTTGCTATCCAGGTATTTGGGCATATTTCGGAATTACACCAGAGTGTCACCTCTCCCAGAGGTCACTCAATTATCCAGCTTACATTATATCCAGTAATAGGCACTTTACTTTCCTTCAAAGTGATCAGTTAACTTATTTTGACAAAATTTGAAAACTGATCTTTTAGCAGGTAAACCTGTTTGCTTTTTTCCTCAAGAAGGTAAACTGCAAAATTCTCCACTTTAAACTGACTAAAATATGAGTTATTTACTTCTGCCCTCCAAGTTATTGGCTACCTATCCTTATTCACACGAAGCAAAGCACCTCAGATTTCAGGAGCTGCAACGTTCGAATTTTATTTTAATTAAGCAATCCATTTCCTATAACAAAAACATTTAAAATGTCACCAAATATGTCTACCAAGTTTAATGACATAAGTTGTAATTGTGACTTAGGAAAAACCACTTTATCTATTAACCAGTCATTATCTGCTCATGGTTGTTGGTAGAAAAACGACGTCACAATAATCACGTGACCATGAAACAGCCAATGAGGAGGGAGAAACCTGAGCAGTTGTAATTAACGTGCTGACATGACTTAATGTGTGATAATTTGGGGAAAAAATCAACTTTTTTTCTCTTATGAGCTCATTATCTTTCCTTAATTACTTGAGAAAAGTGCTGGCCCAGGATAAGTTATTCCGCCCATTGCCCCGCCTCATTGTGTGAGAGTGGGCAAGCAAGGAATCGCAGAAGAATGGGCTTAATGAAAATCAAGATTGCTAATCCATCATAACAGGGCCAGGATTCATGGTAGCCATTACCTAAACCAACCAGAATCATAATCTATGTATGCTAATTAATACTGAGTTGATTAACAATGTAATTTCATGGGCGAAAATATTGCACCATCATGCATGCACATCACTGCGGATGGTATTGCAATTGGGCAAGAATGAGACAAGACTCTCAAGACTCACTATCAAGAAGTTTAATTTCATACTGAAACACCTTGTTACAGTAAACAAGGAGGGTGTGTATGCCCAAAGCATATGTAATCACTCACAAATATCCACAAATATCCACAAAAGACTGTCATGGATTTTGGCGTAGTCTTTTGACTTTGACCAAAGAGCCTATTTGACTATTAGCCTATTTGATATTAGGCTCAATTTTCATTGGCTGTTGGATATTAGATTGGAATCTCATTGAATTATCAGTGTGTCCAATGAGAATGCAGTTTAATATCCACTGGCCAATCATGGCTCTGTGGATATTAGGCTTGACTGTCATTGGCTAGGATATTTGGCAAGATTCTCATTGGACAAGATATTAGGTGGCATTCTCATTAGACAAACTATTAACTACAGTGCCCCCTACTGTGGATATTAGGGTGGATTCTCATTGGTCAAGATATTAGGGCGTATTCTCATTGATCAGTTCACTATTATCCAAAGTTGGATATTTGTCAAAATCCACAATAGTATCAGAGTTATTGCGAGTGACTTGGGCATGTATCCAAAGTAATAGATCTTTGCCAAAATCCACTACAGTCGGGAGTGAGCGATAATGAGTGATTTAGGCATGTGCCCAAAGGACCTATATTTTGCCCAAAGGCCTCGCTGATATTTTGAAGGATGCGATGACTTTGGGAAAGTCATGCCAAAAGGAGTCATAATGCCCAAAGGCCCCATAGTTTGCCCTAAGACCTTATAATTTGCCAAAAGACCCTATAGTTTGCCCAAAGGCCTAATATGAGTAATATCCATGCAAAATAGGCCTATTGGGCACAATAGTGGATATTGGCGGTAACAGAGGGCCTCCTAATAAGGCAAGTATAGGCCTGCTCATCATCAGCCAGACCACACATAATATAATGAAAGAATACTGTAGGCTAGTGATCATCTCAGAGAGATCCATAGAAATTAGGAACAGAACAAGTCAATGAAATCACACATCTACTACACAAAACGTGTGGATGAGGATAAAAAAACATGTGCCTGAATATAGGAACTTTTTTAATCATGCCGTGTTACCAAATTGAGCAATTTGGGTTTTCTAACATAATAAAATCTTTCGACGTAGATCAAAAAAGTTTAACCATATTTCGATGTGTGTTAATTGGCAATCTGTATACTGGCTGAAGTCACTTACGCCAATTCATATTGATGAGACTAGTTTGACCAGAAGATTAGCATTATTCCTCCTATTTTACTATTTTCCAGGGTGATAAAAAGGCTGAGAGTAGACAGTAACATCTAGAATGCCAGTATTATTTGAAATCATTGATGGCTCTTCGATTTTATCACATTTAAACATCCACTTATGAAGGGCGAACTGTCAAAACGCATCAAGATCAGAGATACCTCATAGCATGTCAAAAAGGCATTTTATTTATAATTCAAATGGTTTCTATTGATCCCAGGGCTCCATCTGGGTCTTTGGACTGAACATGGGGTTGGGCTCCGGTCGAACAATGCCCTATGCATATCACATGCATCTGTATCAGTCACATGTATCTGGATCAGCAGCAGCAGTAGCAGCATTAACTTTCTAATGCACTTATTTATATGCTCTGTTGCCCTTAAGAGGGTTGGTGAATTGAGTTTTATATAATGTATTTCTGCACCATCATACCCAACTACATCATTAAAGGCATGAATTTGTATTATATTGCATTTGATTGACCCTGACAAAGATGCAGATTGAATGCAGTGGATGCTACAGGGACAGACATAAGATCCAGGAGTCTACCAGGTGCCTCGACGGTTCAATGACTCTTTACTGAACTTTCACAGATTAAAAACTTTAAATATATATGTTATTCCTCTTATCTAGTGTAAATCCTCGAGACAATTTATTGCAAAATTGTTGAAAATGTGAGGTTTGCCTTCTTTTGGTATTTCCACATAATAATGTACATTGATCAAAGCACTTATCATTAAATTATAAGAATCCCCGGATATCAGAATTATTGTTTGGTAAAGCAATGGACACACTCTCCAGAGCAGTTCATTGATCCCTATTGCAACCAAGGTGGACATTTTGAGAAGCAGATGATGTATCAAAATGCATTGCTGCCTGAGCCAGTTTTATATCAGATGATATTGTGTCATTGAAAGTGTCGTTGCTGTTATTGAAATCAGGTGGATGGGACCAAAAAGGTTGGGGCAGCTTTAATGACAAGTGAGAGTCTAGTTGGCTCCTGCATTGCATGTTGTGGTTTTTGCCATAATGGCAGCAGAAGTTGTTGGAATGAGAGGGGGGGCTATAATGGACCCCCCCCCCTTCCAATCACTTCTATGTCTACTTACTATGTGGCTATCCATATGCTAAACTATATAGATGTACACATGACTAGCGCCTAAGGTTAATAACGACGACAACAATCCAACCTGCTGGCTCCAAGATATGTGACCAGACTGCAGCTAACCCACTTTCTCCATGAATGGAAGACTATACACTTGATTTTCTTGACTTATCACTCATGTGTCAGGATCTCTAACATATCTGGATCCTCATAATCATTGTTTACTTTAGTTACCATGGCTACTGGATCGTTTAGATAACGCAGGACCTTACCTGGAAGATCAAAGGGCACCGGAGACAGGTATGTCTAAACCTTGTAAATAATTTTTGCAGCTCATAATATGTATCTTGTTCGTGTATGGCCTGTGGTTTATTCACAAGAATGTGTATCAGTTTATGGTATAGATATAATGTATTAGTAGCTAAGTTTAGCACAACTCCTCTCATGAATAATTACACACCTGAAAAATATTAGTGAATTATGTAAGTCATGAAGATGTAATTATATTTTACAAAGTCAGTTTATATTAATACTGGCCAACAAAATAGAAGATTTAATAATTATAATTTCCCAGAGGTAATATTTTATATTAGGCCCATGTTACAATTAATTTGTACATCTAAACAAAAAGAAAAATTCAGCGAAAATAAAATATTATCACATCTTTCTTACTGAAGAAATGAGTGATAAGGTGGCTTGACAGATTTGAACAGTTTTAAACAGGAGACATAGCTGTGTAATAAATCTCACTTCTGACACCCTGGTAGTTTTTAATGTATCATGGCAACAGATATATAATGAAGTGCAGTTGACAAGATAGATTGGGATACTTGAACCCATGCCAAAATTATGAAATAAAGTTTTTGTGCAAACTATTTATGTGTAAGGGAAATCACTTATATGCTCTCAATGTGAAATGTCAATGCTGAGGGGCTAAAGAGGTGTTGAAAGTCAATTAAGCTGTCCTGTGTATGGTGGCATCAAAACAAGACTGAATGTGCATTAATCTTAGTGGTGGTCTGTACATCATTTATTATTGTCACACCTTTGCCTGTGTCTGTGGGCTGTCAGAGTACATTACAAGCTCAGAGCAGAACAGAGTTGTCACTTAACCAAATATTATATCAATCAAGTGAGGATAGGCAGAAGGCAAGTGGAGGTGCCTGAACACTACATGCTTCATATGTTAACTACTCAGACAGATATTAATGCATTTGCGAATGCCCCCAATCTAATTACACACTCTCCATACACTGCCAAGGGTGGTCTTTCTCGGATAGATGATTAATTGCTCCGATACATGTGTTTTCTGGCTGGTTTGGCCTCCACTCAAGGACGCTTGACTACCAGTGAAAAACCAAAGATGAGACATTTACTCCTTAAATTTCATTTAAAAAGCATCCAACTAAATGTCTAAATCTCTGAAATTATAAGATATGATGCAAATGATTTATCACATTGACTCAGCATTAACCTGTTCCATTGATGTACATAGCATATCAATTATTTCTTCACTTGCAATTCGTCTCACATTTTCTGGACACAATAAAACTTCGTTTTCAAAAGTGATACAGTTTTTGAAACTTCACTTTGTATATATGCATATACCTATGCTTCAGATCATCATACAATACTACATATAAATAAAAGGTGTGATCCAAATAAAGAATCAGAGCATTTACTGTCATTCCAAAAATCAGAAAAGCAAAATGAAACTTTTGAAAGTGATATAAAAAGTAAAAATGAATTGACAGATCATTTTCTCACATCACTTAGTTGAGCTGTCAATAGTTTTAAAATTTCTACATTTGTGGAAAGCATTTGTTGACCAAGTGTCCTATTTGACAATCAACCCTGGAAGCCGTGCATTATGTTTGCTATTAAAGCACAAGTGTTTATCTCATCAATATTCACGAGTTTACTCTTAAAAGCAATATGCTCATTAAAATAAAAGCCACTGAAAGATGTCAAAATAGTTTAAATGCATTGGACAGCTTATTGTCACCTGTTAGGGTGGTGATGGTTGGTGAGTGAATGGATTAATGGGAAATATAAAGAAATATGTGAAAAAAAAATGAAATTGTCATAAAAAAGAGGGAAAAAAGTAAAGGGAGTGATGAAATATAATAGATGAAAGCTGATCGTGAGTCAATATCATCACGTTCAATTTGATGCATTTCTCTGAAGTACCTGGATAAAATATGCTTGTTACGACACATGAGTGACAAGACAACTTATAAATTACCAGGGTAAACACAACCATGACAGAATTTACCTGCATTTAGTGAGTTAATGTCTTTTCTAATGAAGCAAAAAATACTACTTATAAACAGTGATTTAATCTGACACCTCTCGTCCAAAATCACGACCAGTCAATTGATAGGACATAAACTTATTGCAACAAGTTTGCTCTCACATTAAAATGTCACATAGTGTCAAGAACTTGTGACTGCCATCAGTCCACTGTTATATAGTTGATGGCAACTTGATGCATGTACATTTCACACTTGTAAACAAGCTACCTGATGATTTTTAAATTTATAGCTTTCAGGTTTGTCATTGTGTGAATTATCACCATTCAAATTTTAAAAAATGGTCATAGATGCAACATTAAAGTGTCATGTACCAAAGCAACCATAGCAGTAAACGTTTAGATAAATGAAGTTGACTGAAGTCATGATTTAGATGACACAAGCCACCTTATACAAATTCAACATAAAAGCATTAACACAGATTCGTGCAGCATGCATGAGGAGTAAGCAATTGTTGACAGATGAAACTTTTAGACACTCAATCTGAAATTGGGGAAATCTGTTTAAAAGTTGTATTCAAACTTATCTCCTAACTTGTCATTCAGTGGTTGTTATTTAGATTAACTTCTGTATTTCTTGTGGCAATTAAGGAGAGGTCAATTATAGGGG
Source organism: Platynereis dumerilii (assembly GCA_026936325.1). Lineage (NCBI taxonomy): Eukaryota > Metazoa > Annelida > Polychaeta > Phyllodocida > Nereididae > Platynereis > Platynereis dumerilii. The sequence continues at coordinate 17,602,763 of JAPTHN010000007.1, forward strand.
GCCCTAATGCATTGACAGGTGACCTATGTTGGTTTGCTTCTGGATTGAGTTAGACCAAGTGTCCCTGTCCATGGTTCCTAACTGCAGGCCTGGTTAATTTTAATTTGTGTGTCATTCTGGGGCATCTTGTGTTTAGATCATTAGTCCACAAAATGTGCCCAAAATGTGCACAAACTCTGCTTGAGTGAAACTGCCATGATAAACCCAACTGAGGTCAGGTCATGGAGCTCTAACCCTTGACCCTGTGACCTTCACTTTGCTTCTTATCTGAGCCAAATGCTTCTAATTCGAACCGTATATACTTCTGTTTAACCTGCCTCTGTTCTTGGTTAGATGTCGAGTATATATAACACACATATTTACCAACAGAATGGAACAAAATGTCTGCAGCAGATTTTGAAGTCACTGCAATAAAATCAAACAGTTTTTCTGTTTCTTTTCTTTTTTTTGCAACCCAAATTTTGCAGTTCAATTGATTATGATTCCAAACTCAGTTCAGTGAGTAATCCCACAAAAATGAATATGAGGCTTCACATATTTCTGAGATTTAGATTTGGATAATTGGACAAAATCTGCAGGAAATATAGAATTATCAATTCCAGGTGGTCCACTGGTATATGTGAATTCTTTCTGAGAAAGAAGTCCCTTCTTGTCAGTGACACTTGTGAAGGATCTCCAGACTGTCAATCACCCATATGAAACTGATTCCAACTGAATCCAACATATATGGTGCAATTTAGCCATAATGATGTAATGGAAAACAGATATCTAGGGAGGGTCTGGATTTCTTCCATTGTCATGGATCTGTGTCTGTCTTATCAATGTGTCAGCCTGTCTGTCTATAAGTGTCTATTGTGTCTATAGTTTGTCTAAAATGCTACTAAACTTCCCAGTTACTTCTCTCTGTACTTTGTGACTTGGGTGTTTTGAAATCATTTGCAGTTTTAAAAGTTGGGAATGACTTACAAAGTTACCGGACAACTTTGGCTGGACAATGATTAGGACCGAGGTGGATAAAATTCAAAACAATTCAAACCAGTCAGATTTAATTTGACATAATGGGGTAAAATAATCACCCACCTGTATCCAACGTCCATGAATTAAGGGTAGCAATAAAATGACAACCCTCATCAGCGTCATCACCCCCTCAAAGGGGTTCATCAATACCCCATAAGAGCCACTTAGCATTGCCTGAGATTGCTCTGATATAGACTTCTTGCCATTTCGCTGACAATTGGCTGTGGCCTAACAATTGTCAAATGTCCATTCTTGACCAAGACATTACCAAGTTGACCTAACAGAAGTTCAAAATAGCAATTTTCAATCAGCCTATCGACACCAGTAATGTCATTACGTTTGAACAAATCTATCATTAGAAATGCATTATTCAGACATCAACCCAACTGTATTTGACTTAGAATTAATTTAACAAATTCACAAAGTCAGTTGACAAAGTACTTATATAAATTTGGGAATCACTGAATGACAGAGCTAATAATATACATTAAATTACTTGATTGTAAAGGACATTCAACTAAGTCAGTTTCAACTTTGTTGTTCTGTAAAATACCAGGCATGTGGTTGTCCTTAAACATAAAGTCGATGACTCAGTGAAGAAACCACACACTAACTCACAATTGGAATCAACATATATCAACTTACAAGTGGTAATTATACTCAACATTAAACTAATGCTAGATCTTTTTTTCTGTGGATACTTGATCCAGGCCAGAAGTGGCCATCGGTGGAGAAAGAAAATGCTAATGTTGACAGAATAGGTTTCCTTATGTATTAGCCTGAGGCGAACACTGAATAGGTATCTTCCTGAGACCACAAAATCACCATTATCATCAGCGAAGAGTACAATAGTTGGGGCTATTGTTGTGAAAATGTCCTCGGCCTGATGGTATCCTACAATCTGCAAAATAGCCTGTGGTCAGGGCTTCTGGTCAGGGCTACTGGGCACCCCTATCTCACTATACATGACCGTTGGTGTATACACTATACAGGCCATTTATTGTAGCAATTTGGAACTTAACTTAATTTCAATCTAATTTAATAGTCCTGAATCGATTAGCAATGAATGTCTTTAACACTACACAATTCAAATGTTCAAACCACCTGAGAGACAGCTGAAATGGTTTAATCAGCTATTTGGCCATTCAAAACATTCAACACACTGCAGGCCTATAGACATTGAAATCAACTACCAGTATAAGTGCACATTGTCAACACACAAAAATAACGTGCAAGCACTTTAACAGCTGCTTGAAGAAAGACTATCTACCTACCTGCCCATCTATTCATATCTATCTGTCTATCTATCTAACAATCTATATTTGTCTATAGGCTATATCTTCCTTCCTTCCTTCCTTCCTTCCTTCCTTCCTTCCTTCCTTCCTTCCTTCCTTCCTTCCTTCCTTTCTTCCTTCCTTCCTTCCTTCCTTCCTTCCTTCCTTCCTTCCTTTGTAGTTTTAAGCTTTTAATGAATTTGCAAACAACACCCCTGGCTGGCACTTGGCTGTTCTTGTTGCTGCTGCTACCACTGCAGCAGGACATTTGAAATTCGCGCCAAAAACGAACATTTTAGCTTCGTAAATAAAAGGTTTAATGTCATGAAACTTTACCAAAAGTTGATGGAAGCAAGATAAAATTATTTTGAGACCCTATGCCAAGTTTCAAAGTGATAGGTGTAACAGTGCGATCTCCTATATGGTCAAAGCAGCTGTACAGATTCCTCTAGCAATACAGGCTGCAAGCAGCTGTAAAAACAATATGTTAGTTGTCATTTAGAACATAAACTTATAGTCTCATCGAGGTGTTTTCACCAAAGTTACTTATCAATAATTACAAGTTATTTTGCTGAGTTGATAAATATTTTATTTAGTACAATCTCATATCTAAAGCCGCTTGATGAGAAGAAAAAATGTAAGGCAAATTAATTTTTAAAAAAGTATTTCACTTATATAACAAAAAAATGACCCAGAGTAGGTACATTATTATACTTTTGCATTAGATACAAAAACAGATGTCCTTTTCTCATTATAAATCAGATCATTTTGATAAGACGAAAGTCACGAAACAATATGAAAACTTTCAGAATAGTTAAATTATCAAAATTTAATTTGAATTATAAATGTTTCTTTAAACCCAAAAGAGGCTACATACAGGTAACCTACTGAATTGATAGCTGGTGCCAAATTATATATGATGCATGCCTGAGATGGACACCTGTACCTTTTAATACCTTGCACCTTTTTATCCTTTCAGTCTTTTAAGTTTCTGAAGAGTTCCAAAACATGTGTCGTAAATAACACTTGACAAGTCGTCTCATAGAAGCAGACATGTTATAACATTTATAACACATTTATAGCACATGTTAAGATGAGGGCTGTCTCAACACTCAGATAATATAGACATGTGGGTTGTAAATCATAGAGAAAAGAAGATTTTGTCTGCAAAATGTTTATCTTCAACAAACAAAACCTGTCCCTCTCGAACGATTGCCTTTATGTTTAATCAATTGGAAATAGTGACGAGAGATTACAAAAATCACTGGTAATCTCATCACACACTGAAGTGACTCCACAAAACCACCAGCTCAAGACTAGAGTTTTTTGTGAATAGGTTTTACCCTCATCCTTGAAAAATAAACACAGCAGCAAGAAAAGATCAGCCACTGCAATATCATATCCAATATCATTCATGATATCAACTGTTGATATTGTAAGACCGCTCATTGTAAGACCAAAGACTGCACTTTGGTAAGACCACTCCTTCCGCAGCGAAAAAGCGGTCTTTCCTTCGCTGCGGTCCTTCTTCGGTCTTTCTTCGGTCAGTCTCTGTAAAGTGTCTCAGAGCGGAAATAAGCCGGTCACATATCAATATCATCATTATATTGAAAATAAGGTCTTCTAAAGAATATTTTATAAGTGGATGCAATTATATTGCAAGAAAAACTGGATATATCAGTAAAATAATGGTTTCTGAAAATTTTTAAACAGACCACCATGGTTACATTGTTACATATAAGCATACTTTTCATTGTGAACATCATCTTTAGTAATTGCTTATCTCCTATTTTTATTTAACATCATCTGCATTTTAAAGCTCGAAATCTAGTTTTAATGAGTGAATGTTAAAACATGACACCATAGACTTCATTAGTGCTTGTTTCCTTCATAATGAGTTGATAATTATATTTCCAGCATCAAAAGTGAGATATCTATCGCACAATTCACTAAGAAAAGAAGTCATAATCGTAAATAATAAGCCACAATACCAACTTGAAATTCTATCCACTACCAATCTTGTCTGCTTCGTTTTTAATCTATTTTGAATAGTGGAAAGTCTACATTTTTCTGTACTCACGATTTCTAGATTTTTGATAATGTTTACTGCAAATTAGTTCAAATTGCTCTATAGATAGGGAACTCGAGAATAACTAATAAATAATAAATAATTATGATCAGTGTATAATTGCAGATGATATTTCATAATCTGGTATAATAAGAAAATCTGTCAAATTATCTCAAGAAATATATATAGTTAATGCACAATAAGATTTATAACTGTTACAGCTCTTTTTATTTTGCTCATAATTTTTCATTTCTATTTCACAATAAGCTGTTCATGAGCTTCTTACGCTCAATACATCAGTAGACTCAGCCAGAGCCAAACTTTGCAGCCCAAGTTTCTTTCACTTCATTCCACTTATGCTTGTCTTTTAACTCTTTTTTTCTTCTGAGATTTGACTCTTGTCTGGTCTGCTGGACATTATATAAACCAAGATATCTGGAGAGATAAAAGCTTAATATATTCCTCGCCCGAAGCAATGCTCTCGAAAAAGAAGAAAAAAAGTCAGCCAGGCGTTATTATCAAGAAACGCTGTTTAATCACAGTCCTGGGGCAGAATGTTTTCTAATGACTGACAATCAGCTGTTTTTGGTTTCAGAGCGGTTTTCTCTTGCTATTTTCTGTTCAAGAATTTAAAAGAGACCTGGAAAACGTCAAAACAACTTTTGAATTCACTTTCACTGATGTAATTCGTGATGAAAATAACTTATATATAAATATCTGTCTAAAAAGGGCATTGTCTGATGGGAGAGATTTTATAATCCTGCATGAGCCCAATCTGGTCCATGGCGATGCTGGCATTTTACAGCAACACGTATCAATATTGGCATCAAACATTGAATTTTCAATAGGCTATACAATCTGCATTGCCTGAGCACTACCTCCTCGGTGTATATACATTGTTGTCTGTATACATGAACTGGGTGAAATGCATAAATAAAGTCATTCAGGCGTGAGGTAACCAGCTACTGCAGTGGACACTTCAGACAGGGCTTGATTCGGTGTTTGACTATTTGTTTATGTTTATTTAGACTCAGATCGGTGGCCAAAGGCGACCTTGCTACAAAAACGGTCACACATGTCCACACGGCAGCAAATCCGCGCAATTTGCCAATATAGCCAGAGGTGAAATAACTAAATATTAGCTGGTATGGTGATAGATAGAGCCCCAGGGCAGATGGTTGACACTCGGGGAGTGCTGTCAAATGGACAGCCATCACCTTCATACAGTGATGGTCACTATAAGAACATTATCAAATTCTCATTAAGGTGACCTGATGGTTTTCCTATTTGACCAAGTTTTACCTGGAGCACTCTCCAACCACACCATTGACCCAATAATTTGTTTATTACAACCACAAATGTTTGGCTGCATCTCAAGAAGTGTCAGCAATCCAGGAGTTCTTCCAAACATTTACCAACACAAAAAGTTTATCAGCAATTCAGAATGCTTCCATTACAAACAGTAACTTCCTCTTCACTTACTTAAATTGATTTGAGACAAAAAGTAACATGCAAATCAAGCCCTTTCAGTAGTATAGTGTGGTACCCACTGCAGTAGCTGATAACCTATAACTGAAATTCCAACCAGAAAAAGACCTTCTGTAGGTAAATTCATGTAACCCAAACAAGATAACTTTCATTCATTTTCCAATGATGGATGGTTGATTGGGGCTTTACGTGCTGTGAATATTTGTTAGGGAAATTGGGAAATGAAGGGGACCCTATAAAATGAAGAATTTCCCAAAGATACATTTTGTATAGGCTAAGTGTACTTTCTTCGCCTCTTCTTCAATTTAGCAGAACGTAAAACATTTCAAATAACATCTACTGATAATAATTTCAATCAAATTTACAGGTATCATTTTTCATGATTTGGGTTGTTAGGAGCTGAGTTTCTATGTTCAATCATCAGAGTATACGTACAATTGATGTATGTAATAAAACATTTTTACAGCAACTCAGTGTTCTGAGGGCTTGGCAAACACCAGCATAGCCTCTCAGATAACTGAAGATTTATAATGGATAACTAGATGGTTATCTGCATTAGTGAAAAAATACTTCACAACAGATGAGTGACTGTTATACTATCTTATGAACTACACAAGTTGGTGAGCTGTTTCTTGGTCATTTTGGGAAAAAAATCTCCAAACAAAGACTGGTATGAGGAGGAAGGAGGAATTTGACACCCATCTCCCTTTAAACCGAATTCATTATGTGGTGGACAATAAATTTAACTCAGATTTTGTTAAGAATGTCAAAAACGTTAGGCAGCTCAAGTGATAGAAGTAAATCTAAGATAGCACATTCACTAAACCCCAAGGAATGATATACACCACCACATACCCTCTCTAATAAATTTCCATTGGCTGGGACATGCCTCACATGTTTGGTTGAAATTTTCTACAGTTTTACATATATTACATATAACAATGTTTGTTATAGATGCCATTTCTATACACAAATTATTTGAAAGTAATATTATGTTTTACAATAGTGAAATGGTAAGTTTTGCACAAAATATTCATTAAAATATAAAAATTAAACAAAGCATATAGATGTCAGGAGTACATTGAAATTACAGACTCATTTTGATATGATTTGCTGTACATGCATATGAACATTGGAAATGAAAGAAGGCTAACTTTGTCAGGCTCAATTCACTGGGATATTGATGTCGATCTCATATATATCAGGATCAGGCTGTCAAATCCAAAATACAAGTACCATAACCAGGCATATATGGTAATTCAAAAATGTCTTGTGGCAGTTCAGTAAAATTCATTTGCAGTCAGATTTCTTGGGCACACCTCCATTGTGGAGATGTCAGCTGTAGAAGACCAGTGCTAATGTGAGCAATTAAACATTTATACATATTCATATGGACCTAGACAACTGCTGCTACTTTATATATCTATTCTACATATAGGAATATATAATTGTTGGCTGGGCAGACAATAATTACTATGTGTGTACACATTATATGCATAACAATTACTTCATCCACAGGTCTTGGCCCCCAGGCCACCAGGCAGACGCAACTCACAAATAGAAAGTTAAAAAAAAAAGAACAAGATATTTGAATTAATTTAAATTCATGGTCTCTGTGTAATTGATTTTTGCCTTGTAATAATTGTTATTATCGTGCCTAGTTTTAAATGCAAAGTAAAATCCTTGACTACAATAACAGTCAAGAGACTATTATATCAAGAGTCCCCCAGGCTCCAAATATATTATATCAGAGGACAATGACCCAGACCATATCAATTACGTAATTCACGAAATTGACATGCTATTTATCTATAAGACACGTGGCATATCTCATAGATAGAGAGAAAGATAGATAGATAGATATATGTAGATAGAGATAGATAGATAGATAGATAGATAAATAGATAAATAGATAAATAAATAGATAGATAGATAGATAGATAGATAGATAGATAGATAGATAGACAGATAGATAGATAGATAGATAGACAGATAGATAGAAAAATAGATAGATAGATAGATAGATAGATAGATAGATAGATAAATATATAGACAGACAGATAGATAGATAGATAGATAGATAGATAGATAGATAGATAGATAGATAGATGATATGAATAATCGGTCTATAAACTCATTTATTGATATTGATGGACATAAATCATGGTTGTCTGCTTGGTACCTACATAATAGGACACACAATGGACATACTGTGACCTCCTCAGCAAATATCATTCCCATTTTGATGGGATATGATCCAAAATGTTAAAGGGTCAGCCCACCACACTGGGACTCACTAGGACTGATTCTGAGTAACTCTGGATGACTCCTAGTCTAGGAGTCATCCAGAGTTACTCAGAATCAGTCAGGAATCACTCAGGAATCACTCACACCTCCACAGACTGGGATCAAAGCCCCGGACAGGAATATGTGTATTGGACATGGGGCCTGCAGGCAGCAACAGGTCTCTGGTCACCTTGTGGTCAAGAGACTGGCCAGAAAATGGTCAGTAACTGGTCAGAAAGTGGCGATCCACTGGTCAGTAACTGTTGGACCACAGCTGGTGGGGATGGTGGTGTTGTGGATAGCCCTTGTCCAGCCTACGATGTCATGTCCAGTTCTCCTGACATGCTCCCTACAACAGCACAAACTATGTCACCTGCCAGGCCCTCCCTGGTCATCCCTGGTCTCCCCCATAGGCCTGCTCCTCTGCTCTGAATCCTGAGTTACTGATGCAGCTTTTGATGCTGCTGGGGGATGCTGAGGGATGCTATAGGTAGCTGGAGCCCTTCGATGGCATGGATGCACTAGTACAGGTGTCTCTGTAGGTTCAAACAGCAGCAAAATAGGAGATAATAAGGTCTTCCTGCAAGGGATATATATTTATACCTTCATCAATTTCTCCATTTGCCAGGAAAATTTATTGGGATTACCAATCTAAGTCATTGCATAAACTTTATATAAACTTCATCATTCACTTGTTCTGCAATGTGGATATCTACTCGCCTCTCTGTATGAGTCAAGTACATGTAAACAACTTGACAATACTTCTGAAAAGTGCATGGAATTTATCACACTTAAAGTAAATTTGAAAATGGACCGTGTAATACCAACTATTTGTCTACATATCATGGCCTACAGGTTATAAATGTACATAAATAGCACTGCTGACAGGTGATCATGGAGTAGTGGAGTGACACCACACAAACAAACACATTTATGTCATTTCGGATGGTAGTATGGAGTGAGGGACAATCAGAGTGTCAGTGACTGCCTCAAAGCAGCTTATTGTAGTGGAGTCAGCTAGCATAAAGGGAGTCGAATTTTCACAGCACACAGAGGTCTGGAGAGGACAACCTGGGGAGTTTATAAACTCTATAAGAACTCCATGAGATCATGAAGAGGGCATTTTGACAAGGGCCCTCATTGGTTTCCAGACGAGCAAGCAAAATGGGAAAGGTCACCTCCAAGCCTGGTGTTGACAATGAGTGGAGGCTGTGAGGCGTTAACAACAACCCTGCTATAATAGCTGAAGGGTTGGAGGGCAGGGGAGACCTAGCTCCATGATTGTAGCAGCCTAACTCTTCTGTGACTTCTGCTCTTATATTCACCTGGAGTGGCTACTTGGTGATATTGCTCGCTGGCTTGTGTTATTGGTGATTCTAAGGGCTGTTCCTTGTAGCTGTTTCCATTGGAAGAGAAACAGTCCAGAGAAACATATCTCTAGTATTCTCTCTGGTACACACAGGTATTCTCAGGTATTGCTACTTCACATACAGACCTACAAGGGACCTGCAAGGGATCCAGAAGGTCCCAGGAGATACCAGTGACCTTGTCTACACCGAAGCCCCCAAGGTCATACACCTACAGGACCTCAGCCTTCAAGGTCAAATACTATCGGATCTTACACAGGAATATGCTGTGTGTCCCTACCAAGGTCACATAGCCCTTGGAAGAAAGACAGGTCATGTTAGAGCCCATGGGGGCTTGGATCTGGATGTTAACACAACTTTGAGAAGTGCATGACACAAAAAAGGACCTAAACAGAAGACAGTGGATTGAGGACATTCTTTGGCTGAGGAAATATAAACAACATTGAATATCAATGCATGGAGTTAAGGAGAGTAAACTTGAAAGGAGCTCAGAAATCCAGTAATATCTAAAGTGTAATCATGCTCAATTATTAGCATAGGACCTAAACGCTACATTTGGACTGAGTCATTTAATAGCAGAAGTTATAATAACTTTGAAATATACCATTAAAAAGAAGAGGAGAAAAGGAAGATTGTATCAATGCAGAAGAGGATCCTTTACCTCCTCTGGGCAGAAATTAAGGCAAAAACTGCTAGGAAACCACTAGAATATCTCAGGTAAGTTTCACATATTTCCTTAATAGCAGGACGTTACTTTATATGGCAGAAGTGGCTGGCATCCTACACTACAGATATGCAGCACAACAGCTAATAGTAATGATACAAGCAGGTCCTTTTTCTAAGCACTCCTTTCAATTCTTTGTGAATACATTGTAAGAAGTTCCACAGTTGAATCACTTCAGAGAATCTTATGAAATATAATCCAGCGGAGGAGCGAGTTGCTTCAAGAAACACACACTAATAAAATGGATCAAAATGTTGCCACGGGTGAGCGCCTAGCCTTCCTCCAAAGGGCCTCCCTGCTCCTCTGGGATAAAGTTTCAAGTCTTTTGTCTGTATAAATAGACTCCCTTTAGATATTCATAAAGTCCTTTCATAAAAAATATGGCCCAGCGTTCTGCGAGAAGATAATGAAGGGTTGTGCAGGCCTGCCGAGGGGGTTTTTGTCGAATTCTCATAAAACCGGCAAGGTAGGGGGTGACTGGCCTCATTCAGGGGAACAGGGGGTAGTAATAACTGTTTAAGTTCTGTGGTTCTCCCAAAATCATACCTGTAGCCTGCCTGGCTCTCTTTCTTGATCGTCTAGTACCAGTAGGGCCCTTTTTACCCCTCCTACTAATGGACCTTTTGATCAGCCAGCCCAGGGCCTTAATGCTTCATAATCACCCTACACCAACAAACCCCCTGCCCCATTCAAATGTAGGGTTATTAGCCTCACTGGGGATTTGAACGGCTTGCTTTGAACTGCTGCTGTACATTGTTGGAGCCCCCAAACCATAGCACACAGTTGTAGCAAAAGATCTGGGCTCAAGACCAAGACTAAAGAAAGCAAAACAAACACCTGAGTTCTATTTGAATTTGCACAGAAGTCAATCTCAGGAATTTCCTCACACCAACACTAAACTGGACATAAAACGTGCCGATTTAAAGGTTGCAATACCTTTTCTATTTTGCCTCTTCAAGATCAGTTCATTCCCATACGTTAGAAGTCTTGTGGTTTGGTGGTTTTCAGGTTTCTAGGACCATTTCATACCAATGCCATTGCATTGATATATGTGAATCTCTGTAAATCAGAACTGCACTGACACAGCCATATCCATCCATTATGAATATAAAGCACGAAATTAAAACTACACAAGACAGGACAGGTGAATGCAATGGGCATCATGTGTAATATCTACCTGCCTCAGTCATGAGATTGTCATCCCAATACCATGCAATGAAATCATGTGAAGATTTTAATCGATGCTTCTCCTAACACAATGTACACTCTAAAAAAATTCAGACAAAATTGGTTTTTTAGATTCAAAATGGTTTTTTGAAAAACCAAATTTCAATGCAAAAAACCAAAATGGATTTTTTTAAAAATCCATTTTGGTTTTGCATTGAAATTTGGTTTTTCAAAAAACCATTTTGAATCTAAAAAACCAATTTTGTCCCCACATTTTTTAGAGTGTAACTGCACATTCACCTGAGTGACTTACAAGAATCGAGTTATGGATGATTTCCATGTCTCTAAGCTATATTTCAACACTATGTGGCTAATTTTAACTTTCTACTCATTTTTAAATGCATTTCTCATTTTGATTTTTGTAGTGAAAATCCATTTTTGTTGTAAAAAGTGAATCTTTGCACTACATGATGCATGCTCAACCTTGAGTGAGTGTCCTGAGTGAGCGTTTCTCCCTCTGAATTATGAGAAGTGAGTAGAGTAACTTATTGCCAGCACACAACTCAAGGAGTTTAAATCAATTTGTCATCCAACTGACTCCAGGGTTGAACAGTTTTTGCCATTCTCTTGAATGATACTTAAGTATACTTTATTGCATGGGAGTATACATCATGCTACCCTGACACATGAAAAATATCCAAGTGCATTGCTTGCTATGGGAGGTTTATGTAGCCACCCATCAGTAATAGAATAGGTTGGTAGTGTACTGAAACATCTGAAATATCCAAATATCATCTGAAATGTCCAAATACCTCTCAGTTGAGAAATTGCCAAATCAAAATTGGGTCTGACTCCCAAATTTAAAACCATTTCAAATAAATGCTTTCATCAAAACCAGAATTTATCTGACTTCTCATATACTAAAATTTGAGATGTGGCATGTTCACCACTTCTAATGTGTTCAGTTTGCATTTCAACAAAAACTCAGATACACCAAGAGTATCACATTACTTCTTAAAAACTGCTTTTGAAATTTCTTTTCTGTTTTCAAAATCACCTCGATACAAAGTTTATGCTGACTTCCTTTCTCATTGAAACAGCTTCGAGTTGAAAATGCTTTTTATTTCAAAGCAACTATTAAATTACTTAATATCTCGTATATTTTGTAAGATAAATAATAGTCTTAAGTACTCCACATAAAACATACACATTGCCTATGCAAGGTGATTTATAAATGGGATTTTTTAAAAGCATTCAAGTGTGTAACATACATTGTGTAATGTCACTAGTTTTTACCATACACAAAATGGCAATATACTGTGTCTGCCCTCAGAGGGACATTTTGTGTAGGCTGTGTTGCATTCTGTATGTCAATAATTTCGAATTGTCTCAAATGTTTTGACAGTCTAATATGAATTCTATCCAAAACACGATATTTCCTTAAAAACAATAAAGATATGTAAGCAAATCCTGAGACAATTTTCCGCCAAGCAGAAACACAAATGTAAAGTTTTGATAGTGTACAAGTGAAATTGAAGTGACAAAGCTGACCAACAAATAGGAATCAGAAAGAAAGAAAGGTACAGAAATGTAGAACTAAAGTATAATACTGAAAGGAAGAAAGAAAGAGAGAGAAAGAAATATAGATAGATAGATAGATAGATAGATAGATAGATAGATAGATAGATAGATAGATAGATAGATAGATAGATAGATAGATAGATAGATAGATAGATAGATTTGCAAAGCTACAACACATAAATCCAGTGTCACTCCAGTGTCATTTAGGATGACACTATTTTTTAGACTGTGTGTCATTTAGGGTGGTAGTGAACTGAAGACATGTATGGAAGGTCACGAAACATATCATTTAGGATGATACTGATTGGGACATGCATAATACATAATAAATTAGTTTTTTGGAAGTATGGTAATAAACCAAAGAACATGAGGTTGCCTATGTACTTGTACTGACACATAGAGAGTACACTCAGTATATCACTGGCAGTACCATAAACAACAAGGTGATAATTTATAAACAGAAGTAAGTCATTCTAACCACTCTTTATTCTCTCTGACGTCATAAGCTCTGACCTTGAAATTCTCGAAGGTCAAAGAGGTCAGAGACCATTTCGTGCAAAATAATCCAAAACGAAAAAGATCTGCTCAATTTGCAACTCAACCCAGCATGCTTTATGTTTTTGTCAGAGTGCACTTTATTGTGAAACAGTAGTTCATTAAACATGAGTAAGATTCAGTATTTCTCCATTCACTCCACTTTTTCTCCAGCCCTCACATTTCAACCATGTACAGCAAATTAATAAACGTTCCGCTTATATAATTACACTTGGAGCCAGCAGAGGACCTTGTAAACTGTTACATAAGGCCATTTCTCCTGGCACACACCACAAATTCCCATCTCACGTTTCTGAGAATGTTGGTGATTAAATTATTTCAGTTATTTGATGTCTCTCTTTCTTAGTAATATCCATGGCACTGTGTGCAATTTTAGTCTCAAACATGTGCAACAGATATTGTATTTCACCTTTTTACTTTTAAGTCACCTCATCCTTGTTCAATTTTTAATCTATATCCATTTCAGTTTTGCAATCACCAAAATGTCATATTGCAGAACTTTGAATAATTCAAGAGTCACCTCTGACTTTTAAGCCCAAGCTAATCAAAATAAACAACACTGTTCTGGTGGATGCACACTATTGATCAAATGGACGAGATAGGTAGGTGTCATATTTATCAGTAATTGCTAATAATGATTTGTAATGATTATTGAAAAGTGTGAGTATAGTGATTCAAACTAATATCACTGTCAAGAAGAATATACTGTATAGCAACTGATCACCATCAATAAGCTATGCTGTAAATTATGACTGTATCATATTATTGATGTAAATTGATTCACATTTTGCTGCACTGATGTTGCTGATCAGTGCAATCAGGGAGATGTAACATATCCCTGGTGCAATGGCCTAAGTACTAAGCTTTTGTCCTATTTTACACAATGGTATGTACAGCCCAACATGCAGTTGGCTTCAAGTCAGTTTCACTTCTTTAAATATGTAAAATGTATGGTATCTTTGCATCCAATATGGCCTAAGATACATAATTTTGAAATTCTATAACCAAAATAAAATGGGCCAATGACAACACATCATCAGTATCAGAATGCTGTACACAGGCCTTACTATGATGAGGTGATGGGTGGTCGGAGTATACTGTTGTCTGTTTGTTTACAACCTGCTCTGCATGAATATATATACACATGTATGAATATAATGGGTCAAGCTTTGTGCTATGCCACTATATGTTAATTTAAACACTATGGACAATGCTACATACTGCTACAGACATGAACTTTGTCTCAGAGACCTGTTCTGGAGTTGTCATCCCTTGACCTCACTTGCAAATGGGAGACTCAGCATTAGGCCACTTTCCATGTGGAAGATATTTACATAAATGAAACTGTTATATCCAATGCATTTGTGGACTTCAGATAAAAGCTGTAATGTTGAGTTATAATCAGTATCGTGAAAAATAACTCAGGCTGTGGCAAAAACTGGGAATGTCACTAACTGCAAGCTACTGAAGTACACACATTTATTCTTTGATCCATGGATAACATTGTGGGAACTACTTGGATTTGATGTGGGAGTGAATTCACTTTGTTGTTATCTAAAGAAGACTTGCAGGAGACGTTGGTAAGCCACTTCCCCAGCAGAAATCCCAGACGCCTAAATTATATAGTCAGTACCAATAATTATGTCTAAATCCTACTGAAGTTAATTTTGTCATCAGACCAAGTCTAGGAGCTTCAAGATGTTCTGATATTGGATACCAGATCAAATAAATATGGAGCAAGCTTAAAAGAAAAATAATCAGGCGACAGTAATTTGCCACATGCATTTCATAAGTTTTCAAACAATACTTTTATATAAATCAATCTACAATGTGTCAATGAATTAAAATTTTAGGTTCGACCCACTGTCATCGATACCTCAAATGGTCGAAGCTCTTCAAAACTGTCATGATCCATCACTGGTAATTTTTATCTGGAGTGAGTACATAGATCACGTCACCTGAGTGTGAGTTCCATTCATAAAGGTGCGTTAAAGCATGGCTATGATTTTATATGAATTTACATAAATTTAGAATCTGAGGGGTGAAATCACAAAAGCTGAGGTCAAATCGTAATAATTCATATTTCTAAAGATTTTAGGAAAGTGTAAAACCTGCTGTTCCCTTCCGGAGAGAACAGGTGTTTTCATTAAAATGCAAATCTGTGTGGAAGTTTTCTTTCATCGCCAATTAGATATCTTACAAATGGATTCACAGGGAAAATGTCAGGGCCAAAATGGGCCAAAAATGGGCCAAAAAAGGTCCCAAAATGCAGAAAGGAGTTGGTGGTTATGAATGGCTTGAAATATGCAATATAAAGGGGGACGATTCATCCTGTTTATTATAAACTTTTAAGGTAACAAGTTCCATTATCATCTTTGAAAGGACCAGCCTCTAGTGCACCATGTGGTAAAGGAGGGCAACTTAAAAGAACCCACAAATAAAAGGTTGATTTTTTCACATCTATTTTTGCCAGGTCTTTTTAGATGAAAGTAATTATCTTCAATTACACCCAGAATCATGGCTAATGGTTGAGGTGGAGTGTTTTGTGACATATTTCGTAATTTATGTTTTCTTCAACTGATATTAAGATTCATTACCAACAAAAAAAGTTGCCAAAAGATGGCAAAATATTTTGCTCCATTTTTGTCATTCTCCCTCTCTATCTCTTCTGTTTCTTTTCACTTTTTCCTTAGAATTTCTGATAACTTATATCATACGTGAAAGTACGTTTATAATGCTGAGGTTTGGCTCCAGTTACACCTGAAGTCCTGAACATGATACTCCAAAGCTGTGAAAAGTTGGACTCCAAGTACAACAGCTTTGCATGTCAACTCACTGCCACAATCTTGTTCAATAAACAGTCATAATCATAAACAAGTCATTTTATAGTACATTTGCAATAGTTGCAACTCAAAACTACAGTTAATAAACAGGTGTATGAGGTCTAAAGTTATTCATTTTCAGGTTCAATGATGCTTTTTTTTGTCAGTTAGATCCTTACCACAGCCTAATAAGCACATACGTCCAACATTAATTGGATTCATCCAATTCAAGAGCATTTTTGATAGCATGCTTATTTGCAAATTAAAAAACAAATGATTTAGGGTAAATCTTTATTTTAAGCCACATTGGATCCATAAACCTGACAATCTAAATGTTGACCTTATGTGGTTTCCACCTTACACAGGTCTATCTATAAAGTAATATAACAATTATGTCACATGCCACCACAAGGACATGGCTGAGAGGACTGCTATTATGTGTCTTAATATTTGTTCCATGATACACATTATCAAATACTTAATAGAATGAATTGTTTATTACTTTAAGGTTCCTGGTCGACAAAGTGTCAAATAAATTGCAGCCATAAACTGAGAAACATTCGCCTGAAGTGGCAGTGCTTAGTTGAGTTTGCCAGAAGAGTTGCCTCACGATCCACCACAAAGTCACCTCATGACCTTTCGTGACATGCTAACAGTCACATTATGGTCTGCTGAAGGGTTATATAATAATACTAGCTGTTCACCCGTTAGGGTTTCTTGCTTTTCAAAAATGCAACGATACCCAGGTTCTTCCGAGGTTTGAGAAATGTGAAGGCAGCTGTTATTTGCAGGTTCCAACTGTTCCAGTCAGCTTTCAATTAGATGAAGTAGGCTAATGTGGATTGTTTGGAATGACTACAAGGGGTTCTACAGCACTACAAACACTGAGAGAGTGGAGTTGTTGGAAAATAAGATGTTTTCGAAATGCATGAGGCAACTTAATTTGTGGGAGCTGGGTAGTTATATCGGACATAGAAGTTGAATGAGTGTGGCAAAAGATGCGGAATTTAGTGGCCTGCAATATGATATGCATTACTGGCCTTGATGTGGCAGAGAAATATATAGCTTCCAGATTTGTATGTGGAAAATGTGGTTTTTGTGAAACTGCCAATAGGAATATGTGGTAACTGGGCAGTTATATTGGCCATAGAAGGTCAGTCAGCATATGGAAAGATGGGTAATTGAATGGTCTATAATATTAAATGCAATACAGCCCTTGCTGTGACAGATAAATATACAGGGTGGATATATTCAAGTGAAAAAACGTGTTTTTTGGCCAAATTCCCAAGATAAATTTGTGTAACTATGGAAATAATGAATGTTGACAGGTAAAAGTTGCCCTATCGGGAACTTCAGATGAATTGACAGGCTTAGGAGTGTAATTGAAGGTCTTATGGGTTGAGAGAAAAAAGCCTTATGAGTGAGATGAGATTCCTGCTATGAGTATTATTATGATTAGATAATGATCTACCAGATGAGTTACCTAGTCATTTTATAATCTGTCAATAGAGTTATCTTGTGAGGTCCTAGAAACTTTACCTTAAGAACTGACTTGTCAGAAAGCTGCAGATGATGATCTGTCATAAAAATAATCAGATGATAAACATGCCTGATAATTTTCCTCACAGGATAATTAGTAAAATCTGAAAGAAGAGTTACCTCAAGTTCAGTCAGCAAAGTAACCTCGAAATCTGTCAGAAAAGTAACTTCAAGATCAGCAAGAAAAGTAACCTAAAGATCTGTCAGAAAAGCTACCTCGGTTCTGTCAGAAACATTACCTCATGATCTGCCAGAAAAATTACTTCAAAATATGTCTGAAAGTAAACCTCAGTCAGATAAGTCCCCTTAAGATCATCCTGACAGGCCTTTGTCAAAATACTTGAGATCAGTCAGAAAAGTTACCTCGAAATCTGTCTGAAAAGTAACTTCAAGATCAGCAAGAAAAGTAACCTAAAGATCTGTCAGAAAAGCTACCTCGGTTCTGTCAGAAACATTACCTCATGATCTGCCAGAAAAATTACTTCAAAATCTATCTGAAAGTGAACCTCAAGATCGGTCAGAAAAGTTCCCTTAAGGTCTGTCAGTAAAGTTACTTCAAGATCAGCCAGAAAAGTTACTAAATCTGTCCGAAAAGTAAACCTCAAGATCAGTCAGAAAAGTTGCCTCAAGATCTGTCTGAAAAGTTACTCCAAGTTCAGTCAGAAAAGTAACCTCGAGATCTGTCAGAAAAGTTACCTAAAGATCTGTCAGAAAAGTCACCTAAAGATCTGTCAGAAAAGTTACTTCAAGATCTGCCAGAAAAGTTACTTCAAAATATGTCCTAAAAGTAAACCTTATGATCAGTGAGAAAATTCATCTCAAGAAAATTTACTCAAGGTTCAGTCAGAAAACCTCAAGATCTGTCAGAAAAGTTACCCAAAGATCTGTCGGAAAAGTTACCTGGAAATCTGTAAGAAAAGTTACATCACGTTTTGTCAGAAATGTTACCTAAAGATCTGTCAGAAAAGTCCCCTTAAGATCTGTCAGAAAAGTTACTTCAAGATCTGCCAGAAAAGTTACTTCAAGATCTGTCCGAAAAGTAAACCTCAAGATCAGTCAGAAAAATTACTACAAGATCTCTCAGAAAAGTTACTTCAAGTTCAGACAGAAAAGTAACCTGAAGATCTGTCAGAAAAGTTCATTCTGAAAACTCACCACAAGTCATGATCTGTAAAGAAAATTACTTCAAAATCTACCAGGAAAGTCACCTGAGGATCTGCCAAAAAATTCAACCTAAGATTGGTAAGAAAAGTCACATCAAGATCTGTCAGAAAAGTCACCTGAGGATTTGTCAGAAAATCACCTCAAGATCTGTCAGAAAAGTTACCTCAGATCAGTCAGATAAGTACAATGATATGTAACTACAAATCAGTCAGAAAAGCTAAGTACTTCCTGCCTGATATGCCAGTAAAATTGTAAGAGGAGCTGCCAAAAATGATATCTCAAATTCAAGCAGAAGGTTAGCTACCTGAATAATTGTCAGAAAAGTTTCTTCCTGACGTGTCAGCAGTACCCCATAAGCTTATGGGGTACTGGTGTCAGGAAAGTCACCTGAAGATCTGTCAGAAATGAAAAGTAACTTCCCGATCAGCAGCAAGTCACCAGAGGATTGGTCATGAGTGACCTCATTAATACCCCAAGATATGTCAGAAAATTCTAATTATCTACCAGAAAAGTTACGATATTGTTTGCCATAAAGAGCTCCCATAATTTTTCAGAAAAGTTACCTGATGATTTGCTAGAAAAGCAATGCTTAAGAACTCGTGTGTGTGTTCTGCTGAGTCTCAGCTTATGGCAATGGTTACGTATATATTTATATGGGGAGAGATCCAGCCGCATGATGTATGCCCTTGATGCCTGGGGTGTGAATCCAGTGACAAGTTGTGCCAAAGGTCTGTAATAATGTCGTGGTTGACACATTGAGACATTCAGGCAACACTATGTAGGACTATTGTCATCATTACTTGAGTGAGGAGGTAATGAAGCAGAAAATGTTGCCATGCTTGACAGCAATGCCTCCTTTTTTCAAGGGTCCTGATATCTGGGCTATAAAACCATAAATTGTGTGGCCCTTGGCCCACCACAAGACTCCCAGACGTTATGCATACATGCTGGCCTGCTTTAAAGAACACTGCAAGCTCTTGGCATATCTCTCAGTGGAAAGTACAGAATGGTTAACCCACCTAAATTTGGTAAAGGGAAAATTGGTTGCAACTAATGCCTGTGTCTCACGAGCGTGGTTAAGTGACGGCGAAGTTGTAGAGGTTCCAGGAAGTCAAGTTTCGCCCAATTTCGGCGTTTCAAGCCATTTTTGGACAATTATATAATCAATTAGAGGTTCTAAATCGTCGTTGATGGTTCCTATTACGACGAGGCTCTCGTTTTTTACGCCGAATCGCTCGTAATTACGGACGAGGCAAGAAGAGACTTGTGTCGGCGAGTTGTCAGGAGCCTCGACGCAGTTCCATTGCTTCAATGTTAAACTAGATTCGCCCAAGGAGTCTCTTTCTTCGCCCTAGCATGCTGTTGCTTCGCCCTAGCATCCTCTTACTTCATCCTAATCTTCAATTACGCCCAAGCAAATACATTTTACGGTGAAGCAAGTGCCTGTTTCGGCGTTTAAACAGCCTGTTTGCGTCGGCGAGTTGTTCTCTTTTTTCGCCGAATTTCCATTGACTCAATGATGAGTAGCCTCGCCCAACCTGTCTCTAACTTCGCCCAACCTGTCTCTAACTTCGCCCAAGCTGTCTCTAACTTCGCCCAATCATTTTGGGGGGCTTTCTGGTCTCTTGCATCGTGGTTTCTTCCTTCGCAAAGATTCAACCGGTTGAATCTTTCGTGAAGCAACTTCTTGCCTCACCATAGGGTCATGTGACTTCTAGGAACTTTTGGCGAGGAAGTTTAAGAAGCGCCGTAGACGAAAATATCGTCGCCGAATTGTTGAATCTAGCTTAAGAACCTCCCACTTTCCTGGAAAAGCAAGAAGCGCCGCAACAGGAACCCTCTGTTACGTCTCCGTGAGAACTAGCCATAAGAAGTAGAAGTCGAAGAAGTAACCAATGTTCTGGTTATCACTAGTCGACCAATATCTTGGTTGGCCGAGGATCGCTTTGATACCAGGAATTTTCCAATATCAATACAAGTACGAGTATCGGTATCGGAAACAGAAAGCAGTATCGGTATCAGATCGGAAGTGAAAAAGTGGTATCAGTGCATCCCTATTTGATACACATTAACCAATGGTAAAATTACAAAATCAATTTTTAGGTTGAACCTTTTTGTTTAAAAATCACCAAAAGAATCCTAGTGACTTCACCATAAAAGGTGAGATAACTGATGTCTAATAACTGAGAGCAAAGGCATTTCACTATAGCAACAAATTTAGACCACAAAAGACGGAAAAATCACTCCTATCCATAATATGCTTATATTGAAGTCTGAGGTGTGGGATTTTGAAATACTATGATATAATGTATTATTATGTATAATCTATATTGACCTATGGTGCGATCCATGATTCTTTATGAAACTAACATGTATGATGTTGTCTGGATTAGTTTTATATCTGCTTTCGCAGTTCAATGTGACATACAACTCAATAAAAGTAAATCACTATTTGTTGCAAACAAGACATCAAGACTGAAAGTATGACTAACTGTCTTGGTGTGATGGCAGATAGTATGAGCATGGACTTAATATAATTATTCTAAAACCTCTCTGGTATGAGGCAGTTTGTTTGTCACACTGCACAAAATAAAGTCTTTGCATTTCAGATTAAAGTTTGCAGTTGCAAAAACTTTAAACGTATGGAAATGTAGTAAGTACAAACAAACATATCTTAAAATGGAATTCTACTGTATATGAAGAATGTAAGGCAAATGTATTAGCACTGTGTAAAGAAGAGCCTTGGAAAAGAGCAGAGAACTGTTCAGCCAGCATTTGCCAAGTTGTTACAATTACCGAGCCCTCTCGTCTCCTGCTCAAGAGGTCCTTGGTGGGATGTGGAGGGCCAACTACTGATATATTACATGACCTGTGTGCCCTGCCAGCAGGACTACACTTCAGAGGACTATACAGTCTCTAAGCTTCTTCCAGTTCTTTTCTCGGTCGAAAAGAAAAGAAAACTTTCAAGTAACTTCTGGGTCTCTCAATCTAATCAGTTAACATACTTGTAAGGAGCAGCAGGCCCAGTATACAAACACGACCTCAGAGAAAAATAGAAAGTCTAAAAGACTTACAACAAAAGACTTATTACACCATACAATACATATAAAACACTTCATCAACTAAAATTTATAACAATTTACAGCTTGTTGTATGGTCATAAATTGAAAGTATCAGCAGTTTGCCAAATTAACTCTTGAACACACAAGTATAATGCAGATAATACTAAATATAGATAAAAACTAAAAAACTAGTACATGTAGGAAGAAGTTCAAAGTACAACCACACAGTGAAACTGTATAAAGAGACAGATGAATAGAAAGATAAATAAATAGATAGATAGATAGATAGATAGATAGATAGATAGATAGATAGATAGATAGATAGATAGATAGATAGATAGATAGATAGATAGATAGATAGATAGATAGATAGATCTATAGAAGACATGGTAAGTGTGGTCAAGTTCAAGACGCTCAAGAGGGTTGATTGATGAGATGAGAGAGAGAGAGCAGGAGTCCTCGACATGTTACACATTTACCCAAACTTTGCGGCAAAGTGAGGGATCTTTTACTTCTCCAGCACAGACTCTGATACAATAGAAAGTGGATAGTTGAATAGTTAAGTGTACATTACCTGTAGAAGAGACGGATCTTGCAGAGTTCCTCATGAACCTGCCCCCAGCATGCTGCAAGAAGGTTCCACATCTGCACACCTTTCCTAGGACCATCATCTTGGAATAGAACAAAGTTATGCCAATTATCGTTCTACCACATCAGGTTCATACAGCAATCCAAAATAAATGTATGTTTTCATAAGAGAAAGTCCGTCATCATTAATACCAGGCCCATGACATCAAGATAATTATCGATATGTAATTGTCACACAACCTGTTGTTTATGATTGGGATTACTACAAGCTACGACAGGAATGTTGAGTAATAACACAGTTTTATCGCATGAAAATATGCAAAACAACAATTAAAAATACACACAACAATGTAAAGTACAATATAATACAAAATATATTATATTTTGTGCGAGGCAGAATAAAAAAAAAGATCTTGCTGACTTGCTGGTAGTGTTGCTCCACATGTTTCAATGTGATTTAAGAAAACATGCAAAAAAAAGTTGATGCTTTTAGAAATCTCTTCGAAGACTTTTTCTGAGAATACTGAATTTCCCTTTGTTACCAGAAATATTGTTTAATTAAAGTTAATTGTCACAGTAAGTTTATTGAAGTACCAAATTATAATTACTATTTAATTAGAGACCACCAACCTTCGAGTGAGTACCAGTCAAAAGCTTCCAAGAAACTGAATTATTCTATAGGGCAGAATGTTTTAATATTCATAAAAATGCACCACTTTGGGAGAATAACAGAAGGTCTCACTCGTGTGATCTCCAATCTTGTTTTATATGAGGGCACTCCTTGTAATACAGGTCCTGCCTTTTGTTCATTTTGACCCATTAAAACTTGTTTCCTCCATTTTTTCCTTATTTAGTACAATTTTGTCTGTCGAAAAATTGGCATATTTTTTCTATTTAGAACGTTTCTGTCAGATTGTGGCTTTATTTATGGGCTAGTACAGCACTCACAATCACTTCATACATCCTATTATTTCATCATAAAAGCAATATCAAGGCAAGTTATTTATAAGACAAGATGCCTCCAGCCACCTGAAGCAGTTAGCAAGTTGGATATTGAGAATATCAGCTAGATACATCATTGTCCCATATTTCACCCTTTTAATAAGAGGGAAAGCATTCATCCAGACAATATCCAGACTTAATACAGAGCTCAGGACATACTGATCATAATTATATTTACAAAGCCATCCTGTTTTAGTTCAATTTCATTCTACAGATGTAAGCTAATCAGAGGAAATGTTAACTTTAATCATTTTGGATAAAATTGGCAAAAGAACAGCTGTGATCGTGTTCGAAACAGGATTACTAATAAAAATAAGATGTCGATTAATTAAGTGGTTTGGGAAAATGTTGACAAGTCTCCAATTAGCCCAACAGGGTGTTTGGTCAAATATTGGTTTTGGGATTCCTTCATATCTGTAGATATCATAATAATTATACCATAACAAAGTCCACAGAGGATGCCATTTTGTGGTGTTGTGAGCTACTTTCAATGAACACTTGCTGTGATCACACCTCATGTATAAAACGCATGTGGATAGAACTAACTGGCTATAACCAGTTTGAAGTATATTGTTAGTTTACAACACATGCTTTTTGATAAGTTTTCCTTTTCAACAAGATAAAAAGTTATATCTCTGGCTGCAATACTAACCAGGCTATCCCATACAGCACTATGTTCTCACTCACATGTGGAAGAGGTCATGTTTTCGGTCATGCTGTGCCCCAGTTTCACTTTCACTTTTTGACAGCGGTTTGTTTACATCCTTTATCACCAGCTGTCAAACAAACAATGGGGGAATTTGGGCATTATTTTACTTCACACAGGCCTGGCCATCGATAAGGTTGGACAATAGATGGTCAAGACCTCACACGATTCCTTGTCTCCAATGCAGGGCAGTTTATAAGGACAAAATCTTACCAAAAGTGTGCAATGAATGAATGTGTAACCTCAAAGCTCACGCTTTGACTGGGGGTTTCCTCGTGCTGGGCACGCATGCGCTAGTGACGTCATTGGCAAGGAATTCCCTCTAGCTCTGTGAGCAATGAACTGCTTCTCACTGCTTGTGTCAAATTTTTGCCAGTTTGTGCAGTAGCAGTGTAGCTGTACAATTCATCATGTTAACTCAATTTAACTTTAAATCAGCTATAATAATTTTTGAACCTGGGCCTTAATTGAACTTACAGAGGGACACAAATCCTATAGACGTCTTGCATGGTCCTTAATTTATAGATTTATAGATAGGGCCTATTTTGAAAAAATTAGGGGCCGAACGCGACCAGATGATCTTTGGGAGGGGGGGGGCTATGGACATTTGGTGAAAAAAAGGATTGTCTCCCACTTGACACTGAAAAAAAAAAGGTTTGTTCAGCAAATGAAAAAAAAAGAAGTTTGTTTCCACCTGTAGCCTGGGTACCGTAATGTTAAAATTCCAATAAAAAAAGTTTGTCGCGAGTGCGCATGCAAAAAAAATTGTTCTTCGACGTGCCGCTAACGAAGAAAAAGTTCGTCCCGCGGGTGAAGTCCATAGCCCCCCCCCCTCCACAACTATCGTTTGGTCGGCCCCTTATCATTTTTAAAAAATTGGATAGATAGACCTACATAGAAGAAAGCCCTCTCATGGTAGGTGGAGCATTCTGAAGATTTTTGGGAGGTTCTGGGGCTGAACTTCGGAAAGTGAGAACGAAGACCTGTCTGCACATGGGCACATAAAGAGCTGTAGGCCTATCTAACAAGTGTTATTGAGATGGTCTGTGCAGACTGTAGGCCTGATTGATCATTTTAATATTATCGTTTTGATAAACTTTTATAGAGCAAGCCTTTATATGCCTATATCTACAGTTTGGGGATATTTTTTTTCTGTGATTATGTTACAAGGGATAAATTTAGGCCTATACAGATGCACAACTCCCAGGACAGTCTGGTGCATCTTGTAATCTGGAGACTGTGTGAACTTGATGAAACTAGTTTCATTAAGGGGTGAAGTTCAGAGCTTGGGTTGTCTTAAAATGTGTTCTTCCAAAGACATTTTGTTCAAATATGTGTAAAAGATGTTTCTCAAAAGTAAAAGGAATAGATGCATCGTCTGCCTTGATCTGCCTGGTCCTGGCATAAGAAGCAAAGGGGCGGGGTTGGCGCTTATAAGGACCCACGAGCTGGCTCCCTCTGGCGGAAGGGAGGTGGGCGCGGCGCCCGGCGCGGGTCGGGGCTAGCTGAGCTGCATCAATCATGTCACTAATTGTATAAATCACAGTGTATGTACATGGACAGCGCGGACACTCACAACTTGACTACGCCAATATAGGTATGTGGATGTTTTCATTCATTCGTTATGCTGGTGGAAACATTAGCAGGTCTGTCTGCAGGTGTCATGCAGTCGTAATTGAGTGGCAAAAGGGCATTCTCTGGTGCTCCCTGTGAGGCTGCTGGGCCAAGCAGGGGACTCTCTGGTAGGGCCCCAGTGATGGGTGATGCGGGATGCTTCAGAGGCAGAGACACTTCCAGCATCCTGCTGCTCCATCCTCCTGCTGCAGTGAAGGGCTGAAGGCTGTCAGGTGAAAGGATGTCAACTTGTCTAGGGTGATGTCAGGGCCCTGAAACAGTTGGCTTTGCTCATGACAACTTGAAAACATGTCAGGCAGAGACTGCAGTTACTTCTTGTGCATGTTTAGAGTGCTGCATGCAATGGGGATTGTGCTTGTGACTTGTGTAACTTTTGCAACAGATTATTTTCTCATTCAACCTACACCATGACGTACACTTTGATTTATTGGGATCCATTTCATTATTGAGCTGACCTGTAAGTTTAGGAGGCAATAATCATCCATTCTGGGGCACTTTTATCTACAGTTAGCTGCTCAACTGCTCTGTGGGGTGACAGGGCGCCCAGTTGTGGCCCGACTTTGGCCCGGGGGAGTTGGGGGGCGCCCCTCTGGTCTCCCCGGACCGCTGGTGCTTTATCACCCTTTCACAAGAGCAGTCCGTCCTCTGAGGGACCCTGCAAAACTTTCTGAGACATTTTCTTGATTTCTCACGAGTACAGAGAGACTCAAACTTTAAATTACTGTTAATCTAAACTACATCTATGGTGTGGGCTGCTAGACACTTGGGGTTTTTTCTTTCACACTTTTGCAGTCATGCACCTTCAGTGATACTTTGATGGGGTGAAGATATGAAGTCTGATAAAAGGATAGATTATTACTATGGGGGTGCCAAAACAGTATAGCAGGAACATCAAAACAGCTCAGTGGGGCATCTATAGTTGACACCTTTATATACCATACTTTAATTTGCCTCTTTGCTGTGTATATTCCTCCAGCTACTGTACCAAACAGGTGTAGCTAATCTACCTTCGTTAATTCCCATAATTAGTTGCTTTGTGGGGTACAATGGGGGCTGGGCCTGAGCATCTCTTATCACCCCCAGGCCTTATCTACCCCATCTTTCTATTGATGTCTCTAGATCAGATAGGGGGCTCACGGTCCATAGAGTATCTAGATAGATAGGGAGACCCCTTGGCCAGTCTAGATCTACACTTTCTATCTTACGAGCTCTTGAGTATCTTTGAACAGAGATTCACCAAGTTTTGTGTATGAACTGATAGCTTGCAATCACTCATCACTAAATCTGTTCAGTTATTGCTAAGTACCAGAAAATATTTCAACGGGATTGTATATCACAACATAGAGTTAGAAGTGAACTTATAGATCCATGATCACAACTAAAAGTAATTTAAGATTCAAAAGTTGTTTTTAAGATGCCAATTAAATGAATTAATAGCATAATCATTCAAAAATAAATCTGACTAACTTTAATATGAACATAACTGACAGTCAACATTTCATAAGCATGGAGATCTTGGAGCTCAATGCTGTGTGTGCAGCCAAATGATACAGGATGATAATATACCCTAATGTCATAAACAAAATGTATAAGATTATCAGAATACCACATTATCTGCTGTGCCTATCTTGCTGATCTTCTGCCTGGGTGGTGCCTGTACCTCTCAGCACTTATCAACTTTGTGTTTTAAGAGACATCAAGAGGCAAAAAAAAAGGAAAAGCACACAGCAATAATGGCCTTTTGATTTATGGTTTTATGGACTGGATAAAGTCACTAGCAATCAGATCCATTATGTTTGTCAAGCATTTGACATATATACTCCAGTATTACTCCAACTAACTGAATTATATTTGGCAGAGAGCTGAATTGTATCCTGATTTCTGTGGTCTGTCCTGACATGATTCTTTTACAGACAAACCATCATAAAATTGCTTGATTGTTTAGCTTCAAATGATAAATGGATTGCATTGCTCTTTGCCTTGCGATGAGCATTTTAAGTAAAGCTTAAAATTGTCAATATCTGTGGATAGATTAAGACTCAATATATGAACCAAATATGTGCACTGCAATGAGGAATGTGAATTTTAAAAATGTCCACCATTATTTGATTTATCGAGCTACTGTATCTCGGCATTTCCTCATTGATAATTAAGTTTTTATTCCATGTTGAGGGACAAAAATTAATATGTTTGTTGGCATAACTTTCATGTTGTGTACATTTTTGCAAGCATGGGAATAGCATTATATTTGTTAGTGAATCTTGAAAAGAAAGAGAAATCTTAATGACAAGCAAGAGTTTTTTTGTTGAAAAAAAAGTCAGAGAAGACTCAGTAGAGATGTATATCGAGGGAAGGCAATTAACAAGAGGCCGTGGGCACACAAGTCTCTTTGATGTGGCGCCTTATTAGGTCCTAGGAGGCTGTCTCTCATTAGGTTATTTTCACTGTGGTTTTCAAGGGCTATCCATTAGAGAAATCGCCTTTTATTCCGTTAGGTAAATAGTAAGAGCAGTCCCAGGGGTGTGTGTTTTGGAGGGGCTGTTTGGAAATACCTGTGTCAGGCTGTGTACTGTAGTAGTCCTGTAGTTTCCTTGTGAAAGGAACATTCAATGAATTACTATTCGCCTACACTGGCCACAGAATGGACGGAATCACGGTATTTTGTGGCCCACTGGTGCGCTATGTTGTGTGTGCCTTCATTGGGTCTCATTGATGTCTTTTCGCTGGTCTTTGATTGTTGTTTGGCCGTTTAAGGAGACCGGACAATGCCCTGGACCTCCCCGGCGTCGCTGCTTGACCGCCGGCCCCCGAGGAGCCTGCCCCACCCCCTCCCCGAATCCCAACCCCCTTCAATTTCAACATTTGCTGTTTGGAAATCACTGAGTTCAATGTGCCTATTTCTTGATATCAAACACTGCGCAGTTCTCCGCTGATGTTGAGACTGTAGCCAGAACGCAAGGAAAGTTTGAAACTTTGTCGACAAAGAATTCAAGATAGAGAGAAATTGTAACTTTGCAAGAAGGGGAAAGGGGGGGGGGTTGTAGCAAGAAACCATATAGCCCCAGGGAAGGCACAAAGGGGGTGATTAGAATTAGACATAGCAGCGTTGAGCACCGATATCATGTTACCCTTATGTAGGGCCTCGCAAAGATACAGTGAGCAGTATCAAAAGAACTGGTGATACCAACCACGATCTGTATCGCTGGAGCATATCCTTGTGGCCCCACAACCCCCCCCCCCCCGAAGAGATAATCATGGACCCCCTCCCCCCAACTTTCTCAAAACTTTCGGTGTAAGTTGTGCCCTTTTAGTGGCCATTGTTACAAATATCAAAACCCCCGGCCACTTCTCTTTATATACCTAAGAATTTCTCCATTTTGCAGATAAAGCTTTGAAAAGGGCCCTGGTTAATTCGTCCCATTGTGGTTTGCAGTCGGGCTGCAATTTAATCAGCCCGGGTCATTCCTCGGCTCGAAATTGGGGCCACTTTGCCTCGCGGAGCAGCGATAAGGCGAATTTCACTGATTCGATTTCATTGTAGGATTCCTTCTAACGATTTTAATCTCTTTCCTTAAAAGTAACAATATACCTCACTCGAAACTTCCCTCTTTCAATCTCTTCAAATTCCTCTATATCATTTTTCGTGGTCATTATATACACTCAACTTTCTTGCTTTGGTGGAGACTCAAGTCTACACTTGGCTCAAAATTTCTTAACAACAGCATCAAATTTCATTATACTTCTAAGCAAGATTCTCCAAATAACATACATGAAATAGGCACAAAACAGAGAGAATTTAAAAATACTTAGAAAACCTTCTGAAGTTGTTCAAAATTGAGTAATTATTTCTGTGTTTTTGAGACTCACAAAATTGAGTGCAAAATATTGATGCACTATAATTCACTACTATAAGAGCATAGAGAATTACAGGCAGATTACTTGGATTGATTCCTTACTGGATGTCATGGCTCAGCCACATGTACACAGTGTTGTTTACATGACTGACATGTTTTGTTTATTTTGTCTCGGAGACAGTGAGCACTTGACTGGGACAGTCACACAAGTCAAGATAGACAGCAGGGGTCCGTTATAGAGTCAGGACAAGGGGGGGGGGGCTGGCAACTCAGGTATTTCTGATGACCATATTATTAGATTGTATAGCCTATAGGCCCTGCATGTACATTTTTGTGTGATTCATACCTTATTTAATTTAATTGAATTATGAAAAACTGATGTTGATATTTTACTTTGAATGAAACAATACTATTGTCCACATGCTTCTCAGTGTAGGCCTATTAAAAGCCATCAATTTGAAACAAAATTCGAAAATTTAATTCAATAGTCAATTTAGTCATGTCAAAATTGATAAATCTTAACATTTTTATGTCATTATGTGTATGCAATCCATGACCTTTCAAAACGCCTCTATGTAGTTTCATTAATTCATATTATGGGAAACTTCATAACAGTCAGACATTTTATTGTTTCATATTAAGTAAATTCTGAAATAATTTGGAATTTTTATGCTGCTCCTCCTACTCCTCTGCTTCCTCCCCCGGTTCTTCTTCTTTCTGTTATTTTTCTTCCCGTTCTTCTTCTTAGCCTTCTTCTCCTCTTCTTAAGACATCATCATGACATCTTCTTCTTCTTCTTCTTCTTCTTCTTCTTCTTCTTCTCCTCCCCCTCCTCCTCCTTCTTCTTCTTTTCCTTTGTCTTCTTCTTAATGCTGCAAGAAAGTATTTTCCTGCTCATGTGGCGAAGAATTTCAACTTTAAAGAGCTGAACCCAAAGCCAAATATTATCAATGACAACAGTGGTAGAGCTGGATTGTTGTTTGATATTTCACCAGTACAAATGATTAGAAATAAGATGCTGATATTGGGGGATTGATTGTTTGGGGAAGTGTACAAGTCAACATATCATGTGGAGATGGTGAAGGTTGGTTGGCGATCTGTGTTTTGGTTGAACATGATACTGTTGGTGATGTTGCTATAGGGACAGCATCCCTATCATCTCACCACGGGCATCCTCTCACCATCAGTATTTCACCATGAGTATCTCACCATGAGTATCTATCTCACCATGGGCCAGTTTGTGTTGTCTGAAGTTGCTGTAGCATCCCAAGTTGGATAAGTAGCCTACCCCTCCCTCTCAGACCCTACTCTTGATATATGTCCTCAGTGAGTGAGCCTGGCTCCTTCTGGCCCTCTCAGCCAACCCCTGATATATTTCAGTATCTCGAACCAGGTGTGGGGTTCGCTAGGCAAAACTTTGGGATAACAGAAATTCGGAGAAATTCTTAACAACCCCCCCCCCCCTTCTCTGTATCTTCTGTCTCTCTTTCTTTCACTGTAGCAATAGCAATATATCTGGATGCGGGTCCTGTGAAAAAAGCTACAGAATAGAATCCTCAGACATCAAGACAGAGAAGATGGGATGGAAGTGAAAGAAATAGGGAAGAGGAGGTCTCAATTTTGCAGTTCACCAGAGTTAAATGCAAACAAGACACATTTATCATTTGTACTTCTTCAGAAGTTAAAAAAAAGTTATTGCTCATCAGCTGGAGTGCAGCCTCTCAGCTCCAACTTGACTTTGAATCTTAACCTCATATATATTGGTTTATTGCCAATATTGGAGTCATAATGCTACATTTTGATGCATCAATTCTTAATCCTGAAATGAGAAATAAGTCAGAGAGGCAACGTTTTGTCCCAGTTGCTCTTTGTGGTTAAAAATAAAACTAGGTGGACACAATTCAAATGTTGCCTTTGTTAAATGTCTATAATTCTATAATCTTTCCATGGTATCCTATTATACATCTTAAAAGTTTCCTTTTTGACTTCAAAGGTTTTTGTAAACCTCATCAAAGCCTTTCAAAGATGGTGTTAACACTGCAACATATTCGGTTTTGTGAAGTTCTCAAATCCCTTGAAATTGTATCTGACCCAGTCCCCTGTGTGACCCAAAACTTTCACCCTAAAATGAGCTCCAACCACCAGAGGCAGCTGAAAGATATCAATAGCACTGCTACAACCTAAAGCATAGGCCACAACTTGGTTTTTATGACCCAAAGAGACAAAACACTCACTTGCCACTTGATACTCTGAACCAGTGTCCTCTAAAATACTTAAAAGTAGTGTAAACCAAAGTATTCTACAGTGACAAAGTATATGGTGCTAGTGTTTGGTGCTTTACCAGAGCCTCCAAAAATGTTGAAACGTTTTCAAAATTCAGAATTGAGAAGGCTACAATGTGGCAGATATATGAAAGCTACTGAAAACCAAAAGACCTTGAAAATATTCTATTGTTGAAAAATGAGAAAAATGCATTTCTGTTATTTTTTATTACTAAAAGAAATATTTAAAACTACAGTTATTGCCAATGTATTTTATTTCAAAATCAGATTCTTTGTTTTCAACTACATGCATTTACCCAAAAATAAGTTCTTCCAAAGTTGAACTCCTTGTTTCAGTGAAAAAAATAAGTTGTCTGTTTATGTTTTTATAAAGTTTTAAACATTTAAAATTTCAGTTTGTCTGACAAACGAATGGTTACAAGTGAAATATAGCCTACATGACCAGTGGCGTATTTAGGGGGGGGGGCCATGGTGCCATGACCCCCCCTCAGGCCCAAAATTAACATGGAAGAGATAGGAATCACCGCGGAGCACCCCGTATTCACCCCCATGTAATGGCCCCCCCCTAGGCCATTTCTAGATACGCCCCTGTACATGACACATTTTTGTATCCACAAAGAACTATAATTAATACAATTTGTCAATTTTATTTATTTGCCCAGCCTGCCTATCTTTAGCCCTGCAAATTAGGGCCATGTTTGCTCAGATCGAAACATTTTGCAATTATGTTTGTTCAACTTTGTTGCACCTAATTGAATCCATTTAAAAGTCGAACTGAGGATTAATCATTCAAGAATCACAGCCAGTTATTTCTGGCTCTTGCTTTTGCTCTTTCTGCTCCTTTTTGATCGTTCAGTTTTATTACTTTAACTTTCTCACAATAATATGTACTGATTTTTTAATTAATGAACTACACGTAGCCCTAAAATTAACATTCATGCAATGTAGTTTTATCTGGAGGCAAAAGTGATTATTACAATGTGTTGAGTGAGGATCAGAATCAGATAATGGTAAAATGAAAGTATAGAGCTTTTGAAATATCACTGAAGTTTCACTGAATATCATAATATTCAGGTCTGTTTTTAATTTGGTGATTTTGGTCTCTATAAATGTATTTTTGAAGTTTACTTGGGTGTTCTTCTTGTAATGAGGGTCTAGTTATGAATTAAAATAACTTCCAATAAGTCAACCATAAATAAATGTATATATTTTCCAGCTATAGACTGCATCCCTTTGTTCCTAACTTCCCATGGAGATCAGTTGCAACTTGCAGCCCAAGTCTACCCAAAGGGCCCAGAAAGGCCCATAGGGGCAGTGGGAGATGTTTTATCCAAGGGGCTGGGTGATTAATAGTTGTTGACAAATTAAAACAGTCGTGTCTCAACGGGGAGGCCCTTAGGTCTGATAAGACAACTGGGCAGGCTTGTCCATCACTTAGCGCTGCTGAGGCTGAGCAGAACTGTTTCTGATGAAGAATTGTGGATGCTGTTGAGATGAGATGCTGTTGAGATGCTGAGGATTTGTTTTTGTGGATGCTGCTGTGTTTCTGTTGAGGGTTAGTTTATGATTCCATCACATCAGTTGATAGCAATTCATACATATTTGTGCTTAGGAGAATTGGGGGGGGGGGGGCGATTAAGATTCATGAAGATTTGTGTATTGTTGAATCTCACTGAATCAGTGATTCTTGCTACTGGTGAGAATTACAATGTAAGTTTCTGTACTTTTTGCCTGAAAAATACATTCAGCTCATTATGTCAATTCTTGAAAATGAGGGCATGGATTAGGCCTCATTGAATTATGAAAGATCTTCATAAATGTTTCATAATCACTTCTTTAAATCAGCAATACTGATGCTGTTGAATCAGTGTTGATGGGGCAGTGCATCCCTGTGCTCTATGAGGCCAGTAATGCAGCCAAGCACATCCCAGGAGAATGCAGAAAATTCACTGAGTGAGAAATAGAGAAGGGAAGAGGAAATTTGTCTTCAAGGAAGAAGTTCTCTTGGGAGGGAATGAAGAGGGGTGGGGTCCAGCATGGAGGATGGCAGAGGGGAACAAGTTAAAAGCAGAGAAATCACCTCTGAAATGCACAGGGAGTAACAAGTTAAGAAGTTATAAGGAAGATGTGTGAAAACAAGATTGGGATTCATATGGAGAGGATAGAAACAAAGAAAGTATGAAAATAAGAAAGAAAGGATGGAGGATAGATGAACGAAAGAAAGAGGGGAAGGAAGGAAAGAGGGAAAGAAGGATAGATAGATAGATAGATAGACAGATAGATAGACAGATAAATAGATAGATAGATAGATAGATAGATAGATAGATAGATAGATAGATAGATAGATAGATAGATAGATAGATAGATAGATAGATAGATAGATAGATAAAGTGTATTTACAATCACAGAATCGTGCAAAAGGATCAAAGGGATGAGACTCAGGGAGTGTGACTGATCTGCTTCAGTGATCTGCAGCTGAGCCTACTTGTGTTTTTGCAAATATAGATTTAGCAAGAAAAGGTCTTGTGGGGGTTGGGGGTTAGTGTTGCTTAAATTTTCACTTACAATTCACAGTTCACTTAATTTTAATCAGTAAGATTGAGATTGCAAACAGATTTATTTGGCATTTGGTTTTTACATGTTCATTATCTGGGTGGACATGGTCTCCAGAATGTTTTTGGTCTGAGCCAGCTCAGTTGTGATTGTTTTGGGGCCTCTGTTGTGGATTTTGCACATAATCCCTGCATTTCCCTGGTCTTAGCATGGTCTTAGGCACCTTGGACAGTGGCGAAGAAGTGCATTTATCTTGGTTTGTCTTTTCCAATTAGTAATTTGACACCCTCACAAAGGGTTAAGAAGGAATGCAGCTGTAACTCACCCTCCTTCCAGCTAAAACACCCTCCTTTGATCCCCAACGGCGGTTCTATACCCCTTCTTCAAAAAACCCACACATATATCCCCCCCCCTGCACCTCCTGCAGCCTGGCATTGCAGAGAGGAGAATCTCGAATGTGGAGATGCATGTGCCCCCCAGAAGCCCCCTCATCCCCCCAGACAGCCCAGTCTGAAGAATTACTCTTTAATTACTCATAAAAGAAGCCATTTCGATCAGCCCCAAAGCTTATTGGGTTAATTGATCGTCTCAACACGATCCTCTGGTAGCTGGTTAATTCCATTCACTTCAAGTGCTGTCGATAAAAAAGAGTTATTTAGAGACAGACTAAAAATAGCTAATAGCCTGCATACCTGGGTCAATTTCGCTCATTTACAAAGACATACATGCATGGAGGACGACCGGATTGTGAAGAAAATATTTAATGTAAGAAACTTATTCAAAGAAATACTTTCTTAATTGCTTATCAGTGCTCGAATATATATATAATATATATAATTTTTGCTAAAATATATCTATTTACACAAGTAGTTGGTATCTTTATAATTCCTGAAACTGCTGTTCTACTCCGAAAAGTATATAAATCTTATTTTGTGATTTGCAATATGTAGCTATCTCTTAAACTTGATGAAGATTAATTATAGTCAAAACTGTAACCAAAAACCAACTATGCAAATCCTGAGGTCCCTTCCTGTATCTATCTATCTATCTATCTATCTATCTATCTATCTATCTATCTATCTATCTATCTATCTATCTATCTATCTATCTATCTATCTATCTATCTATCTATCTATCCATCTATCTATCTATCTATCTATCTCTCTATCTATCTATCTATCTATCTATCTATCTATCTATATATCGATCTATCTATCTACCTATCTATCTATCTATATGTAACTGAATCATGAGGTTTTGGCCACGTGTCTTGTGTAATTACAAAAGGCCATTAAACAGTCGCGAGTAATTGGTCCAAACATGAATGTTAGAGGTCACGTGACGAGCATCAGTACCCCATAATGGGGTACTGCGAGCATACATATGTATTTCTCACTCTTCTCATAAACCAACAAAACAGCCAGAAGCTTCCAGGATGCAGTCGTGTATATTTTAATTTAGTGAAAATAACTTTGAAGCAACTTTAGTTATATCTGTCATTCATTTTGATTTGTGATGGATTAATGAGCAAAAAAACTGAAGCAAATATCGTAATTAATTGGTATGTCATTCATTGCTCTTCTCTAGTTTAATTCAGAGTTCAATAGTCTTTTGATGCGAGCCCAATACGAAAACTGAGAAAATCCTAACGTCGTCAGAAGAAA
The DNA here is from genome assembly GCA_026936325.1 of Platynereis dumerilii. Lineage (NCBI taxonomy): Eukaryota > Metazoa > Annelida > Polychaeta > Phyllodocida > Nereididae > Platynereis > Platynereis dumerilii. The sequence goes on from JAPTHN010000007.1 coordinate 17,639,161, forward strand.
GATGTGTGCTCTCTACATTTTTCATTTTCGAACATATATATATATATAGATAAAAATTCGTGTAAGAAAAAATATTTGTTTTGAAAGTGACGGTAACGAAGATTTAGGTTCAACATGTGCGGTTGGATTGAAATGTGACGCAGCTGAGGCCAATAATAAATATCTGGTAATTTGGAAATTTTATACAGGCGCGAAATTATCAAAGGAAATCAATTATGAATTCAGGAACGTTAAAAGTTGACCCAATTACAGCTCAATTGAGCCGTGACATATCTGCAAGTGAGGCTTGAAGATAAGTTCTGATAATTCTTTCAGATGTGACATTTGTTTCAAGCATGCATATCACAGAAATATCATGTTTCTGGCTGGTTTGAAATATGAAATATTAGAAAAATGGTATAAAGTCTGCATTGGAGAAACTGATCGGACAGAGAGAAAGAGACTGAGAAAGAAAGATAGATATAAAGAAATAAAGAAAGGAAGATAGATAGACATATCGATAGATAGATCAAATATAGATAGATAGATAGATAGATAGATAGATAGATAGATAGATAGATAGATAACATGGGTTTTTGTAACATTTTACAAGTGAGTGAGACATTTAAGTGAGCTAAGTGGCTGATAAACTTCTTCTTTCGCAACTTTGTAGCAAATTTGACATATTTAATTGGCCCAAAAAATTGTGCTGAATTTAGGAGTTTAGTTGATCTGATTAAATTGAGGTCGACCGTTAAATTTGAACTTGAGTGGTTTACATGAACAAGTAAAATGCACAACAGTTTATGACGAAGAAAAGTATGACGAATATAATATAAAAAATTAGTTTAAGAACATGGGAAAAAGCATGGAACAGAAAATTTGCATGCAGGAAAAGCGAAAATGGTGTTTTGTAAATTATGAATCATCAAGTATACCCATTTCGAATAAATATGGATACTGTAAAGATGGAAATATTAAATATGGAAACATTTAGGAGTTCTCAGGGTAAAATATGACTTAGTTAGGGCGAGGGTGAAGGAGGTTAGAGTTGAGTTGCCCTTTTGCCCCCCGACCCCTCCCATTTCTGGAACTGTCAACATCTCACCTGTTCAGGGGCTCAAGAAAAATCTTTTGGGAAATTCGCTGCAGCTATAAGCCATGTGATTCGTCCCTCCCAAACATTTGACCTCCCATAAATATCCTAATATTTGCATTTCTAATAGTCCACTACAAGCCCCACAACAAAAAACACCCCGGTAACGGCACAGCCAAGAATTTGTCTGATAGTTTTGTTAACTTTTGTATTCTGAAAATTGTCCTAACTGTGAAGCATGTTGAAATGATTTATTCGTCTAGAGATTCTATACCATAGCGCTGTTCTTCTCAAATATTTCAGGGCTTATAAATCGAGTAAATACGTTTATGTAATTCTCTGATATTTTTATATATGAAAATCAACAAGATTATTTACACTAAAAAAAACATAAATTTCTCTGAAAAATATTCCTCCTAATGCGAATTGTCTAGCTATTCGGGGTGACTGAACTTTGGGAACATTGGGCACTCGAAAATTAATGGACCTAATTTTATGCATGTCTCTTGAGGTCACAAGTCAATTACATATATACCAATAGGGGCATAAATAAGTCACCTTATGGTTCCTATTGCCATTATTTGGGCAAATGCAGATGACCCCTGACCAAAATGGTCCTAATTAAGAAATATCGTGAGTCCTTTGTCAAGTGGCTGACATGCATTTTCCAGACGCCTGCAAACGCGATATCCCATGTTTGCATACATGTCATATGTTGGGAGATATGTCTCATGTTTGTAGCCTTGTCACAGGGCGTCACAGAGTGTGACAGTAGCAGCTTGGGTGTCATGTTATCTTGGCCCTGTCACAGAAGCTCCGTCCTCTTAGTTACCTCCTATACTGCTGTCATACAATGACAGTCCCAGAGTGGTCACACCAACCCCTGAATGTATTTTGGAACTTTTCTCAAATCTCACTTTTTGCGGTCTTCTCGTTGTTCTCGTTTCGTTCCCTTGTCCCGCGAGACTCAGTGGGCTTGACCGGCCATTCAGATGCTTTCTGGGTCTAGAAACTTTTGAATTAGTTTTTCAATCACGATAAAACGAAACGAGAAGGGGGGGGGGTTGTTAGGGGCACTAACTCTGGCCCATGTCCCCCCCCCTATCTTCAAGTTCCTTTTGCCCAATTGGTGTTGGCCATGAAGCAGATTAGGAAAAATCCTTAGGCAGCCTTTTTTGGAAATTGCATGGAGCCTGGTCGATTGGTGACTGACAGGAAGGGAAGGGGCACGGGTTAGGGAAGCCCCGCGGAACAGTCTGCTAGCTATAGGGGGCTGGCAAGGGGACTGTCAAGGGGGGGGGGGCACTTTTAGAAAACCCCCTCCCACTATTGGAAGTCGATGTAGGTCCAATTGCACGAGTCCTGTTATGTCGACGTAGGTCGTACCAGCAGAGTATTGTCAACCAATGGCTGTTATTTAATCGGATCATTCGATCCCTGTTCGATCTCTTGGATCCACCACGTGACCTATTTCAACCCCCTTCTCTACTGGTCCTTCACCCCCCCCCCCATCTAGCTCCCCTGTCCTCACGTACATCCTAGGATGTCCTGTAACCCCAATCTCTTTGCTTGTGCCTCCTATAACCTTCTCCAGCCGAGGGCCTCACTATCCCCCTACAGGACCTCTACAAATAACACATCTAGATGACCTTATTACTGAAGTCCAGCATGTCATCTCCATCAGCAAAGATGCGGCTGCTGCTGCTGTTTCATCCAGTTTGTTGTTTGACCGTGGATGCATTTGGGGCGGGGCATTGGCTGTCCATCCCATCTTTAATCAATGACTGTATTCAGAGTAATCTCCGTGTTATCCCTGGGGACTTCTGCTGAGATAGCAGTGCTTTCCAACCAGCTGAATATAAATAATATAAATAGTATTAGTATGAATGTCAATATTCGTTACAGTTATCCAGCTATCGTGGAGCTCTTAAAGTTGATGCTAAACAATTCAGTTATTCTCAGAAATTTCTCTCAGTTCTAGGCCTAGATATAGAAGCAAAAATCTGCAAACTGTAGAACGAATAAATTGCTATAAACTCATTAATAAATCATATATAGGTCCTCTATAAATTAGTGCTGTTTGAAAGTTTCAAAATTTCATACAACACACCAAGCATTTGACTCGCATGTTTCCAACAATGCTCGTTTTTGGAAGCCGCAACTGTGGCAGTGCAGGCCAATATGCTTGCTTGCCTTCAGCACCACGAGATACTCGGAGACAGGTATTAATTAAAGCGGAGATCAAAGAGAGGAACTGATCTCTCTGTAGATAGGAGATACTTAATTGAGAAACACATGTTCTCTTCTCACTCCCTTGTTTGTTTTCCCTGGCCCTGTCTCATCACAAATGCCTGGCTGATGATGTGTGAGCACAATGTGAGAGCAAACGAGTCTTGACCTAACAGCCACAGTGATAGTTCACTAGTTTATCACACTCACAGCAAATATATGACACCCTCTTCTGGATTACTAACGAGTGTGGATTTCGTTACAACAAAAGGTTGTGACAATTCCAGAGTAGGTCTTGTGGTTGATTGAAAATAGTTACTAAATTTATTACCAAAAGACCTGGATGGAGCATGATTTATTTGGTTGATTGATATGATGAAATTAGTTTGGACGAATATATATAGACTCTTTTGTGAATGAAAATATGTAGAATAACACATTTTTTAGCATCGGTTATAGATCTGTTTATTGTTATTTAAACGAATTTGAGGAATGATTATTATGTCTTACACAAATAACCTTTTGCTAAATATTTCTCTATTTGCTGAAATGCTTTTTCATTTATAATGAATTAATTTTGTCAGTGGGCCAATTTCTAAATGCAACCCACGTCAAAAGGGCCTTAACTTGTCCCCAGCCTAGGTTACTGAACTTTCCTAATATATTCCATTTTGGAATGTTGTGTGCTTTCATACTTTTCATAATTGATTCGCGCATGCGCACACCACACAGCTTGCTGGTTCATGTCAAAAATCAAGAATTCGATGTTTAATTGTCAGTTAGATCGATCATCGATCGGGGTAAAATGCCATCGATAATGGGCTTCATTGATGTCTAGCCACGTTTCAGTCAAGCGAATGAAAGTACATGCAACTGTCGATTCGGCTAAAAGTAACTTTGCTGAGCTAATACGGGCCTTTAGAAGCATTGGCATGATCGCCAGGCCCACTTTTGTGACTGTGAATATGATACGCTGTGTGGGGAATGCTCGATATTTAAATGTATCCATTTCATGCCAACAAAAATTATTTTTAAGCTGATAATTTTATTCTAATCAATTTACAAAAGCAAGTGTGCATACAATCATGAAGAAAGAGAAGGATTCAGAACTTTTTCTTCCACAGAAGGCCATCAATGCCTTCAAATCATATAGTGAGGAAATAGATGTGCATTCCTGCATCTAATTAGGAATCCTCGATCTCTCCTCCCATTTATATTTAGGCTTGTATGATGCATCTTTATAATATTTCTTAAGTTTGATCTCCTTCTATATCCTATATCTTATGCAAGTTCCCACTCACTTCTTTCTCACTTTCCTGAGGTCTTAACAGTGTCATGCTGAAGCCTCTGGCCTGACAGCACTCCAAGGTGTGACCAACAACCTTAAGCCTCTACATTCCAAGCCCCCTCACCTCAAGTCAACTCGAGACACCCTGCTTACCTGGCTTTGTTGACGTCATTCACGTGGCGGAGTCGTTACGTCTTGTGCGTCATGTGACGTCCGTCATCCATCCTTGCGTTTCCTACATTCTGGGAGGACTTATAACTCTATATTTTGTATTTTGGCACTGATGCTATCTTGCAGTTTCAATCCAAGGACTCCAGTTCTTGAAAAAGGTTTTGCAAGATAACAGTCTTTGCTTGTCATGCACAAACAACGTCCATCTATTTCATGATTTAGTTAAAATCTGGAAAGTGTAGGCCCATATGGCATAATTATATGCCTAACAATATCACAAGACCAAGGGAATGCTTACATGAAACCAAGGTAGATTTTGAAAACTGCATGGCTTTTGAGTCCCATCTCTTAATAACAGTTACACCTCTAAACAGTTTCTAAAAATACATTATTTGTGAATCTTGATTAACCTGATTTCTCAGACATCCTCTTGGAGCCTTGCTCCAGAATAAGCTGCCAAGATGCCATTGAGCTGTCTGTGAGTCATGCAACTTTAAATGAGAGGAACAAAAAGTCTATGAGATCGAAATGGAATTGGATGGGTGTCTATAGTGGTGCTGTGCAATTCAATGCAATTCAATGGCAGGGATTCTGGGGTGGACCACCATCAAGGGGTGTCAGTAGCCCAGGTCCTTCCTATCCATCAGCTGAGTATTTATGCAGCATCCGAGGACCTCGCATCTCAAAATGACCTTTTGTTTTTCTTACTCATCAGAAAAGGTCATCTCCGGATGGGACTGTGTCAGGGTGTGTGTTTGATGGGCGGGGGTTGCGCCACTTCGGGGGCCAGTCAATTTCACCTTTTTCAAAAATCACCTTTCCTGAAATCACCTTTTGACAAAATCACCTTTTGAAAAAATCACCTTTTTTTGGCCAAAATCACCTTTTTTTTCAAAAATCACCTTTTTCATACCAAAATCTCCTTTTTAATTTTTTTCTTATTTTTTATGGGTTTTTCAGTGTGATAATAATTGAAGTTTATGTTTGAAAAAATAAAACATATATAAAAAAGTATCTAAGACCAAAGAACTAATCATTGACTTTAGAAGAAATGCATGTGACAAACTTCCTATGTCTATTGATAACTCTGCTGTTGAAGTGGTTAACTCATATAAATATTTGGGAATACATATTCAAGATAACCTTAAATGGGACTCTCATTGTAAATTTGCTATGACCAGACTTCATAAGAGAATGTATTATGTAAGATGTTTACGCAATGTTAATATTGATGGTAGCATTATAAGCCTGTTTTATAACTCCATTGTTGCTAGTGTCATGTGCTATGCAGTTGTATGTTGGTGGAACTCATGTACTAAGAAACAACAGAATGATTATATGAAGTTAAGAAAAAGGGCCATCAGAATTACCAAAAATGACACTCTATATGATCCAATTGATGTGTACAGGTCAACATGTGAGCGTATTGCTGTGAAAGTGTATGAGGATGAGTCTCATCCATTAAACAAATTCATGTATTTTTTACCCCATGGAGCCAGACTTTGTGTGCCTTTGTGCAAAACCGTACGGTTCAGAAACTCTTTCATTCCTCAAGCAATTAACATTTTAAATGTCATGAAACCATGGTCAGCTGTGCAAGCAAACTAATGCTTTGTTTAATTTGTTTCTTTCATCATGTCAAATATTTGCAGCAACAATTTCATTCTGTATAATTGTTTATATTTTACATGAATGACCAATAAAGAAGTCTTAGTCTTAGTCTTAGTCTTAAATACAATCACGGAAATACACAGACAATTTGCTCCAAAGCTTACTGTGCACTAAATTATATAATTTTAGCTATCTTTATTTAGTTTCATTTGAAATATTAGCTCCAATAGGCCAACATGTAAACTAGAAGAATAATTCAAACCAACCAATCAATCAATCAATCAAAATTTAAGTCAGTGCTTTTTTGTTTTATAGATAATAGTTATGTAATAATTGAACTGGTCCTATTGAGGCACCAGTCCGATCGAGGAGACTCTCCCCTACTTGAGGTTATTATACAAAGTCTTGAATTTTCATACAAGCAGGATTTGAAAATCTCATTCACTCCTACAGTTTAATGATTATACCCATTTAAAAAGTGTTTGATGAACCTTTTGTACAGAACTACCTTACATGGCATGCAGTCACTAATATGAGGCAAAAGTAAGCTGTGAGTCCTGTGTGGCAATGACCAAACTCTTCTTATAGCCTTACGCCATGCAACAGTAAGGTCATTGAATGACTTATCATACATCATAGATGCATTACTGCCATATATACTCATACAGTATTGATTAAATAATTTACTCTTCAAATTAGCAGAAACACCTGCAAAATTTGCGAGATATTTATTTACCTTACCAATGAAATCTGTTTTTACATGTTTTATTAGAGGGTCATTAACATCATTAGTCAGGGTATGACCAAGATATTTAATTTCGTTTACAAGTGGCACCTTTACACCATTTACATGGATATCACCAAAATTTACGAATTGACCGAAAACAATAAGTTAGCTCTTCTTACCATTAAACATTATGCAGTGATAATTGCAAACCTACTATTAATTCATAGACCAGTCTGTCTTTCACAGCCAAAGTATTAGTTGCCCATCCACAAAGACTTGCATGCAACCTTTTCTCACCTACTACAAGGTTTTAGGATGGGTTTTATCTTCAAAATTTATATTTCATATTTTGCCCCCTCCCCCCCCCCCCATCCGCATTTAAAATAACGGGTATAATGCTTGATACATTAATTTGTAATTGACAGATAACCGACCATGAGCAATTGCAATTCAGTTCAAATTTTCAAATATTTGAAATGGCTGCATATCATTGGTTGAGCCAGAACTTATAAATTGCAATTATAAGATGGTTCTTATTATATAATATAGGGTTTTGTGTAGTATATATATTGTAAATAGTAGTTATACATTTTTATGCCATTTTATTTGTTTTGTTATGCAACTTTATTTATTCTGTTGTCAAATATTTAATAAATGAGCTTTTCAACTAAGAATTTTTTTAATTATTTTTTCAAAATGATTGTTGATATACAATACAGCTATGTCCTGTGACCAGTAAATAAGGCAATAAGTACAAAATTTATCAAGTTCTGGTCTATGGTGGGGGGAAAAAAATATAAAAAATTAAAAAGGTGATTTTGGTATGAAAAAGGTGATTTTTGAAAAAAAAGGTGATTTTGGTCAAAATAAAAAAGGTGATTTTGACCGAAAAGGAGATTTTGGAAAAGGTGATTTTTGAAAAAGGTGATTATAACTGGCATTCGCCACTTCTATACCCACCAGTGGCAACCAATGCCATCCAGTGACTCTAGTCCCATCTCCTACTATTCTTGTGATGCTGTTACCCTCATGGATGCAGTGTTGTGGATTTAGTGTATTCCACTGTGCCCTGGGTGTAGCAGCAAACCCTCTCTGTGCAAGGCCCTTTCTTGCCCTCCATGGCCCTCCATGGCCCCTGTGCTGTGTTCAATACCCCTCCGGCCAAACTGATGGCTCCGTGCAATCAAAGAAATTAGTTTGGCCACAAAAGACCCCTTTGCTGCAGGACCAATGGAGCTGTATAAAGACCAGGGAGTCAATGATGGCTGCAGGCGAGCAACTGCAGTATCCCCTGCATCCTGCAGCGGAGACTGCATCTGTTTGATCCCTGCAGCAGCAGCAGGAGCATCTCCAATGAATAGGAGCATTAAATGAAATGGACCCTGAAAGAATCAGATCAACCCTCCCAGCTCCCTGGTGCTCCCCTTTCCATGCCCCGTCCTTTGTGGCATGCACCCATCATGCCTCATCAAAAGAGGTTTTTTCGCGCCAAATTTGTTGCAAAGATCCAAACAGAGATCTAAATCGGATCCCTCACGTCTCAGTAGTCTGATTGTTGTCATCTTCCGAAATGAGCATCTTTTGGTGATGCGGGATGGTGTTAGGATGATGTTGGGATTATGTTGGGATGACCGTTCTCTTAATGATTCCGTTTGAGTCTGTGCAGTGTCCTATGCTTTGGAATATTCGTGTGCCCAAATGAGTCATTGTCTGTACTTTTTTCTGTTTTGAACATTTTGTTTAGTAGAAAGTCATTATTTCCAAACTGTAAGAAAGTTTTCAAAAGCTAATCATGTTCGTTGTCTTACTTGCAATGTGTCATAAGTTTTCAAAGAAATCGTATTTGTAATTTTAAATATGGGCTATGACTAGAGACCTCGTTCTATTTCGCTGTATAGATGGACATGTGGACATTCAACTAAATCAGCTGGCAATAGCCTGGCATATGACCAGTGGAGACCATATTGCATTTCTCTATCTCATATCACATTCTGAAAAGACAGTGAAAGTAGCTTGTCAATAGAAAACATGTGCCAAAAATGGAACTTCTTTGTGGGGATGTCTTGCGGGTGTCCAGTTTTGTTATAGGTGTCATCTTTCGTCTGTGGCACCAAAATGGACACCAGAACTGGACACCAAAACTGGACACCATACAGGACACCAATGCAGCATTCTGAATATACTGAGCATAGGATAAGCCACAAGACCTGAAGACAGCTTGGGTGTCCAGTGGGACAAAGGGAGGAGTAGGTTATCTCGTAATGAGTTCTTATGCCATATCACATATCTCTGATAGCTTGAGTATACCCTGTATACCAGTTGTATGGATGCAGAAGGTTATCAGAATATACAGGGTCCATCTGGGTTGGCTATCACTGATTAATCAGTTGCTGATACCATCTGAGATGGCATCTTTGGGGGATGACCACTGTTAGTAGAGTTCCTCAACCCCATTCCTCATTCTTGTAGTTCTATTTTGGACAAAACTGTTGAGATTTTTATCTGGGGCCAACTGTCCCAGAGGCTAGTTTGTGCTGTCAATTTCAACCCCAGCTCAGCAGTTCTCAGCAGCGTCCTGGCCTGACCATGGTCTGACCAATGTAAACCTATTTCTGTTTTAATTACTGAATGCCTGTCAACATGCACCTCCCCAAACTGACAGGCTCCAGTCAGCTTGACCAGAACTCTACAAGATAATGGTGGAAATTCTATGCCAGCTCCTGTTACCTCGGAACCCGATCCATTAAATGGTCGCTCAATTATTCAATTTGAGGCACACTCGGGCTGGACACTGTCCATTCACATGTCCACTCATAATAACAACTAAATTGCACTAATCGTTGCTCACTTGCCCCATGCCAACCCATGCCAGCTTTGACTTCAACTCCAAATCCAATGATTGCTGTTTAATTTATGAGATGCATTCGATGAAATCCAGACCATTAAAATTACAGCCAATAACTTTTATCCATCTAATTAAAAGGACTCTTTCAGGGTCTATAGAATTGCATGATCTTCATGTTTTAACTGTCTTTTATTTCTTGACAATAAATCGTTATGTGATAATTTTTCAAAAATATTTTTTACAGAATAATTATTGAATTGCGGATGGTAGTCAAATTACATCACCACGGATGACACTAATATTACTTTTACTAATCTCTAACTCTTAAATCATGTTACAGTTATTATGGTGACACACAACTTATATTTATTTCTTATTTTGCAGACTTGCTGATTGGTCGTAGCTCCTGAACCACTGCATTTGGATTTACACTTGTCTTTGGATCTCTCAGCGGAGGTTAGTTTCATACAAATATTTACAAAATATATTAAAGATATTAAAGAATATTAAAGATATCAATGAGTACTACAATGCAATATTTATTGAAATATATCATTTATTAATATACGACTTTTGGAGAAAAAAAAACTCTTGATATCTAAAAAAAGTAAAATAAGTGAACAAATATTTTTTCAGTTTAAAAATCAAATTATTGGTTTTGTTTAATATTTGGATGAGTAATAAGGAGTAAAATATATATTTATTTGTGTTACTATTAGGCCTGTGTATAAATTAACGAGACAGACTTACTTATAATTTAGACAAAGTGACACTGACAGACCTGCAGACCAAAGTATACATACAGACAAGTCCATAGATGCAGAAAGACACAACTGGCTAGACATTTGATATACATTCCTGATTCAACAGACAAACAGCATGATGACAGATAAACTGACTTAGTCTGTCAAAAAGATGTTTATAATTGATAGAATAGAATAGGACGAGGCAAAATTTCGAGATATTTTGTCAAATTTCATATCTGGTCTGGAATCGGGAGGTGTGTTCGTCACTGTTGGAAGTGTAATTTATTAGCTGTCATGTATTTTGGCACTTTGAAAGTCAGATGTGATAAAAGTCAGGTTTTATGCCTGTTTAGGCATCTTTTTATAGACTTTAGCAAGGTAAATCATTATTTAACATGTCATGGTTTGGCCAAAGGTGTGGAGCCATGACTGAAAAACTTCTTGAAAGAATCTTCAGAGAGCAGTATTGGTGGAAGTGCTTTTCAAATGATGATGAAACATTAGATCGCATCTGCTTCTCGCAGTAGTCCATCATTCCATTTGCACCTTATCTGTTTGGAAAGATCATAAATGTAAACTCCATTAATATATGTTGAGATAGTTGAATATTGGTAAATATAGTTTGTGGGTGTTGCAAGACACCAAGCTTCAGAAGGCTATAGGAGAATGTTTAGACTGTATCATTTCTAGACTGAAATACTGTCAGTTAAAAAAATCACAACTATTCCTGTTTATAATGTTCAACTTTGTAAAAATGATAATTTATGACGAGTATTTATGACGAGTACATCTTATTCTATTGAATTCATCCTCTGTTTAATTAAATAGAACTTCAGTTAATTATTATAAAACGAGCTGCGCATTTTCCTTATACATAACATGGGGAATTTGAAACCTAAAAAAATAGGAAATTTTAAAACGGAACTCTTCTTCTATCACTTTAAAAAACATTCAGCAAGAAAAAACTTAAAATACCATCAATTTCCTCTGCGATCTTTAGAAAATATTTACTCAATTAAAAAAAATCTCAAATCATCCAGTTTCTTATTTATAAATTTTATTTATAAAATAATCAGCAACGTTCTAATTTTTAAATAGCTTCTAATTAGCAATGCACTTGGATTTTATCATCAATTATTAGTAATTTGAAATACCCATTTGATCTAGCCCCAGTAAATAGTCACAAACAACTTGAGAAAACAAGAAAACAATTTCGGTTATAGGCCAAAGAACAAAAATAGCCTCTTGTGATAACCTTATCGTCGTCCTTATCTTGTACAAAAGGAGCAGTTCGCAAGTACCTCAATTTACAAAAGACTCCATAATTTAAGACCCTCAGATTTATGGGCCAGGCAATTCAAGTTGATTTTTAAAGGCAATATAAATTCATAACATGCATTCGGTGATTTACGTCACTATTATTAAAAAAGTAGACTGGCATTTATGGCCCCTAAAAAAGACTAATATGCATACATCGAGAAAATAAAATCAAAAGTATTGGCAGTACACTATTCACATTGTGAAAATGACTATTTAGTATGATTTAGTGAATATGGTTATGAACTTATGTCCCGCCCAATTCATGAGGCAACACAATGACATTACTTAAAAAAATATTTTATGGTTGAAATGCCAAATGTTGTCAATCTTCAACCAAGCAGATTTGTAATTAATTTTTAAATATATCTAAGAAAATGTATACGAATTATAAAGCAAAGATGACAATGTTATTTTACAAGTTTAGGCTATTAAGAATTGGTTTTCTTTAATTATGAAAATCTAAATTACGATTTTCACAAAATATTTTATAATGGTAGTAGCAGTAGCTGTAAAGTTTGAATACAATGATAAAAACATTTTTCTTGTAGACATAAGTGAAGTAATGGTTATCTATTTCCTACTATCAAATTTACTTTTCATAAAGTTCTGTTTTGAATGTACCATACCAAACCTTAAGTTGTCAGGTAGTCCTTAAAAGTAACTGCAAACCAGTTAGTATTAGCCTAATGTACTTTAAGTAGTCCTCAGTGCCAGTCAGTGGTCATCTTAAGTACTTAAGTGGCTAAGTGTATATGATGATTTTTGGCTGAAGCAAATGGTTTTCTTCAAGTCAGAATGCGACAGAGGTTGTTCAGCCTGGTCTGGTCGGTGAAAAGTGGGGGCAGGTGGGGCAGTGTGCACCCTCTGTGCAGTATGGCTAGGGGTTGGCCAGGCATGTTGGCCCACTGCTAATTTGAGGCAATATTTAACCAAATTAAGCAGACACAAAAAGACCAAGAGGTTGGAAGATATACGGGTGCCAAAGGGTTCAATGCTTTTACACTGCTCCCCCATTCAGTGGCAGTGACTCGTAAAAATGAAAATGTCCTGGCCAGCCTTGAACTGGGTCCTGTTGGGCCATGCAGGTCTTGAGGGGAGGAGGCCAAAGTGGCCTTATACCAAGACATCATACATTTCTGCTGAATTCGCATTGAAGAAATCAATGATAATTTGAAGAGGCATTTAAATAAAAGAAACATCAAAATTTGTCAAATTGTTTTGAAAAAGAACCCATCATTTCAGTTTTCTTCTTGGTTATATGTGTGGTTTTACTTTTGAATGTTGGTAAAGCTCGTAGTAGGCTATAATGTTCTATATATTTGGAGGCATTGTGGTTGTGTATTGTGTAAAAATGTTGAAAGTTTAAGCCTAACATTATCACATAAATGGGGTTTTTGGGTCCATCCAAGCGAAATTTATTAGGATTGGGTTTTGACAATTTACCCACTGATTACATAACAGTTCTTCCAAAAGGCCAACTGACTTGTAATCCTCTTTTGGGATGGCCCTCTACTTGAATGGCCAACATTTTGCTTTTAGCAATAATCACTCAACTGCTATTAGAGACACGGAAAATCACTTAAAATATTTGAGAAACCTAAAATAGAAAAGGACAGAAAAAAGCAAAAGAAAAGACAGCTTATCAGCAGACCAAATAGAAAGCTCACATTCTGTGGAAGCTGTCATTTTTGGTGTTAGTGGAGAGGACAGTTTTATGGTGACATTTATTTCTGGTCTAACCAAAGTTCTACTCCAAACATGGATGCAAAGTTCTACAGAAGTGCTTTCTGTGTTCACTGGGTAATTTTCTTGCCATTTGAGGACTTTATCTTGCATGGGATTGTAAATATCCTAGATTTATGTCAGACTGCTGTTGGCGGTTTTTATCCAGCCGATTTGGTCATTTGCCATTTCAACTGGCTGAGATTCCCCAATCAGGCCTCATGCAGAGTGTCTGCTTTCCAAAGTTGATCATTTTAATGGACACGAAATCGACAAAATGCAAAATCGAGGCAGAAGTGAAATGCTATACAGAATTAACCATGACCGATAAAAGCTCGTGGTGGCTTGGATTTCTGATAAAACACCAGATAAGCTACATAATAACTCTAATTTCCCCAATATTTGGGTCATTGTTACAATTTTATCTGGTTAAGCTAGAGGGTAGGATTTACTTACGAAATTATTGGCAAAATACCACTCGGGCCAGACGAAACAATTGGAAGGGCAAATGGCGCGCATTTTAGCAGACGATGTTGGCCAGAATTTTGACAAGCAAATTTAGCAAATAGCAGATAATGCCGAATAGTATTTGCTAAATGGCGGCCCACAGTAAGTCAGATTAACCATAATGAATTCATGTGGTATTTTGTGCAAATTATAAACATGGAGCCAATCACCTCTAAACGCCCCTGGGCCAGGGGTCCCTGAGGGGTGATGCTCATTACGTAAGGTTACCTAATAGGGGGGCTTCTGGGGGGCCATGCATTGTTGGACTGGTGTTTGTCTGTTGGACCCATACAAGACTGTGTGTTTTGACGTTGCTTCTCTCCCTGGACCAGTCTAAGATTTCACGATGACGAAATTGGAGCTGAGTTGAGAAAGGGAATCTGATTGGCTGATGACGTCGCTCTCTGGGCTTTGATTGGACCACCCAGAAGCCACGTGACATCATCACTGTCTCATCATAATTTATATTGACAGACATTGTAATATACAGTTATGACAGCTAAGCATATATATTTTATGTCATATTGTGACAAATCAGCCTTCGCTGAGACCCAACACACAAAAAATGTATTCATATATGTGGCGTTCAAAGTTGTTCAAATACTTCAATATGGAGTTGAGCAGAGGCAAGAGTAAAGATGAGATGGCAAGGCTGGTTCCTACTTCATGTGGTGTATTAATTTCCTGTATACATAGCCCACAACAATTGTAGGGTTGGTACATACAGTACACAAACAGTGTGCTATGGTATTGTATTATGATAGGGCTGTACATAGTTCCCTATCTGTGTGTGTGGCTGACTGGGACATTGGGGGTAGCAGTTGCTGAGCAAATGAGCAGTTGTCTGGTTATGTGTGCTTTTCATTTTGTGATATTACTGTGCATGCTCCGATCGCCTTTTGATTGATGCTGGTAAACACTGCCGTGAGTTATAAGGATGAGTTTCCGGGGTCTCTTGGCCAGAAATGATAAGCCCTGCAGAACTCATGGCAAGAGAGGGCCCTGCGAGTGGAAAGCTTTGCAAAGAGACAGCAGGGGGGGGGGGGCAGGACACTGGTTAGGCTTCCCCCAGCCCTTTTGCTTTTGGAGAAATGGCTCGCACTTGATTCGTGTCGACATGATCCTCTCCCAGTTTTCATGACTCCCTGATCTCTGCCGCGCATTGCCATAACCCTCTTTTCTGCTTCATTGTTTCACCAATATTGTTCCCCAAAATCCTCACACCAACATCTTGGTGAGGCCTCAGGTCAGCAAGGAAGCTTTGGAACATGTTCAATAGCCTTTTTCATGCATTACATGTTTGCTTTTGATTGCTGAACTGTTACTGTTTTGAGGATGAATGTCTTAAGTTATTGTTCTCAGGCACATCTTCATGAAAATGTAAGCGTATGAAAGAAGTAGGATTGTCGAGAAAACACAAAATAATTATGTTTGTCGTAACTTTAAAATGATGTGACTGCAGTATGGTCTAGTGGTGAGATTAAAAATTGTTCCTACTTCGTAAATTTTAGTTCATATCTTCCAACAATGTGACATATTAATTTATGCAAATTCCATCAAGTCTGTATTGCTTCAAAACATTAATCGATTTCAGAATGGATTTCAAATTCAGCAAATCTCCAGATTCATATCTTCACTTGTCACGTTTAGCACCTTTTGTCTTTGGCTTATGGGCCATACGATTATTGGGGTGAAGAGATGTCTATCAGTGGCACGAATTAGTAAAGCTATGTCACATTTTTGAAATGTCATTTCGCTGAATGTGTCATAATCTATTATGTAATAGATGGCCTATAATTTATGCAAATTGTTTATTAATGACATGTCATTATTGTGCTGGTATTACAATTTGTATAAAAATGACTATGTTATGGTGGATATTTACATAGTAAGTACCAATGTTTCTATTTCTAGTTACATAGTTATCTATCTTCGCCCAGGGCTATTGGTTAGGGGGCAGGGGTGTTCTGTCCTGCCCGGGGGCCCACTGGCGACCCACATTGTCTCGGGAAGCCCCATCGGTCTCTGAGCAAAGGGGGGGGGCGTAAGGCTTCATGTAGTGTCCATATATTATTATGCTATTTTGTATTTCCTGGATGTTCTGAACATGCTGGAAGTATCATTTGTATATTGGTCCAACTTCTAAAACCATTCCATTTGTTTGCTTCTCGGTGAACTTATGAATTTTCACTGTCGATGGTTATCTACTGTTTATACCCAGACCTCCAAGAAACTTCAAGTTAAGACTAACTTCATTATTATAAGGCAACGGACAACCTTTGCAAGGTTGAATTTCCAAAACATTTACCTTAATTTACCTTAGTTTCCCTTCACTCACATTCATGAATTTGCAATAATTTAAACCAACCTATCAAATGTAAAGTTTAGTCAGAAAGCTTTACAGAATTTCATTGAAACTGCATCAATGGAAATAGCTGGAATACTTACAATTTCACGATAAGCATTTTGTTTGTGATAAAGATGGTAGAGATAAGAGATATGTTTTCTCCATGTAACCCACATTCTCTGAAACAACTGTGCTACTGTGGAAGTCTGTCAGGGGATAATCTATAGTGACATCATGACATGTGTTTTGACTTGAGTATCAGGGAGTTATGTAAATACATGTGGTAGCCGGTCATCTGTGCTGGTCATTTGGGCAATCATGGCCTGGCCATCTTTCCACAGATAGTTCGAAGTTCATTTGACATGTGGAATAGTTCAAACTTGTCAGAATTACGTAATGGAAACTAAGTGAACTGACCATCACTAATCAACTTAGCGAAGGTCAATTAGGTCAATGAAAAGGGCTTATCTGTTTCTGATACTTCGAAAACCAGGAACATGACGATTTTCAAGTTAGAACAAGGAACATGATATTTCTAAATTTAAAACTTCACAGGCCTACAGTATGTTACGTACAAGCCTCGAATGAATTAGACCCAAGGGGAAATTCGGCTTTATCTATTCACGGCCTTTGCACAATTCCTAATCACAATTCCATATCTTGCTATCGATAATGAGGCTCCCTCGACGAGGCAAGAGGCCTAAGAAATATTTTAATAGACTGATAAGAAAAGATGAAAGAAAATCCGTTTCAGAAATTTTATTTACGTCCTCGTACACTAGCTTACACTTTGATAGGCCCTGCACAATAAATATAGATCAGGTCATTGTACAGTTTTTATGCACTGCAAATCAGTATTTTGCCCATGTACCAGAATACGTTGTTTTGGCCATTTGCTCACAGATCAGAAGATACTACGTAATTGTGCAATTTGCTAAACTCTTTCTATTGTATTTCCTACCATTTTGTGCATTTGCTGGTATTTGGAGCATTTCCCTCTAAATGTTCTTGCGGTAGCTGTAATAAGATGTAATTTAGATGTAAATAACAGGAGATTTCCAAGCAAAATGTGCGTTTACCAATGATTGATGATTTTCTCTCTATGAACGTGGATAAAAGCAGTGGTCCCGTTGTGCGCCTAATGGCCCGCAGAGACTTGCAACTCAGACTTTGAAGTTTCGCAGCAAAAGCGATTTACAGGGGCAGTGCACTTACAAGACAGCAGATCCCAGTATTGGCTGTTTTTAGCGGCTCGGGGTGACAGTAATTTCTTGACAGATTCGTAGAACTGCAGAACATGACAAAGGAGGCAGAGCAGACCTGCAGACTTGACTGCAGTAGACTTGTCTGAGATGTGCAGGTTGTGTGAGTTTTAGCCAGAGGGCGTCGTGATCGATGGGAGACCATACCGGTGGTGCCATCTCTCAGCTGCGCCATCCCAGGCCAGGCTATTTGGCTATTTGGAGGCAGGCCACCCTTCATTCCCCATAGTTGTAAAGTTGTGCATGTCCGATCTGGAGTACCCTAGGCTGCAGGACTCTCACACTGGATTAAAAAGTTGTTTTTATAGAGAAGAACTCTGCAGGTGAGTGTTTATAGCTTCTGATCCACTCTGAGACAAATGCAGTAATTCCTGGCCTTGTACTATTGAATTAGTCAACTTGTCCTGATTTTGATTGATAGCCATGCCATTGACTGTAGCATGGGATAAATAGTAGGGGACTCTTGATGTAATTTTCACTTTTCTAATCACAACAAACGGACAGTTATGAGGAGAGACTGACAGACACAGATAAATGTGCAAGACAGAGAAAGCTTATTGTGATGCTAGACTGCATGAAGAGAGCAGGGCAGGGTGATGACGGCTTGACAGATTTAGGGCTGGGGTCTGGGTGGGTTTGGCTGGTCGGCCAACAGTGAGTGATCGGCGCTGCTGGTCGGACGGGGGCATGTCGGGCGGGGGGCAAGTCGGGGTCTCAACCTGGCCTGTCCATCAACCAATCAGTTGGGCAAATGAGTGATCACCTCTCTAAGTTGCACTTCCCTCTATCTAGGATACATACATCACAGCTAGCACAGTCAGCTGGTGTGCACCATTTCACAACATTGGGATTTATTCCAGCCAGAAAGAAACTTGACTTGTCACTGCCCCCGGCCCTCACATATCCCCTGGGTCTAGAGCCCTTCTCTACGGGGTTCTATGCTGAGGCGACATATTGACACCACCCTGTCACAATACATACTCCCAGTGCATAAATGAGTTCATAAATTTCTATTAGACACCAAGTTTTATCACTTTACAAGTGACAATGATTTTAATGCTTTTAATGCGTAGGATTGGTAATTTTTGGTGATTTATGCGTTTAATCTTAATGCACTGTTTCATGGGAATTGGTTGAGATGTAATGAAGGTATTTGCATAGTTAAGTCAAGTTGAACCTGTAAATAAGACTGAAACTTGGAGTGAAATTATATTGTTTCATTTTAATTATAGTGTCTCGACTTGAGATTTATGTGAGGTATTTATATCTGGACAGATAGTTGGTTGTCAAGAGAAACTCTGACATTTTGACTCAGTTTGATTTTATCCTTAATTAAATAAGAGAAAAATATTAATGGCAGGGGAAAATGATTAGTGTCGGATGCATTAGTTAGGATACGAAGGACTAGCTTTGAAGTGAGAGTTTAAATGTCAACTGCAGAGGATGGAGCGAAGTCAGAAGTAGTGAGGATACACACTTCCCTAGGGATATGATCATTGTCGAGCTGGAGGCGAAACTTCAAAAACGCGCGTCAGAGTTATAGGTCCGTTCGTAATAATGCCCTTTTATGCGGCGGCACGAGTCGCTCCTCGGCTCATCGTTAGGTCATTAATCAAACTCCTGCAGTTTGACACTGCGCTGGTCTTTTAACCATTGTTGGGGCCGTATTATCTTGCCCATTCAGGCTGATACCATTGATACCACATTTAGAATAAGCCGTTTTATTTTCAAATCTATAATATAAGAAAATTAGAGACTATATCTACCCCGCCCGGCGTAATTATCCCCCAATGATGAACTTATCTGCCAACTCCACAGCTTTGTGTGATAATTATTATCTCCCTCAAACAATGTAGGCTCCCTGGTGATTCCAAATTTCTAATGACTTTGTGGGGTTATAATCCTCCAAGATATAATATATGCCCTCAACATATCAGCATGTCTTCAATAGCATATTAAAGCAAGTTAATTAGGTATGGTATCACAGAAGTGTGTGTAATCACCAGATTATATCAAATACAAAGCAAAAATTAAAAAGTTAATGTGTCATTAATTAATGCCAACTTTTGGCTCTGATAAGATTTATTAATGACTCAAAAACAGAAAAAAAATCGGCACAGTTTGACTTCTTTATTGATTTGTATGATTTGTCACAGAAATAACTTTAAATGTATTATAAGAGGAAGTATTTGTTAAAAGATTTCCTTAAAGACATTTATCTAAGGTCATAAATGTTTACTTACAATGTTGAATATATCGCTTATCAGATAGACACATTTGTTTAATGTTGATATACTACAATTTCATTGTTGTAACTATGATATAAGCACTTTATGAATTTGACTAATTCATCAGCAATTCGCAAAATAATCATTTTATGATTCAGCATACTTCAAGGTATGGATATTAATGACTACCTCCAATAAATCTACTTGTAAGCAAAAGGGAAATCAAATAATTATTATCAAATGATTATTA
Source organism: Platynereis dumerilii (assembly GCA_026936325.1). NCBI lineage: Eukaryota > Metazoa > Annelida > Polychaeta > Phyllodocida > Nereididae > Platynereis > Platynereis dumerilii. The sequence continues at coordinate 17,659,489 of JAPTHN010000007.1, forward strand.
TCAAATTGATCATTGTAGCACAAATCATCTTGATCAATGTGGAAAAAGTTTTCAGAAAATTTTACTGCCTACTGCAAAAACCAATATACAACTTCAAAACTAACTTGCAGAAAAAATATGCAAAAAAGCATAAAAACCAATGCACAAACTAATTTTTCAAGCTGCACAGATTTTAGTCATTGTCAGACCATTGTAACCTTGTGGCTTTTATGTCTCCCTGGAATTTAATAGTTTCTTTATTGATATTTCTAAAGCTTTTGATGTTTATAGATTGCTCTGATCCATATTTTTAGCACTTAAGTTTGTGACCATAATATTTTATGGCTGATCCTAACACTAACTGACGGCCTCTATTTGAAGTTGTTCTTAGTTTTTTGGCCCAAGTTTGACTATCGAATATTCCTAATAGCCCTATTATGAGGACTCTGGTTTTTATTTCAATTTGTTTAGCGTTGTACAATCCTATTAAGTTCCAGAAATACACACCGATGGCCTCACATAATATCCAGCGATATTTTTAGAGGAGATCTGTGTTTAAATGGAAGAGATATCTATAAGGCATGAATGCAAGAATAGGGCTGAGACATGAATAATTGAATTGGCTGCTTTTGACAGGTTTCTAGTCTTCCCCTGGCAGTTGAAAACAACACTCAATGCAACAAGAGAACTGCATTTCAAATAAATGCTTTTCAGGCAGATCTCTTTCAAGTGTATGGCCATGTAATTAATTGTTATAATGTAGTTAAGATTTACACTTTAAAAAGAGGAAAAAAGGTGTTGTGAACTCAATAATTTCAAACTTTGAATGTTGCGTGTTAATACAGTTCCTTGCTTGAATTTGAGACTTTCGGACATGCAAAAACTTGTGGAAAACAGGCAGAAAGGCCGACATGATTGTGAGATGAAAGAAGGGTAGGGGCACTTGGCTAGGCTACTTTTTTTCACCCTTTTGCCCCTCCTTTCAAGTGTGTATTCTTGCGCCTGATTAGTGAAGTCAAACGCGCAGTGTGAAAAGTAGAGCATTGGCGGTGGTGAGGCGAATTAGGATCAAGTCAAGTGTTCAATTGTGTCTCGAATCTTCGTCATTCCAACTCGTTTAGGGATTACCCGGGGAACTCTCTTTGAGGGGGTGAATTTCCAGTGTTTATGTGGTTAACTTCACTTGAAAAGTCAATGCTAGTTGTGTCCAATCTTCAACAGGATATTTAGTTCTGAATGTGTGCTTTCTCCGACTTGTTTAAAGCTAACTATAGAGATCTGAATAACATTTTTGAAATCTTCATGCAGGAGACAGACCCAGAGACAAGTTTCTTTCAATCCAATGCTAAAAACTTTAAGTAAAAATTGAATTACCAGAGTCGTGTATTTTGTGTTATGTAACATTTGAGGGGAATAGCAAGTAGCAAGTCACACACAGACTGGTATAGGGCACATCTTTTGCTAGTTTCGCAGTTGCAGTGACCCCGGTGCAGTTGCAGTGAACTGTAGCCCCCGTTAATAAGAACCACTCTTTGGTGGGGTGCCAGTTCGCTGCAGGGGCCTGCAGTTTTTTCTGAGTTCAAGGTAGCCCTGTATGAAACTGCAGGGTGAGTTTTTGACCCTCCCTTCCATAGAGCACTTAGTATATTTTGTGTCCTTCGTAGTTTTGGTTGCAGGCTATATAGCTAAATTCCTGATTTTAACTCGAAGCTAAAGTTGAACATTCTTGCAAACTGCACAACTAATTTCCCACCGAGCCACCAGAGGGACTGGTGCATGGGGTATTCCAGTTGTAACAGCTACCCTCCCTGGATACCCTCCCTGGGTTACCCTCCCTCCCCAAGGGGCCTGTGAGTCTCTTCAACAGTTTAGCAAAGTATCGCTTGAAAAATGCCATAATATGGTAAACACGTAGTTCAAAAGCTCTGAAACTTATACTAGGAAAGATTAAGTATAATTACGCAAGCTGGATGCTCAACTAGTTTTCTTTGCATAACATGTGCTGCAGAAATAATTAGGCGCCCTGGGGTTCTCTAATGCAAGTTTCTTTTGCCCCGTGACCCGGATTGTCCCGAATTTTGACTGCTGGCTGAGCTCACGGACCAGTGCTAAGAAAACGTATAATTTGGAGGAAGGATAGCAGCGGTGGTCCCCAATTTGAAGAAGGCAGAAAGGGCAGCCAAGTGTGTTCAGTTGATTATGGGCTAGACAGCATCAGAGTTATATAGTCCACCAGAATATAGTCCCAGTGAATAGAAAGTGTAATGCAGGAGTAGATTTCATTTAATTCAATGTTTTATTGTGACAGGTAACAAAAGTATAATTCTTCTGAACGTTGAAGCAGTTCTCTTCTCAGCTACAAGCTTGAAACTACAGTCTAGGCAGCTTGTCAACTCTGCTCAAGCCGAGAGACGGAGCTATGGGTCTCTCAAGCTGAAATGCCCCCTGATTGGCCAGAATCCACTGCTCATTATGCATATTCACGAGGAGGGACAGGGGGACGGGCTAAGGGAGTGGCTATGCAAATTAGCTCCACCTCTTGCCAGCATAACACTGCTTTGGCAGATCATGGCATAAAACTGAAGCTTCTTGTCTGAACGACTTAGAGTTTACAAGGTGAAATGAAGAGTGTTTAAATTTGAACATTTAATTTGTTTTATCACTCCAGTCTAGCTGGAAAGACATAAACATGGGAGGGATTCGGTGATACATTGTTAGAATGGTCAGAATTCATTCAAAATTCATTACTGTTAGACTGCAGAATAGCTGATGTGAATGTATGAATCAATATAGCTGTAATCAATATTGTTCCACACAGTTATTGGAGAAAATCATTGCTACTTTATAGGTCGGACAAAACCGTGCTAGGCTGAATGTCAAGTCAATTTAAGACTGTCAACTGAAGCTGTATCAGTCTAGATCTGTTGGGAGATAAGCTGGGCTCATGATAAGCATTCAAGTGAGTGGAGTCGTTTTTGGAGTGGAGAGAGTTTAAACTGAGGAATTTTATGATACAATGCTATGATCTCACGCTGGTATGGTTATTCTGGGAGTCAGTGGATTTTTTTGCACATTGAAATGATAGAATGTGACAGTAGTCGAGTTTAGTGTTGGGAGACAGCAGTGTTGTGACGTGTAGTGACAGAGACTGGCACCAGGGGCGCTGGTGGTTGAGGGGCGGTATTGACAGCACATTTGTTATATTGGCCTATGGTGAGGCAGGATGATTGACACATGGACAGGGCAGAACGACGTTTGAGGCGTTGAGAGAGCGACTAGGCAGTCAGTGTGGACGGAGCGAAGTGGACAGGGGCTGATGTTGCTCGAGCAAGGAAGACACGACCAGTAGAAAGATTATATAGAAACACGACAGTTATACGCATCTTTAGGAGACTGACAACACTAGCAGGCTGCACCTATGGAGTTAGTACAACGCTGACCCCCGCCTTTTCTTTATGTTTTCACTCAGGACTCCTTCGCTGGATGGGATTTGTTTACGATTTACGGATACTGTGGGTGACCCTTGGCAGCATCGGAGTTTTACTGCAGTCGGTTCAGGCCTAGTCTTGCAGGCCCCGTGTCTCTCTGTGGAGTAGATAGGTCCGTGCTCTGTGACAGTTCCACACAGGTCGGAGTGCTTCTGGCCTCCTGCCTCCCCCGCTATGGCCACCCAAAGGGTAAGTCTCTTCTCCGTTTTACGATTTATCCAGACTGACATGTCCCAGTGACCAGCAGCCATCAGCTGTTTGGCCACCATGTGCAATGTCAGTGCTGGTTCATTTCTCATGGGCTATTTTTTTGAGTGTATATCAATTTCGAAGTAAAGACAAGCCCTGTAAAGTAATATGTTATTATCTGACATATCTAAGATTATTTTGAATGTTTTGTTATGTGTTTATCTAATTGTCAATTGTTGCTTTTCAGTATGACAGTGAACTACCTCACTACGGCAGCACTGCTATGGCTGAACATGGGATGTATGACCCTCACAGACAACACATGTCACATTTATCTCATTCACCAGGACTAGGCAACCATACTCCTTCAATCCAGAGCCATTACCCTCCTTATTCATCCAGTGGAAGTATGCCTGGACTTAATCCTGTCACATCCACAGCTGACAGTCAGTTGAAGAGAGACAAAGATGCAATCTATGGGTGAGTCCAGTTCCTATATCCAACATTTTGATCTAGCATTTTGATCTTCCATTATAATCCTTAGTTGTCGTGACCTCCACTGCCACCAGCTCAGCCGTCAAAGCCATCAGACAAGCACCGTAAGACGCGTCATAAGACGTGTCACAAGACGTGTCATAAGACGTCATGACGCACATCTTGACGTGTCATGGCCATTTGAAAGTGTCATGGCAATTGTCACCACCTAGCACTGCCTACAGTGTGACTGTCAGTGTCACAGTAATGTCACCCAGAAAGTCACTCTAGACTCGTTGTAATATCACATGTTTTGGCTGTCTGCTTTTCCAACAAAACCAAACTGCTACCCAATATTAAACATTTACGTTTCTGGTCAAAATGATCCGTATCAGGTTATCCTGGCTGAGCCGTGACACCAGAACATTGTCACACACAGTAACACTACAGGATTGGACTAGTGGCAGAAATAGATTTTATTGCCCAAGTCAACCTAATGCTGTTAGCATAAAGCTGCAATGATATGATAAAAATCACATTGCTGTGAAGCTCCTCATTTTTTCACAGCCTTTCTTAAACTATAGCTAAGCTAGTGGAAGAAATCACAACACTTGGCCACTGAGTGGTGAGGGGAAAGTTGTAAAACGTTTATCTGCTATCACATTAGCATTATAGACAGGCGCTGGTGGAAGGACTTTTATGACAAGCAGCAAAATGCTGTCAAAGATTGCATGATGGCCAGGCTGTCACAAACTTGTTATATGACAGTTTTATGCAAACACACTGGCCCGGGCCCATGACAACTTGTAAACATTCAATAAATCATGGGCTGGCCAATGACTTATGCAGGGCTGGCCTGTCCGCCAGTACCTTGTAATGAACTGTACAAACACAAACATTGCCACTTGCTGTTTCGCATACACACTAAAGTTACACTTCTAAATCAGATTGTTTATAATGACAGCATGGCTCCAAGATGTGATCATATTTTGACTAGGTGGCTGTGCAATTTACCTCCCCCATTTTATGGGTGTTTAGGGTTTTCAGGGCGCAGTCTAGCCTTCCCTGCGCTTGGCTGATGTTTACAGGCTGTCACGGGGAGCAAGCTCAAATTGGACCTGACAGATTGTAATAAGACTTGTCGTGCCCTAGCCAAGAGCCAGTCAGCTAGCTTGAGAACTAGCACACACTGCCACTAGGTTAGACCATCCAGGTTAGACTTTCCATGGTTAGACCGACAGCACATGTATACGCCAGCCATATCTAGCAATGCTTTTTCTGACAGCCCATTTAGACGGCCAAAGTGTGTCAGGCAAAAAACCTCATGGATTTATATCGGAAAAATTGCATAATGTCCAAAAATATTCATCCGTTCGCCGCCTCGTAAAACAGGTGTTGGCGATATTTACGGCGTATTTATTATCGACACATAAATATAATTATGATAGGCTGTAAACTGGCTATTTTCTCGTATTTATAGAATCCTTATAAGTGATTTGGTATTTGCAATTTAAAAAGAGAGTGCCTTGGAGCTGAATGTGGCAGTGTGACCTATAGAAATAGAAATATTTTTTATGGAAGATGAAAATGTTATTTCTGTTTTGAGTGTAAATAAAGAGCACGTGTTTAGGCGGTCGGCCAGAGTGACCACAGCGTTTTGTGTATTGAAGAAAACTCATAACATTTGGTTTTATGTTGCAGGCACCCACTATTCCCATTGTTGGCGTTAATATTTGAGAAATGCGAGCTCGCTACATGCACCCCCCGGGAGCCAGGCATCGCTGGTGGGGACGTCTGTTCCTCGGAGTCATTCAACGAAGACATCCGAGTTTTCTCACAACAGGTAAACGATTTTCCTAAATTTATCCTTAGCCACTTTCTAATCGCTGTTTAGATTCTTGACTATTTCAAAGCGTGGGTCATGAGTGGATTGGTGTTAGAGTGTATCGAAGTGTATAGGTTGATTCTGGGTTGTCAATGACTCTTCAGGGCTAGCCCATTGCACATTAAGCCACACCTTGTATCTGGTGGGCCCAACACCTTCAAAAAGACCAGAACATGCAAAGTGATGATCTCTGTGAATTTTTTATGGCCATCGAGGGGGGATTCTGGGGGGGAGACGGGGGGAGGGGGCGCGGGGGGCGCGCGGCTAGGTGTCTGGGCCGACAGCCCGTATGGCTGCACCCCCATCTCGCCCCCTTCCTGCCTTAATATGTCCCTAGAGGCCGCTCAATGGCAAATCACACATCACACCTATACACTGACCATTTCGCCTGTATACATTCTACACTGGCTAGCTAGCCATACTAGGGGATGACTCCAATAGCTAATTAGGACCCATCACCATCAACACACACAAATTAACAGCATGAATGGCCAACTGGCTTCTCTGGGAGCTATCTGCCCTGCTATTTTCATGCAAATTCCGGGCATTTTATTGCTAGTCTGGCCTCCCCTAATGATTTCGAAAAGTGTCCTGCCCAATATATACATAAATATAACACACATTTCACTGTATAATCAATGGTTTGCTGTTCATTGTATGATGTAGAGAGTACTAGTCTATCTGTCTGTTTTTTGTGGCTTTCTGTCTGTCCGAGTTTTAATATTGACCTTGTTTTTTTGCCCGTTTTTTCTTAACTTTTAGGTCTTGAATATTGCCGATGAATATAGAACGGTACAGACTAGGCTATATTCTTCTTTTATGATTTAACTTTTAATTCGTAGATTGGATTTCTACTCATTGTCTGTTCAATTTCAGTTAGTTAGGTGGTTCATTTCCATTGAAATGTGTTGTTATATTTAAGACACGAAGGTGCATCAATGTTCATATATTTTTCATCATCAGTATGAGTGTGTAAATTATTCAATTGCTCCTCGGCAATTTCACTGCTGTTATGTTTTCACTGTTACATTTTTACGAGCATCAATTGCAGATTTATTAGAGAGAATTATTAATGCATGCACCTAGAAATATATTCACTACAACTTCCACATATTTGCATTGGTATATTTTTCATGTAAACATGCCTCAACATCAAGCTAATTCCGTTTAATACAGGTTTCCACTTCAACACAATTAACTTATTTTGTAATTGCTAATTTAACATGGTGCGTTGCTCTGTCATTTGAGAGAATTTTAGCTGAAGTCAATCAGCCAATTTGGCCATTTGTTGTTGTGTTTACATCCTTAATTTACCGATTATTTTTGCAGTGTTTAGAGGCACGATTTTAGGCCAAAAGAGAGGCTGGATGTAGGCCAATTATTGATGTTGATAATTGTCTCTCATTGGACATTGTGTGATATGTTGCCTTTTGTCTCTTTTATGTCCAACAGGCCAAGGCCGAAAAGCCATTTTTCTCCGCCAACCACGAATTGGACAGTCTGGTGAGTCGGTTTTCCTTTTCTTTCCTCTCAATATTGATTTTCCTCACTCACAAAATGTCCCCCGAAAGAGCGCATGGGTTAACACTGACCCAGTGGAACACACAGTCAGAGGGGGGCACTGAATTGGGTCCAGCATGGTTCAATCCTGTCTCTGGATAGCTAAACCAGTAAACCCAAACTAGATGGCCCATCTATTTAACCCGGCCTCACACCGGGGCACTTGCAGCAAGTTGCAGGGGTACATGGGCGATGTGGCTGTTGCGGGCCCCGGGCGCCGGGTGCTTGTACCCCGTCTAGTTTAAGCCCCCCTCTCCCCTTCCCCTGCTTCCTCCCTTGCCCCTCTGGTGCCTCCGACCCTCAAGACCCGGACCCTGCACAGCTGTTCACAAAATAAGTACTACACAGCACCACAGTGGGCCAAATGGATTACTATGCCAGCAAAATACCCTGTCTGTACTAGCAGTGCTAGCTCCCAGCCTAGAGCAGCTAACAGCCCTCTCTCTGCGTCCAAAGTGCTCCCTCCAAATCCGCCATAACCTAATCCCATTACTGGCTGCAACCCTTCCACCCAACCACCTTTTCTTTCTCCTGACTTTCTCTTGATGCATAAAAACAAAGCTGGCATATTTCCCAATTTCTCCGCCGATTACATGACTTAAACCTGTCCGTTTTTCTTTGCAGATGATACAGGCGATACAAGTGTTACGGTTCCATTTATTGGAGTTAGAAAAGGTGAGCTTGATTTCTTATCTGTCTCTTGATCTCTTCTTGTAAAAGACTGTGCACCGTGACCCAGTTGATAAATTGTAAACTGCCTGCAACCTGACTCGCACTGTATCGCCTCATATCAGTCAGCGGTGCTCAACTTGTTTTCTTTGCCAACTTTTTATGCTAATTCCCTGACTATCTTTTAGCCTTTGTGTGCCCAGGCTAGTTTGTTAACACTGGGATATCCCTTGGGTCTTTAGACAAAAATTGACGTTTGGGCCTCAGTGGACATTGGTCAACAAACCCCAGTAAACACAACCTCGACTGTTTGCTTGTTTTGAGAGGAGCTCAGTTAGATTCAGTACATAAATACCACGATAAATATGTACTGTAGGCTGCATAAAACTGACGCATTTGCTGCACATATACACTGGATAACACACACTACACGAATGATTGGTATTCACACAAAAAAGATAGAGTAAAAAATGACACATACACAAGTGTTGGATCATTGCAGCATTTTTGTAACATATGTAGGATGTCTATAATACACCTGACACGACTGGCTGGCTAATAGGATGGCCTAATACACAGGCCATTATGATCATTAGCTGTAATATCTCGACTAATATCTTGACTATTACTTATGCAAATGGCTCTGGTGTGCCTCTGGTGTGCCTGCTGGGCCACAGTGACCAATGGTGTCTAACCAGGAATTAATTAGGCACCAGGGTGAAAAATAACACAGGCTCAGGCCACTCAACACATTTGCAATTAGACACACGTGTAACCTATTATTTCCAAAAACAAGACTTCTCTCCAGTGTTATTGTAGCAAAAATGTTCATTGTTTAGGCAGCCAAAAAGCAAACAGGGGCAAGATTAAGGTGCCAAGTCAGCCATCTTGGAAAGGGCAGGCCATTTGCGGCACATGTCGTTATATTAGGTCAGATCATAGGCCCAAGTGCCATTTCCATATCTGGGCCTAACTACTATTGATTTTCGTATTAATTGAATCAGTCACTGCCTAGTGGCCTAATCATAGGCCTGCCCAATGTATACTAGACCGTGCAGTAGACTGGCTGCAATGTGCTAGGTGATGAATATGCAATGGTGCTCTATGGGTTGTCAGAGCCAGCCTATGTTTACAAAGCAAACAGTCCTTTAGTGATTTTGTTTTCTATTAAATCTAGTTATTGACTTTTCCATAACTGTTGATGTTGCATGAAATGCAAATTGCTTTTCTGCTGTCACAATATTTAATAATATTTAATGTTGTGTGTATTTTTTGTATTTTGCAGGTCCACGAACTTTGTGATAATTTTTGCCACCGGTATATAAGCTGTTTAAAGGGTAAAATGCCTATAGACCTAGTAATTGATGAAAGAGACGGCGGTTCGACACCCAAAACTCCGGGAGCCAACGGCAGTGATACCGGTCCCCCTGCACCAGAGTCCACAGCGCCCTCCTCAGACCAGGTAGCCCTACTTACTGTAAACTATTGAGTCGCCATGCAGCAAAAGAGCTAGACCAGGCACTAAAGTGTAATTGGTTGACAACTGAAACAAAATTGTTATGTAGCAGAAGACGTAAGGCTAGCACATATGGATTGTTGAGCATTGCATTGGTCGACACATGTATCAGGGAGAAATGGCAGAGAGCGAAGGGGATGTTTCATGATTGTCTCCTTCCGCCTACTAGACTTTGTATACATAAACACTTTGGCATGCCTCGACAAAATTAGGAGAGATATTATAACAAACAAAAGTCCTTTCTTATAACGTTTTCAACTGAAGTTTACACAAACTGACAGCAAATGACTGCTATGTACTTTTAGTAATGTTTGGTGATGAAAGGTGTTGGACTCGTGTGTCTGATACTGGCGTCCATGCAGCGTTTGGATATTGTGTAGGATCTGAACTGCAAGCTTCCATTTGAAATGGCGCGCAGTGGAGAAAGAGAGAAAGAGAGCGAGGGAGGAGCGTCATGACGACGCCATTACGTAAGGGATGATCATGACGTCATTGACGACGGTCCTGGCCGGTCACCGAATTGTCTTCTCCCAAGTGTGAGAGAGAGACTGCCTTGCTGCCATGCACCTCATGTGAGTGACTCTATAGCAAGCTATTTTTGTGTGTTGGTCAATTGAGTGATATTTGTTATATTCTTAATCATGTACAGAGTGACATTTTCTCTAGGCTATTCCACACATCATTTGTTTGTGATATTGATATAATATAGCTTGGGCCGGCACATGATGAAGTAACCAGTGAATTTCTTTTTTCATTTAGTATTTTTTTCGAATTGTAAGTGCATGTAATGGAGTCAGCCCTGTTAAATAAGTTAGGCGTGCGTTTTAGGCCACGCAGATGACAACGTTCGTGTCTTGAGAGTCTCATAGGCCTGGCCTTCCCTCTTAAGTTATCAAAGTTGCCAGAGACTCGGTTGCAAAAGAGACACTTGGAATCTTTTTTTACCCCTCAAGGGTGTCTTCTTTTCCTAGGCTCTCACAACGCTCCGGGTGCAGACAATGACTTTTATTCACCCCATTCAAGGTCTAATGGCCGACATAATGACTTTCTTTTAGCATTTTTCAATGGGCAACTGTGAGAGGTGTATAAATTGTATGTATATGTTTCTTCCCCCAATTCAGAAAAACCCAGGAAAACATTATAGAAATGGCTTCTAAAGCTCTCAGTTTAATGATTCTCATAGAATTTACAATCATTTGGCAGACTGCAAATGATCGCTATAGCCCCTCTACTAAAGATAAATCTGTGCTCAAATTGTGTTGACATCAGCATATAGAATATACTGACTTATCAGCTAGGAAGTTTTGAGGTCCATGGACCCACCCAGGGAATTATTATGATAATCAGACTTGCGTAATATGTAATATATATGATTATTAATTAATATGTAGCCTGGCAATAGGTTTCAATACACCTCTCTCGGCATTAAATAATGTGTTAATGTACACAATAAAATTGTGCAAACTATCGAAGGCTCATGGTCTTGATTTCAGAGCGTTGTAAGGTTTTAAGAATTTGCTTTTTCTTTCGCCATGCTTTATCTCTGGCTGCTCTCTCCTGGGCCATGCTTCTGCTTGCTGTTTGTAACAAGGCGTTGGTGGAATTATTGCACAGGCACATTGCGAGGCTCATTGCGAGGCTTTTGGAGGCTCAGTCTGACTTATTCACTGGAGGAGGGGGGCCTTGTCTATGCTCTATGTTAGAGAGGATTGAGGTTCTGAGGCAAATGTTACACTGTTTCGTCTTCTGCAGCTTTCTTTGGGCCATTCAGTTTTTGTCTTTTTGTATACGTTTTGCAGTTTGTTTAATCGTTTTATATCTGTTGTTACTTGCAAGACCAGCACACATTAACATGCTGCGGCACAGAGCTCACTTTGCAGCTGCCAGGCCAGGCCTCGAACCTGGGACCTGGCGGCTCACACTCTGTGCAAGGTGCAGAGGCCTGTAGTTGTTGTGACTCATGGCTATAGTGGTCATGCATGAGCAGTCTCTGACTCGGTGAACCATGGCTTCTGCTGCTGCTGCTGCTGCTGCTGCTGCTGAATGAGATGAGGATGCTACTGCTGATGTTGGATGGAGTCAACCAAGGATGCCCACTGTGTGCTGAGTCTGGACGAATGCTGAACCAGCTGAAGAGCCAACTGAAGAGAGGAGGACCAGAGCAACAAGAGTCCTTAATGGCTCTGATTAAGTAGTAGTATAATAGGGCGCCAATGAAGACAGCTGCTGAGGCTGCTCCCATCAGACGATGCTGCTTCTGCTGCTGAGCCAGGCATGTTATTGTCTGCAGGCTGTTCCATCCACATGTAATCAAGGCCCAGGAAATGGCAAGATCCAAGCACTGTCACAAACACATGCTCACACTTCTACTCACACAGCTATTTAAACATTCCCATTCTTTTACCTCCACAGTAATTAATTGCAGATTTCAGGCCCTGTGAATATCAGCATGGATTAGCTCAGTCCGTTTTGCTTCTGCCACGAACAAACACATGCAACTGACAACTGACAACATCTTATCAACGAAATTGAATGCAGTCAAAAGGAAGTATTCACCAAATCATTTCCTGTTTTTAAAATTCAGAAAAAAAAAATCTTAATTTAGTCCTATGCATCAATGCGTAAGTTTAAAGCTAAGTAAAAATTTATGGAGCAAAAACAGATCAATATTATGTAAGCTTATATAAGCATGCAGAGAAGTAGAATTCGATTTACACAACTAATGCATGACTTTGTGACTGATTGTCCAGCTGCCCACCAGTGATCCAGTCAAGGCTGCAAATCGAATTCGCCCAAGAAGGAGTGAACAAAAGTGCCGGCAAACTGGTTATTTCATCAAATCCTGCCAACAATGCCAGTGTGGCCATGCTGACCAATCAGATTAAGGAACAGTGACCTGATCCAGTTGTCATCTCACCCCGCATTGATAAGGCAAAGCAATGCAATCAATGGGCGAAGCAAATCTGGCTGATTGGGCCAAACTGAGAAGGTGCTCTTGGCCCCAGCACATGCGAGGTGGAATGGATCCAGCAGCTTCATTGATGATCAACTAACTCTGCAGCAGAACAAGCAAGAAGCAGCAGCAGCAGCATTAGAATTAGTTGAGTGAAAAGTGGAGGCATCCCATCTGATGGAGTCCAACAATATCAGCAACTGACCAGTGCCTTCATCACTGCCATGTCCAGCAGCTTCATAGCATCAGTTTAGATAGGACAACAACAGCAGCAGCAACAGCAGCAAGATTGCAAGTGAACAGTTCAACACACAGTTCAACACACAGCTGATGCAGTGGCCCATCTCATCCCTCCCTCCCTGGGAAAGTAGAAACAGAAGCAGCAGTGGCATTATAGGCTGGCATGGGCTGGCAATGCTGGCAGAGCAGCAGACTGAACACTAGCAGCTCAAGTTATATGTTGCTAATCACATTTGCCTGACCAGAGCCTCTCGCTAGCTAGTCCTGTGCGCGTTTATTGAGATAATCGAATCAGCAGCATGGCCACGCAGGTAAATATTGCAGACCAGCCCGGCTCCCAGGAGTGCATGGAACTGCCTGTTGCTGCGGCAGATAGCAAGCAGCTTGATGGTGGCTGCTCTTTTGTGGCCGACTCTTGCATGAGGCCGTTTTGTTAACCTTCCAATTGTGCTCATTACTTGCCCCTGGCCCCTGACGAGACTTAAACAGCCCACCTGATCAGCATATGCTGCCTGGGCCAACCTGGGCCAGCCATGGCCAGCCAGCAGCGCCTGTTTGCTCTCCCATTGCCAGGCCATTGCTTTAGCATTGTGCTCGTTCCTGCAGCAAACACACACAGAGCACCAGCCATGAGGAAAAGGGCGAGAGTAATTCGCTGGGATTGCCATCGAAATGGAAAAGCAGGCAGCAGAGAAGCAGCCACGGAGCCAGGAGCCAGGGATCGAGGGAGCCGAGTGCCGGGGGCTAATCCTCCCTGGGCCATGTGTGGGCCTTGTATGCGCTGCAAAGGAGAGGCTGTACACAAACGCTCTCCTTAATTACATCAATTGACACCAGGAGCGCTCTCTCAGATGTTTGGTCAACTTTCGGCTCAGTTCATCCCATTGAAGGGGTGTGTTTGAGGGCCAGGCTGCCTCGGGCCATTTTCATAACTTTATTAATCCGTTAGGGCATTGTGTGTACATGTTAGCTGCTTGTGATGCCTCTTGTGCTGTTCTCTGTGCTCTATGCTCTGTTGCCTGTTTGCCTCGATTGCCTTAGCATTGCCATTGCATAGCTTGCTTGTTCACCCCTCTGTGCCCCTGTGGCCCTCCATGCTTTCACTTGCTTTGCCTCCATGTGCCCAGAAAACTGTGCCTCACTGACTGTGCCTCAATGTGCCTCTGTTTCTGGCTGCAGGGCTTGGATAAGAGGATCACCCTGCCTCACTCCTGCCTCCTCCAGCCCAGTCAGACACACCGCGCCAATCGCCTAACAGTGCCCTCACAATGGGCCAAATTAGATCTGCAAATAGAATTTCAGCAGAGGGCACATTCAACATGGCCACTTGAGGGCTGAAAATGAAGGAGCAAAGGCCCTCCGTGTTTTGCGCATTCTCTGCGTTGATAAAGCAGAAGGCTCGATTGTGCTGGTTAAGACTACACGGCCTCTAAGCTGATTACAATTGCCACGGACAAGAAAAGCTTTTAGAGGAAGTTGCACGCCTGACTTGCTCGCAGCTAGCCTCCAGTGTCCTGTGCACCAGAGAGAAAGAGAGAGAAAGAGAAAAGGAGAGTGTAGGTGGGTCTTTCCTTCTCCCTGCAGCCTGCAAATAGGATTGAAGATGGCTGTTCAACCCTTTTGCTCAGTTCACTTGAGTTGAAGATCTTGGCCAGCGAGGGTTACAGGGTTAACCCATCCAGCTTCTAGCTGCTTGCTTGGCAGGCCTCCTCGCTAACTTGTGTGTTGTTAGATGGTTTTTTCGACACCAAGTTGAAGGTCACAAGTACCCGCCAGGCCTTTTCTCTGGGGCTGGGGTGGAGCCGTGACCTTTGGCCTCTTGAACAGCTACTGATATTAATCACCCGGACACTTGCCTGCTCTGTGTAGCATGTCCACAGCACACCTTCAAAGTAGCACAGCAGTAGACCTGCAAACTTGTCTCGACAAGAAATCAGGTCGATTCGGCTGCATAAAAAACCGGCTATGTACTTAGCTAGAGTATAAGTGGCTAAATAGCCTGTGGAAATGCCTCAATGAAAGGCCAGAAAAGAAGACCAGTCTGAGCGATGCCTGTAAGCCTCCTAACATGCTTTATCTGCACAATAGCATGGCAAGAGTGCTGGGCCGCTCCCTAGCACGGCTGGTGCTTGTAACAGGACGACGTCAAGACAGGGGGCCGCCCAACAGCCCGCCGCCGCAGCGCGCTCCGGGATGATGAATGGCCCAGAGGTCAGCGCTGACACCCCGACGTCATTGTCATAGATTCGCCCTCCTTCATAATCATAATTTATAGTTTTCCATGTAGAGGGTCTAGGATGGTGTGCTCCAATCGATCCCAGGCCTTTGTCTCCAATATGTTTCCTTGTAATTATTCTTGTAGACGATTAGCCCCATATAAATCAAGTCTTTTCGGGGCGGAGTCTGTTGAGAGTCGAGGCTGTGACGCGCCGCCATAGATGCACGTATCACACACAGGCTGGTTGCCTGCAGACACAACTTGCTTTGGAGATAGGCAGGAGTATGCCGGGCAGCTGCAGCTGGTCCACTTGGGATGTTGCAATACTGCTGCTACTCCTGTGTTGTCATGTTGACACTTGGCATTGATACAGTACATTGATCTAGAGCGCAGTGGGCCTGCAGGGGGCTGTGGGGTGCTGCAGTTGACCTAGATTTGCCTGCAGAGGGGGATCCCCTGACATGTGATGAATGACCTTGACTGAGAACGAGGCTGGCTGCTGTGTGGGATGCATCCCAAAGATGTGGACTTGTCTTATTTACCACTGACAACAGGGTTAAGTCATGGTTAAACAAAGTTCTCTAGATTACAGTTCAGTCATGTAATTTATGACATACATTGCCCTTTCCTTTTCTTGACTTTTTCTTGATTTATTTCGCTCGCCCCCTTCACTTGTTGCGGTCTTGTTTGCTTGCAATTCACAGCTCTATGTTATACGACTTTTTTCTCACTTTTTCTCTATTTTCGCTTGTTTAGTGGCGCTTAAATTAGCAACTGCTTGCTTTAACGTGAGTGAGTGAAAATATGATTGTGGTTGAGTGGAACTAGCGGGAGAGCCGCCGAGTGTGACAGGCGGCGATGATAGAGGCTTGCTAAATGATTTATGGAGACTAGACGCCGGAGTAGGTCATTACTACAGGGCTGTTTACATACTGTCAGCCATGCTTCAACTGCTACAATAGCTACCCAACCTATTTAAGCTTGTACATACTTATAATATCAGTGGGCTACGACATGATTTATTTGCTGTCTCTACATATTCTAGTTTATACTGCCGAAGAATATCTTCATATCAGATAATGAACAACGCACTGACTTGCACGCTTCAGTTGACTCCACAAATTGCCTTCACCATTTTTATATGCCAGGCTAGTGCATATATAAATGAGCTTTTTGTTCAGACACATTGTATGGCCAGACCTAGTTTGATCTATAGATCCATGGAGCTGCTACACTGTTGTTGAAAAGAGTAACCCTATACCAGCATGCAAAAGCTTAGCCCAGCCAGGCCACAATTTTGGAACTGCCATTGTACGCTGAGCTGCAAAGAGTTCGCAGTTTATCATAGGCCAGTGAGTCAAGCCTAATTATTTGACTTTGGAAATTATGCACACTGAAAAGAAACGATTCATAGACTGGCTGCTACATGTTACACATGACAAACAGAGCATGAGGGAAGCAGGCCATGCATAACAGTGGAGGCCAGGCATGCTATACCAGCCCTGCTTCACTCCACTCACTCGTTGCTAAAGGCCTAAGCCAGTTTTTTTTTCATACTCATTGCTTTGTTGAATTGGAAACAACAAAAGCAAAACCAGGCTCAACATTCGAATGTGTCTTTGTTGTGCACTTTTAACAGGCACCAAATTCCATTTAAGTCCAAAAAAAACTCAGCCCTTAGTGAGAAACAACAAAAATCCATGTATTATTACCAGCGAATAGCTTTAACGACTATCCCAGTGTGAGATTGGTTTAGAATGTTCCCAATCATCTAAAACCACAGCAGTTTGCAGCTAGTAGGCCCTAGATGACTCTCTCTGCATCCAGGACAGCGCCTGATTCCTCCTACGATGCTGTCCCCATAAATTGCACGAGTTTGTCAAGTTTGCGTATTATCGCTCAACTGGCTCAATTATCGCCCATCGGCAGTGTTTGCCTCGTTCCAGACATTGTTGATTACAACGCTTAGATCGGGTCGATTAGACATGATTGGGAGATAGGCCACACATAATGTGTGTGCACTTTGATAATACACTAGATTAACTTGGTTGCTACGTTGATTATTCCATACAGTGACCTGGTTGTTTTTGTGCTGGGTCTGACTGCATTTCGCTCGGACACCCTGAGGCAAAAGCAACACAGGACTCCATCCCTCCCCCCTCCTCCCTTCCTGCAGGTTTCATGAGAGACTGAAATTCATCAGCTACCCGTTTTATACGAATTATCGCCGGTGGTGATGATGTTCTGGTATAATAGCAGCTAAACAGGTGTTCCACATAGACTAGAGCTGGGCTGAAACTTGCTGGGCTGGCCTCAGACTCGATACGCTGGGTAAATAGGAGAAGAAAATGGAATGTCAAATACGAAGAAGGCTAATGACTTTATCAATAAAATGCTAATGTAATGAGGCGACGATATGCCAGGACAGAAACCCAGGGGACCTGCTATTCCTAAGCCTTGTTTGTTGAGTGTTAGGCCAGCAGCCTGTCCACAACCTGTTCCCCTTTGGGTTTGCATTCGACACAGGTATCAGTGTAATCATCGATAGTACAACTGCAGGGAGGGATCTAACTGCAACTGCAGGCCAGGGGCTCAGCTACGAGCTCAAACACAAGCTCAGCCATAAGCACAGCTACAAGCACAACTACAAGCACAAGTGCAAGCAGAGCTGGGAGGGCTGTTTGGATTGTCATCATGTTAATACAGCAGTTAGAGCCATTTGCTGCACTGGTCACTCATTGGATGAGCATTTGGGCAAATAGAAGGACATCAGCTGAGGTCATTTCTAAGCTGCAAACACCTCCAGGCTGAGACTGCCCATGACTAATGAATGTGACGATGGCCAGTCACACATGTAGCATTCTCCTATCACATGATCCTCACATGTACTCCTCGGAGGCTCTGGGGCAGCCTGAGACTGTGGACTGCAAAAATGACTCATTAACATACCCAGACCGACTGACTGAGATGGCTGACTGCTCACCTGTTCAGTAACACTATCTGAATGCAGCCTCTAGTCTCCTTCGGTCTCCCTTAGTCTCCTTCTACCCAGCTGTTGTTTAGACCATTTGAGGGGCTGGTCAGCTGTGCTGGTCAGCTGGGTTGTCCAATGGAGTGGTCACTAGATGACCTCGCGTGACCTCTCTTAGGAGACCTCTCCCCTCTCCTGGTGCCAGCCAGTGTCTTATCAGTGCCCTTGGCGCTTGTAGCTGCAGTGAGTACCTGCAGGGGATCCACAAGAACTGCAGCTGCATCGAGTGGATCTCCTGCTTGCTGCACTGATATGCTGCTCTCACTCTCTCTCTATGAAACTGAATCATGCAGCCAGAGAATGGGGTCAGGGAAGCCCATGGTCAGTCTGGCTGATGACCTCTAATGGCCCGGATGACTGTGAGATGTCATTCTGAAATACACAAGCTGTACAAGTTCACAATATAAATGGCCTGGATCTGTTGTTGTGGAGTAAGAACTGGCCAAAGGTCATTCCCCTGGCCCAGCTCAGACACATCTACGCAGTCTAGATAACTTCATAGATTATCAGGGCAAGGGTAAAAACCCCACGTAACGTTTGGGAAAGGGCAAATAGCAGAGGGGCAGGCAGGAGGGCGTCTAGTTTACGGAGTATGCACATAGGATGATATATGTGCACATTGAGAGATAGTGGTTGAGTCTGTGATATGCCAAGCATGCCTCTCCCTGAGCACTTCACGCCAAAGCTGAGAGAAGAGTTGTGTTGCTGTGTTCCTTTGACATGCATGGTCACCAGAAGAATGACCACTGGCCACTGTCAATTGTGTCCTCCTGTGTCCACCTTGTGTCCACTGTGTGTCCAGTTGATGTCCAGTCCTGTTGACAAACTGCAGCTGTCAACTGCAGGCGCTTGACTTTTGACAGGAGACATTCCCAGGTCCTGCAGCAGCAGTCTCATCTTGAGTCAGCCTCAGTAGCCGCATCTTTGAGATGCTTTTGGGCTCCAGGAGGCAACTCCAGGAGGCAGCTGCGTCTCGCTCACTTCCCCAGGCTGTTTCTGCCTTTTCTGCCTGCTTTTCTGGCCGCTTTTCTGCCTGCTTCGTGGCAGGGACCTTCATGGCAACTTGGACCTGCAGGCAGAAAGCCTCGTAATGGACAGGAGCGTGTTTGTCACACCTCGCCTCCTGTGCACGCTACGTGGCTCGTCGGTGAACATCAAGGAAAAGACTTTTGGGTGGAGCTGCTGCAGAATGTGTGCAGATGCTCCTGCTGATGTTACCATGATGATGTTGCCATGATGATGTTGTCTTGATGATGATGATGTAGGGTGCTCCCCGTCCATCTTCGCATGTGTTCCATCCTCCTGGCCCATGCAACTGGCAGGGGGGTTTACAATTTCATATTTCCATGTGTAATATCATTTAGAAATGCCTATTTTCCTGATGGCCCTTCAGTGGGATAATGTCTCCAGTGATGGGTGCTTAACGCAGGAAAAAGTCCTCCCGGTTCTGCCGTATTAAGAATTCATATTGGAATAATTTGATTTCAGCCGCCAAATTGGGTTACCCAATAGCACGGAATTTTGGCCGCGGCGTACACTGGAGTTTGTTTGGTTCTCAGGAGATATCATTACTTCTTATTCTTACGAGTGCTTCCATTGAACAAAGTCTGGCAAATGCCATAATTACGCGGGGCCCCGAGCGGCTAAATATGTTGTGTGCTGCTGCTGAGGCTGCTGTTGATGCGGGAGATGCTTTCTGCTGATGCAAGATGGGGTTGCTGCTGCTGCTGATGGCGGTGCTGATGTTGGTAGAGGAGCAGTTACCTTACTCAAAGCAGTCTGTGATATTGATGCCCAAGCAGGAGTAGGCACAGAGCACGGTCCTGCAGGCCTCCACATACTCCTGTGTTATGCTTGGTGGGAGTCAGGTTGCGGACCCAAATCAGCAGCCTCCTGCAGCCTCCTGCTAGCCTGGCCCATAAAACAATATTGGCTGTGTGGCTGGCACTGTGGCTGGTTGTATGGCTGGCTCTGACTGTGGCTTTGTTCCCTGTGCAATATGATTCAGGCTGTTGGTCCATTTGCTAGTGGCAAGTGGCGCCTGACCATTGCAGCTTTAGTTTGCTTGACAAAGGGCCAGCCGAGAAGCCAGCAAAGGACAGCTCGCGGGAGGCCACGTCCACGATTTGGCGCGCGCAATTACGAGCGCTGATTAAGGCTGTAAAATGGCCCTCGCCTCCATTTCACCTTGCCGCGAATTATGACGCAGATTATCCCATATTCCCGTGGAACAATTACAATATCAGGTTTCCCCGAGGTAGATTGGATTTTCTCCCTCTGCTCTCTCTTGGGGCCCGCATTAGGACTCGCCAGATGACTGTCCACTTGCCATAGTGTTCCAGGCTGCAGCCAGTCGTCTCATTCTTCATGTTAGATTCTACAGCCGATTACGGCTCCCTGAAAACAAAACTGCTTTGATATTCTACTCGACAAACAATCTAATTGTATTAGCGACTAAACTGCCATAAACAACGATAACCGAATCAGGTAGAGATTAGATATATTTATCGATTTAAGGATCTTAAGGAAGTGTTTGACTGAGTTAGACTGAGGCTGTTGGTTTAAGAAAGAGTTTGACTGTGCACTTTGATTTTCTTTGGCATTCACGCAGACTTTTCATTTTGGCGAATGCTGCTTTCTGTCGGCCAATGCATTGCTCGCACTCCATTATGCTCAACTAGCACTGGTTTCTTTTGCTCAATTCTTTCAATTTGCTCTTGTGTATTGACAAATTTCAATATATCGCTAAATTTAATTGAGAACTTAATTGAGAATTTAATTGAGAAATTGAAAGACAAATCGCGAGAACATGACTTATTTTGGAAGTGACAACCAATCCACCAATCAGCTCCAGTGCCTGGGACAGTTGCAACCAAAGTGCACCTCACCCGGATAGAGTTTTGTTGGTAAAATGCACTCGTCGAAGGTAACACTTTTGCTGCAGTTACCTTCTTATGTTATTCACTTTAATTTATCACTTATTATGCTTTGATATGATTTTTATCTGATCATTAAGATATTAAGATTGTAAACTCAGAATGTACTGATATATTGTAGATGACCACAGAAACAAGTAATGCGCTTCAATATATATTTTACATGATTTTATATATCAGTCTTCTGTAATGGACTTTGTAACTTTATCGCATGTTTTCAATTTTGTAATTGTATCAATTCTAAGAGAGAATTGCAATGTTTGTTTCAGCGACCCCCATCTCAGAACAATAGTTTGTTTAGCGCCCCTGATGCAGACACCCAATCCACGAGGTCAGGGGATACTCCAGGGCCCAACTCTGCCCCCAGTAATTGTTCCAATCCCAACAACGACAACGCCAGTGAAATTGGTGAGTCCATTTTCTCCTTTCTGCCTAATCCTATGTAATGCGATGTAATGACACGATACTTTAATTTCATAATAGGAAATTATATCTCGTAATATCTCATAATATGGGTTGTGTGTTTTATCTTTTGCCCTTTGGTTTTTATGAAACATTTTCCACAAACTGGCGATTAGTCCACAGTTTAACATCAAGGTATATTATCAAATTTATATCAAATTTAACAGTAACATGTTTTTGTTAGGATATTACATGAGGACATAGTGTCTAATGATCCAGGCATGAATTTGAAACGGAGCTTTAGTTTTGTCCATGGCTTCTGAGATCTAAGGGACATGATAGTATTTGGGAGAGCTCTGGATTTGGAAATCGAGTTATCTGAAGCCTGCTAATGTTAGTATGATGTTACATGCAATAGGGCCACTTGTTAGCCGGGGGTATGAGAGGGAAATTATATATGAATAGGATGAGTGATAATTGAGGTGGATTTGTTGACGCAACACTTTAACAGCCAGCCATAGCTGTATGCTCGATCGATGTGGAAAAGCCAGCTTGGAAGTGGCCTATGAAATAAATATGATGCTGAAATGAAACTTGTGAAAGGTCGACTGGATCAGACGGACAGAACGCAGGCCAACACTTCAGAAAAAGGTCATGGGGGGAGCAGGGGGGAGAGCGAGGCAGGGCTCCGCTGCAGACGGCCATACATAATTCAACAAGTTATTTTAGTGATAAAAAGGCCCCAGTTGAACAGCAGCGATATTTCGTTGATAATCATTAGGAAGAGGCATTAAATATAGAGTGGAACATGGGGCCAGCCCTGACCCAGATTTTCTTGTGCACTACTCATTAATAATTGACGGTTCCCCTTTAGAAATGCAATTTGCATCCTCCGCCACAGCCTCCTCGGCCTCAGCCAGCTCGCTGTTCAATCGCCTGAGGCCATTTACCTCAACATAATGCGATATTTTGCTCTGCGTTAACTAGAAAAACTAGACTGGGTATCTGAGTGTTCTTAGCCAGGGGCTCTTCAGACTAGCATCGAGAAAATGTGATAAACTATTAGCTGAGAGATGCACTGGCAACAACTCATGGCTGCTCAAGTGAAGCGCTTCTCAGAAGACTCAGAACACTTTTCAATCTATGCTCTTCCTGAGTCTTGCTTCCTCCACTGTGGATCATCCCCTAACAGCAACAACAACAACAAAATAGTTTAGCAAAAGTCCAGAGGCAGACAGCTGAGAAAGGCAACAAGAGGAGGATGGGGGATGGAGAGGAAGCAGAGGCCTTCCATCAGCAACATAGTATATTATGACATGGGGAAGTGGCCAGCCCCCAGCCCAGCCACAATAACACATTATACCAATAGGAGTGGAAGGGCCTCCTCCTTGCTTCTCGTAAAACCAGCCATTCTGCCGAAAACCCTCCAAGCCAATGTTTGCGACATACTTGCACGTTTTACGGCTGTCGTAAAGCTGTACTGACTCCATTACAAGGGCAACATTGCCAACAAGAGGAAGTCCTGCTTGTCTTGGTTACTGTGCTGACAGGAGGGCCCAATCAGCTGATCCACCGACCTCATTTGTGAGCTTCTCTCTGGGCTATAATTCTTCCACGGCCAGCCCACTCCATTCAGGGCTATTCACTGACTATTCAGGGTGCAGCTTCATTTCTGTTGGAGGATGGCAATTCCCTGCTTTCTCAAATGAATCTGCAGTTTGCCTTTGTATATAACAACCTAAGAAATGAGGTTCTCTTATCTTACATTCTCTTGGCTCCTGATCTGTGTAAATAATAAATGCAGACTTTTCTGCTATGTAGACCCATAATGTCGGGCATTGAGGAAGCGGGATGGCTGTCAATTTATTATAGCTTGATAGCAAGAGGGAGAAATGGGCGATGGGGGAAAAAAGCAGCAGGAACCTTGCTTTGATTGATGTGGTGCGCAGGACGTAAAATGTTAACCTTGTGGTGGAGACGGTAGCTCAGCAACGGGGGGAGGGGGGGGGGTCTATCAGATCAAACATGAGTTGTTCACCTCCCAGCAAAGTCAGGAATGCTCCTTGCTAGCTGGCTGCTTGATGGTGATGCTGCAGCCCATCTCAGCCCCAGACATCTCAGCTGCTCAGATACACAAGCATGTCAAAGGAGTTGTTGGACAAACTGGCCAAACACACAATCGCCCCCAAGCGATCCCCCATTTTGATGTTTACCAAATCGGCCCCAAACGTTTGCTTGTGATAGGAGATCTCCCATGTGTCAAATATTTGTCTTTTTTCCCCCTCCTCCCCCCTCAGTCCCTTTAAACTGCCTTCAGCAGCTGCTTGGCGGTCAATAAGAAAGGCAGTGAGGAAGTGGCGAAGCAAAGTTGTAAGGCAAAGTGGTAAAGCCAAGTGGCAAAGCAAAGTGCCATGGCAAACTGACTACAACTGCCTTGTTGCGGCCGCTTTGACTGGCCAAATCGGCAGCGCATTACATGGTGCTAAAACAAAGGTGCAGCGAGGCGTGACAGCCTAGTACCATTTGCCATGCCAAGAAATAATGCCCCCTCCCCTGTTCAATAGTAACATCGATATTGTTTCCATGATGTGAATTCAATACTGGAATAGACGCATTTAGGCGTTCACAGCACAGGCTCGGCAGCACCGGGCAACCCCAGCAGAACTCTAGTGCAGGAGAAAGATTGCTTCCAAAAAGAGAGAAATTATCGACTGCTCTGCAGCTCCACACAAAAGCTTGTTTTGTCCACTCACAGTGAATTTGCCAAGCAGAAACCACCAACGATCTCCCGGCAATCAACAATTATAGTGTTTGCTGTTGTTTTGTAGACCTGTGTGGCTGCTATTATAAACCTCCCACAGTTGGCCTGATAAACTGAGGAAGTGCATTATTGAAGTTTATCATTCACCTGCTGGAATCTATTGGAATTTGATCCCTGTAGAATCTACAGCATTCACCAAGGTCACCTGAGGTCATTCAAGTTGTTAGCAGAGATTGAGGACCACCTCCGAGGCCGACCTGTGATTTTGCAGATTTCCTTCTTAGCCTGGCATGTCTGGGGCACATTCGAAGGCAATTGGCTTACATGCTGAAATGTCAATACAGATGTGGAGGCGAGGAGGCAGGGAGGCCGGCCAGTTGACTTATGGAGGCCCAGTGGAGGCCCAGGGGAGAGCACTGGATTGGACATGAAGAGTCCCCAGTGATCTAACATGCCATCGGAGGCCAGGATCGAGTTCAGCCCCCGTCGAGCCAAGCAGAGCCATCAGAGCCATGCTAGGGTATGGACTACAACAAGGGAGGGAGATGGGGACATGGAGTAACAGGGCAGTCTGCAGGGCCAGTCAGGCTGAGCCAGTCAAGAAATCACTTGCTCTGCTTGATTTACCGACTCGACAACACATAGGCTCTTTGCAAGGGGCCCTCTATCAGATTAACATGGCAGTGTCTATTTTGTGCTTGATTGATGACTGGCCGAGGGACCGCCACCAAAGCCCACTTGGCCATCAGCTGCACCGGGGTCTTGGAGCTGCCTCTCTCTTCCTCTGACTTCCTCACTTGCCCTGCTCACGGTGCTCAGGCCTGCTGTGATGCCACCCATGCCTTGCTCTGTTGCTTTTACTGGGAGCTCCCCTGCAACCCACACTGCCATGTTATAACGTCATAATCGCCCTGGTGACGTCATAATGCATCTCCAGCTCCAGCTTGTGGCTTGTGCAGCTTGTAGCTCGTGCTTGTGACTCTGCTTGTGACTCTGCTTGCAGCTCTGAGAATGGTGGTAATGGCGAGGTTAGGCCGGCCAGGAGCAGAGGAGTTCTGCAGAGGGCTGCAGAGGGGAGGGGTCGCCCAGCAGCTAATCTCTGCACTATGAGCTAGGCAGAGTATGAGCTGGCTTCCAGGCTCTTCCAGGCTGTGCCAGCGAGACGTTTTCCTTGTCTTGGTTCTAGACCCATTTGCCACAGTCGGCCATTAGCCTCGGACAAGCACTTAGTGCGCAGAATGGAAACACTACTCTGCACCAATATACCAGAAAATTGGCTTTTATCACCTTGAGTCAGTCAAGTGAAAAGTTTGCAGAGGTGGATCCTGTGTCTCTATACACAGATCTAGAGGAAAGCCATGATGGCCATTGGTGCCCTGCATCTATAGCATCTATAGCATCTCTATAGCATCAGCAGCGGCAACTGTTGGGGGGGGGGCTCCAAGACGAGGGGGCACAATGGACATGTAGTGTGTTTCCTTGTAGAACATTAGGCGTTCAGCCAAGGCCTTGCTGTCGCCTTCCGCCAATCGGCCCCATTCAATAAACCAACCCTGTGCATTACTGCTGAAGGCTTCCATGCCCCCCCCCCCCAACCACCAACCAATATGGCGTCCTAAGGCGCGGAGTAACATCCTGCAGAAGGAAAAAAATAGTCCCTTCCTGAGTGACAAAAAAGAAAGGAAAGAAAAAACACCATATATGTGTATTATGGCGAATGTCTGAATAAAATATGGGCATTGTGTAGAGAAACAGCATGAGGAAGAAGCCGAGCACTGAGAGACAGAGAGGGAGGCAAGGGCTTGTTTGCAGCACCCTGAGTGGGGAGCTGAGGGCCTCGGAAGTGCTGATGGGAGAAGGACACAACACAAGATAATATTCCCTTTGTCTTTCATCAGTCTGCATACTGGCCTAGCCATATCAACCGAGCTTTCTTTGTACAGTAAATAAGGCCATTTGTGCTGCATGGTCATTATGGCCGTGTCCATTTGCAGCGAATCTGGCCCTTGTGCTGCACATTTGTGAGCCACATTACTGGTCATTTGCCCGTGGCCTGCTCACCTCTGCCTGCTCCGGTCCTTGCTGCAATCCCTGCTGCCTGCCTGGGCTAATATTAGACGAATTGTCCGTCACTTCATTACACCTTGCCAGTCCCAAGGTGGGCATCCAGCAGGTCTAATTCACAAAGGCCATTATGTAAGTATGCTATAGATGAGGATAATGTAGATCTGGTTATTGTTGTGGCACGATAACTGGGCCTCGTGGATGCCTCCTGCTCTCCTGGGACCTGATCCCACAGATGTAAAGGCATTAGGAGATGGAGGCTAGGACTGTCCAACCAGCTCCCCTCACTTTTATCTTCGTGCACTCTAGCCTGTGCTCCGCCCCGGGCATCGTCATGAGACTACTGCTTGTGGGATGGATGCTGAGACTTGCTGACTGTTGGCGATGAAGCTGGTGGACCTGAGCAACTGTTGGGGACCTTGGCCATCTGTGGATCTGCTTGCCATCTAGCTGGGCAAGGCCTGATCAGCCTGCCCCTGGCCCTCATCAAACATTGATCATGGCTCCCATAATAGATCAAACTGCAGCTTTACAGGCGTTAAAGTGGGCCTGCAGCGGACTGCACTTGCTAGGAGCCCTGTCCCTGCAGCCTAGACCACCTCCTCGTCTGTGATGAGTGCCTTGACCAGCCCAGATCGCCAATCACCCTGGCTGCCCTGCTATCTTGCACTGCTTTCCTAACACAGCTTTCTTGCCCCACTCCCTTGCACACACACCTCGGCTCCTTCTATCGGTAATCAATGGCTCCGTTGCCTGCAGTTTCTGACTCCCTGCCAGTCTCTGGCACTGCACCAAGGCCCTGCAGCTGACACGGTCAACCCCCCCCCCCCCAGCTGGCCCCTGACTGCTATTCATCCCAGGCCAATCACAGCCTTATCACAACTGTTGCATCACCTCCAGTTGTTATCATGTCATTGACTATCAGTTAGCTTCATGTCTAATGACGCGCGATTCTATTCTCTCAAATCACTTGATGACACAGAATCACAACATGACTACTTGCGCCATCTTTAGTGCTCTGGGCTAATGACAATATGACGTCATAATGTACAAACAATTGCCTTTGTATCCTATCCCATCTGAGCCACTGTGAAGCCCGTGGGATTTGTTTAAATTAAGTACCTTAGTGTCCAATTACTGGCAAGTCTTGCGTAGTAATTCGCCTCTAGCATTATGACATGAGCAAGTCGAGAATCATCAGTCCAGTCATGTAACTTTGCAGCAGGCCTCATCACTGCAGCTCCAATAAGGCCATCTCCAATAAGGCCATCTCTCCAATAAGGCCAGCCAACTAGCCAGCCAACCATCCAGCCCAATAAGGCACGTTGTGCGGCAGTGGCATCATCATGGCTCGTCCTGGGCATTCGGAGCATCTCATCCTCAGCTCCTCATCCCCCGATTAGCCTGCATCCGCCTGCATCCGCAGCTTGCCGTGTGCAGTGGCAATGCAGGGCGACCTTGTCCCTTTCATGTCTCCCACCTCCTCAGTCTGGCTGTGGTTGCCTCCCTCCCCCACTCTCTAGTTCAACATGCAACGAGACGTTTTCCCAAACACCACACAATTAATGCCACAAAAGCTGCCACAAAAGGTGCCACCGAAGCTCCCAAATTGCTCGAGTATACTCCACAGCATCTCATCCACTTGGTGGTGAAAAAAATTCAGGTCTCTGTCACCATTCCACCCTTGCCTAATGAAATCAATAAGCCACAATATTGTACCTTGATTGTACCGATTATATCGATGGAGGGCTTGTTCGGGGTAATTATCGAGGGGTGCAAAATATGGACACATGAATAAATCATCGGGGCTGCAGGGCTGAGGTGTCGTTGTAATGATGTGAATTTGATGTGAATTTGTTTCATCGTGTCATGCTAATAACGAAGGACAAGCGCTGTAGTAGGGCCCAGTATTAGGGACGTGCTGTTTTCAAGCATTTAAGGATGATCCAGCTAATACTTGGGCCTATCATTATGCCGTGGAAGCTGGCTGGATCTAGCGGCGACCAGAGGCATGTCTGTCCTCCTGTGTCTCTCTCAAGTATGGGGGACACGTTTTCAAGTGTTGCTATGGTGTTGTGTGGCCGCCCAATGGGTGTGCGATGACCCTTCTGGGGCCCTCGAGGGGCGACCCCTGTTATCACACCACTGACCAGACTGTCATCAGAGGCACCTCGCACAAAAGATGCTCACAACGAGACACAACAGCACGGGACATGACACTGCAGCCCACACCACAAGCATGTTGGGCCAATGTTGTCATCACTTGACTAGACTCAGTCTAGATCAGACTAGATCCCAGCCAAAACGCTTCAACAACAGTGGACCTGTCAGCCTCTATATTCATGCTGTGTTTCCCATCACTTGCCAGCCACAATGGACCCTTAGATGGAAATGGCCGGCCATTATGCAACGCCGACTTGTGCTCATTGCTGCCATGGTGCTGTGCCTGAAAAGGGCTGCCGCAGCGAGGCAGTTTAGATGTTGACGACTCAGTCCCCACTCAGCCGAGCCTCAGAAATGTCAGAGCTGTGGATTGTATCGTACAAGACTTGCATAATAGCGGGGGACAACACAATGTTAAGCACATTCAAAGTGATATCCATCGCTGCAGTCCTTCCAGCTGCAGCAGCAGCCTTGCCAGCACCATGGGGTGATGGGGCTCTTTGACCCAGGAACTAGCAGGCCCTGGCAGGCAGGCAGCCATCTGGACCACTTGCGAATATCTCACCGCCACTTTCCACAAAACAATCATTATTGTAATGATGCAGCTGACTGTTTTGGCTTAGATAGTCAGCAGCAGTGTGCAATGTGCTACTCCGATATGGAGGTGGAATGGAGCATCGGAATACAACATGCTAGATATGTGTGCCATTGAATATATATACAGCACTTGAGTTGCAATGGAGCCAGGCCCAGCTAGGAGGCCATTATGGAGGTATTGCAGCAGCTGCCTTGTTGCTGCAGGACCTAGACTGAGGGCTCAGAAGGAGGCAGAAATAGCCATAATATAAGCAGTGTGCAGAATTCGCTGAGTGGTAATTATGGACAGATCTCAAGTGCTCACCATTTGTGCATGTCTGGAGCTCCTCTCTGTGCCCATACAACAACCTCTGGGTGATAAATCTCCAAATCATATTAAACTGACCAGAAAACTAATGGAGGAATTATGTGCCTTCTTCCCCTGAGGTCCACAATGGTTTGTGGCTACGAGTCCCTTGCAACTGCCCCACCCGTCTTGCACTATATTAAGAAGCCCTGGCCTCCTCCCACCACCATCCTGCACCCATCCTGTGCTCTCCTCTGGTCTCCTCTGGTCTTGTGTGAGAGCTACAAGACTCCGTTTTATCACTGCTGCTATGGGCTCATCATAAATTCTCCGAGTGGTTGCTGCCAAAAATATGATAGCTGTGGCTTAGATTAAAAGGAGATGTGCGAATGGGGAGACCAAGTGAGACCAGGAGAGACCAAGGGCCCAGACCAGTCCTCGATTCACCCACATCAATATGAAGAAGGATTTCAGGCCCAGGGCTCGTCCCCCAGTGAGCCCCGAGACTTGTGCTGATTAATGGAAACAGCAAAAGGAAATATTAGGAGCCCAGAGATCTTGGCTAACGACTGCAACAGCACAAAGCATGACTCAAGGGCCTTAATCAGCCCATCCTGCTTGGCGTTACATCCACTCCACTTCTATATACAGACTGGTCCTCTTAGGTGTGCCAGTGGCCCGAGTGCAGCCCCAAGATGTCTATCAGCTGGATTGATCCTGTCTATGTCTTTCAATGAATATTAACTTGGCAGCAGTTCCCTCCTGCTTTGCCCTGCATTCATAATTCACTCTCCCATCTTTACTAATAAACTCAAAGTGCCATAGAACACCTCTGGTCGATGCTTCAAGTTTAAAGTGGAATATACACAGAAGAGAGACCCTATCTATGGCTATAGCTCCTGGAAATTAGAATCTATCTATTTCCAAGCATTTTGGCGTTGACAACAATCAGTCTGAATGGGTAGAGGTGATATTTATGCCTTTGATCCTAGACAATCATCACACCCCTTTTATTGTGGTTTTATGGTAACCCTGTCAGTTTTACCCTGGACCCCATGATGACACCATTATCATTTTATGGCCCCCTATTTGGGATTGCTCACCTCCAGTTAATGCCCTGGTGAGCTGCATGGACTCAACTCCACATTTTATTGTATTCAACTAATTTCACCAGCCATGCTACAATCAAAATGTTGTAGGTGTATTTACAAGCTGGTGACTCCAGCACCTTGGCGGCCCCCTGACATCAATTATTGAAGGTAGAAAAAAAAGATAAGCGCTGTTGGAATTGTGGCAACACATTGGTTGGCTGGTGGAGCGAACTAATGACACCCTGCAACATTTGTCGAATAGACTGGCACAATAGCCAGCTCTGTATTGGCAGGACATGGCTGTATCGATGTGCCTATCGATGTTTTGGCTTGCTTCTGAAAGGGAGATATCATGAATTATATCTGCAGGCCATAAAATGAACCTTTGTCTTCTCATTGTTAACCAGACTTTGCGTGTATGCAGCCATAGAGATATAAATGATAAACAATGCTATGATCCAAACCATGGGCATTAAAATTCATAAGAGACGTTTTATTACTTGCATATACAACAGAGGTGCTATTTAGATCCGGCTATTGAGTGCCTTATTTATAGATTATTCATATATTGACTAAATGTCAGTTCCTTTACTTAACTTCAACACTGGGTTTCTTACATATATTGCATTCGAGCAGAAAGAGATATCAGAAGAGAAGACAATCTGGGCAGAGTTACCTTCCCCATCAATAAGTTGATATTTCTGTATTTATGCTGCACTAATGCCTCACCTTAGTATCGCTGGGTGACCACTGGGCAGGGAGGGCTGTTTGTTTACCAATCACCTGTCATAACAATAAACATATCACATTATTGACCTGTCAGATTAGCCACAAATGTCAGGCACTGCTTGTGAAGACTTCTAATAATTGCTGGAATGGATACATTGATAGTGTATGGTTTGCCAGGTCATTCTGTCATGTTCCTAATTGCTACAACCAAAATTTGCCTGCCCTAGATAATTGTCCTAACCCCCCCCCCCCATGGCCAATCCCAGTGGTCAATGCATGCATTTCCAGTATGCCAGTGACCCCATGGTAGTGTACAGGATGTAAATTAACTTTCTGACCAAAGTTGATGACAGCCTGATAAAATGATCAGATCATCATACTTTATCTACTCTAAAGTTTGTTGAAGTGATCGTGTCATTATATCAATAGGAGGTGGGCAAACATTTTGTGGTTCTATTTGCTTTATCTTTGTATGGCTATCCACTTGTATTTAAAAGAGCTGAACGAGTTTATTGAAGGTTTCAACAGTTGTGTTTGGATAGCTGGTGTTTATAGTGGACAAAAAAGCTTCAAGAAAAAATATGAACTCAATAATATTATCTGTATCTTAACTGGTATTTAATGGGAAAAAGTCCTACTTTAAACTGAATGAGTCAATAAACACACTGTATATCTGTGTCTGAGTATATTTGTTTCAAGCATTGATATGAATATTATATTGCAATTTTTTCAAATGTTTACTTTTTGCTCTGCAGGTGACGAAAATGGTTTTCTCCTAGACCGAAGTAAGTGTGAGTTTATTTTCTGATTCTATCGATGTAGTCCAGTGATGTCGTCCAGTGATGTTGTCCAGTGATGTAAATTGTGTCTGGTTGGATGCAGAATGTTTGACATCAGCATATCATGAAAGATTAATGAAGAGTTCAGGGAAGCTGCTAATTAGCCCTTGAAACAGTTAAGGGACCAGTGGAGTAAACATTGAAGGGATATGTTTGGGATTGTTTACTAGACTGCAAAGAATGGTTTAGAGGCTAGCTACTCTATTATCGTCTATTATATGCTTGGGTAGCATTGGTGTTAGCAGGTCAGAGTTGACTTGCAGATAACCTGGCCTAACTCTTTCACGTCGTCTCCAACACTTGACACACGATAGCTTTTACAAATAATAACCTGGTTCGACTCGTTCGAGACTCCAATCTTACTTTGTTTTGCCACTCAACAGAATAATGCAAGTAATTTATTTCAACACACAGTCCCAGTGAACTGTATACCAGGTTTGGCACAGAGTTGCAGCCTGCCTTTGAAGTTTTGTAGGGCCCCCAATAATAAGCAGTTTCGGGGGGTGTTCCATGTTAAATTTTAATCAGGATCTTCGTTACCCGCCTTGCAGGGGAGTTACCCCTCACAATTGCTGTGTGTGTTTGAAAAATTACAGTCATTGGAGCTGGGTAATTGGAGGGGGTAGCATACAGGCATGATAGGGGCAGTTTTTAGCAGCCACATAAATAGATACATGAAATTGTGTTGTATACTCTGCATGGAATGTATACACTTGGTGTTTGTTTTGAGTGTATGTTTGATTTGAGGAAATTGTGTTTTCAATATTTTGCATATATATTGGTCTCGTTTTGCTTGGATTTATATATATACTCTACTGGACATGGACACATAGGGCCACATAGTGACTCAGTCTGAATATGAAAGTGCTATACTATTACAGCATTGATATTGCTAGTTTGGATTAGATTTTTTTGCCTTGACTGTATACCCACAGCTGTGTGTGACAGGCCTGCTGGGTTAACCCTTTGGGGCCCAGTGTTGTGACTGCATAGAGGGTGACAAAAAAGCGAAATAGTGGCTAATATGGGCCACAATAGATCGTAATAGATGGAATAATGGATTAGACGATCTTGATAAAAAAAAGAGAGCTCTATAATACAAGCAGGCTATACTCTTGAGTGTTACGAGTGGCCTGTTGTGGGTGTACTACGGTGCAACACGAGTGCTGTGTGACTGCTGCATTTGACTATGCCAGTCCACAGTGCCATGTGGGAGAGTGGCCTGAGACTGCAGTTCCATCAGAATGGCTTATCTAGGAGTGAGAAAGCAAAGAAGCCTGGCCATGGCACTGGATGGCAGTATTAGTGGGAAGCTAGTGCTGTCAGACCTCTGCTGCAAAATGATTAATCTTTCTCAGTTGTGTCATCGCCGCTTGGTCTGGCTACAAAGACCCTCCTAATTTTAGAAAATGACCTTTTTCCACAGCGCATGAATCATAGGCCCTGCATTCATATTTTATGAGGCGAATTGACACAATAGAAAGCAAGGTATCATTTTACGATCAAAAACGGTAGGATGGCCCAACCACTGGCAACCAGTCGTTGTCATTGTCGATTCAGGATGTTTGGTGAATTGAAGAAGCAAGATTTATGTGGCTAACTGCTGCTGCTTTGACATGGGGGCCTTACCTCACAAGAGAACTAGATGCAACATCCTAGGACTGACATAACCCCCGCCCCTCCCCAAACATCTATGGCATCTAACCAGTTGCCAGAATTACCTGCCTTGCAGTTTGCACTGGGATCAATCTAAAATTCTATACAAATGGGCAAAGACTATAGTTGCCAAAAAATAGACAATAAAAAATTTACAAAACAGATATTTCAAAGTGAAATAATAGGTTACAGCAGCAGAGTATTTGATTAATGGCAGCAGTTGCTAGGGAGTTGTGTTTTGACATGGCAGTTGAGAAATCGTCAGATGATGGTTGTTTGCAATAAACCAGAGAATCTGTTGAAGCCCCTCAAGGACTGTTTTCAAAATATTGAAACAGAATATTTGCAAATTGCAATGCCAAGGAATAATCTGAGGTGCCACGTCTTGTTGTTGTCAGTCTGTTTTGTGTTGGGTGATGAAAGGTCTATTTTGAGCACCGACCAATCACACAACTCAGAATTGGGTCAGTTTGACCTCATTTCATTGACATGACCTTCCAGGAAAAGGTGCATGACGTAAATCAGGCTCCAGGATTTGAAGCTATGTTGAATTGTGCGCTTGTTGATTGACAAGATACTACACAACAAGATAGCGATAAATCTGAAGTTTTTATTCATGTTCGGCTGTCACGATTGTATCTGTTTTATGCCTTTCCTTGTGGAAGTTCTGCAGCTCACGACCCGAACAGCAGGACATCAACTGGAGCATAAATCACAATCGTCCGTTAGCATTTGTTACTGCAGGATATGGCAAATTAGAGTCGAGGCATTTGGTTGGTATTTACAGATAGCATTCAGGGATTGTATAGACTGCTTCGTCAACAATTTAATTCAATATCTCCCCAAAGCTAGAGATGTTATTGAAAAATATCAGCTTTCTTAAGAAAGAGAACTGAAAAGGTTGGGAGGCGATCTCCATTCTTGAGAGATTAAAACGCGATCGCCTGGAAAGTCTAGGAGAAAATTATTCCCTCAAGAAGAATTGTATCTGGGTTTCCACCTAGTTGCTTATTTTGTTTTCCGAGCAAGTGATAATTGAAGGAGGGGGGAGGCTGCTGATCGCCAGATAAGCATTGTTTCATTGAATCCCCGGAGAAGCAGTTCAAGCAATCTCTTGATTCTCCTTTTATTGCGTAATCATGCAAAAGCAGCAGCGAAAGCATCAGCAAAAGCAGTGCAGGCCAAAGAAGCAGGCAAGAAAAGCAGGCAAGAAAGCAGAAGCAGGCGGCTGCATGGGGATTGCATTTACTTGGCTGCATCACTGCTCCCTGGCCAATATCCCGGCCCAGCAGAGACTCATCATCATCGTTTGTAGGAAATGACAGAATGCGGGGCTTGTTTAGACCTCTATAGGTAGCGAGGGACTCAGATGGGAAGCTGGGGCTGCTGCTGCTGATGGTTCTCTAGATGTTGCTGAAGCTGAGCCAGGCAGGTAATTGGCCATCGCATGCTTAGCCCTATAACCTGATTCTTTTTTCTCCTTGTGTGATGCCCTCCTGTTTGTAGTCGGCCAGGCAAACGGGGCACTAGGGTGGGCGATAAAAGAGGCCGCCGATCTCCCGATTGGCCTCCATCTTGTGGCGATGAGCCCCCAGTGCCGCACCCTAATGCCCTCTGACACGGCCCCAGCTTTTTGTTGACATTCAATTTTAGGATTCCGTGACTGTGGCGGCCAAAGTTTGTCTGCTCAATGATTATGCGCACTTTGCATGTGAGAAGCGACTGGGATCCACAGGAATAAGGACGGACCGGTGGGCAATAGCTCGGCCCTGGCTCCTCACAAAAGGCCTGATTAGTGGTCGGGCCAGCGGAGCAATTCTCCAACTCTTAGCTTAGCTCTTGGCCAGACCATTCCAACTGAGGATCACAGACTTCACGCAATATGTTAGAGCGGCCATTATACCTCTCTTTTGAGTCTCTCGGTGCTCTAATCAAACTCATGCTGCAATGCATGTTGGGTAGGCCTCCGTTTTGTACCTCACCTGGTCACATGACTAGCCTCATGGACTCCTTCGGTCCACTTCCGGTTTGCTGTTTCGATGTTTGCATCTTGCATGCAGGGATGTTAACAGTGCACAAGTACCTGAGGGTGTCCTAACTCCTAATGGAAATCTGGAGATTGCATTGCCCTTAATGCTTATGGTACGAAAGTGCTGCTGCTTTAATCCTGGATTGTATTGGCGCATATCATAAGGACTAGGCAAGGGCCTTGCCATATGCGACAGGAACCTGGGGCTGTTTGGCGATACTTTGAGGGCAGGAAGCTGTGGCCCATTTGTGATTCTTGCCTTGGCCGACTTGAAAAGGCGCGCGGAAAACAGAGCACTTAGGCCGGCCTGGTGTGTTTCACAATTTCCGATGTCAACCTGGGCTGGCTGGGCCGACCGGACGTGCAAGGGTTAAAGCGGTCGGAGCAGACAAAAGAAACAATCGGAACTGGTGCAGCGGGGAGCGGGTCCTGCCGAGGCTAGTGCAGCTGGAGAGAGATACAAGGACTTGCAGGGAAGAAGGAGGGGGGAGGAAGGACTGCAATAGCACTGCTTGTGTTCCAGCAATAGTAGGTAGCAGTAGTAAAGCCAGCAGTAGGTCGGAGGCAGGGCTAGGTAGCAGCTGCATTATACAGGGCTAGTGGGTTGGCCAGGAGGCCCTAGTGTTAGTCATCCTGTGATTCCTGTTGACTGGGAGGGCAATCCAGGCCCCTTTTGCTGCCGCTCCCTGCTAAGACCTCCCTTTCTGCTTCCCAAGCTGCCTCAGTGCAGACGTGCGTTGATTGGCGAGTTGTTTTGACGCCCCAAATGCTCGTTTGGCCCACAGTCTGTGCCATGAATAGGCCCTCACACCCGAATCTGGCCGCCGATTGTGTCCCCTTGGCTGTAGTTCAACGCCCAGAAATGTGTAGGTGAATTTCAAGCATCTCATCTCAGCATCTGTTGTTTAGTCAAAGTGAGAGCATTCAGAGATCACAATGGACCTACATCAAAGTCAGGGCTGAAAAAAGGAAAACACTGTTTACTCACGTGTGACCTCAGAGCGGAAGTCATGTGAATACGTGACGTCATGTCTTTGAGTGACGTCATCAGGTGAATGAACAGGAAATGATGTCCAGCAGCAGCACCAACAGCATCTGTAGCAGCGTCTGTAGCAGTAATATGCAGCATGGCCCAGGACTACAGGTAGCTAATCCTTAGGGAGCAGTTGGCTTGAGCAGGTCTTTAGCCGGCCCTTGAGGGAACAATCAGTGTAGTTGTCGGACATTGTCGTGCCTGTCTCTGCCCTCTGCCGGACCTCCGCTACTATAATCACCCCTGGGCAGCCTCCTGCATATTCTATGCGATGCACATTTGTGTGTATCAGTGCCAATATAGAGAGAATGGCCATCTCTTTCTGCACAGTGTGCTGCTCTCAGCTTGGCCCTTCCTTCTCTCTCCTATCTCCCCTTCTATCTCCTGTCCGACACGCAGCCTCCTCAACTCTGGCACAAATCACAAGCCCCAAATCACGCGATTGTTTCTAGCCAGCCCATGGTGCATTAATGCTATTAATTGATTGGTGGGCATCCAACAAGGTGCAAGAATCACACCATATGCATGTGCGGCATCATGACACCATCGACGAATCAGTTAACACGAGTATTCGAGTACTATCCGGTGGCAATCACTCTTGCTATCATTTGAACATGTATCATAGTTATCACGGAGGGATTTGTATCAACTGTTTTGCCACAGCAATTTATCTTAAGCTCATGTATCCTGAGGGATAAACAATATCAAATGGCTAACAACCGCTTTTTTGCCTCACCTTCTCAACATCTGCAGCTCATCAAGCAGTTAGAGAAAAAAGATCAAGTTTTCATGCAGATATTCGATCTGTTTGACAATGGACCAGGATGTTGATTTATAACGGCAAAAAGCAGAATGCGATTGGAGTTATCAGGGCGGGAGGTGTCGGCCATGTAGCAACAGTGAGCCTCACAATCGCCTCACAATCGCGTCCTTTGTCAGTTTATCGATAGGACACTCGGGGGAGAAAGGACCCTACTTTTTGTGCATGGGAGTCACGCGTCAACCATATGTGGCCCACAAACACGAGATTTCTGCCTCGGCGTTTTTCAGGCCCTACCACCTCATTGCTAGGAAACGAGCAGCGAGCTACTCTGAACAGGGAACTCAGTTTCACTTGGGATGGTAGTGGAGTAGTGGAGGGGAGCCAGGGGTGAGAAGGGCCGCTGACCTGGGGCAACGAGTCACGCCCCACTCACCCAACCTCTCTTATAGGGCCCTGTCAATATGCGAAGAGCGTATAGCCAGATTTGCAATATTCTTGGTTTATTGAAAATATGCAGATTTGTCGCCTAGCTCAGATCTGCTGCCGATATGGACTTTGGCTGCTCGCTGCTACTTGCCTGCTTTGGCTACACTACTACACCCCCCCCCCCTCTGCCTTCTCCCCAAAGCAACCACCAACAAGCTCTAGTAGAGTGAGAGGTCACGTGAGGGGGCAGCCATCTTGTGACGTCATCACTCGTGCTGCCCTACTTCCGGTTCTGGGATATTGTGCGTCTTGGGGATAGCAGAGGGATAGAAGGAGGATAGGAGGTGGATAGAACAAGGACAGTACAAGGTGGAAATGAGGGTGGCCCAGAATTAGGTCAGCAGGGCCCTGTCCATGATCCTGGTGACCTATAGCTGGACTGGATCATGCGGGGGCATTCAACCTGCAAGGGACCTTGAGCTGAGTTGCAGGGACGAGAGAAGCCCTAATAGAGGCCATGTTAGGACAGAGGGCACCGGATAGGAACAGGATGGGAAGGGCAATTTGACCCAGGGCCTCGGTGGCCCCATCTCCATGCTGCTATCATCATTGAGCCCATCATTACCATTATCATCCAGGACAACGTCATCATCATCACATATAATCACCTGTGCTCCTCTCCACTAAGGGCTGAAAGCTGAGCCATTTGCAAGACACTGAATGGGCAACATTTACATTGAAGCTGCCTGGCTCAGCCCTGGTGAATGACCTTTTAATGAGGGCCTGCTACGCTTGCCTGCTCACTGTCGGTTTGTTTCTTTTAAAAGAGACTTTTAATCGTTGAATTCAAAACAGGTCTGCCACGGCTGACAGCCTTCTAGAGTTGGCAAAGAAAAGCAGACTGTCTAGGCCCAGGCGAATGTCCCATAATGCGCTATTAGCTGCACAATATTCTCTTCAAATCTTCCCTAAGGAGATTGCCAAGCTATCATAGAATCGTCTTGGTTAATGCTATTGTCTGGAGCAATAGAAATGCTGAGGGCTCCGAGTGGCTCGGTGTGGCTCGTTGTGGCTCAGGTCTTATCTAAGGTGCAGCTCGTCTACTGTTAAACTGCAGACAGGACTGGCGACTGGTTTGTTGACAAAACACTGGAGTGGAGGAGTCGGTCGTAGAGTTGCGAGGTCAATCCAGTCCCAAGCAGCCATCTTTATTTAGGAAGTGCTGTGGCGATTATGTGAAGCAGACCATGTGGACAGTGTCATAAACCACCACACAGCAGCAGCAGCAGCAGTGGCATCGTTGGTCGCATCAGTTGCAGGCATCAGCGTCTCTGTAAGAAGATGGACCCGAGTAACGATATGGGGCATTACGAGGCGTAGATGGCGTCCCGAGCAGTGTCCGGGCCACGTGCTTATTATACATTCATATCCGGTGGTAATTCGCGGCCAAATCGCCCCACGTGCTCAGGCAGTACTACGTGTAAACAGAGCCGTGTCTAGTCAGAGGGGAGACTATCAGAAAAGGATTGAGGGGTCACTGCTTTGCTATCAAAGCAATAACAGCATGCTATCATTGCTATGGCTGGGGCAGTCCTGCCACTGGGTCACTTGTGTTTGGTCTACAAATACATTTGTATACTACTCTCTAGCCACTGTCACTCAACAGTACTCCAAAAATACAACTGGGTGTTTTTCGTTGTATGTAGCAACACGAGTGTAGTTTTTAGTCATTCGAGTGATTTATAATGATAACAAATCATTCTGGTTTCCCCGACACATTGACAGTGGGCAGTGTTGTTTTGGCTCGCTCGACAGGTCATGACAGCTCTGTGTTATCTCAACCAGTGAGCAAGACTCCTGAGAAGCAGGTCTGGGCTGACCACAGTGGACCATAGTTGACCACAGTGCCCAGGGTCCAGTCTAGCATTGCAGGACTAGGCTGTGCTTTGTGTGGGTCTAAGATAGCATTCACTGCTCAGGCAGGTTTTATTCACTGGCCGGTTCCTGACCACTGGCTGTGAAGAGGAAATCCAACCAACCTTTGGGTCAGCACCTCCAACAAACGGCCAACTGGACACAGGCCGCCTCTGACTGACTCTGACTGACTCTAGTTGGCTGTGGCGACTCATGACTCTGGCTGGCTGACCATCCAAGTGACCAGCCCCCCATTGCATTAAATGACCATTAGGGTCAAGCACTGTGGGCTGTCTTTGGTCGATGGCAGATTTGAGTGGTCAATAATTCCATTAAAGGCAGCGACTGATTCAATATGAGTGTATGGAGGGAGAGGCAAGTCCTCCACCAGATAACGCATCTAGGTTGTGCTTGTGGATAGATATGGCGATAACTGGGTATCATTAGGTGTCGAGTGAGGGGCTAGGCCATCTGCCCCATTCCTCCATGCTATAATTACCAGGGCAAGTTAGCAAGGGCGGCCCAGTGCGCTATGTGGAGAATTGCAAGATTCTAATCCGCGATAAGCCAGTTTGAA
Source organism: Platynereis dumerilii (assembly GCA_026936325.1). Classification (NCBI taxonomy): domain Eukaryota; kingdom Metazoa; phylum Annelida; class Polychaeta; order Phyllodocida; family Nereididae; genus Platynereis; species Platynereis dumerilii. The sequence continues at coordinate 17,699,957 of JAPTHN010000007.1, forward strand.
TTTCAAGTTAATGACAGTCAAGCTGAGCTGGTCTCTAAGAATATTGAGACCAACATAAAGGACCTCGGGTCGATGCGAGTCTTTATTGGCTCATTCAGTGACTAAGTCTTTGACAAAACACCTGCGAATCTGATCAAAGGTCATTGCAAACGAAAATTCCCTTTTGTACCTTAGAAGTGTTCAATTCCTTGCTCTTGCGAATTTTGCAGTGGCAAGCACCGTGCAGGAATTTCTCGCAACTCTAATGCTCGGGAGTCGAGTGCAATATTTCATGGTGTTTTGGTGATCATCTGGGATCTAGCGTGCTGTGATGAGCACCGGGCACAAAAGGGGTGATTGAGAGGCCTGACCTGATTCCGAGGAGCAGGGGCCACGAGAAAAGGGTTTGCAAGTATGGTCCCCGAGGAGTGCAGTCTTTCCGCTAGGGTAGGGCAGCCATGACTGGCCGTGCTCGCAGCTAATCTAGGGATCAGTTTGGCTTGATGAGCAGTTAGACATCGCTGATTGCGTAAGCTAAACACCAGAGTGTCAGCAGCCAGTGGCTGATGGATGCTTTCCTTTCACCTCGCTGCCTCTGTACCTGAATATGAACAGCTTGCCTCCTCCCTGCCTCCTGCTTGCCTCCCCCTCCACAACACAGAATGCTCCCTCTGCAACCACACAGCCAACATGGCTCGCAACACACACGCCCTCTCTCGCCAATACCACACACTACAACAACATGCAACTTGCCTCTGCAGACTGCAATTGTAGTCTCCGCAACCTCCCATGCATTTTTGCATGGCAAATGAACCCCTGGGCTGTCCCCCGAGTCCCCCATGATGGAATTTTGCAAGCAATGTGCTAAAAACGATGTAAAAATAACATATTTGTATGCAATAAATATTTGATGAGAGCTCACGGAGGCCTCGAATTACTCATTAATCAAGATTTGGCTGCGCATGAAATATGCCGGAGGAGAAAATGACTGCAAGAAAAGGAGTCTGCTGGTGCACACCCGCTTGGCCAGGAGAATTTGGGCCAGCTTCTGAAATTTCCTGATTTATAGTTCTCTTTCATATTTTAGAAGAGCCGTGTACGAGCCATGATGGAACGTGAATGTGCGCAGGATGTAATATGATGGAAAAATTGAGCCCCTCCATAAAAAATTAAGAAGGCAAAGCCATCTTGGTGATGAGCAAAGAAACTTGGCTAATTGTGCAATCTAACCTGCCTAGGCAATCTAATATTGTGCAGGCAAAAACTCGTTATTTTCAGGCAAGGTGCTGCATAAGCATCAAGGAAAATATATCTTAGCAACTTGTCTCACTTGTGTGTAGTGTAGTGAGCTGGGCTGGCTGCACATTTCATTTACAAAGAAATAGGCTGGACCTGTGGGAGGAAATGTAGAAAATGTGAGTGTAATATACTTAGTGAATATTGATAGTATTTGTACATTCACATCAAAGAAAGATACTTACTCATGTGTGTATCAAATAAGCATTGCTAAGATGCCCGGGGCTTACTATTCTGGAGTATTCTGGAGTATTTGTGAGTAGTCAAAACTGAGAGCTGTACAGGAAAATCTTTGATCTCTGGTGTCACTCACAGGTTTGCCTCCAGCTAGGACCCAAAAAAGTTGCAAAAAATCTATGTGTGTATAGTTTATTCATTGATTGAGAGCAAGCCTGTAGCATGGCTGCCCATAGCTCTATGATAGCTCTTGGTTGGGTCCATTTGTCTGTGTTTACAAATATAACAGTTGTCGACAGCAGCTGACTGTGGCCTATTTTAAAGCATTTTTTTCAGCTAATGTTGCTGAATGTCCCCCATGCTAGACATCCACACACCAAACATCCCTCATCCCAAACATGTGTGTTCACAGGATGTAGGAAATAGTGGATTCCATAAGTTCCACAGTTCAAGAGCTTACAGAGGAGTTGCAAAATTTGAGAGCAGCAACACCCTCAAGAGCATAGCCTCCAGTGAACAAGCACCTGGCAAAACAATCTGATAGGTTCCTCAGCCGCTGGTAAATAAACATATTCCTTATACAATTAAAGGCAGGCCTGAAAGGAGTCAGTGGGGATCACATGTCTGAGGAGCCTTTTGTACATTTTACAAATTGGAATCGCATTCCTCCCGAATATCGCCACTCTCTTTGGTCCCATGTTTTGCTTCACAACATCTAAGCATTCCAAAAGTTCTTCAAAAAGAATCTGCAATTAGAATCTTTATTGATCAGTGTTCGAAATCTCTGTCTTTTTGTGATTGAGTATCGTTTCAATAACGAATCGTTCTAATTCATTAGAATTATTTGCAAAACAATGCCACGAAACGGAATAATGAAAGACAGGAAACACAATTAGGATTTTGCTAATAATAATAGTGTGGGTTTTTGAAGTAAAGAACGAAGGGCCTGGATGGCTCCACACTTAATGAGCAGAGAGTCTTGGGAATGCGTCTAATTTGCCAGCTTTGTAATTATCCAAAGTTGTTGTGTGTTTTGGAGCAGCACTGCGACAGTGGCAGGCAGCAGGAATCCTCAGCCATAATAAAGGCAAATTGGGGGCTATTTGAAATGAAAACCACGCCATATTGGAGAGTGTTATGCTGGCTGAGAGGTGCTTGGCTGCTGCATAATCACCTCTGAGGGTCGTGGGTCCAAAGATCAGACTGCATAGTGGCCTATGCATGGTGTCACTAGTTTTGGTGAGGCAAACATTACGTGAGACTTGCGTGGAAAGATAATGGAGCACTAGGAGAATTCCAGGGAATAAGTGCTCTACATGGTTTATCCAGAGCTATGGATATTACATTCTATTAGAGCAGGCTGCTGCCTCTTTGCTGGCCATGCTTTTATGGAGCACATCTAAAGAGCCTGGGCATTGTCCAGCAACCTGGAATCACCGTGACCAAATTGCTGCAGCCTCTAATGTTGCTTCAGTTATTGGCCGGCTCAGCAGCCAGCACAATCTGCATCAGGGACACTCACTCACATATTTATTCAATTTCTTCACAACTCTGGCCAGATGAGGCCACTGGGCAGAGAGCACATATAGTGATGCTGCTGTTGCTGCTGCTGTTGCCAGTAATGCTGTTGCCAGTTATGATGTTGCCACTGATGCAGCAATTGTGGATGGGGCATTATTCCATATGGAGATAGAGGGTCAGTCATCCTCCCTGGCATTAATCCTTGCATAACATTGCTTGAACAGGTCTAGTCAGTCAGGACTGTATTAATGTCAAAACAAGTGGCAGATCATTTTTGTTGCTGCAGCTCCATTGAGATGTTTACAACAGGCTGGGCACTGCAGAGGGCAAAAGAGCTGTGTTTACAGAGTTGATCTTTTTACGGTATCGCTTATTGGTATGCACGAGTGTGCGATTGTTGTGAGCCTCCACATGTTAAGCGCTTTAAAGCAGATTTGCCCAAGCAATTTGAGGCGTTTTATATATGATTAGAAAGGATAGGAGAACAAACCCAAGGCGGAAATCAGGGCTGTCAGCGCGGATGTCAGGATGGGCCATCACAATGCCTCATGAATTTTATCTGGGCTGCAAGTGGGCTAGGTGGCCGGCCAATGAGGGTCCATGGCCAATTAATTGTTGTTTATTGGCCTTTGATGCACAGGGATTGTAGAGCAGGGTGGGCAGCACACAGCCTTACTGCTCGTTGTCCACGCTCTAAGTGACCACATGATGACCTGCAGGGATGCTGCTATGGGATGCTGCTGCTGCTGAGGCTGCTTGGAGAGCCACCTCAGATGGCAGCTGCAGTTGCAGGGCTGCAGGACCTGCAGTAGCTCCTTCTGATGGATTCTGCAGCAGTCACGCTGCATCACAGCCACCAACAGCCTCCCTGTGACACCTGTGCTTCCCCTCTGCTTCCTCTTATGCAATTAACACCCTAACATCACCTTGCTGCCTTGCCTCTGCCTTGCTACCTTTCCTTCTTGGTAAAGGCGGCAATTTGCACCTGTCAGTCAATCTGATCATCAGTGATGTTTGTATCAAATTGATACTATCAATACATCCTGGCAACCAATGCCATCCATGCATACACCACTTATCATTTTATCACAACTTTTATAATTATTAGATGAGATCCATTCCATATTTCGGCTTAACATACAGGTGCAATTATCTTGTAATCTCTGCAATTTGCACACATCAATTATTCAGGCAAAAGATCACAGCAGAGGGAGGCAGAACAGTGGCAGTCACCTTGTGTAATAATTACTTCATCAATTTTACAAAAAAGGTTGCCCTGGTTACCTGATAAAATTGTTTACAAACAGATCGAATGAGATACCTCATGGGAATCGCCTCCTGCTGCCAGTGAGCAAAAATAGTACTCGAGGGTCTTTGATCTGCAATGGGCTGTGTGAAATGTTGATGTATGGCAGTTTGTGTCCATTTGTCATACTGAGTGGCCAGATAACAGTTACAAGAGGCACATTCAGGCCGTGTCAAGGTGATTAAATCATTATTATCGACGATGTTGAAAGAGGTTTTTTATTCCACAAGTGGCTGGAATCATGTTACGATCATGTTCTGTCCTATATTGAGCCGGCAGGTGTTCTCCTTGGCAGCCCTCAGTCCTGTTTATCACTCAGCCATCTCACAGCCTGGCTGCCAGTGGCTCATGGAGAGGTAGGCTGTAAATCTTGCAGTGTGACAATGTACTGATAACCCATTTCAACAGGGCTGCCTATCACAATCTACAGTGTCTGAGGATGTCCAGCTTTTCTCCTTTACGACCTGACAAGGTATAAAGCTAAGCCTTCCAACAGCTGAACTTATAATAACCAGGCTCTTGAGCAATCCTCCCTGAGAGCATGCTGTTTATTCACTCATTTTATGACTAAAGGACTATTGGACCCTGTTCTTCTGACTGATATATGGTCCTCCTTTATGTCCTCAAAGAGAGCTGAACCAGCCATTGGCAATCTGTATAGTTTCTAGAATTGTCAAATATGCATGTGTATACTTGTAAGTTTGTGTAGCCATCTCACAATGAATGACTGTAATGAAGCCTTGGCCAAATTGTGTTCTCTCAAATTGTGTGCATTTCTTTGTCACTTGGCCTGGTGTTTCTTAGCTTTTCTTCAAAAGCAGAACCAGTTTGGACCTCATGAGTGTGTTGCTTACATGATGAATAACCAGGCAGTCCAAAGGCTAGTGGCTCTTTTTCCACTTTGGCTTTTTCCTGCAACTTCTGAGGGTCTGAGGAGATAAGGTTGCTATTCCTGTGTCCTCTATCTGGGATCTCTCTCAAGTCTTGCAAGACAATAAGACTACAAAGGTTCTTGTTTCCAGCTCACAGCCACACAGTTCCACTCTAGTGCTTCTTGTAGTGGTTGTGAATGATTTGTTATGCATTATGGCATATTATGCTTTGTTACAATTCAGTGACTATATGTGGCATCAATCAATGATCATTCATTCTCTTCTATTGCACACTCATCCACATTCATGGCCTACATTTTGCCCATGGTAGTAACTTGCAAGTACATGGGAAGCTGAATGCATAAATGTCATGATCCAGATAAAGACTTCCTCCATATCACTGACGATAAATGTCCACTGGCGAAGTTTATTGGTGGAAATATTTGAAGAATGTCCAGCTTTTCCTGTTTCACTTTCAACCGGGGACTGTAACTGTCTGATGAGGTGTTTTTGATGTCATAAGCGACCTGTGATCTCCCGCCATAATGGCCGCTTACGATAACAGCAAAACCAGCAGCCATTACTGTTGGACGTTTTTCAATTAAATTTACAGCGTTTTTACGAGAGGATTATGTCCTCTGTAATGTGCAAATAATCAAAGACAGCCTCCCAAGCTGTGATTGAGCCGAGTTGTAATAGCCATACAATGGATTTTGAGATTGTCCGACTTGACTCCCCCAGGCACTTGCAGCATTTTCATGGCTGTAGGGGGCCAGAGGCACGTGCCCTCCATCAATATTGGTGCAGGACCAGTCCAGGAGTATATGTTTCCTTTGAGGCCATCAAACTTCAAATGGTTATTACTCACTGATGATCTGACTTCTATCAAAGCTGTTGTAAAGTGTTGTTTTCGTGGCATGTGTGTGCCATATTGATGAGGCAAACTCAAAACAGACAAGCTGTCTAAAAAAGTGTTTTGATGTGCCCTCTGTGAAAACATTACCAACAGAAACATACAGACACATACAGAAAATTGCAGGCCCAATACAGCACACAGAATGGGATTGGAATAATCTCAGAAGGTTTTAAAACAAGCATGGTGTTGTGGTTGTGCTCATCTCCACAGCACTGTGTAAAAGTGGTGCATAATGTGGCAGAGGAAGGAGTTTAGCCCAGCACATGGCTACAGGTTTGCTACACAAGAATTAAAAGGCAAGAAAACCGCTTATAGTGTGAGTTATTGCTTGTAGCGATGCTGGCTCACATTGAAACAATACCTTCATGAATTATGCATGGGATGTGGCACATTGTGTAAGAAATGGAAGTTTATCACATTAAAGAGAGTGATAGGATGCGCAAGGCGTTGCAAGCCACTGCAAGCCACTGGTGTCTCTTTAGCGGGACCCAATCGTGAAATACCAAGCCTGGTCAGCGGCGAATATGAAAATTTCAAAGGCAATAAGGACACGAGGTCTCAGGGGGACCCCGGGGGGTCGGGGGGCCGGGCCCTGGCTTTTGTCCGCGCCTCATATCGGAGCGGATCTCCTGGAGGGCAGAGGGTCGAGGAATAATGAAAAAGCAGCTGCAGAGGGCCACTGATATGCCATCCAAGGGCAGGGGGAGGATGCTGCAGAGGCAGTGGCCATGGCAACAATGCAGGATGCTCTAGGTCTGCCCTTACTGTGTCCTGCAATGGCCTGCAATGGCCTGCTTTGGCCTGGGTGTGCTGGGGGCTTGGGGAGAGGCCAAGGGTTGCCGTTGACCCCACAATGCCCCATGCTGCCCCACACCCTTTCACAATGCCACGTCACAGTGTGCCTTAAGTGACGTCCTCTGTAGCACCCCCCCCCCTGCAGCCAATCCTGCATAGATAGCTTAAAAGCATTCACTTATAGCCCCCCCCCCATCTTCACTTACACTCTAAAAAATCTCGGGACAAAATTGGTTTTTTAGATTCAAAATGGTTTTTTGAAAAACCAAATTTCAATGCAAAAAACCAAAATGGATTTTTTTAAAAATCCATTTTGGTTTTGCATTGAAATTTGGTTTTTCAAAAAACCATTTTGAATCTAAAAAACCAATTTTGTCTGAATTTTTTTAGAGTGTAGGATGATCCCCACATTATGTAATTCATGCAGCAGCACCATCAACTTGCCTACACATTGAGGCATAGCGCCCAACAATGTGATGAAGCTCATTGCCAAAACACCCAATATCAATATGTAGTTATGTGGTCTTTCTAGACTGCTCCGCCACAAACACATTGGGCATAGAAAGCCTTAATTCATTCTGCATGGTTCAAGCATGATGGTTGTGGGTGATTCATGGGTCTGCACCAGCGAGGGAGGGAGTGAGGGAGGCAGACCATCGATCCCAATACACAGCAGAGGCGACCAGATCTACCTCTGGACCTTATTTTTATCTCAGCCTCTGCCAGCTTATCTGGGCTGGATTCGCCCCTTCAATTTGGCACAAGGTCGTGTCGCTGTCCTGGACACTCGGTGGTTCCCCCACTTATGAATATACAGCAGAGGGCGTTGGGGGTGACCCCTGACCTTGCCCCATCACCGACTGACCCTCATCCCCGAAGCAGCCCATCAAATATTAGGTGAATGGGAGATATGATAGGCAACACACACTCTCCTTGCAGCAGTCCTGGATAGCAGTCCTGGATAGCAGTCCTGGATAGCAGCACAGAAGCTGGTCTAAGGACATTTGGAGATGCTGAAGCAGATCTAGCGATGCAGATCTAGTGATGCGGCCTGTGCTGCTGCAGGACCTCGTGTGACCTTCAATGCCCTTGGATGGAGCTGGAGTGGAGAAGGGTTGGAAGAGGGCTTCTCCTGGAGGGCATTGACCTTCTAGCCAACCCTTCTACCTTGGCCTCTTGCAAGAGGCGATGACCACACTGACCCAGCGATAGCCTCGCTGGCTGTCTGCAGGCCCATCTTGATATGAAGGGATCGAGTGTCTCAAACAACTTCACCCTTTTTCTGGCCAAGATTTAGCTTGTAAGAGGAGCATGCTAGTATCTGAGAAACCCTCCACTCTCACCCTACTCTGGTATCTGTGCCCTTTCCTCTGGTGCCCCATTGCTGCAGGGAGGTCACCCTCTTACCCCTTGGCTCTTGCCCTTTGTGCAGTATGTAAGGGGTATTTACCCTAGAACCACATGGAAATCCTATGATATAAACACATGCTTCTTCTAGGTTCTCTGTTTGTGTGGAGTTATATGTGATACAAGTTTGTACTCTTTCTGCTTGCCAATGTATGCACTTCAGAGTAGCCAGATCAAGTCAGCACACAATGGAGTTCAATTAGTGTTCAATTAGTGCTCAACAGGTCAGTGCTGTGTGTGTTCTATATGTAGAACAAGGCATTGAATGGGACCTCTTGAAAGGCAGCTGTTGTCTCCCTCCAATGTACACAGTCTGCAGTGGAGATCCATCAAACGGTAATCCTAAACTCAATATGCAGAATTCCATGCTCTCAAACATACATCTTAGCGGGGCATATCTGTCTGAAAGATTTCCTGGGAAATCTATTGGTGGTTGTCAGGCATGTGGGCAGTTTTATTGTGTGAAGACGAGGCTCTCCTCCTGCAAGGCTCGTGGTTCCTAGATCCCAGGAGTTCAATGAGAGAGTGGCTGTCAGAAACACATGGCCCGATTCACAACGCTCATTCTCTCATAAGCCCCCACAGATGTTTGCATCCATCTTGGAGTGGTGATTATTTCTCCAGGAAAAAGCCTTTCTTTGAAGACAAATGGAAATTAGCATAGGAAATCTCATTAGGTTAATTGAACCAGGTGAGCCAACCTTTGTTTTCTTAGTAGGACCAAAACTTCTTGTGGAGAACTGAGACAAAAAAGGAAATCGTTTTGTACAGCTGCTCGACTTTTTCCCCTCTTCCTTCCCTTTAATTCTTTTTCAGCAGCAGCGCCGATCATTTGTGGAGGAAAGTTTGAAAATGTTCCATTGCTTCTTGTTTGAAGTATTTTTTGAGTGGGACAACACATGTTGCTCGCAATTGCTCTGTTATGTGAAGGCAAAATGGCGTCAGTTGGTTGCACACTTCCTTCCATAGGCCCAACAGCAAACAGTTCCATATTGTCACAGGATGACGTCACCTCCATCTCAGCTGAAAATGGCCCAAATGTATCGGCTGCCATGGCAACTAAAACTTGCTCAGCTCTTTCTTGACATATTTTGTGTCTTTGTCATCGCCTCAGCCTGGCCCATTTGTTGTATACTTGCCTTGAATGGAAATAGTTCACAGTCCACAGAGATATCTTGAAATCCACTCCGCCATTCCTAATTATAAACACTTGCTTTGTTTATCTCGCTGGAATATCTTGCTTGTGGTTTAGCCGAAGTGGCCCAAGAGGGGCCAAGTGCAACTCTGTGCTTGGTCCTGGGTCCTGAGAGACAAAAATGCGTTTAATGTGGAGCAGAAAGAAGGCTTTGTTTATCCCACCCCCTGTTCTGGGCAGAGTGGGGTCTGGAGTGTGCATTTGGGAAGAGAGAATTCATCGAATTGCACCAACGTCTCACTTCGACATCTTTAAACCATTTGTCATTTGAAGCATTTGTCATATCACAATAATATTATCCCAAATACATTTCGAAGAACTTCCACATTTATCAACAGCTCCACAATCTTGGTCAAGAAGCAGCTGCCCCAAGGTGGAAGTAGATAAGAGGTGGAATTGTTTACTCGACTAATTGAGGACCCAGGTTGAACCAGGCCAGTTGAGGGTTTGCTGTAGATTCTGCAACATTCCCCGTGGAACTTTGGGCATATACTTGAAGTCATGTTGGACTTTACTTCCACTTCAGGTGGACTTTTTCAACTGCTATCAGTGAATAAATAAACAACAGACCAGGAGCTATAGTTTGAAGATAAGAGTCCATGGTACACTTGCTATACTCTTGATAACCTGTAAATGCTTGACATTGTTTGGTGTTTTATGGCACGTTCTAATGCCAGAGTCTAAATAGTGATTTCTGTGAGGACTAGAACTGCTGAAAGGCTGATTAGTTGCGAGGCACCTCAGTGAGGTTAGGTGACGTCACATTGTGGGTCACATGACGAGGTCACGTGGGATGTAAGGTTGTTTGAGGGGGGGGAGCTGTGGGCTAAGACGGGCTCTAAGATCCCCAAGGTGCAGGGGACAATTTAGGGCAATCCCTGGGGGCAACTTATGAATGTCACATGAAACACAAACAGCGGCAGCAGAGAAATCCTGTCTCAAGAAGGGACCTAGCTGCATTAAGCGCCTCGTCTGAATAAAAAAGACCTGTAGGGGGTGGCAAATATGAAATATGGCGGTCTTTAGGCAGACCACGATAAGAGGAAGGGAGGAAAGCCGGCAAGACCTTGCTGACGACACAATCTGTTGCCCGCCTCCCCCCCCTCACCTCAAATCGCGATAGAAACGCTCGTTTATTTATGGAATGAAAATTGCCGCCATCAAAATTTTGATGAATTATTAAAGCAGGTTTATCTAGCCACGTAAGCCAGGCTTGATAATTGGCAAGGTTGTTAAGTATAAATCACGGGGTCCTATGACAGTCCGCTAAATACCCTCCTAGCAGCCCCCCCCCCTTCTGCATGTCGTATCACATTTAGACTCGGTGCTATTATAGCAATTCATATTTCACATTGATGCTGTTATTAATATTCAATTAAAATGGAAATCTCTTTGACTGGGCAAGCAGCAATGTAGCAGTTGAGATTCGGCGTTCTTGCATCTATAGATCTGACTGCAGTGACTTGACTAAAGCAGTGTGACATCATGATGTCATGTTACAGAGCTCTCATGTCACGTCATGGGTTGACTGCATGACGCCGGATCCTTCGAGACAGGTGTTTGTTTAGCAGCCTCTTCAATCTGGCACTTGCTCCTCACGAGTGTGCAATGCCCTCACCTTGCCATCAGCCTGCCACCTCAATCCTGCCACCCATATTTTCCTTGATTTATGAACTCTTAGACACTTGCCCTAAAACCACAGCCTCCTCGCTGTGACCTCATTGCTTGTTGTACTTTGGCAGGTGATGGGCACTTGACGTGGCAGCTTTGATGGTTACCTTCCAAAATACCTTGATGGCAGCAAGTCACCGTGATGTCACCGAGACTAGATGACGTCAGTTGGTCTACGCTTTGGTTGCTAATAGAAGAATTGTATTCGTATTACATTCGCCCCAGATAATGCAGACCTGTTCACACCATTCTGGCGGTGTGTCATTGTCTCTTGTTCAATGGTGTGCACTGTTCAATGGTGTTCGCAGTCAAAGCGAGTGCTGTCGGGGAAGAGGCCATTTCGGCAGCATTGTGGGCGATATTGGGGAACTGTCTGCGGAGGAGTCGAGGGGCGCCTTGGCTGTCTCTGGTCGCTGGAGCGTGCAGTTAAGAGGGGTGGAGGGGGCCTTGTGTGGCCCAAAGAGAAAAAGACGATTGTCAGGCAAGTTGTTGGGTCTTGCAATAGCTAAAGGAAGTTCGTGTGAAGCGGGGAGGGGGAGGGAAGGGGAGGGGGCAAGGGGGACTGATACGGCCGCCCCAAGACGCCGAGCATCCAGGGCGCCATGCTGAGCTTTTCTCCCCCGGCCATTGCCAGCACAATGCTCTTTTGCGAAGTTTGTCAAAACAGTTTTCGCCCCGCTGTGTTGGGACTCGGTTCTGTGGAGTTGTTCTACCCTCAGCTGTGTCTTTTGGAGGCTTTCAAGGGGCAATCATACCCCCTTCTAAAGGAAGTTCTTGAAGGGAATTTGGCCTTCTATTCGTGTAGTATCATGGCCTTCTTGAATGGGGTACATTGTATGGCATTCTTGCAAACCAAAACACCCCTGGCCCCATTTAACTGGGGCAAGAATCAAGTGGACCCGAACAATACTAGTTCCTCACATAACCTCCAGGGTGCGCTGGTGGCGATGTATGTGCCTGGTGCGCATGCGCTGCTACACATCAATATTTAAAAGCTAATAATTCACAGAAACCGGTCTTAGAGTAGCACAACACATAGCTGTTATGACCATCATTAATAATGCATGTGCATTGCAGTTCTGGAGGGCCAAGTTATTTTTAGAATGGATCAACTAAGCATCACTCATCGGAAAAGTCAAAATTGTGGCCAAGTCCACCTATTGGTAAATGCTACTGCTGCAAAAGTGTTTGGAAAGCCAGCAGTTGGAAAAAAAGCCATAAAAATTTAAAGGTCTAGCGAGGGATGTAGTTTTAGTCGAAGCAAATGAAATGTTTGCTAAACTAAAGCAAGATGTTTAAATGTAACCAATGTCTTTGTCCATGTATTGGGACGCTCCATGGGGTCCTTTCTGAGTTGAATTGCAGTTTATTGGTAGAAATAAACAGCTAGCTGGGGATAATTATTGTCATAGAAAAATATACCACCAATATGTGTTTTCAATATTTGTGCATTTGTACTTTTTGTCCCCAGCGTCGAAAATATGTGAATGTGGATTATGCATAGGCCCTACTGCTGGTTGGGCAGAAACTGAATGTTGTTTTTCTTTGTTGGAAATGTGTATGATACATAGTACACGTACTCTGGTGTTTGTATGAAGTGCAGAAGTGCTTTGATCAGTTGCTTGGATCCTCCGTCTGTTCTGCAACCTTGGCTTCGTGTGTTCCACAAATTGGTTTTGCAGTCGAGCACACTGAGGTACCATGCAGTCTCACTTATGAAAGTCTCACTTGTGCAAGTTTCACTGGTGCAAGTCTGGATAGAAGTGCATTTCTTGTTCAAGTTGTTGTGGTGTGCAGCTTTTAGAAGAAACATGGAAGAAAGAGAAGGCCAGTGGGCTATGTAAGAAGTTAGCAAAAAGAAGTGAGAACACAAGAACATAAGAACAAGGGGCCGGTGTAGGGTGTCAGCCAGGGGGGTAGGGCAACTACAGAGTCCCCCCAAATCGGAAACACATTTGGGGCAGATCGAATGTCTCATCAATCTCTGATTTTTTCATTCCTTCGGCGCGAAGAAAGACAGAGGCCCTTTGAGAGAAGCGTAATGGAGCCCAGCCAGTTGCGAAGGGCCCCTTGTTTTGTGGGGCCCATGTAACCGATACCCCTCTCTCCTTTTCACAACTCCACAACAACTGCACAAGCACGCCACCTTCCTATTTGGCTGCCAGACTATCATTTGGGTCAATCTGCTTTTTATGACGGACGATGGAAATAGAAAACTAGCGAAAAATATCCTTCTTATCGGATGACCTTGTGTTTATGCTTTGCACATGTGGGTCATTATTTCTCTCTCTTACTTATTTCTCTATGTTTTTCTTAATTTTTCCGGTGTTGGTTTAACTAAATGGAAGTAACTAATGCATACTAGCCTGGTGACATCATACCAGACTAAGTGAAAAATAACAAACATTAAAAATTCATAAAAGCTCCCAGTTGTGAGTCAGTGCATCAAGTGTGTCTTTTTAAATGAGTTAAAATATAAGGTAAAAAGTTGAATATGGACCGAATTCACTGGTCTGTAGCTTGTGTAGCTGATGTAGTCATGATGTTCAGTTCTTGCTAGAACTTTAGAAGTGCACACACAGTATAGCACAGAGATATTTGCGGCTGTTCCATGTGCTGCTGACATTTGCACGGTGCAGTATCTTCCCATTAGCCAGTAAACAGAAACACGTTTCTCAAGCCTGGGCTCAACACATGTTGGGTGAACTTTGATACTGGTCGAGATATCAGTTGCTCTTGCCTCTGTTTTCCCTCCAAACATTCTGAATAGCAGCTTGTATCTAAATGCTACAGAAAAACACGAACAGTTATTGGAAGCATTGTAAGTGTCAATCAAACAGTGGGTTGCAATTTAATGGTGTTCATTCATGAATGGGCATGAGTTGTGACTGCGTGGATGCTACTAGTGGCTTATAAAGTAGCTTACAAAGTAGTCCAGAAGGCTGGGCTTGTAGGCAGGCAGCTTTATGCAGCTTGGAGTGTGGATTAATAGAGTGTCCAGCAGTGCTCAGAGAGAGCTCCCGGAGACCCGCAGATCATGGGAGGCTGCTGCAAGTAGCTGGGGTCCCCGGGTCGTCCATCAGGAGCAGGCTTTTGCCAGAGCTGCCTAATTTGCCCGATGTCCGACATACATCATTATGGTCAGCAGGGGAGGAGAGAATGTGGAACTGTCTGGGAGGCAATGGAGATGAATGGAGGAGGGATGCGGAACAGCAGCAGCAGCATCCACATCTGCTACCATCAGTGGCATCAGCAGTAACTGCTCATTGCAGACTCCATCCTGAAGATGGTATACAGCAATGTTGTACAGCAATACAGCATCATTAGCTGTACACATCTCAGTTTGCTGTACTACTAACTACAGCACTGCTACACAGGCTAATACAGCTGGGCTGATGGTTCATCGTAATAGTTTAATCCCCTCGTCTCTCCATTCTCTTCCACCTAATGATGGCCTGACTAACTTAGAGTTAACTCCATAAGATTCTTGAAGTTCCCAAAGTAACAGTTGCTGTTTGTGGGTCTGATGGGCTACGTTCCTCAGAGGTGATGCACTTCTGTTGCTGTTGCTGCTGCTGAGGATGTTGCTACTTGATGAAACACACAAACCATGAAGAACAAAGTTTTCTCACATCCACCTAATCTCAAATGAACCACACATTGGGGCCTGTTCAACTTGGCTGGTTGTGTGTGGCATCTTGGACCCACCACAGTTTTGGATTGCCTTTCACTTGCTGAGAGAAGTAGTTGGTTTGTGTTGTTAGTTGTTGGTGTAGACCAAAGGTTTCTGTGGCAGAATCTGTGCACACTCCCTCCCCCTAGATGGGCCTTTGCAACTGCAGTCCACGAGTGACCATTGCCTGCCCATTGCCAACCTTTGCCGACCGCTGATAGCTTTGAGGCGCAAATGAGTGACATCAATCGCCAGGGCCTCTACAGTGTCTCTGTGTGCAGGCTGCAGGGAGACCAGTGCCAGGGGACTGGTCTCCTGGTCAAGAGACTGGTCAGGGACTGGCCAGAGACTGGTCAGGGCGGCCATTGAGCAGATAGACTGGCCCCCAGACCCAACCTGCAGGTGACTGATGTTCAGTGCCACAAAAGTGTTTTCTTCACTACTTTCTCCAGTCTTTCTCCATTCGGCCTCTTTCAAGAAAGTAAATAAAGCCAGAGCCAAGTAAATGGCTTGAGTGCAACTAAATGGAGCACTGAGGAGCAGAGTTCTCCTTCGGTCGCCATTTACTTACAGGCCAGAGCAGCTTTCAGCAAGAGATTCATCTGGAGATTCCTATCACTGCGGATGATTAATTCACCTGTGTGTAACACTGTGTAATGTGTGTGTGTGTTAGATATTCTGGTGTGGTCCTGGCCAGCAATTGATTCTAATGTGATATCACCAACGAGGCCTTTGTCTCGCTGATTTATTGGCCTCCTCCTCACAGGTTGATTCAAGTCTCCCCACATTAAAAGGAGTCCAGGCCTCACTGGCCGGGTATCCACTTGACTCGCCCAGTCTTTTTAATTTGCCCTAATGGAAATTCCAACCCCTCTGTATAATACTAATCAAGGACACACAGAGAGATTCAGCAGGAAGGCCCTTCCCAACCAAATTACTTTGGAATGGCTTTTCTGGGGGTGGCGGCCAGCCTCCCCAGGCCAAGAGCTTCTGACCATGCAGGCCATTAAGAGAGAAAGCACTTTCTTTAACTCCTTAGCTTCCTATGATTACTTTAAATTGAACTGATTTCAGAAGTTTGTTCACAATTACAGCCAGAAATGAGAAAGCCTTTATTTGGTTTGCTCTCGAAAGGAGAAGTTAGATGTTATGGGAGTTGAAAGGAGAGATGGGGGGGGGGGTAGTTTTGAAGTTGGCTGGTGATAGTGTGGAGGAATATTGCAGCAGATCGGCATGTTATCTGCTTGAAACGAGCAACAATTAAGTCTTCTCAGTTTTGCTATTCAGCCCGGCACATTAGAGCAGCGGAATTATGAATAAAAGTGGGGCCCGCTCGCCGCCTGGTGAGATGCGAATTATTGCAATATGCAAAGAGAGGCGCTGGGATATGCATTAGGAGGCTGAGAGGTGTTTTTCTGGAATAGACGGCGGGGGGAGAGGCGCAGGGGGGTCGGGGGGTCACCAGTTAGACAGGGCGGCCTACACAAGTTGCAGAAGGAAGGGAACGATTGGCCATGCAGCCCCACACCCGGTGCCCGCCAAGCTCCGGTCCTGAGACCGCGACCCCGACCCCCCGATGCCTCCCCTTGGGCCCCCCTTACTCTCTCTTGGGCCCCTGTCTCTCTTCTGAGTCCCCCCTCCTTCATTCTGCCCCTTGATGCTGTATTAATCACTGGATTCTCCTTCATGAAAACAACCAATATTTGTGAGTCTAGCTCGCAACTGAATTTATGTCAGTATAAAAATCGGAAATCCATGAGTATAGTGGGGCCCTGGTGCCCGTAATCTGCCTTTATACATGGAGTGAGCGGGGCAGGGAGCAGAGGCAGTGACCAGGGCTGGTCGCCAATCCCACCATCCAGACATTTAAGCTCAGTGTGATGAGATGTTACAGATATTTATGCAAACACGACTTGCAAGCCTCGCTCTGTTCTGGCCCATAGTAGTGTAACTCACCGCTGATAAGATCAGTATAATACTGTCAACGAATATTTCACAGAAACTGCTGAATAACAGTTGATGAAATCTGCGCAAATAATGCGGACCTGCTCCCCTCATACATATGCTGCCAGGGATGATGTGATGACCAATATGTGGCAGATTGGAGCAAACAAAAGCATATTTCTGAGCTGTAACTATCCACCATCCACTCAGTATAGTGTAACTAATACTGTCTTGGCTGTCTGGCACTGGACCAACTCCTGTATCAGAGTCCACTGATCACTATACTGATCACTATGCATTGGCTGACAGGTGTGCTGCTTCTGCACTCCACTTGATCCTGAGTCCCTCTGACGCCTTGTGGAATCAAGTGGTCTTCTTGATGACCAGTGGTCAGTGCAGGAGAATCAAGATCATGCTATACACCTGCCTCACCTGTGGTCAGTGGAGTACTGAAGCTGACCATAAACACAATCAACCTGCTCTTTTTATCTCATTTTATTGCTATCTTATTTGTGAGCAGTCTTGAACTGGGGTGGCCCACACAATGTATGTGAAGTGGCAATAATGAGGTCTTCTTTGGTCTTCTGTGGTCTTCTATTTTGATTGCAAAAAGTTCAGCAGAGGCATTAGCATCCCAATGCAATGGTTATCGGTTGTTGGAGAAAGTGTGACTCATTTCACAGGCTCACTTGGAGGGGAGTTGTAAAAGATGATGTGATAGCTGAAATGAAAGTTAGCAATCTCACACTACTTGGATGGGGCTGGGTCTGTAGCCGGGTCTGGGGCTGGGTCTGTGGAGCTCTGGTGAACATTTGCATTGATTTTACGGCAGCCTCAGTGTAATGAGGAGTTGTAAGCGGGAGGGCAAGGGGAGTTATCAGGAGGCAAAATAGGACTTTCTGGCCCCAGACTGACACTAATCAGCTTGCCTGGATCAACACCCACCGCCCTAATTACCAGGATAATCTTCCTTTACGAGGGATCTAACCTATGTGTCTAGCACTCACGTTCATATGCTATCCAAGGCATTCCATATTGAGCTGTGTTGCGGCAATCCTATAGTAAAATCTGATTTATGCACAGATTTGATGATGGGGATTACAGGCGAGAATTTCAAGGTGGCATAACTGCAAAATGGTTGCCATTGCATGACCTTGATTGTGGTGTCGCTTTACTTATCATTGCTATGGTAACTGTGGGTCTCATCTGACCTTCAACCAGCCTCACGTGACCTAGGAAATTGCCCATCAGTGATGAGCACTTAGAGGGCCAGGGAGAAAGAGGGGAGAGAGAGACGCCCACTTTGCCCAGTGCTCTCAGGACTCAAGTGGCAGGCCTGTAGTGACCACTAAGACAATAGCCAATGGGTGATTAGCATCGGAGTGTCCAGCCTATATTAGAAGGGCGTCAGGGCTTAAGGACTAAGCCAAACAGGTGCCCAAAGCCAAACAATGGCCCCATCCCGGCACGCACCCTGCCTATCCCATTTGCATTCGAGAAACAAACTCCCCCAATTGTTGGTTTTACTTCAGATTAAAATCGATTTAATCAGGACTTGACGAGCTAGATTTCGTTTAATTTCACTGACATTCCTCAGTTTCCTTGTCTTGGGTTACAAGAAAATTAAATTGAATAAATTACCATATTGAATAAGTATTTAAAATTTTGAATCGAGATTTTTGCCTGATTATTCAAATGGCCTTTTAACGCCTAGATTAGGTGTATGTTAATGTGGCGCTCATGGGGTGTTTATTCTGATGAGGATATTGGTGAATATGGATGGTAAAATCCCCACCAGGTGTAAATACTTTCACTAGAGGAGTCTCCTGAATAGATGATGAATTAAATTCAGCAAAGGCAAGGCTGTAGCAAAGTGGCCCTCTTCACCAGACCCACCAATCTGGCCCAAAGGACAACTCGGCCCAAAGGAGCTCTTCTGAAGGCCCAAAGGAACTAGGAGATGAGTTATGAAAATTCTCTGCTAGGGGTCTTCAAGTGAGAATGTCAACAAATTTGAAAGTGGGCAAAGTCATTAGTTTGGAGTAGCGAGGGCCTGACCTTGTGACACCAGGTCACTCATTGGACCCCAGGACTTGTGAGCGTGTGGGCAGCAGTAGAGGACCCAGCAGAGACCTAGCAGAGGGCCTCAGAGAGACAGAGAAACTTGAAAAGGGCCTTCGTGTCCTGTACCTGGCAAGCTATGTCCTCTTGAGCCAATTAGGACTGCCCGTCGACAGCCAGGTCACTGGAGGCAACTATCCCCAGGACACAGCACAATGAGCTTTTCTCTTTGTCAATTTCACTTGAAAGCAATGCCCTTCTCTTCTTTTCTCTTCCTTTCTCTTCTTTCTTTTACTTCTCTCTGGCTTTTTGTGAGACCAACGGAAATGTTGTGAACACTGAATGTCTTGTTTCGTAATTAGCAAAATCATACACCGGGGGAAGCTTAGCCCCAAGAAAAGCAGATAACAAGCCCAGAGCATTTTGGAAACTGGCCCAGGATCATGTCTCTGAGTACTTAGCAGTTGTAAGTGGAATGCACCACATCTACACATGTACCCATTTCATATATCTGTTGTTACATTATAGCCAAATTTCACAGCATTATTGCTGTAGCAGTATCCTAAAATATGTTAAATGCCAGCAAGTTTTTTGGCCTTTCATCAGCTGTGTGTTATGTACTTCTCAAGGGAATGAAGAGGAGGTGTAAGGAGTTTGATTATGGTGTTGCCACGATACACAACTAGTTACCATGGCAACTGCTATCTGTGTATACTTCAAGATGGCTGAGGAATAGACAGTTTTCAGCTCGAATGAGTAAATCTTCTAGAAATGTGCTGATGTTGAAACCGTTTGAAAGCTATGGTCCCATGTATTAGCTACCAACAAAGATTTCACTGATAGGAAGTCTGTATAATGACTAGTTATAACTATCAGCCAAGATTTCATATAAGCTGCAGAAATATACAGAAGTTCAGCTGGGTGATCAGTGGAAGATCTAGCCCAGAGATGTGTGAGATAGTGGACCAGATAGGCGCCGTGGATGTTTGGAGTTTTCACGCCAATAATTACGAGCAAAAGGGAGGAATGCGATCCCACAGAGGTGCCCCGCAGACAGGTATGGGGGTCAGCAGTAGCCCATGTCTCCCTCCGTGTCTCTCTGCTACCTGTATTGTTCTCCCAGACGCCACAGATCTTATCTCTTCAAATGCACAGTCTGGATTGTCAGAACTCATTGGAGCTCGCTAGGTGTCGCCAGCACCCCCTCTTCCCCTTTCAACTCTTTATGCAATTTTAACCCCTGCCATACTTTTGTGGCCCAGGAATTCACCAAAATGAAGTGTAGCGTATTTTTTCACGAAAAGCAGACTTCTCTAAAGAGGCTTATCAAAACATGTAATTAAAAGTTCTATATTTAGACCATGGCTAGATTTTGAAGAGCTCCAACATTTTTGTTCATTTCACGTTCATATAGTTCCTCTTTAAACTTTGATATTTTTGGACAAAGTTGGTAATACATGACGTTTTATGATTGATTCTTCAAACGGAAGCTATAGTTAAGTGAAATGTTTCAGTATATCGTAAAATGTATTGTTTGGATCACAGGGGAATTCTTTCCTTTGAAGTGGTGATTAAGTGACGTTAAAAACAATAGGACGTGGATTTTGACGGCCCGTCTGACGTCGCACGTGGCTCTGTGACGTTGATGACGTCGAGAGACCCCCCGGCGCTGATTGCTTCCCAGGGATCTGACCTCCGTGACCTTGAGACCAACTGTTCCAAGGTCATCCCATTCTGTCTCTCTATGCTTTTCTCAAGTGCTGTTCTAACCAGGGAGTTGAACCCATGGCCTTTCGCAGAACTACCTTCCCCTTTGCCCGCCACCCTCTGTGAAAATTCACTGCTAGTGGGGCAAATGACAGTTGAAAATGCCTCTCTCATTTGGGCCAGCACAGAAAAGCAATTCTCTGAATCAAGCCTGTCTCCACGTGACACAAATGCTGTGTAATTTGAGCTGGGGGACAATTCAACCTGCAATTATTACTTGAATTTGCTTCATATTCTTTGCAATGTAGCGGCCTTTGAAGTGGCAGCTGATCTTCTCTCCAGCCTGCCATGGTCTGCCTTCTGACAATATGCACTTATTCCTACACCACTGCATGCAAGCCACATGTTTTTCTTACCACCTTAAAGCTAATATCTCACACATTTGGCCACTTTCTTTATTAGACTCTAAGTAGTACACTCCATGGGCCAGCTCAGCTGACTTGATTGCATTTTTTGCTGGCAATGTGGAGCTGCCGCCAGAGGGCCTGTCCTCATGACACCAATAATAGCCTCTCTTTGATGTGCATGGTGACATTTATACAGCTAATAATCATCAATAAACAGCCAGGGACATAACTGTTCTGGGCTGTGGCTGAGCCTGTGGCTGGGCTTGTGCTCTGGTCAATCGTAATGTTTTAATGACCTTCCCGTTTAACAATCGCCGACCCTTTGATTTGGCAAATGCCAGCATGTCACCTCTGCCCATAAAACCATTGATAGATGACATGGCCTAACAACAGTTGAGGGATGAAAAAAGTTGTAAGCCGTAAGTGGTCATAAAGTGTCAGCTATGAAAATATGGCAGGCTTTAGGTGCCGTAAAAGAGGCTTAGCTTGTGACCTGTCAGGATCGTTCCATTCCTCTGCCAGTAAAGGTTTGTTTACAAGATCAACAGGACCTGACACGATCTTGTGACTATCTCTTATTACTACCTGGTGACTATCTATCTGGAGACTATCTCTACTATTGACCACATGAATCCTGCAGCTTCTCCACTCCAAGGGCCCTTGGAAAGGACCATGCAGACCAAGGGTTAGTTGAGTTACTCTTGAGGGCTTTTTTGTAAGCAGTTATCACCCACTGTGGTGTTATATTTTCTTTATTGCCTCTCGTGGTCTCAATCTTGGGCAAGAGGAGGTTTACATTTTCCACGAGTTGTAATAACGATATGATATGGCTGATATTGTAGCTTATTATTTCAACTGATTGCTACATTCTTCGCTCAGATTCCTGGCTATTTTTGCCCACACCACATAGCTGGCCCCTTGCTTCAGAATCACTTTGCTCACATCATGGGATGTTTTGCCAGCCTCCTACTTTGCCATTTGCTCTTTTTAGAACATTGTTAGCAAATAATTGTTTCAGCATTGTTTCCATGTACAGGATAATGGGTCTTTAGAGTTGTATTACTGCAGTGTTATTGTAGTGTTATTGCAGTCTTCTTGTCTTTAGTGATGGGTAAATCATGGACGTACATCATACTGGACTCATTGAGAGAATGCTAATGAATGATCTATTTTGTGTTTGTTCAACTTTGTTGTGTGTTATGATGTTTAACGTTGTAATTTGATATTTTGAGTGTCATCAATTTTTAAAATTTGATAGATTTATGCCATTTTGCTGCATTTTGGTTGCATTTATGCCTCAGTATTGATGGTGTTCTTGCTCTGTTTCCAGATGACGGTGCAGATAACAGTATTGGGTCTGGAGAGGGCACAGCCGACGAGGACTCGGAAAGCAGCAATTCTGCAAAACGACAGAAAAAACGAGGAATTTTCCCCAAAGTTGCCACAAACATCATGAGAGCCTGGCTCTTCCAACATCTCTCGGTGAGTGTCGAGTTTCTCTCCATGCAAATTGCAAATTGCTCAAGGACCAGTTATGAAAAAGAAAAGCCTTTTCATCAAGTGTTGGGTTTGCTTGGCTTGCTTCAGCTTGCCTTGTCTTGCTTCAGCTTGATTCAGCTTTCCTTGGTTTGTCAGTGGTTTTCTGAGCTCAGATTGGGAATTTTGGAAAGGTGTAGATGAATCTGACACCAAGTTATGCAATTGTTACCAGCAGCTCTATTAAAGACATAGTAATTCCCAAAGAATAGATTGTAGATTAGGTTTTGTGAATAGTTTACCATTTATGAATATGGCCTCTTAATATTCTGTTTAATATCTGAGGGACAAAGGCCCAGTCACTTTCTATTATTGGCGCTGTGAAAAACAGCAAAGCTAGTAACGCCATATTAATAAAGGGAAATTAATAACGGCTGACAAGATTAATGCAATCTGCAAGGGGATCTCTTTGGATAGCTGGAATAGGAAAAACCTGAGCAGCAGTTATTGATAAGGCAGGTTAATCAGGATTGCCACGTGGCTGTTTCGTGAGGTTTCAGTCAGCAGGAGGACAGGCCGCTTGAAGCTGCAAGAAGTTGGGAGGGGGGAGACAGGGACAGGGCCAGAGACTGGCGGGGAGGGTGTTAATTTGTGGTGAGATGTCAGTTAGGTGTGGTAATGAGGGGACAGAACTGCAGGACGTCTTGATCTCAAAGATCCAAAAGGTGCAGGCCTGTAGAGTGTTGTGTGAAAGCGTATGGGACCTGCAGGGGGGGAGGTATGAAGGTGTTGCATTTGTGGGGGATCCGTAGTGTGCAATCGAAAGTGTCCTGCTGACTTGTGCAAGACTTGTGCAGTTGACAGGGGGTTGTCCTTGGTGACGCCTTCTCACCTGCACCTATCACCAATCCAAGGAAGCCATTGTAGTTGGCGTGACCCAAATGCGATTGGGATCTTCTGGCAGTAGCCGGGATCCAATCAAAGGGCCAGGGTGACAGGTGGACTCTGGTTGCTGCCTCTTCAATGCCTTGCTGTCACTGGATCTTTATTAGTCACTCTGACTGCTAAACCACCAAATGTCATTAATGCCGTTTTGGATAATGACATCAGATCATGGTGCTCATTCCATCACCTCACTCGCCAACTGTGTGCTAAGTGTATGTGTGCGTGCAGCTTGCACTAATAGCTTACCAATGAGCGGAAAATAAAGGTGAAAAATGTCAAAATATCACATTATGTTATAAAATACTAAACCCCCTGACTTATGCGGACAGATTATAACACAATCAAATTTACTGCAGCAACCACGTAATATAAAGCTTTGTGGGGGCCCGGTCGATTCGCTTCGCACTTAATACAAATATTTGATGGATTTTTTCATGGTTAATGTAATTTTTGTCTGGCTATCAAAATAGATACCTGAGATTAAAAAATATCAATGGGCGCTGTCAACACCTGTACCCTGGCAAAGCGTCCACCAACCAAGCATGAAGAGGATTAGCCGCGGACGGTTTTGTCTGATGCCGAATTGACTCCGATCATGCTAAATTATGCGCCACTGGTGGGAAGTGCAAAAACTACTGTCAGCTTTTGGGATCAGAATATGGCGTGACGAAGGAATGTTTAAAAAAAAGAGGGAGAGAGAAGTGAGAAAGACAATCAAAGGCCTCGTCAAAAGTACGCCTGGGATACCCGATTATCTTTGAGTGAGGGCAGAAAATCTCCCCATTGTTTCTCATCAGGCCAATTAGACTTCAAACAGCCAGCCAAAAAGCCAGCCCTCTGATGCAACGACTGTGCAAGATAGACTGTCAGGCTGTCTGTCTCTGTCTGTCAACTGCTGCTGATGTTGTAGTTGCTGATGCAGATGCAAACATTTGAACATAAAGTTACTTCCCATCAGCCATAAGCCACTTCCACGAAGTTCCATCAGATGTTAACTTACTCTTTGAATGTTTACACAGGACAATCATTGTGGGGAGGAAGCATAGAAGATAGACTGCTTTTGTGGGATGTTATTTCTGTAATAATCCCTTCCTTTCAAGATTTAAAGTTTGTGATTTTCGTGAGGATCTCATCCATTCAATTCCACATCCCAACAGCAATCTCCCCATAGATATCCTCCCATGGTCTTGGCCAACTTATCTGGCGCCTTCTTTTGTATTAAAACTTCTGCAAGACCGACCGCTGAACGAATGAAATGAACTCGGAGAAATGGAGAGAAATGGAGAGGAGAAAAGAAGATTGGGCTTGTGTTGTCTTGTGTCTTGGAGGTATAGAGAGAGGGAGAGAGCTGCAGGGGGACTCCTGAATGGGGCCAGCTCCATTGAGAGGAAAAACAAAGGGTTTGTGAAATTCACTGGCGAAATTTAGGATAGAAGCCAGTGTGTGTTGAAACAAAGAAAGATATTCACATTTTTGACAGAGTTGTCAAGTGAAGCTGCTGATGCTGCTGATGGTGGAGGAAGTAGGATGGAGGGGGGGGGGGTACTGCAGCTGGAGCAACTAGACAATCAGCAAAGCCAGTTTGGCACTTGGAAGAGCTGTGTGCATCTCTTTCAGCGGGCTTGATTAAGCGGACCTAGAAATCTCCCACTCAACACGAACCCGATAAAGTCGTGCAAAATGCTCATTTTGTCCCCAGTGATGGATGGTGGAAGGGTCAAGGGGCAGCTCCACCTCCTTGCTATTCATTTTTACCCTTTTCTGAGCAGCAGCATCAGCCAACAGCAGCAGCTGAAGCAGTTGTAGAAGCAGTTGCAGAAGCAGCAGGCATTACGCAACAACAACATCAACAACAACAGCATCTCTAGTCTGCAACACCCAGCAGAGCAATGCAAATGTCCCTCTATCAGCTCATGATTTATGCCAACTTTTGCCTAATAAAGCAAGTTTATCAATTATCTGTCAAAAACGATGCTCTTTTCTTCATCTGCCCACGACGCCCGGCCGTATGTGTTTGTCTAAAAGAATCTAAAGAAATAATAAGCTCTGATAGAATTACCATCCTGATGAGCCGCAAATTGATAAGATACACGGCTGTGGCATTACTCTGGCATTACTCCGGCATTACTGTGGCATTGCAGAAAGCAAGAATCAGCCTTGCAAACTGATAGTGCCGATTGCTGCTGTTAAATTCGCCTCTGAAACCGAATATGCATATCAGAGCCCATGATTTACAGTGGCAGAAAGAAAAGAAATTATGTTACGATATTCTTGTGATCAAGTTAAATGAGGAGGCCGGGGGAAGTCTTATCAAGTTGCAGAAGAATGAAACTGCTCTCCCCAATGGAAATGAATAATCTCGCAAAGCAAGAAAAGGCTTCCTCCCCAGCTCATGGCCTCAAATGAAAGACTTGCAATCAACTGTTTCTTTTTGGAAATTCGATTTCAATTTTTGCCTCAAATGGCAGGCAGCTACATCAACAGTTTCAGCACAACTCTTCTGCCATTCTCCTGGAATTCTCCTGGAATGGCAGAAGATGGGATGACAACTTCAGTGGCTGCTGTATACAAGAGCTGGAGATAAAAAGGATGTAATGAGCTGCGGGAGGAGCATCCCTTCGACTGCAGATGGACCAGCAAGATGCGGGAGGATGAGCCCAGTCAGTCCCTGGAAGCTGAGACAAAAGTAGAGTGCTTGTCCTTGTCCATCATTTGGGTTCCTGGCCCATTCCTGCATCCAAGTTGCATCATCCAGTTTGGCCAGGGTTGTCAGCCCCCCTCAAGCCAAGCCCCCAGCCCCCCAAGGCCCCCCAAGCCCCCCGAGCCCCTGTAGACCCCGCAGCCCCAAGAAGTTGGCAAGAAAAGCTCCGAACCGAGGAACTAGGCTCGCCAGTATTAATTGAAATTTATAGATACAAAAGCTAGGAATTGGGCACAGCCTGCAAGGGCCCAAGTACTCTTGTTAGACAAATTCGCTAAATCCCTCGTTTGATGAACAAATGCCAGTCTCTGATTTGAACTTGATGGATGCATTGGGTTAAAATAGGGAGGATGAGCGCCCAATCTCCTTGGATACATCAGCCTTGTTGCAGGGGATCGCCAAATGAACATCGCCAACGACACTTCCTGTGCTGGCTGCCAATGCTTCTCTGCAAATGCTCCTCTGCCAATGCTTCTCTGCAAATGCTCCTCTGCCGATGCCTGTCTGCCTATTTTCCAATGCTGGGCCATCCTGCATGATGCTGAGTCCCATCTCTTTACCGCATCCTTGCTTCTTCTTGTGAATCGTTTCCACTTCCTTCGGACTCAGTCTAGAGTATGTTGGGATTGCCGAGTAGCCCACGCACTGCCCCTCATTTCCCTAAATACACTTTCTCTTTTTTTGGCTTCCCTGAGAGAGCAGTCGTTTGCTAGCCTCATTATTAACAGCCCAGTCACAGATCAATGAAATCAGCCAGAAATAAACAAGAGTGTGATTGCCATGTTAACGGGACTAGCCAGTGGTCAGTGTATTAGCCAATGGGCTGCAACGGGGACCACCAGTACTCCTCGTAGCTACTACACAAGCAGCCTATGGACTTATGGAGGGACCTTTGCCTCTGTCTGCCCTTCGCTTGTTCCAGTCGTTGCCTTTCAAACAGCAGCTGAGTAAATTACGTCAAACATGGCCAGCGGAAGTGGCCCACCCTCCCGACACGTTCTGGGAGGAGCGCCTCGCCTAACTAGGTCACGCAGCGACCTCTGCTTCCGGTGGCCCACTTCCGCCGCTCGGCGCGACCTCTGTCGGTCACTAGCCCCTCAGACGTGCGGCTAAATCAACACATCGTTCTTCAATCTCTCCACTATTTGCTTATACTGCCTACAGGCCATTAGAGATTTTAAACAGTCAATGAAAGGCAATTAATAGCAAATTTATTTCCACGCCACTGCAACTAGAAATTGTTTGACAACCGGACTGTCGAAGATTTTGATTGATCGGCCACTGTTACTGGGGACGTTAATCATCCGATTTTCAGCCATGAATTCCAAATGAATGAAGTCTGCAAAACAAATCTCAGTATAGCTCCCACATTTTAGCATTTAGGCGAAAGAGGGTCGTTCTGTTCTTGGCTTCATGACAATCTTGATAACCACGATGACTTGAATTGTTGAGGAAGTAGGTCTTATTTAATTTGTTGCAATTTTGCTCTAATGTTAGGGAACAGTTTTGCTCATTTAAGTTTTTATTGATAACTCAGTTAAGCTGGGTGACACATTGCAGCTTCCGATCAACATGTTGGTGGTTTGTGACAAGTTGGAGGTGGTTTCTATGCCACACTCTAAAAAATTTCAGACAAAATTGGTTTTTTAGATTCAAAATGGTTTTTTGAAAAAACAAATTTCAATGCAAAAATCATTGCATTGAAATTTGGTTTTTCAAAAAACCATTTTGAATCTAAAAAACCAATTTTGTCCCGACATTTTTTAGAGTGCACATGTTGTTAGCTATCATCAGTCTATTTTGCTGGGTGATATTTGACAATTTTCTCCTTTATTTTTTTCTGCTTGTTTGATAGCATTTGGCTCCTGTAGCATGTGGTGCTGTAAGCTGCTATCTGGAAGGTGATGAATTATGAGTCATGTCGTCCCAGTTGCAAATCATAATGATGTTGTGTTGTAATTAGACAATGCACATCCTACCATGACTCCTCACCAATCTAGCATGACTCCACCTGAAATACTTCCCTATAAATTATTTGCACTCGTTTGAACCGACAAAAGATTTGTCAGGTATCCAATAACATAAGGCTTTATTTGGATTTTAACAAACCTTTTTTTATTGAACACGAAACAGAAGTCGCGATAAATCAACCTGACACATATAATTGGCTGAAATGACACCTATTTTGGTATTAATTTTTATTTATTGTTTGCACAGAATATAAAGATGTCAGCATCTTGTCGATTGGGGTGATTGAATCTCAGTTTTTCAGATTTATCAGATTTATTATTTTTTGCAATTGACGAAAGTATCAGCAGATCTACTTTAGATTAAATCATAAATAATGTTATCAGGTCTTATGGCTGCAATAGCTCGTGGGATGAGCCTCATGAGCAGCATGTTTGTTGGATCAAAGAGGTTGACCCGGGGCAAGTCAGCCCAGATGGCTGGAACGTCGCCTTGTTTAATTAAAGTGGCCATTGTAACAGGCTAATTATTAAAGATGTCCTGGGACAGGGGGAGCAGGGGGGGGTTAGATCCGCCGTGGGACATCAGAACCGTCCATGTGCTGAGAAGTTGAAGCTCTCGGCTCAAACCATCCCAGGCTAACCCAGATAGAGACTTGAGAGAAGGGGGGGGGGCATGTTGTATTGATCAAATGCTCCAGATAATTTACTGGCCCCTGCAAGTAATTTACCGGCCTTTTGGACGACTTGGCAAACAGTGCTGAGATTTGTCTGACTGAGCAATGCCTGGGCTTGTCATCACGCTCCCCGACCCAGCTCCCGACTCAGACCGGCCTTTTCTGGAGACTGGCGAGCAGGGTCTAATGGCAGCCTAGTCTAGTATTAAATCAGCCCAGAAGCAATAAAAAGCTAAATCCTGCTGAATGCTGCCTCTTCTTTTTCTCCTAATATAAAGTGGCCCCAATGCACAATTCACGAATGATCCGAGAATATATGGGTTGAGCTATTCATCATGTGAAATACATGACATGTTTTGGTCATTTATTAGTTTAGGGTTACAGGATGGACAAATAGCACAGCGGTGGGAGCACAGGGGTACGGGCCAGGGGGTGACAAATGTTGCCCTTGGTTGAAAGATGGAATCCATGAAGTATTTCAACTGCTCCGCTGACAGCATGGAAGGACCAGCGTCCATAGCAACCACTCGAAGGGAGGAGGTCGTTGTTGCTGGTTGCTGTCCATTCGCAGGTCATTTCGTCACCCTAATGCCCTTTTCATACACTGCCCACAACTGTCTTATGGGCCACTGTAGGGCTGTGCTGTAGGGCCTGCCTCATCCTTGGTAAATACAGCCGTCCCGAGGGTCAATAAATCTGGCCTGGGCTGGACGTAAATGACCATCGTCCAGTCACCTCCCTGCCTCCTCCCAGCCTCGTTGGCCCTGCAAAATAAACAGAGAGCAGCCGGGCGTTGATTTGCTTACGTCCCACCCATTTTCACTGATAACAGTTGCAGTTCCGATGTGCTCCAGTAATTAGCAGACTAGATGGGCGCCTGGTTAATTGTAAATTTCAAATTCAACACTTGAACTGTTTAAACTGCGAGTGAAAAATACACATTTCCAGCCTGCAAAAGAGCAGCAGCTGCTCCTTTCTACACCTCCCTCATATTAAGCCCTGATGCCATACAAAGAAGTTTACTGTTGCCACTCGGGATGTACTCCTTTATTTCATTAACGGTTCGAGTTATTATGAAGCTTAGCCAGTTTCAAGTTTCACTTAATCTTGGAAATTCTGCCCAAGAGAGAGGGAATCCCGGGGCGACCTTTGGCCTTTTTGTGAAATCCAGATGCGGTCCAACCATGTGCTGCTGGTTTTTACCCTCTTTTTACGAGAGGCTAAAAACGCCCTTGTCTTCAGTGGGCTGTCTGGAGGGCCAGGGAACGCGGGGAATCGAAATGGAATGTCAGAAAGGAGAGGTTGAAAGGGAGGTCATGACAGCCTGGGTGTAATGTTGCAATCCAAGGGCCTTGAAGTAGCCAAAAGCTAGCAGACCCATAATGCCAGCTCTGTGTAACTCTGTGCCTCTCCTATCATTTGATACAGTATCCCAGGCCCTGGCTAGAGTGTGGGCCAAGAGTATGCTTTTAGGACCTCACCCCTTTCTCTTCTACCCCAAGTGCTTTTCATAACTAACCGATGAGCATTCTCCTCCTTAGCCAGCCCTGTAAAACCCTGCAAGATGATCCCCCAGTTCATTTAGCGCTGGCCAACTGCCCCCGGTGCCGTTTCTCTGGTGCCGCTTTCGTCTGCCGCCGAAATGGTCTAATCATGGCCCTGGAACAGGCTCCACTCTTGCTCCGCTGCAAAGATAGCCTGCTTCAAAGGGCAAGGATTCGTAGGAAATCCTCACTTACATTTCTGGCCAGTCTAGTAGACTCTTGCTGACATTTGTGACATGAGTGGAAGCAAAACAAGCAGCCAGCTGATGATATCACGAGAAGCATCTTTGAGACAGGGCGGCCATGGCCGGGGCGCCCCGAGGTGCTTGTTGAAATGTTTTAGTGGAGGAGGCCAGCAACCCTTGTGTGTTTTCATTCATCAGACAGCCATGGGCCTCTTTATTAAGTACTAGCAATGTCGCAAATCATGTCCAGATTGTTCTACACCGATCTGGTGGCCTGCTTTGGATCACAAAATGAAATGCTGTTGCAGCCAATATCCACTATTGCGCCCAATAGGCCTATTTGGCAAGGCTATTTTGCCTTTTGGCAAAATGTAGGGTCTTTTGGCAAATTGTTGGGTCTTTTGGCAAAATATAGGGTCTTTAGGCAAATTATAGGGTCTTTTGGCACAACTTTCCCAAAGTCATCGCATCCTCAAATATCCGCGGGTCCTTTTGGTAAAATATAGGCACTTTCGGCGCATGCCTAAACCACACATTATCACTCACTCGATTTATAGTGGATTTTGACAAAGATCCTGTCCTTTGGGAATATGCCCAAATCATTCATTATCATTCACTTAAACTATAGTGGATATTGGCAAAGATCAAACTGTTGGATATTAGCTATTTTTAGCCTATTGAGTGATAATGAGTGAGATGGGCAGAGGATATTTTGTGCCTAAATGCCATATTATCGCTCATTGTCGTGAGCAATAATGAGTGCATTTGGCACAAGATATTTTGGGACTAAATGCCATATTATCGCTCATTGTGATTTTGAGGCATCTTGCATGATACTCAGCATATTTTACATAGAAATAATGGTCCTACAGGGTCAAAATTTATATCAAATTGTAGGAAATTAAATTTCTGAAATGATGGTGCCAGTTAGAAGTTGCGGCGCATCATTTTGACGGCGCTCGTTGACGACTTGGTTTGTGGCGAAATTTGATTATTACTGTTTTTATGACAAAGTAGGGTCACGAAATCAATTTTAACGTATGGTTATGAAGTGCCATGGTAACCCACTAAAAATATTTGGTTACCAGTATTGTTTGTAGGGTTCTTGGTTACCAGGGTGCAGGGTGCTCATGCCTCCGGGCAAGTTCCCCCCCCCTCCCCCCCCCAGATTCAGCTCTGCCCAGCCCACGTCCCTGGGGATTGATAGTTGATCCACCTTAAGGGGCCGACCAGATGATCTTTAGGGGGGGGGGGCTTTGGACATTTGGTGAAAAAAAAAATTGTTTCCCACTTGACACTGAAAAAAAAAAGTTTGTTCGGCACAAGGAAATAAAAAAAAAGGTTTGTTTCCACCTGTAGCTAGGGCACCGTAATGTTAAAATCCTGATACAAGTGCGAATGCGAAAAAAATTGTTTGTCGAAGCGCCGCAAACAAAAAAAAAGTTCGTCCCGGGGGTAAAGACCATGGCCCCCCCCGGCCCCCCCCAACTATCGTCTGGTCGGCCCCTAACCCCAAGGATAAAAAAATACCAAAAAATATTGAGTAGAACTGGTGGGTTAATATGGGTATCGATATCATGTTGCAGAACACATAATACAATGGTTGATGATTACATGGATCTTAAAAATTTCAAGTAGATTCATGAATGAAAATTCAATAGATTTTTTTACGAAAATTATTACTTTTACATTAAAATCTCTCAGGGTAGGCCTAGTTATGTCATCCAAAAAGAATCATTGACAAATTCTGAGCAGGGCCGTGGACTGCAGGGCAGGTGCCTCCCCCCCCTAGAATTCGACGAAAAAAACATGCAAAAATTTCAAATATTTCGGAGTGCGCATGCCTCCGGACCAGTCTCTGCCCCGTTAGGATTCAGCCCAGCCTACGGCCTTGCAGAGGGTGGAATATAAGTGTTGGAGGTTTTGTTGCCGGCTTTGTTTTCGAAATCGGCCCGGGGCCATATTTTGATTGCCTCTACCTTGGACTCGGTCTTAGATGCCCAATCCCAGGTCCCTCGGCCATTGTTGAAGGCCTCAAGGCCAGATTTTGGAGGCCTCGGTCTCGGAGGCTCATGCCTCGGTATTGGATGTCTCAGCTGAACTACAACACTGAATTACTAACTTAATGAAGAAGTCCAGAAGTACCATGCTAATTTTGCTTTTGGGAACCAGATTTCCCCGGTTGGCCTACTCAGCAACAAGGCCTCATGCATCAAGGCAGACGATTAATTAAATAATGTCACGGCAAACCCAACACAAACACCGCTGCTGAAGGAGTCTTCAAGTTGAATTAAAATTACCAACTGCAACCATATTGAGTGCAAAAGAAAACAACAACTGAATATAACGACAAATAAATTTTATTAATGCGCAACACAACAAGAACCATTACTGCATGAGCCATGAAACGCAACTAATTCAAAGGCTATCCTAAAAACCTTAATTTATAGGATTCGCCTGAAAATTGTTATTTTTAGCTAGAATTATGAAAATAGTTATGTTATAATGATAGAGTTAGACAGATAATCTTTAATATCCGAAAGGATGGAAATTTTGCATTCACAGGCAAGAATGCAGAATGAAGAAATGACAGTAAATATCAAGTAAACATATCAATCAATAAATGCAAGTGTCATTTGATATTGTACAGTCTTATGCTTGAGGACACAAACGAAACAATGCTGCATTCTTCTGGTTTTACCAAAGGCTGATCTCAAACAACTGTTGATCACCTTTGGAATAATTTTTTTATCCCAGAATTTCTGGGATTGTATTACAAAATTTAAATTAAATCAATCAATTATGACTTTACAATGATACTAGACCTATAGGAAATTCATATCATGATGCCGGGGCTGACCAGCATAGGAAGATTTGACTAATCTGACCATTATTCTAGAATTATGTTAAATGCAAAATATATTCATATTAATTGGCGAGTAAAAGAAACTATTCAAAATGGAAAGGGATATGTTTGTCAGTCATAAATAAATCAATGAAGAATAATTAAAAAATTACACACATTCAAATTATCACAATATATCGGTCACAAAAATATTAGTTATTTAAAACTTTTATTCCGTATCAGACTTGTATAGAGTTTATGAAATATAAAGAGCCGTACAATTGAAAATGCTCTCAACTTGTCGTGGAATAACAATGTTTCTTTATTCTTTTCAAAGTCAGAAAATAAAAACAAGAAAGACTAGCTATAAGCTATTATGTCATTTATGTGTCATGGTAACGACATAAAAACCGATAAGTAAAATAATTAATTTGAGTAAAAAAGAACCAAACATATGAACATAAAATAATTAAAAGTTTCAAGTTGAAGGATATGACTATACATTTTCAGGTAAATGCAAGATCACTGATATTCTGTTTAAAAACTTGAAGAGTCTCAATATTGTTTACATCGTCAGACAAAGCATTCCATATTAGGACCAAGAAATGCGAAAATTGAACGTCCCGCAACCAGCGGTCTTCATCAACATAGCTAATTTAAAATAGTAAAGTTTCTGATAAAATATAAAATATTGTTAATAGATATACTAAATAACACAGGGTCAAGTACCGGCCCTTGCGGCATGCCCATCATGACAGGAGTCCATTTACTTCTGATATTATCGATCAATACATACTTGTTGGACTATATTACTAAGATAATAGTGAAGTCAGTACTGACTGCAGCAACACAGTCGCCATTGTCCAAACAAAGCTTCCAGTTTTCTACAGCATTAGTACAACGCAGGATTAGTCATGACACTTCCTATTAACAAAAATATTATCATCCGCGGGGCCTTTTGGCAAAATATAGGTGCTTTTAGCACATGCCCCCTAAATACGCCACTGGCTGAGTGGATATATATTTAGATTTATCGAGGTTAATATTATATTTATAAATAGAAGAAAGTTTTGTTTTTTTTTAAATCCGCAGGAAATAGTTTCTCAGTATATCACTGATGATTTTCGTGAACGTATGCAATAGTGCTGGAGTGCCGATCTTCAGTTGCCTGGAAGTTATCTCATTGTGTCCAGCAGCCTTGCAAGGTCGACAATTCTCAGTATTTGTTGACATCATGGCACATAAACCGGCCAAGCTGAAACTTTCGTCCCTGCGTTTTCAGACAGCACAATTCTTCTTTTTGAAACAATAATTTTGCATACTGGTGCTTCTGCTATCTTTCCAGCTGCCACTTCCATATTAGATGTCGGAATGTCCAGTGACTTAGGTCCAAATCTGATCCACAGCATAGCTGAATCTCTGAAAAGTAAAAGTAAAACAATAAAAAAGACTATGAAAGTTAATAAATCTTGAATCATCAACAAAATCAATTACTGGCTATCTTGTTCGTTTTACCCAGATCCTAATATAGTTCTAGTGATAGTCCAGTATTTATAAATCTACATTATTGACATTAAGTGCTTTATGTACAGACTTCAAGTCAGATTCTCATGGCACTTTCATACTACGGTACCACAAGTAGTGACGAAATGGGACCTATAATTATGGGAAATGGCAAATTTTATTTGGTACTTTGGCATGTAAATTTGAATTTGTCAAGACATTTCGGGAATGAAGCAGATTAATACATAATTAGTTTAATTTTCGAATAAAAACCTGACTTCACTGTAACATCTGGAGCTGCAGGTACTTGCCTTCAGTCACTGATAATATCACTGTTGTATCTCTAAGGCCCAGTAGTTTTAAAAGGCAGTTGAGTCAACATTTTCATCAATGGACTTGTGCTGAGTTTAGAAACAGCCCGATGACACCTTTAACTGCAACTGCAAAGACGTAAAGCATTTGAAAAGTTGAGGAAAAAAGTCCAGCTGCAGCCACATCAAATTTTGTTATGAATGGCTGATAGAATTTTTGCCCTCTAAACAGAAATTGCATTTATTTTTAAAACATTTTTTTCTACAAGGGAGTGAATAAAATAACAATTTCACCCTTCTTTTACTTGAATGGACTTGAGTTAGTTGACAGGGATCTTGTTCACAATTATGTCAGAAATGGTTTCATTTAGAAATAAATTATTTTTGAGTCTGAAATTCTGACTGGGCTCATGTTAATTTACTGGAATCATGTTATGAAATGACTAAGTTATTTTTCTAGTGACGCCGTTTGATTAGCCCTTGGACCCGTGCGAGAAACAGCCATCGGCCTCACTTTCCAAAGTCCCTCCAATTATTATGTGGTAGGTCCCTTGAGGTCTGCTGAGGCAGATGTTCACAAGTGAATCAGACCACAAATACAAATGCAAAATCACTAGGATGGCCAATCAACTGGCCAGCTGTCATGAAAATCGGAGAAGCACCGTTTGAAATATTAGCATTTATTTTCTGGGAGTATGCCTTTGTTGAATTCTTTGGATTCTCAAGACATTTTGGATGGTTCAATTGAATCACACTTGGCAGTTCATTAACGATCACATGTATGCTCTGACATATAGTTAAAGTTGAATCCCACACTTAGCGAGAAATCGAAAATCCATGAAATATTCATGAAACTTTGGCAAAAAGTTCTTCAAAAAGAAAGCTTTCCAACGTAAAAAAAAATAGGGGGCTATCCAACATAATTTTCGAACTATGATCTTTTCAAAATCTCATGTCATTACATTAAAACATACAGTAAAATCTAAAAGAGTGTGGGATTTATAATGAAAAGCAGCGTCACTCGAACAATATCCATGAAATATTTATGAAAAATTAAAGGAATATAGCTGAAAATACACTTTATTGAAAAACATGTCTTTGAATGGGGGTTACCGATGTTTTTTGAGAGTTACGTGGTGTACAATACGTGAAAATTATGAAAAACAGTTCAACAAAAATAAGTCCCCCTTCAAATAAACTTGGATATCTCAAAGATTCCTTCTCCGATTTTTATGAAAGTTGGATTGAATTATAGGCCTGTATATCGACCCAAAATGTGTGCATTTATAGTTTAGTGCCATTATTCCTGACTGAGCCAGCAGCTTTCAAGTGAGCCCAACCCTGCTTTCTAAAATCTGTGGCTTTTCCAATGCATGTGAACAATTTGACAAAGCGGGGGAGCCACCAGCTGGGGTATTTTGAACTGTGGAGTACAATAGGAGGAGCAGCTGTATTCTGTGGGATTCAACTTTAAAACATGGCAAATACATGAAACTTACCATCACAATAAAATGCGATCCCCTTATGAAGCCTTCTTGTTAAAGCCCCCGGGAGGTTGGTTGCATCCTTCACTCTGTTATTTACTTCAAATGTAGCCTCTGAAATATACCAAACGAATCCATACAGTGATCTGCTGAGTCAGAAAATTTAACAGTCAACTGACTATCCAATAACATTTCAAGATCTAAAGTTTTACACAAAATAAGCTCTTCTTCTTTAGAAATAATTGAATACCGTCTCTACAATATTTATACTTGATAACTTCAAATTTATTTTATCAGTGTTTCCAGAACATGATTAT
This sequence comes from Platynereis dumerilii, assembly GCA_026936325.1. Classification (NCBI taxonomy): domain Eukaryota; kingdom Metazoa; phylum Annelida; class Polychaeta; order Phyllodocida; family Nereididae; genus Platynereis; species Platynereis dumerilii. The sequence goes on from JAPTHN010000007.1 coordinate 17,736,839, forward strand.
ATCAGGCAATGATGCACCTATTCAGGAATTTTTTTCCTAATACAGGACATTCCAATAAAGAAATTTCCCCCAAGATATAGTTTAAACTATAAATGTTTTTTTGTAATATCGCTTTTAGTATACCTTGCATTCACTTAGTATCGGTCAGCTGACTGTCGCTCGTTGATGTCAATGTAGCGTGACTGTGTTCATCACCATAATAACATGAACTAATTTGTGTTACTCTGAGCAAAACTGCTTATGAGTGCATTTTTGGATCAAGTTATTTCTTGGAGTTCTGACACAAGATCAATCTTCTACATATCATATTAAACTTTGCAAAGGATGACCATCCCTAAAAAGATATATCTATATTACCAATACTTTATGTATCAATACAATGTTGCCTTGCGGACAAAAAAGTATCCCCCTATGAAAAGATAGTAACTGCACAAAATTATAAGAATATCCCGATATCAGACTTCTTTTATAATCCTAAGCGACGAAACATCTTACCATGGATGGGTTAGTTTTCAATATTTCCTTTGTTCAAGGTCACAATTTTCGAAGTCTTGTCATTCTGATACAGCAATAGAGCCAAAATTGGTCTTCTGCAACCATCAGTAAAGTTCTGGGTTTAAATAAGTCATATAAAACAAGTTTTAAACAACGATGAACAGGGTCAAATATAAGCCCGAAAAGTTACTAGTCCACGGACTAGTATCCTTCAAAAGTTAAAGAAGCTGGTAGTGAATGAATTAAGTCCCCCTTTAAATAAACACAAATATCTCAAACGTCATTATCTGATTTTTAAGAAAGCTTGATGAATTTTAGGCCTGTACATCGACATTTTAAAAATGTGTGTATTTGTATCTCAGTTGCATTATTCCAAGTTGACCTAGCAGCCTTCAAGTGAGCCTACTCCTCTTTTAAAAAATCTGTGTCATTTCTGATGGATATCACCTTTTCACCACTTGAACATCATATAATGCGAAACACATCTTTTTTTCTTTTTTAAGATAGTTGACCAGTTTGCAGGCTTGCATGTTGACATTGTGCCTCAGTATTTTTAACTTTATCGCTTTTTTCTGAGCCAGCAGACTCTAGAGTGCAAGTAGCTTTTTTTTCAAAAACTTTACAAAAAGGGGCTCAAATTATTTGTAATTTCATCCAAGGAAAAACCTCAAACCTCAATTTTCTTTATATTATAGCAAGCATTTCAGTGCTCTACTAAAGTGATAAAATCAACTGATCTCACTGATTGGAAGTTGTATTATACCGAAAATGTATCAGATCATCGTTTTTCTCTAAACTTTTAGCAGGAATTTATTCGAATACTTATTAAACTCTTTGATATGAATTTTCTGACAGAAGGTAAGACAGATTCACAATAAAAAAATGAAAATGGTGTTCACAAGTCATTACTAAAATAACAATATGTTTCTGAAGACTGCTTCAGACTCTCTCCTAATTTTCTGTGACAATTTCACGTGTCCAACATTATTTCCACCGAGAACAAATTTTTTGTTAGCTTTTAGACATTTGTAATCATGCAAAACTCATCAGGCAAATTCTTGACACTTACAAAATAGAAGTGAAACACTCTCAATTTATGTTGCATTCCCAATCACTTCTTCGTTCCTTCCTTTTAAAATGTCAGTGTTTGCTTCATTGTTCAGGTATCTCCTTTAACCTGAAAAGATTGAGTGATATATCCGATTTTTTAAAGTAAACAAAATCCACGTATGATTTTTAACACAGCTACAAATATTAAGTGACTTCAAGGGCAGAGGTCAAATCTATTTTCTTCGAGGGTGTAAACTATTTCATGAGGCCAAAGTCTGACGGAAACAGTTAGTCAATGGAAGAAAAGTCAGGAGAATTCACACTGGAGAGAACCCATATTGATGTTCTGGTTGTGGTGAAATGTTCAGTAAAAAGTTGGAAAAAATGTCAGGAGAATTCACACTGGAGAGAACCTATATGGTTGTTCAGGTTGTGATGAAATGTTCAGTTAAAGCATGGAAAAAAAGTCAGGAGAATTCACACAGGAGAACCCATATGGATGTTCTGGTTGTGGTGAAATGTTCAGTAAATTGATGCAACAAAAGTCAGGAGAATTCACACTGGAGACAACCCATATGGATGTTCTGGTTGTGGTGAAATGTTCAGTAAATTGATGCAACAAAAGTCAGGAGAATTCACACTGGAGAGAACCAGTATGGATGTTCTGGTTGTGGTGAAATGTTCAGTAAATTGATGCAACAAAAGTCAGGAGAATTCACACTGGAGAGAACCAGTATGGATGTTCTGGTTGTGGTGAAATGTTCAGTAAATTGATGCAACAAAAGTCAGGAGAATTCACACTGGAGAGAACCCATATGGATGTTCTGGTTGTGGTGAAATGTTCAGTAAATTGATGCTACAAAAGTCAGGAGAATTCACACTGGAGAGAACCAGTATGGATGTTCTGGTTGTGGTGAAATGTTCAGTAAATTGATGCAACAAAAGTCAGGAGAATTCACACTGGAGAGAACCAGTATGGATGTTCTGGTTGTGGTGAAATGTTCAGTAAATTGATGCAACAAAAGTCAGGAGAATTCACACTGGAGAGAACCCATATGGATGTTCTGGTTGTGGTGAAATGTTCAGTAAATTGATGCAACAAAAGTCAGGAGAATTCACACTGGAGAGAACCAGTATGGATGTTCTGGTTGTGGTGAAATGTTCAGTAAATTGATGCAACAAAAGTCAGGAGAATTCACACTGGAGAGAACCAGTATGGATGTTCTGGTTGTGGTGAAATGTTCAGTAAATTGATGCAACAAAAGTCAGGAGAATTCACACTGGAGAGAACCCATATGGATGTTCTGGTTGTGGTGAAATGTTCAGTAAATTGATGCAACAAAAGTCAGGAGAATTCACACTGGAGAGAACCAGTATGGATGTTCTGGTTGTGGTGAAATGTTCAGTAAATTGATGCAACAAAAGTCAGGAGAATTCACACTGGAGAGAACCAGTATGGATGTTCTGGTTGTGGTGAAATGTTCAGTAAATTGATGCTACAAAAGTCAGGAGAATTCACACTGGAGAGAAGCCATATGAATGTTCTGTTTAAGGTGAAATACTCGCTAAAAAGATGAGAAAAAAGTCATAAGAATTCACAGCGGAGAGAAGCCTTATGGATGTTCTTTTTGTGGTGAAATATTCAGTAAAAAGAATGACACATTGTCTGCCATGCAAATGTTTTGCTTATGGTCAGAGGCTGAGAGAACAACTGAATCGTAGTATTTCCAGAAAGCAGTGCAAAATTTGGTCTCCCAGTCGTGACCAAATTGGTATCACTGGGCGACCAAATTTTGGGAGAGAAAAGGTCTCATAAATTGCACTTTTGGTGGTCTTAATTTGAAGTTCATTTGTATTTTTGAAATCGAGGTCATTTCATTCCATGTCAAAAATATATTACACTGTTGTTATAATAAATTCTGGTTATTTTATCTTTCTGTTTTAAAAATTTCATAAATCAAAATTTTGTCTAACTTGTTACAACAGAATTTGACCAGATTCATATAAAATAGCAGTCACATCAAAAGTTCACACTCATTGAGTAAATCTGCAAGCATATCATTAGCTATAATCAAAAATGTATCTTGTGGATCTTCATCTGATCTACAGATATCACGTGTCATTGTGCTAAAAATAATGCTTCGAGGTCGTTCGGTTGGTCTCCCAGTCGAATATCCTTAAAAATGCACTGCCAGAAAGTCTTAGATAAATCTCAGGATTAAGGGCATATTACAACAATTTGAAATTAAATGTACAATTTCACACAATACTTCCTAATGAAAATCCTGTGGAAACAGATTGCAATTTTTTGCTTTGCTTACCGTCTGATATTTGTGTGCACTTAGTCTGAGTCATCAGCGGGAGTCGTGACTAAGGAGACTTGAGGGGTTTGGTTGCAGTTGCCTCAAAGAAAGCCAAAAGAGTCCACAGTTAAAGTAGGTTCACTTGCTCTCTGACCCCGATGCTCTGAAATAAAGTACCGAAATATATAGAGATCTATATACAATAAATACATTGAACTTAACTTTCTATACACTTGAGATCTGGTGCACAGTGAATCGCTGGGCGGAGTGAATCGATGAACTCATTTGGATAGTGCTTTTATGATATCTAATGACATATATATATTATGCAACTTTTGTCAGGTATTTTACATTTTGTTCAAGACAATCATATCCAGCAATTGTCTCCATCACGCCAGGCTGTAAATTAAACAATATAACTGATTAAATAAAATTTAGAAAACAACCAAAATTAGCACTGAATATAAAGCGTGCCACTCCCGAGAAGGCAGTAACTGGAAAGACACGTGCAAAGACACTTTAATTACTTAGACATGTTATGAGAAATTAGAGTCAAGCTGCTGAGCGAATGTAAAACAAAAAGTCACATACTGTTTTGAAATGTGAGGGTTTCCAGCCACTCTTCGCCAAGCCACAGTCAAGTTCTCCAACCTAAAGTGACAAGAAGCACTATTCATATTCACTTCTTTTAAAATTTCATCAAATCATTTACATAGCTGAGCGTTTAACAGTAATTGATATTCAAAGTAAAATACTTATGGGTCAATCGTTAGATTTATCAAGTTTACTAAATTACATGATTTATAGATAAGAGAGAGTTCAGCCTTTTTGAAATTCGCAGGCAATAGTGTATCATATCACTAAGCATCTTATTGACGATTTTCATGTCAGCATTCACTGGTTCTGGAATGCCGATCTTCATTTGTCGGGAAGGTATCTGATCATTTCTAGTAGCGTGGCGAGGATGGATAAATCTCAGCACTTTGTTCACATCATGTACCTTGACAAGGTGATACTGAAACACTGTCAGAGTGTCCAATGACTTAGGCCCATGTCCGAACTGCGGCATAGCTGCATCTCTGAAAAGTAAAATACTAAAATAATGAGGACGTCCATGAAAATTGGGAAATTTTAAATAATTCGCAAGATGAATTACTGGCTATCTTGTTCGTTTTGTCTATCGTAGCGATAGATAAATACAGGTTTTTGGCATAAGGAGATTTATTTACAGACTTTTATTTACAGGACAGGTACATGTAGGATTCTCCTGACATTATCACAAGTAGTTTTGAGTAGGGGCCCCGAATTATATTATACGAAAAAACAGAATGTGTAAAATTTTGGCACAAAAATGTAAACTTTTCCAGACTCTTTTTTTCTTAAGGGGGCTACAAATTATTTAATATCTTCAGGTCAAATGTTTTCCAACATTTTTTCTTCCATATTTGTTTTTCCCCAAATTTGAAATTCATTAAAAGGTGGACACATGAGAATACAGAGGAGAAGCCACGCAAATGTTCTGTTTGAGGAGGGAGGTTTGGAGCAAAAATTGTAATATTTGCAGAGTTAGATCAAAAATAATCCATCATACGGATCCTTGGCTCTACTACAAGAACGCTTCTTACCAATGTCTTTCAGTTTTAGTTTTGCTGATGTTCACTGCAGTTATTAGCTCCTATTGGGTCTCCTTCCGTACTGCGATCTTCTAGCTGACATCATTATTTCAGATATCTGACTGAAATAAATATTAAAATGAGACACACAGTGAGACAAGCAATACACATTTTCTGTTTGTGGCAGAACATTCTAAAATTGCAATCTAGATAGACACATTCAAATTCAGGAGAGAAGCCATTTGGATGTTCTATATGTGGTGAAAATTTCATTAAAAGATGGACACATGAGAATACACAGTGAGGAGAAGCCACACAAATGTTCAGTTTGCGGTCTACTGGAGGTTCAGAGCAAAAATAGTAATATTTCAAGCGTTTGATTGAAAATAATCCATCACATGGGAATATAAAATAGAGATCTAGGCTCTACTACAACAACACTTCTTACCAAAGGATTCCGGTTTTAGCTCTGCTGATGTTCAACGCGATTATCAGCAATGTCACACACGATAAGTCGATCTCCTTCAGCAGTGCAATCATTTAGCTGTCATCATTAGTTCGGTCAGCTGAAATAAAGATTAAAATGGAACACATAGTGAAACAATCAAAAGCCAACATTATGTTCTGTTTGCGCAAAAATATCAAAAACAAAAGCTTTGTAAGTTCTCTTGCGATTATTCTCATTACGCAGTGATCATAGTATTACCTAGTGACTATTCATGTTCCCTCATAATCATTGGGGTCCCTCGTCTAAATTATCCTGTTCACTCACGATCATCACATATCATCTTGATTTATCACAAAAAGTTATTGCATTCCCTCACGAAAATTTTAATGTTCCCTTGCGAAAATATTGTGTCCCCTCGGAAGGATTGTCGCGTTCTCTCGCAATGAAAGATCGCAAAAGGATTGGAAAATCATCTTGAGTGAGCCCGATAATATTTCTTTACAAATTCCATGTCCAGGGGCTCCATAGAAAGTTGCAAATATACATAGTATCTTTTTTTAACAAACAAATGTAGGCCTAAAGGGACAACCATTTAATTTCCAGGGGGGTCTTAGAGTTTTCTTGGCCGGGAAATTATTTATTTCACGTAACGACTGCATTACTTATTTATTTCAAGCGTTATTATTCATCTCTAGCTCAAGCAATGCCTTATGAAGAAAATATTCATTTCAAGATCTCAAAAAGAATTATTTATTTATCTACCAAACCCCAGCAAGAAATAATTAAAAAAAATTGCACCCCTTGATATTAAATGGTCACCCCCTAATTCTTTCAAGTTGAACACGTGGCCTACGACCTTTTTTAAGCATCCATGTATATCCCCTGAAATGTAGGCCTACCAGTAGGGGAGACCATGGCTAATTGTCACAGGTGCAAATTGTCACAATACATATTACTCAGCTATGGATTGTAGCAGCTGTGTGGCAATAAAATCAATTTTGATATTTTTTATCATGGGGAATATTTTTGTGATGATATCACAAAAATGTGTAGTCTGTCATGGGCCATGTGAAGATTTCTGAAAATGACAGTTTAAACTCAATTTTTTACCCATTTTCAAATTTTTCATTGTCTTCCAATTTGAGACAATTTTTGGGAGATTATTAAAGCGCCATAAGCGGTTGAGTCATGATGGCATTAACCCATAGACTCTGTGAATAATGTGTCTGTGTTTTCTAAGTGGAACCAGAATATATCCTCTTTTGATTACTGAGATATCGGATTGACTTCATGATCGTGACGAGGATAAGCCGGGGGCTAGTTTTCACAGGAGCAAGTTGTACAATGCTTATAACTTGGCTAAATGTGGCAGTAGTTGTGTCGTTATTAAAACATTTCAAGATCTGTTTGTTTGTAATGTGTTTTGCATGATTTGGTTGAAAGAAAGTATAGTCTGTCATGTGATACGTGGACTTCTTAAAAATGACTTTTTCAACAGGAATTTTACAATCATTTCATTGTCCTCCAACTTCAGAAGCAAAATAAGCCCTGATTTATAATGGCATTCATCCAAAGTCTTTGCAAGATGTGTATTTTTGTTTTTCAAAAGGAATCCGATGTGTTGCAAACTTGGATTACAGAAAATCTGTCAAGAGATGTTAGATTGGCCATACGAGTGTGACAACTTGCCCCGGGCTCGGGGCAAGTTGTCACATTTTCACAAAAATGACTTAGAGTCACAACATGGCCTACAAGGAAACACATGGTTGATAAATCAGGACGAAAGCTGAATAAAAACTTTCTCAAGACTTGCAAAAATGTTACAGGGTTGGAAGTTTCCAGACAACCAGAACCTACACTTTGTCTCATCTCACATGCGAACTAGCGTTTGGCCTGATTCCCCGGCCTCCAGAAGTCCAACTGCAGAAATACACATACCTGTGTGTAGATTGGCGATTTTGCAATCTGAATATCACATTTTTGCGATGTTTTGGTGTTGTTTTTTTCCCGATTTTCGGCAATTTCTGACCACGGCAGTCTACTCACACTTGTTTACATTTTTGAAGCAACCAAAACAATGGCCTAAATTGAAGTGACGTCACAAAAACGCACTGCAGTGCCACTCTCAAATTAGTTCCAGTAAAGTTAATAATTTACACTGCTCCAAGTTCATGCATTGGTTTTTCAGAGCCTATAGAATATGTGCCAAATTCAAGTTTGCATGCTAGACGAGACACACTGTAGAAACCTCTCAGATACAGTCAAACTTGAAGTCAAAAAAATTGTGACAACTAGCCCCAGTCTCCTACAAGTCAAGTCGTAGACACGCCAAGTCATAGACACACCAAGTCGTAGACACATTTCATAGCTATCCCCCAAGTCGTAGACACAGCATTTTTCATTAAAAAAGTCACAACCAAGTCGTAGACAAACTATAAAATTTACCAAGTCGTAGACACAGCATTTTACATTTAAAAAGTCACAACCAAGTCGTAGACAAACAATAAAATTTACCAAGTCGTAGACACCGCATTTTTCATTAAAAAAGTCACAACCAAGTCGTAGACAAACAATAAAATTTACTAACCAAGTCGTAGACACAGCATCATCCAACTCGTAGACATTATTTTGGGATCTACATAGCATGATAAATTGTCAATCAAAGCTGTAGTAAAGTTCCCATTCAACAAAGGTCTAGAGGGCCTAATTGGTGTTAGCACTTCCTCATTGAATCAGTTTATGACTGGCATTGAACTAAACGTGTCTGATTGCCATTGAAGTGTCAATGTCTGATTGAAGTGTCAAAAGAAAAGGACGACGGCAATTATGTCTTTAGCAAACACAACAATGTTGTTATGAACTTATGCAGTGCTGTTGACTTTTAATTCTTGTAAAAAGTTACTTTCCTGAATCGTAGAAACTTCTGGTACAACTATTTAATTTACATGTGATTGTAAAAGGATGTTTGAAATGTGAAAACAATCAGGACATCTCGATTGAATTGGTGACTTTCTCAATTGCATTGATTGACTATGAAGTCAATTAGCCCTGATGGCAATAAGTCAACAAAAAATAACACTTTTCCATACAAGGCATTTCAAAATGGTTAAAATGGTAATCTTATGAAACTTAGTGTCTACCAGTTGGCAAGCAGAAAAATTGCTGTGTCTACGACTTGGTTATATAATATTGACCAAAAAGTCTGTGTCTACCACTTGGTGAACCCTGCCAATTTGTTGTCTACGGGTTGGTATACCTGGTGTCTACGAGTTGGCTGTCTACTAGTTGGTTGTCTACCAGTTGGTTTGTCTACGAGTTGGCATGTCTACGAAGTGTCTTGATACCATAATTCACGTGTCAAGGCAAAATCTTCCCCGGACATTTTCTCAGCTTCTAATTGAGCTAGAACAAAAATTTAAAAACTGACAGGATCCGCTGGTTGGTGGCTTTAAGCGTATGCAATCCCCGAAGCAGTACATCGCCTTCAAATTTTCAGACGAAGCGCCCATTGGCGATGTTTTGCAGTAATTACAACCAAATGTGATCTTTCTAATCAACAAATCAGAGTATACTCACTCATGTACAAAGTGACATAAAGACATGACACTGTAAACTTCCACAGTTGATGAAATATTGCTTTGCAAAATGGGAAACATTCTCCCAGGAGGTAGGTGTAGCCATTTTGCACTCTGGGTCACATGACTGGTGGATTCTCCAGGTCACATGACTGGTCACAAGACTGGTGGCAGGTCAGTCAATGCTCATGAACTGACGAATCAGGATCCAGCTTCAAGAATCTGGGTCAAGTGAACATTTGATCCTCACGTTTCATTGGCTAGCTTATTTATTATTACAGCCTGTCAGTGTGCTTGCTGAGAGACATTGGCCAATGAGATTAATAGAGCTCTAGGGTCTTTGGGCAAAAGTCAAAGACTATGACAAAATCCACTATAAGGCTTTAGTGGCTATTTGAGAGTGACTATATGAACTTTAGGCATACACAAATGCTCCCTCATTGATAGCCGGCGAGGGTGCTGCTGCTTTGGTTGGTGGGCTCGGGGATGAAAAATGGACTGGAGGGTGAGGGACACAGAGGCAGGGTGAATTGTAGATAGAGCCATGGAGTGGAGTTGGTGGAAAGTGATTGATCTTGAGGGATATGAGTGACACTGCACGGTGACATGCCAAGACTGATGTATGCAGTACATGGCACGGGGGTGAGGGGAGTGAACGGCGGTGAATGGGTTGGATAACAGGTGACAGGTTGATGACGCAGGTGGGTGAGGGGTGCCACGGAGGGTGCCAGCCAAGGGTAAATGATGGCACCGGCCCCCGGGGTCCCCCCTCGCCGGAGACAAATGAGCGCCGGGTCAGATCCCTTCTTACTTTCCCCGTTGCCCTGTCAACTTGTCAGCTAAGCCTGGTGGCCTTTTCGCCCCAACAAAATTATACTTATTTGTCATGCTAGTCAAAATGTGAAGTAATTTGTGGAAAGAGGGCTGGGCGCCTACCCTGGGCCCTGCCACTTGCAGTTTTGGGCTGGATTCCATGGTGTTCACACGCCTCTGTGCTTGCGCAATGTTACGTAATCTATATTACCAATTAAGGAGTTTCGCACCTGACTGGATCTTAGGATGTGAGGGGTGGCCTCGTGCTCTCTCCCTCACTACATCTCACTTCACTCGTGAAGACTTTGACTGTGGTTGACGAAAACGGAAATTTTAATTTCAATTTACTCAATGGATTTATCTTTTGTCTTTCAGCATCCATACCCATCAGAAGAACAGAAAAAACAACTAGCACAAGATACTGGATTAACGATTCTTCAAGTTAATAACTGGTGAGTGAGATTTTCTTTTCATTTGAGGCCATGTTTGTTTTGGCCGATTTCACTGTGGCCCTTTTGACTTGGGTGTATACCAACTGAACCAGCCAAGATGCAGACCAGCCAGCACAGAAGGATGCTGAAGAATTTAGTGGGATTAGGAGATGCTCTCAGGAGGCCACAACTCACACATTTCCGAGAGATATCCCGGGAGGATGGCTGGCTGATTTCTCTGGCCGCCATATGGTACCATTTGGGGGGCTGGGGTAGCTTTGGATGGCTTGTAACAAATAGCACCTTTTAGCAGTGTTTAGAGTCGGAGTAAACTGGAGGGCCCAGGTAGCGAGTTCTGAGATAAGGCACATGCCCTCCCGAATCTGGAGAAATAAATAGTTTAGATTTTGCTCACTGATAGCTGGCATGCGATTGTGGACCACCGACACCTCAGCTCAATCCACGGTTCTGGTGGTCCCCTAACTCTTATGTAACTCAAGTGAACTCCCTTCGCAGTTTGAGTTTCCTTTGCTAAATGGTCCTGGGAGTACCTCGGGTGAAAAGTATATTGAGTAGCTGCATTTCCCCACCAGGCAGGCTGATTATGAGTGGAATGACTGCATTTGTGTGATTAATGGTGGGGCTGGTGTAGCCATTCACTCGCCTCTATAGCCACACTCGTAGTTTTTTCTCGTCAAGCAAAGCTGCAGGGAGATGCTATTAATTCCAGCGGAGTTGCTTTGCCTTGCTTTGCCTAGTTCAGGTGCAGTCCTTTGTGGCCATGGCGACCAGGTGAGATGCTGGATCAAGGAATTCCCCCTCGGCCCGCATCTCATTCGCTTGTTTCAGCAGCAGCGATGGAGATAAATGATGCGGCTTAGGTGATGCTGGTTTCCTGGGCATCAACCGAAGGAAGGCCACATTTCTGGAGGAATTTAAATGCTGCTTGATTGATGAGGGTTTTTTCTATAGCCTAGCTTTTTATAAAAAGTTACATTTGAGCATGGCGTGGTGATGATGATGCTACATGGCTCGATATGAATTGCTTTAGCATTGAGGCTAATGTGGAGTCCTCTACACTCTAAAAAATGTCGGGACAAAATTGGTTTTTTAGATTCAAAATGGTTTTTTGAAAAACCAAATTTCAATGCAAAACCAAAATGGATTTTTAAAAAAATCCATTTTGGTTTTTTGCATTGAAATTTGGTTTTTCAAAAAACCATTTTGAATCTAAAAAACCAATTTTGTCTGGAATTTTTTAGAGTGTATCTGCCACTGCTCCTAGCTGAGAGAGAAAGATGTGCTCAAAAGTAAAGATAAGCGAAGTAACTGCTCACTAGACAGATACACAACGGGGTGCAGGGTCTAGTATACAGGGCTCTAACGAGCTGGCAGGAGAGCAGGAGGGTTAGAGAGGGTTGGCAGTAGGCAGGCAGGGAGGGAGGGAGCTAGGGAGCGGGGGGCAGGCAGCCTAGTTTGGGCTGTCAAGATGATAAATGACGGGCAAGTGTGTAGCTGCCCTGGTGCGTGACTCCCCCTCACCCTGTGCAGGCCCTGTGCAACGTTTGCCCCTTGTGCAGGCTTCTCTGTTGGCACCCTTTCTGCCCCAATACCTCTCCACAATTTCTCATTTGTAGCCTCATCGGACGTCGCTAGCTGCAGAAATGAGTACTCCTCATCAAATGAACCCATCCATCATACACCCGCCTCTTGCTGTGACAATTTTGACATGTTTTCCAAAAACTGCGATTTGCCCGTTGTCTCCTACCACTCCAAGTTATCCCCTCTCTCCCATGGGTTTGTTGTCTGACCTTCTAGTGGGCCTCTACCCTTCTCTAGACTGCTAGGTCACTAATGACCCTAAACTATGTGGGGCATTAAACCTAGATCTACGCACTTGAATGTGCCAACCAGATGCACTCTGAAGCTGCCATAGTAAGTAGCCAAGTGTACTTGGTGTTTAGATTCATTTTGAGCTGTTCTTTTTAAGCGCTTTTTATTGGCAATGATCGGTGGATCGAGGCAGCCCTGCCGTCACAATGTTTGGACACTTCTGGCACTCGGCACGTTCCCTGCTGTCCCACAATGTCCCACGATGATGGCCTGACAGCCTCTGCATCACTCGGGCCATAAATCAAGCCACTTTGACATGTGAATGGAGCAACTTATGACTTTTATGTGTTGCGAAACTATGCCACTGTTGCAGGAGACAATTTGGATCCATGGCTGGCCCGACGTGAGTGTGTAAAGCTGTCATGTCACTCGACCGACCTGTGGTTCCTCTCTGACATGGGAGGAGAACTGCAACTGGATCACAACCACTGGATCACAACCATGCACTGGATCATGCCTCTGGATCATGCCACTGGCAAATTGTGGTGGCTGCATTGCTGAAATTGTCACAGAATACTGAATAACAACAAAAGTTGTGTGTTTGAATGAAATCCTGACCAAGTTTTTGCATCAGCTGTTTGCAAACAAGCCTGGTTTGGATCGACCGTTTGATGGAGCCATCACAATTGCACAAAAATAAGATAGATTGATAGCGCAATGTGATCCTCATCCTTAATTGTATATTGTATGGTGCAGTAAACTTTATCTGGTGTCCTTTATCTTGCCTATACTTTGGGTAACATTTTTGACTGCAGCTGCCTGGCTGCAGGATATTCTTGCATTGATGGGATTGCCAAGCAGTTGGTGCATTGTGCTCGGGGATTGGGGGTTGATAGATGATGAGCCTGTGATGGCCATGTTTATGGAGGGATGTGGGTATTGAGGAGGAGGGGGATGCGGAGGCAAAAGATGCTGCGATTAAGGATGCTTCTGCAGGATGCTAAGGATACTGCAGGATGCTGCAGGGGATGAGCTGCTGCAGGGGGATGGATGCCTTGTCTTGTGGTGGCTTGTACTGCCCCCAGGATTTTTGCTTTTTGCTTCAAGGGGGAGAGAGGACACTCAGGACATTGAACTGTATTGGGAAATATTTTCACAAATCTGTCGATGTTTCTGATAGCTCCAATTCTGCTTTTGTGTTTGTATTGCTCAGCGATTGGGTATGGAGCAGTGCATGATATTGCAGGTGACTTTGGTGACTCTCTGGTGATTTCTTGGTGACTCTTTGCTGACTCTTTTGTGACTCTTTGGTGACTCTTTGGTGACTCTTTGGTGACTCTTTGGTGACTCTCTGGTGACTCTTTGGTGACTCTTTGGTGACTCTTTGGTGAGTCAGGTGACTCAGGAGATGTGGACTCCAGGAGGCAGTTGGCTGATGAGATGCTGCTGCTGAGGCTGGTCCTGATGCTGGTCGTGATGCTGTGTGTTCAGAGTGATGAGTGTCTGCTTCTGATGAGAAAGTGATCAGAGACGCGCCTGACCACAGCCTTGCATGCTGGCCCACACCTCTTGATGGATTCCTGGCCGGAGCAGCTGTGACAAGCACAAAACAATTAAAATGGAGAGCATGGCCCCTCGCCACCTCCCCCCAGATCCAGCGGCCGTGCTCTGTGTGTCACCTGAAGCCCGCTGTCTCATTAACACCTTCGTGCAACAAATCAAAGCAGTGCTGGAATGCCTTTCAATTCCCCCCTCCCCTCCTCCGCGATGTCAATTGAAAGTTCTTGGGGCAATTTGTGCCTCTATCTCCTATTCATGGGCACTTATGTTTTATGTATGGCGAATCCTAGAAGCCGCAATGCTATCGTGTTTCTAAGATGCAATTAATTCCTTTTCGCAGCCTCACATTATCAAAATGACGGGATTTTTCGTTGGCAAAGAGAGACCCTGCTCATTATAACCTGGCAAATTGATCGTCTCTTTGAAAGAGAAAGAAAATACAGCCAGATCAGCTCGAATAAATGGAGCTCCAGTTACTGGGGAGAGAAGAGGAAGGGAAGAGGAAGAGGAGGGAGGAGGCAAAAGCTGCTCGCGATGCAAGGAAAATGGTCACATGCGCTGCTCCTTGATAGATTAGGCTCAGAGAAATGATTGGCCCTGGCACGTTGAATAGTTGAGTCGCAGTTAATTTCCTGATTGAATAAAGAGCGGGCGTTTGCTGGTGTGGCTCTGTGCTGGCCAATAAGCCCTCGTTTGGCCCCAGTCTATCTACCAAGCCATGAAAGCGCGCTACCTTTGATCTAATTTGCCCGCTCAATGGCCAAACGTCTTGAAAGCTGCCTCAGCCCTGATGACGTTTGACGCTGCCTCTGACGCTGCCTGTGACGCGCCCTGACGCCTGTGACGCCTGTGAGATGCAAGGGAGGCAGGCAGAGCATCGCAGCATCAGGGTAAAGATGAGGATGGTGGAGTCATGGGTGGACTGTTGTCTGGATGCCTGATCCACTTTGATGCAATCGGGGGCGATCTAGTGCCACCTGACTTGCCTTGGCCAGCCGTGTCACCACTCAGATTGTCATCTGCCCACAAAGAGATAGTGTCAGTGTTGCAGGGCTAAATAGCAAGTGATGCGATAGTGAAGATGTCCACCAATCACTGCAGGAGCTGCAGCAGGAGTTGCAGCAGCAGGGCAACAGTCAGGGCTGCAGTCCACAGATGCAGTCCGGTATGATCCATGCTGCATATCAAGACTGCTGTTGTTGTTAGTGATTCTGGATCCTTGCTACTTGGTAGCCATTGATTTATGCAACCAAGCCCAGTAACTGGGACAAGTGTATGCAGCCCTCCTTGTTCTTACAATATTGACAAGGCAGTGTGATATTGCTGCCATGCCTGTGCGGTGCCTGTGCCCCATGCCATGACCTGCAGCCAATCTCCCTGCCTCTGACCTTGACTGCATCTGATACCAGGTCAAAGCTGTGACCTCTGGCCGCCTGCAGGAGACATTCATCACTGGCCAGCCTGATTTCTTGGGTGCATTTATTGCCATCATAATGAAGCCATTGGGCCAAGGAGGTTGGAGGAGGTTGCAGGAGCAGAGAGGGAGCTTGACCAAAACATCTCCTGGCCCTGCTGGGCAATGCTGGCGGCATGACTTTTTGGCTGGCGGCTAATTCACTTAGCACGGCTGACTGGAGCAACGACCAAGCACGGGCCCAGCAGCCTGTTTGATAAAATCCCGGCCTGATGCGCCCTGACAGCTGTTCATTTGTTTTTCGCCAATTATAGCGAACTGCGGCGAAGGAGCTTGCCTCATATACACGCGAGCCGGGGATTTGCTAACCCTGTAATGGTGTGACCATAAATTCATAATTGCGCAGCTAATTGCCTTTGAATTTTTCATAATAACCTCTGATGGAATCGGAGGAGCGAGGCTGCCATGCCAGCCTATAGCGCCAGATTCTTCCGAACCATTTGCTTGGCAATTTTCGCCTGAGAATCTCGGCTAAATCTTTAGCAGCCCTTACAGCACAGGGGCCATGGCGGTGGGCGGGCACGCTTGAGCTTCATCAGGGCCGCCCTGATTGCCAAATTGTGAACCCCTGAGGGGATCTAACTCAAACTTCCGGTTCCGCTTGAAAGGACCCGAGCCCTCGTGCTTTTGTTTTGATTTAGGTCGTTGAAAATGCGATTTGACAAGTTGTTCAGTTCACTGCCATTGAACATTGAATTTGGCCCAGAAGACATTTAGAACGTCGTTGGCAGAAGATGACTCCCCCAGTGCCCATATTTTGATGACGTCACTGTATTTTGCAGGGAACTATTCCAAGGCTTCAAAGAGGGAAGGGGAGACAGCGTAGTGACAAGCTGTGGTCATCGTGGCGCTGGCGCTGGCTCATCTGGATCATGATATCTCTGATCTCTCTGTAAATCCATGGTGAATCCAGGATGATCTTGCAAGCCTGTGTCTGGCACAATTACATTATCACCAATTAATGCCCCTCTCCCTTGATCACATTAGGTGAGCGGCACCAAAGATTATCCATTCTGGATCCCCATGGCACCAAGTGCCTGTTTACGTGATGATCAAAGGATGACGTAACTCTTTAGGATCAAATTACCAATAGATTTGTCAAATGCTGCATGTCTCTTGGCCCTAATTCTCTGTTTGCTGGGACAACATTCTCCATCAATTCTGGCAATTTGTCCAGTTTGCTGCTTTGCTACAATATTTTCTTCCATTTCCTTGTCCATACTCACTCCTTGCTTGTGGTGTGATCTCCAACTTAGGTTTCTTTTTGGTTGAGTGCTCAATACCTAAAACCTTTTGAGGGTGAGAAAAGCTAATGGCTTAAGAGTCTTAAGTTAAGGTTAAATACTTCATAAAGGGCAGTGTTGCCTTTCAGCTGCTCCGGTGTGCCCTGGGATGGCATGGTACACTGGTACAGTGTATGGCCTGGGTTGTCAGCACCTTTTGTCTTTCTGGAAATTTCAAATTGTGGAGATTAGATTGAGGTGGAAAAGTGAGCAGTTCTATCCGGACAGACAAGAGGGCTGGCAGATGCTGCCCTATCACGCCTTCATTGTCATTGCTGGTGATTTTCTGGACCAATGCTTTCAGCTTTGCTACCCTGTTAAGTAACTGCAGGTCGCCTCTATAATTTGAGGAAAGACGAAGACCTGGGTCTTCCCTGAGCCACCAGTCAGGGGTGCTATCCTCTGGTCTCCCTGCCACCCCCTGGGTCGCTAATTCCTGCAACCTTCGCATCCCGTGGTATCCCCTTTCATTGGCCATTTGGCTACTTAATCGGCTTAGCCATGTTTTTTGTCCACTGCCTTTGTGATGGGCCTGTATGGACAGAGGTGGTGGCCATAAGCTTGGTCTGGGCTTGAAGTGACTGTGTAGGTCAGCGGTCAATCTGAGGGGGAGTGGACACGCGAAAGGCTCATTATTAGGCAAGGTGGCCCCGATCCTGATCACAGACTGATCACGGATTGATCAGTGTGTGTCTTTCTGACTCAGTCCCTTGCTGGCGAGCCTGGCTAGTTGCTTTCTTGATCACTCTGGAGATGATTTCACATGCATCCATGAGGTGATCGTGTGGGAGATGATCTCAACATCACTAGCATCACACGAGCAGCAGAATCATCATCAGCAGCAACATCACTGACCTAATGACAGTCTGCTCATCAGCATCAACTGCTGCCCAAGGCGCCACATCCCACCCTGCCCGCCAGCCCCCTCCAGCCCCCTGACATCATTATTGCAAGAAAGCGAACAAGTCACGTCGCCTGATAATGGTGGATTATATGACTGGTTGCCCACAGGCGTCTTTTTGCCAGCCCACTTCAGTAATTGGAGAAGAAAAAAAGCAAGAAAGTTGTTTTGTCATCTGATTGATCAATGATAACCACCTTTTCTTCCCCATTGCATCTGCAGGCCCATCTGCATCACTGCTGCTGCTGCTGCTGCTGCTGCTGCTGCTGTTTGGCCTCAGGTGCCCCTGTGCTCCCAACTGCTCATAAACGCTTGTCTCTCGTTATTGTCTTGTGTGCTCAGCTCTGCTTTAAAACAGTATCATGTATTGAAAGGCAAATATGGCGCAGTGACTGTTGATGACAATACTTCTATTCTCCCATAGACCCATTTGGCTGTTGTATATTATATCACCACTCACGGCACTCAGTATAAAAGTGCAATACCCCATTTGACCCCTGCACAGGACTGACCCCGGGGACTGCAGGACATGTTGCAGGGTGACCACCCCCTCCCAGTCTACCCTCCCCCGAGGCCCCCACCGCAACACTTTCTGCAGGCCAGGCTCTGTTTACATCAAAAGCAGGCCCGCTGCTATCCACTGCATATATCTGGGTGTTTAGCTATTGTCCTTTGTGGCTGTGCAAAAATTTTGTGCAAAACTTTTCCAACACATCCCTAGAGTACACGGGTGTATGTGTGCACAAACTGTGTAATACCAGTGTGCTGATACCCTGTGTATATAAGCGGAGGCCCAAAAGCTGCAGCTCGAAGTGGGTGGCAAGCCCTGGTGCCCAAACCGGCTGCTCCTGGCTTAGCCAAGCTATAATTACTTCCATCTTGGCTGGTGAACTTTCCCAGCGATAACCTTCGCCATTTCTTCTCCTGGGCCGTGTAGACCGAGATATGGAACATGCAGAAAACATGGCTGGGAGCTGATCGGAGTGTGCTTTAATTACAAGCAAGGTGTGTGTTGTGCAGTGATTAGCTTGGCCAGTAAGCAAGCTAGTAAGCAAGCTGGTAAGCAAGTCAGCAAGCAAGCCTCACAGTCCCCAGCTAGCCGCCAGCCTATTTGTCGAGCTCATTTTCCGAAGCAGTCAGCTGTGGTCCTGTGATAGCCCCAGCCCCTTGCTCCGACTAAATGTCCTCCGCCTTGAGCCAAAGACGTTTTCAATTTCAGCTTTGGAGCGGGGAGAGGTCGGCGGTTGCCTAGGAGTGGCGAGGGTCTTATGGCCGCCATGTTGAGCAGATCTGTGCAAGGGAGAGACTTATCTGGACTAAGCAGCTTGCCATGGCACTGGCCACCCTGCTCCTGCCCTGCTCTTTGCCTGCTTTTTGCTTGCTCTTTGCCTGCTCTGGCTCCACCATGGCTCTGCCCTGCCCCTGATAGAACAAGTCCGCCATGAAACACTCGTTATGTCACTTGGTGTGTGCATTAAGACGTGCGATGGAAATCCTCAAGTCAATTACTAGCCTGGTGCCCTCTTGTGGTCATCTGGTCCCTCCTTGGTCTCTTATTTGACCAGCATCAGCAGCAGGGCCCTGCAGACGGCGCATCAGCTGAGCACAAGTGACCTCCAATAAGTGGACAGTTAGCAGAGAGAGACACACCCAGCCTTCGCATGGCCCGAGAGTGCCTCAAAGAGCCAACAAGTCGATGGCTCTGACCTGCAATAAAGGCTGTAGCCAACGATCACTCATCTCTTCGGCTATTCCATGCAGTGGAACCCTTTCACTCTAATGGCCTTGTTGGGAATTGGGTTTAACTTTAAGCTGTGTGTGGCTGTTAGCTGCACTGGAATGTTGGCTGATGGCTCACTGCGTTTTGGTTGTGGGTTCAAGTCTGATGGCGCTGAGCAAACTGCTGGAAAGGTGATCTGTTTGCAGGGAGGGCTCAGTGCAAGCTCCTCAGCGGCTCAGTTTCACATCTAATGTTTTTCTAATCAGCGTGTAATCACTTTAGGCCAACGAGCCCTGCGCCAAACAACGCCCAGCAATTGAACTCGTTGCTTTTCTTCGTTTCCCTCTGTTATTGCTGCTGATGAGGAGTGCGTCATCGAACATCATCCATACACATTTGGTCACATTATCGTAGGTGACCTGTGGCTATCTCAGATGGAGGACTCGGAGGGACTCGGAGGAGGGATGGAATGGAGTAACTGTGGAAGTAGGTCAGGGAGTGGGAAGTGGATTTAATGGGGTCTGATCCGCGGGGAGGGGCGAGTGGCCAGGTCCCAAGTGAACACTGGCCGATGGTCGAGCCTGCAGGTCATCAAGGCGCCATTACAAGTCCCCAGCCGCAGCTAGTTAGCAACAGTGGGCCTGAATGGGCTGGCCGCTAACTCCCTTTTCCATAATTAACTGGAGAAGCTCATCAGACGCCGCCGGCTCCTAGGGCGCTCTCCTTTACCGGCCTCTGATTGCATTTCTTCTCCAATGATGGATTCTGGGGCTGATCGGAGGCGAAGTCAATGGTCCTGGCTGCATATGAGGACGCTATCATGGCCCTCTTTGGCCCACTCCCTTCTCTCTGCTTGTTAACCTTGCATACTGATCAGCTCCTCTGGCAAACTGCCTCTGCCTTTCTTGCCCCAAACTGCTTCTGCAACCTGCAGCGCAAGAATCATCTAATTCCACAGCCAGGACTGCCTTCAGTGCCTTGCCACCAACTTGCTTCCTCCCCCTCTCAGCCCTCTGCCATTGAACCACCGGCTCCATTATGCTCCATGCATGGCCATTCTGGTCTGGATCCATTCCTGTAGCCATTCTGCGCAGACCCATTCTGCATAGAATGATTCTGCACATAGCATCCCCCATGCTCGTGGCTGCTGAGGCAGGGCTTTTAGCTTCGACCATCCCCAAATTGATTTCCACGCCAAGTCCTCCTGTCGTTTTACAAATCTTATCACTTTTCTTCTCGGGTTACATTTTAATGTTGTTTTCAATCCCTTATCAAAATTTTAATTTGCATTGCCATGGCAACGTAACCTAGCAACGGGGCAACACAGTGTAATTTAAGCGGCCAGCAAAATGTGGAAACATGGCTGGGGCATCGTTAGATAGCTTGGCTTTATTCGCGACGTGGCTGGCCCGCAGTTCCGGCGCTTTTTAGCCCTGGGGTGCGAAGGAGAGAGAGAGAGAGGCAGGCAGGGGGAGAGTGGGGGAGGCTGAAAAAAGTGCAGAGCCAGTCATTCCGGTAAATCACGGCTTTCTGGCATTGAGATTGAAAGCGAGGCACAATCGACGATTGTTGCCAATCTGCAGCCCAGTCGATGGCCTCATTTAGGGGAGCCATTTGGACATTCCAGCGAGATGCTGCTGATGCTGCTGCCGGGGCTGCTTGGTGCTGGTGAAATGCTTGGTGGGCCACCATCAGCCACACACATTAGGCCCTCAACTCCATTTGCCATGAAACGGTCATGTTATTGACATGGCCACCAACCTGCATCATCACCCCACTGAGTAGTTGGGGAATGAGTCTGAAAACTGCACATCTAGAACGAACCTCCAACAGCAAGTCTCTGCTATAACATTTCTTGTTCTGCCATACTTCACTCCTCTCTTTAGACTTCTTTTATTTCCTGGCAGTCCCAGTGGAGAAAACTCCTGCAATGTTGCAATCAGCTTCGCTTGTTAAGGCTTATCAGCTGTGTGACCAATGAAAATGGCAATCAGAGGGAAGAAAATGACAAAGCTAGGCCAAGCTAATACCCAAGTCTTTGGGGGGCTGGCCAGAGAATTAGTTGAAGCCTCGTCTTTCTGCAGTTTTCGATTGCCTGCAGGCTGAGGAATTCGCTGGGAGATTCTTGGCCAAAAACCCAGTGGGCTCTAGCCTTACCCCCCTCTGCCATGGCTAGTCTCTCTGTAAATACCTCCTCAGAAAAATCCACAAACAGAGATGGCTTGTATCTAGGGATCGGCCTGGGTCTATCAGCTGCACTCCGTGTCAGATATCGCCCTGTGCTGCTCTAAAAGGTTTATTTTGCCATATCTCACGTGTATAAGAGGCTCTCAGCATGGGCCAATCTGCCTCCACGCATTCTTGTGACACTATCTGGACACCTAGATCGAACGTGTCAACAAGCCTGTCGTCATAACAAGCAAAGAAAACAAGTTATCAGAGTTAACATTTCGCATATTGCTAGAGTGGGCTCATGTGTTCCCCTCAATGTATGGGATACTGTGTATGGGATACTGCAGTTGTATAAGCTGTGAGAGTATAGGGTGTTCTGGCTTATTGTTCATGTACACATTCAGTTCTCTTTTGTGTACAGATCCATATTTCATTCTTGCTTGTTTCGCATTGTGACTTGTAGCATCCGTCATTCTACAGTTATTTATTAGGTGTTCTGCATGACATCCTTGTTTCAGGACACCCTGTGTCCTTATATTGTTACTAGTTAATTAAAACACAATCTGAGCTTATCTGTTGTAGTTTGTGATCAGATTTTTGCAAATTATAAGAATATAAAACTGTAAATGCAATTTGAACTTGGGACCAAGAGAAAGTGGGCATTTTGTCATGACTCCAGGAAATAGTTCAACATTTTAATATATATAAGTAATGTAGCCATGTTGGTGCTTTTTGACTGCATGGAGGTGAGACAGTACACTATAGATGGCTATGATAGATGCAGATGCATTAGATGGCTACTGGATTCAGATGCAAGATTCCGAATTCTGATGCTGGGATCCAGAGACAACACAGGGAACCCCAGGCAAGACCCACAATTGCCTGCCCCATGCTGACATGCCACATTCCCTGCGAGTTTCTTTGGCCAAAAACACAAGTGCAGAGCTACAGAGTATTCCGAGTGCTCTTGCAAACATAAAACCTTCACTTTGTGGGCTCATTAATCATCGCGGCCTTCACTACGGGTCTCAGCAGTTGGCGAATCATTTTTTCATGACACCATTTCTTCGCATACCATCCTGAGTGCACGTAATGCTCACTGAGGCTCACAGAGGCATCCCTGCAGTCGGCTGTTTAGACTGCTGATTGAATTTAGGCGTCTTCTCTACTCTTCTGAAAGGAGTTATGCCCCTGTTTGATTAGCTAATTCAGAACTGCACACAGCTATTGTAGAATCTACTTCACATTCTAATGATGTTAGGGTTGTGCCCAATGTAACTGCTTGCAATGTTTATTTAACACAAGAAGAGCGCTTGAGCTGCCTTGACTGCGAGTTGAGCTGGCTGGAGATTGCTTGAATCTTTTGTAGCTGGCTGTTGTTGCCTTCAAGTGGCTCAGGCCAAAGAAAAGAAAGAGATTTTGACAGACACTGGGCAGTGGGCATTGAGCAGAGTGTGGAGGCAAGCTTGTTACGAGCCCCATGGGCTGCTAAGCGCTCATTGAAACTGTAATCGGATCAGGGGAGGAGTCAAGTGCTCGATGCTGATAGCCCTGCCCATTGTATTCCCGCATCCAGCATCCAGCTCAGTCACAAGCAATGGCAAATCTTCTTAGCTGATCTTCTCAGGAGCTTCATCAGTTGAGCACAGCAGCTTTCGTGGGCTCTGTCTCATACAAAGAAACCCTGTTGGACATCTTTCTTTAGGTGGCACTTCTTGATGTGGCTGTGATGGCCCCTCATGTGTCCATTCTTGGTGGTGTTTGTTATCTGTTTCACACCAAAGGCCTTTTCAATGGCACAAATGACATAATCCCCGTATGGCCTCTTGTGCTTTCAGACTGTGTTTGTTATCTCACACGGCACAAAGGGGTGACAACAAGAATGCCGAATGTTTGCATGTGAATCCACCACCCCTTTTCTCAGCGGTTGGGGCTCTACCCCTCCTTTGCTACGCCTGTTTGCTCAATTGTTCTATTACCTGGAAGAAGTTAAAAACCCCACTCCAGGTGTCCTTGCTGCCAGTTGTTGGTCTCTTTCTTGATGAATATTTGATATTTGAGCATTTTCCTGCGAATGCTGAGAATGTATTAGATCGAGATGCAGCTGCTGCTGCTGTTGCTGCTGTTTTAGATGAGGAAGCAGGAGGAGCAGGCCTGCCATATAGACATGCCATAGACATGCCATGATGCTGATGGGTCATGTCACTGTGACCCCTGGCCCTGATCAAGGACTCTCCACGCAATTCAATTGGTGGCCGTGACAATGCCAAGTTTGCAGCAATTACCGCGCCATTCTCGCCTAACTTGTGGCCAGCAATTGGTAGTCACTTGTTTGTGGTGCGGCCGACACGCCATGCAGGGATAAGTGTCATGCACGCGAGGTACTCTGGCCACTCTACGAACCACTCTCCAATGGCACTCTGCAGTGCCACTCTGCAATGGCAGTCATGGGATGGGATGCAGCCAGCCACTCTGACGCTACTCTGCCGTGCATTCTGCCTGCAAACAGAAGGACTGCATGCTGCATGGAAAGACGGAAGTGCAGAAGAGGAAATGGAAAACTTTCAAAAGGGTGAACAGGGACAGTGGATGCTGAAAAGGCTGAGGGGGGCCTGACCAGATGAGCAGGTGCTGGGCCCACCAGGAGGGTGTCGAGGCCTACCCTTCTGCATTGTCTGGTCGCATGACTCCCGAATACAGGTCAACCCTTGTAGAGAGCGATTCACCCTCCAACAGCCCTTCCGAACAGCTTCCCTCCGGTTCCCTGAAGCCCTCTGTGCCCTGGCCCTGCTGCAAGGGACCCGCATTTTGTGCCTGGCTTCATCCTAAATGGTAACTTTTTGTCAGCATTGTGGCCAGGAAAAACACTCGCGGCAGGGAGCCTAGCCCCGAAGGGTTGTTATCATTCTCATGTTGCCACACAAAAGGGGATCGGCGTCCCCTGACTTCTACCCAACTGTTGACAGAACTTTTTTTCATCGCCTTGCTTTGGGCCTGTGTTGCCATTGTAAATGAGGTCCAGAACAGGCTTTTTGGCTTTTTGCCTATGGACGTTATAGAAACATCATCTGATAGAATTCAAACATTCAAACTAAATTAAATGGGGGCTGGATGAGCTTACATTCCAGCCTTTGAAAGGGCTAAAGCTAACTGTGGACCAGTAGGTCATTATAGGTCATTATGAGAGGCAATTGAAATGGTGGGCCCAACAGAGGGTTAATGGTATTTTGATGTGGCATGGTGGGCTGGTTATCTGGTCAGTAGTAATGTGCTGTGGGCGATTGAGCCATCTAATTGCCCTTCTATGCCGTCCTATGCTACCCTTCTAGGTTGCCCTGTTTATCCTTGCATGGCTGGCCGTTCCTTCTCTGGGTGGGTCAGTTACAAATTAATGTGCCCACGGGACCAGAGGGGCCCTAGTTTCGTCGTCTTATGCAACTTGCAGCATGAGGTCTGTCTCTCGTCCGTCCACCGAGGGCCATTTGCCGGGGTCAGTGTTTGACATGGTCACGGTCAATCACCTCAGCTCGTTAGAGACCTATAGATTAGACCCTCTGTTGCTCTCTTATCTGGACCTCTGCCACCTGTTTTCAATTTGACATGCTCCCTGTCGTAATGGATCGTTAGAGTCCAGGCACAGCTGACTTGAGTTAATCCAGCATCTCGGGTGAGGCTTGGGCCAGGGCAGGATGTCTCGGTGCCCTCTCCCCCAGACATCGCTGACCTCCGAGGGGATTGGATACCTTGTGGAATTACACGTGTTGAAAAGATGTCAACGTGCCAAACACTCGGCTCAACAGCCTCGTCATATCTCCCCCTGCCAATTGCCCCCTCACTTGGCCTGACTTTGATGGTCACGTTGAAATACTGCCATATTGAAAGATGTGAAGTTTTAAGCCATTTGTAAGATTGGAACCATATTGCTAGACTACCTAATACAAAAATGGGGCCAAGAAAGTGGAGCACTGGTTGTTACAAAGAGGAGCCACTCATGCAAGTGCTATTCAGTTGAAATAGCAAGGGAGCAGGCAAATTACATATTGTTTGGATTGGTGTAGTAGCTTTTCAAGGTCATCTGAACACAGTTGACCTCTGTCAAGGACATTGGGAGAGCAGACCTGAAGGACACTGTATGTGTAAGTCTTGAGGGCACCTGAGGGGCTGAGTGGTGACCTTTTGTGCCTTGGCAATCCTGTGGCAATCCAGAGCTAGTCCTCAAGTGGAGAAAGTCATTGCAAGCAGAAGAAGCAGCCTTGTCACCATATGGCTTTTGCTTGAGTGTCGTCGGGTGATGCAACATGGGCATGTGGCTTCTGCAGATGACCAGCTGATGAGATGACCCAGTGGTCTTTAGCAGCTGCAGTCCTCTCACTTTTGTCTCTTAGCCCAAACACCGAGGCCAGTTGACAATCGGAGGTGACAAGGTCCTTGGGAAGGCCACTGTGCTTTTGTGCCTCCCACACTTTTTGCCCCTTTCCATTTCCCCCTTGATATGATGCCAGCCCCATGTGAATGAGCCGAGGGGAACCATGCTGGTTGAATTTCCAGCCCAACAAAAGCTGACACCAACAGCCCTATCATTATTGTGGAGGGGTCAGCTTCCCCCCTGCTTCGCTACATTTTCATATTTCCTTTTCCATACATTCCCTTGACAATGGGACGTCTAGCACAACTTTTTTTCTGCATTAAATGGGAATTGGGGCCAGAAATTGCAAGGACTTTGCAAGGACCTTGACATGCAAGATATCGCTCCCTCATAAGGACCTGTGAACGAGTGTTGAACAACTGTGTGGAACGACACCTTGGTGACAAATACTGACAATTCCCCCGCTCCATCATGCAACAAAGTCGCCCTGATCAGATGCCAATTCCGTAAACACACCAGCTTCGCAAAGTGTATGGGCTTTGTTATTCCAATTGAGACAAGCAAACCGTGAACATGTGACCTTTGCTGATTGAATTTAATTACTGGTTGCCAAGAAACTGACGTTTCCATGACAGTGATTGTGACGTAATTGGGCAGAAATTGAGTCAGACAAATTCAAATGCAGGTACTTTGAACAAAGCGATACTAGTATGCGGGTGAAGTGCCAGAGTGTTTAGATGAATATTTAGTGATTTTAGTTGGTTATTTG
Organism: Platynereis dumerilii; assembly: GCA_026936325.1. Classification (NCBI taxonomy): domain Eukaryota; kingdom Metazoa; phylum Annelida; class Polychaeta; order Phyllodocida; family Nereididae; genus Platynereis; species Platynereis dumerilii. The sequence goes on from JAPTHN010000007.1 coordinate 17,763,645, forward strand.
CATATCTATTTGCATGTATAAGCAGTGCAGGTTCTGATGGTGCCCTGGTTTTCACGAGTCACTGAACTCTCTAGCATCCAGCGGAGATTTTCCTGGAACTCGAGTGCTGATACAACGATACAACCGATACATTGAAATAACTTGAAAGGTTTAGTGATTCCCTGTGCTTGACCTCGCGGGGCTCTAACCATTGTTAGTCATGATCCATCAACATGACCTTTCAAGATTAAAGATGGCCATGTAAATAGCCCCTCTCAGCTACAGCTGTTTGGCCAGGCCCTTCACTCCAAAAGAGCAGTCAGCCTGGGCCTTTTATGCGCCTGAAGCAGCGAATTATCATAATACAAATTAAGTACTGACCATCTGAAAATGCCCTTGAAATGTCCATTGTGGGGCAAATTGAACATTAGTATATCACAAAACATAATTAGGGTCGACTAGGCCTTAAATGCTGTTTTGGGGCCAAGTGAAATGGAGAAATTAAAAAGGGAGAGCTGCCCCATAGAGAGTGGGCATTTAGCGTCGGTGGAAAGTGGTCAGATTCAAAGGTGGCCAATACAGGTCTATTGTGGAGCGGGCACACTGGGTGTTGTGTGTCGGCCCAGAAGGCAGTGGCCATTATGGCTGGCACTTTTGGCCCCGGGGGGTGTTGGGTTGTTTGGCAGGGAGCTGGACCATTAGTTCGGCTTCATAGAGCACAGGGACTTGGCCCCGGCCTCTGCTGGCCTCTGCTGGCCACAACAACGTGTGAAGTCGGCCCTTTGCCGGCACCTACCTGTCAAGTATTCAAGGAAACCAAGATAATGGTGAACTATCGTGCAATATGATTATCGTTTTATAACCGTGGTTGGCTGATCTGACACTACGCTGAATGAAGCCAAGTGCCCCACAATGCCCTTGCAGTCCAGCCACTGTCTGTGCTATAAACTAGAGGTGCGAGGCATTGCATTAAACAGAAGCAGCTTAGCACTGGGTTAATTAGCAGAGCCGTGCCCTGGGGTGGCTGGTGGGAGGGGGACTCGTTAGAAGTCGTTATGAGAGGTCTGCATGTTGTCAACTTGCTCTGGCTGGCTCTGGGGCTGCCTGCTTGGCTGACTGCATGGAAATATAGGCCTATAGAGTGCCCCAGGCTCCTGTAATCACGGTATACTAGTGTTCAGGGGGCACATATGTTGCTAGACAAGGGTTGACTTCATACTTGGCTGTAGCTGATTGATGCAGTGATACAAATCCGATAGTAACAGGACCCAAGTTGTTGCTCTAGACTAGACTGGCCAGTAGGCGACGAATCACTGATGAAGTGACCTTGTGTTTTGAACGAGGCCAGGGAGGGTGGACCATAATTGTTGAATGACATCATTGCCATGTCTGCTGCATTGCTATGATGGGTGTCATGGCATGGTGTCTTCGTGGGCCTTGGTGGTATCATCGTGTCCCTGCATCAATCAACACGTAAACAGCCCATGCTGTGGGGAGGCGTCACAGGGCCACGACGAGCCATTGCGAAGGTTACAGGAGCCAAGGAGAGGTTATTTGGAAACATGTAAGAGGGCTGGCGTGCCTATAACTGGGGTCAGGACAGCGCATGGGATGTGTCTCGGGAGGTGTGAGGGTTATCTCCAGTTTCGATTGTTTGTTGCCTATCAGCCTGGACCATCACGCACCTCACCTGGTCTGTTCTAGATTCGAACCGAGATATGAGAAATGCTCACACACAAGGTGGCAGGGACACTAGGGTGCAGGAGTTGCCAGAAAGCTGTTTTGTGCACCCCTGGGCCCTTGCGTCACAATTCACCCCGAATCACATGCCAATGGTCCCCTCCAATGGTCCCATCCAATGGTCCCCCCATGTCCCCTTGGTGCCCCCTTGCCAGAGCTTCCCAATGCTTCTTGCTGGCACCCTCCCTGATGGCCGTGCATCATGCTAACGCCTCCCTGACACGACAAACTTACATCAACTCCTATGCACACCCAGCCCTGCTAAACACTGTGTGTGTTAATATTGGGACTGAATGCTGTCATAATGACACCCGGCCCCAACTCCAGCACCACTTGCATTGCCACTCTTCTCTGCAATACTTGTTTTGTGCCATCCATTAGCCTGGTGAGAAACAAACCATTCACCCAGTGAGTTATTTCCCATACATTTCAATTGGGCATGCGATATATGCTGCGCTCACACATCCACTGACACTCATTAGCTGTTAAGTATTGTCCTGATACTTCTGTGATTTGTGTAACCTGAGTGCAGTCCTTTGTCTTGTTGTGTTAATATGTTCTGATGACACAAACAAGCATGCCTGCCTTGCCCTGATCAAATTAGAGCGCTCTCTGATTTGACACAGGAGCCAGAAAAACGACGTCCATTTGCGGCGGAGATTGCCGGACAAGACGCGCACAGGAAATGACTGGGCAAAAAGAGCTGCAGATTCCTGGCTCAGAGCAGCTCGGCACAGCCGGCCCCCTCATTATCTCTGTAATATCCCTGATTAATTAAAAGTGGGGCTGGCCATTTGCAGTCAGAGAAATGAAAATAGCAGCAGCCTTGATTAAGTGTATTTGAACTGGGACAATTTGCCTGAGAAGCAAGAGCCCAGCCAGCCTTCCTGATAAGCCAGTGTTTGTGTATATGATAAATTGGAACGGTTGGGCTGTGGGCAGAGGCCGGGTCTTGCATTTATCAATAGGACCCTGTGACCTCACCAGGATCAAGCTGAGGTGACCGCTCGCCTCTGTCGACCTGCCATGCTCCCGACATTGTACCTCATTAGACCTCGTAACGTGACCTCATAGCCTCGCTCTCTCAACAGCCTCCTGGCTCTGCAGTACCCTCACAGCCTTGCCCTCCTGCATTGCTCTGCATTGCTCCACAGGATCACTGCCACCTAGCGGGCCCTGCAGGAAGTAGGACCTCAAGGTCAGAGGACCACTGAGGTGACCTTCGGTCATTCTCTCTTTCCGCCTCGGGTCTATTGGTCCTTTTCACTTTCAACTGTCCACATGACCTTCCTCCAAGGTCAAACTCTACAGCATTCTTGCAATAAGGTGCCATTCTCTTCGGGGTGGCCTGTTTATATCTAATTGCAAGTTATTCTTAACCGAATAGCATAGGGTGTCTGTGGAATGGTCCTCAAGGTCCTGGGTATATGCAGAACAGTATTGAATGGACTTCAGTCTGCTCTGGATTCTAAATGGGTTGTTCTCAGTCTGTAATTCTGCCATGGCCATTTAGGAGCAGTTAGAGCTACAGCAGCGTTGCCTGATTAGTTTGGCAGAGCTGCGATTGTTTGTAGTAATCTGCGTTTGTTTGTGCTGGAATCGATGCCCCTTGGCCAATTCCTGTGCTGGACACGCCTCCTCCCACATACCTCCATCTCCCCCACCGTCTCCCCACAATCTCCCCACCAGCCCTGCTCTCCTGACAACTGCAATTTTCTTCTGCATTTGATTAAAACGCCAAACATCTCCAAAACAGCCCTAATGAAATCATGGCGCCCTTACAAACCATTTCCAGCTGGAAATTAAAGAAATTAACCAATGTGAAAGATTGCTTTCAATAAGTTGAATATCCTAGAGTTTTGTGGGAATAATTTTTGATGGTGTGGCAATAACTCTGCTACACTGCATTCCCCCATAACACGCAACAATGCTGCAAGAATGCCTTTGACGATTTCTTCTCTTTTCATGAATATTCACAGGTCAGGGCTGGGTTAGAGGTCTATAGTCTTGAGTGTTTTTAGATGTTTTTAGATGGTTTTTTGCACACACCTGGGTTTGTCTGGGCGTCTAACTGCAGGTAGCCCTTGGCGTCACACTCAGGGATGAGTAGGAGATTCACTAGATTAGGTGGTTAGATTCAAGTCTGCTGTCTGTTAATAATGGTTAGACATCTGGTACAAGAAGAGGATTGGATTCGGATTGGATGTGGGGGTAGTCAGTAGCTGTGTGTTAATTAAATCCCAGTGATGCTGTCATCAGCAGCTGTCTGTAATGTTTAACATGGAAGGCATTGGACTCACTATACTGCAGCTGCCTTCGTTCCCTTTGATCAGGGTATATACAAAGCAGCCAGAGTTGAATCACTGCTGATCAAGAAAACTGCTTCTTGTCCATGGCTTCTTTGCTTTACTCTGGGGCTTGTTAGCCTAACTACCTGTAGGTCTATGGGATGGCAGTGTCCCAGTCTTAACTCTGCTTCAGATGAGTCTGTTTTATCCTGGGCTGGTCGTGGCCTTGGATGTTTTGTAGACTGCACCATCTTGTTATGTGTTTGTCGAGGGTGACACCAAGAGCCCAGTTATAGCCCAAGCCATGTAGCAGTGTTTCCCTTGGTCGTAGACAGCAGTCAAGTCACTAAAGTGCATCAAGGCAAAAATAAAGGGAAAGGAGTGAAGGAGTTTTGGGCTTGTGTGGCTTAGAGACACATTAGGATGTAGTGAAGAAGCAGCCCCCTCATTGGTCATTAGTCAGCCCTGCTTCCCCTGAATATCGCCCGCCTGTAACCCTAGCTCGTAATGTTTTCTAATGAGAATCGCGATATAATTTGCCTGATGAGGTCTCGGCGTCTCCTCGCCTCTGCCTCCCAGCACACTTTCATTTTGTCTTGCGTCGAGAATTAATCTTGGAAATAGGGTGCTTGGCTTGGCAATCTCTGGTGCATTTAGAAAATTGCGCTCACCAGATTGAAATTATTCGATATGGCTTAAAGTTTCATAACTTAGTTTGGCGAATCAGACCTACACTGCTAATCGCGTATGCTGACGACGTGGGATGAGCTGGCTGAATATAGCGAATGGAGAGAAAGGAGAATGGGGGGGGGGGGTTGGTTAAGGAGAGAGAAAAAAGAAAGAGGAAAGCCTTGGTGGTCTCTTCACATGAAGGATCCCTGCCTCCTCTGAGTATACAGGCGTCTTGGTAGTTAGTGTGTTGATAAGCTGATGTTAGTCTTGCATTGGGGCTGCTTTAGTATGCCACTGATACTCTGAGCTGGGCGTCAGATAGGCCAGTCCCTCCATGCCCCTTGGAAGGTCAGCAGTGGCCCTTGCAATGTTGATTACTGGGTCAGCAAAGCGAAGCAATACAAACTATTAGACAGTCTCTAAGTCAAGCCTGGCGCCTTTCATGTGTGCACTGTAATTAATCACTCCAGCCGGCCTCAGCTGACAGTTAGGACTCGCTTGAAATGCTAACCTCTTCAAACAGACCGCTCGGCCCCAAGGGGAGGTGAGCTTTTTTGGGCACTTTGACCAGACAGACCGGCCTCCACCCACTGCCCTGGACCTCCTGCTACTGCCCCCTTGGGATCTCTCATTATACGCCCTTGCATGACACAAGTTCTAGATCCCTCCTAAAAAAAAGTCTTACATTTATGTGCTCCGTTGGCAACTAACATCGTGCTCCCTGCCCAATGGGCCCCTGTCCCTCCCCTATCTTGTATTTCCATCGAGTGTCCGTTTGTTTGAGCAAGCTAGCTTCAGTTACTCCGCCTGTTATCAAGACGGAATTCTGTGTGAATGGGACTTGTATCTTGTGGATTCTATCTTAACTTCAGAAGTTCTCAGACTGAGTTAGTAAAGCAAGCCAACTCCCATCTGGGACAACCATTGGCAACTGTTCTGTGGCTTGCTCCTTCGACGAGCAACGTCTGCCTTGTGTCGACCTCTGGTGAGAAAGTGTAGCATCGTGAGTCAGTCGGTGTGCAGGCTATCTGTCAGAAACTAACTTCCGATTTATCAGAAACTGCTCGGTGTGTGTTGGAATCAGTTGTTGCACGAAGTAATGAAGTAGGAAAGAAAGTAGGATATTGGCAAGATAAAGGCGTGGGGCCTCCTGCTTGGCTGCCTTGCGAAGTGTGATCATGTAAAGGACCAGCTGGCCCTCGATAACAGCACTGGGCCTGGGCATCACCAGTTGCCACTTTTCAGATCGGGTTGCGCCACCAATCAACAGAAGATTTTACTCAGATTCCCCCAAACCACACAGCCCCAGGGCTAAATGTATTGTGCTCAAGTATTGCCTATTATGCAACTGAATTGCATGCAATGAAACAGGGAGAAAAGCAACAAGTCTCATATTCACATACTCACTTTTGAAAAGGATCATCTCTAAGATTCTGTTATTTTATTTACCTAAGAACACTGTACTTCTTTCTCCTTCATAGATCAAAGCAAGCCCAACTTCCAAATGACCTCAGAAAGTGTCACCCAGCACGAAGTCAATTACTCCTGGTTAGCCCATCCTGGTTATGTGTTTTGGGAAAGATCCAGAATCAGCCATCTTGTCCTGTGGCGGCCATCTTGAACGTGTATGTCTAACGCCCGAACACATCTTCTCTATCTTTGCCCATTCATCTCTGTAATTGGCCCAGGTCTTATCGTCCTAATGTCCGTCTCTGGCAACAGGCTGATCTTCAGGCTAACTCTATCCTCATGGGTTCCCCAGCTTTCCTTCTGACTTCCTTGCTCCCAACCAATCTGCCAAACTCATATATTTGACCTGCACATGTCACTGATGATAGTGAGGCCTCAGGTGTCACAAATTCACAATATTATGTTGGTTTGCTTCAATATGCTGGTTTCAGTTGGTACCCCACAAGTCTAGAATTTAAAATTGTTTTGAAATTATATTTGCATTTATAACAATTGTTTATCTATAATAAATATTTAAAACATTTGTGTTCTCCTTTCAGGTTCATTAATGCTCGGCGGAGAATCGTACAACCTATGATTGACCAATCCAATCGAGCAGGTAAATATCTATTTATTTAAATATTTTCACAATTCTTTATTTTAAGTTTAAATAATTTTAATTGTATGATGATTAGGCCTTATTACTAAGTCAGCTAAGCCAGGTCTTTGGACAGATTCACAAACTTGTTTCATGGACAGATTCACAAACTTGTTTCATGCAGTCATTTGAGTTTCCCACCAGGTCGCTGATTAGGGCGCCCTCTGTCGTGATACCATCACATATGATAGATTTAAAGCTTTGGAGGTAAATTTTGATTGACAGAAACACAGATTATGACTACAAATTCTACATAGATCACCATATCACCCCATAAAAGAATGCAGTCTACAAGGCTCCTGACTTCTAAACAGGAGGATTTGATCTTGGAGTTTTTTGTGAATTCCCTGATGTTGTAAGGTGTTCTTTGCATCTCTGCAAGTCTAGTCCTGTTAGTGAGCTCCTCCCCTCTGTTTACACGCTGAGATAATATCTAGGCTCGTGCTGGATCCGTCATGTTAATCATAGAAATATTATTTGTTAGTGACACTTGGGATGGCTTAGTAAACAGTAGTCTGGTAAAGGATGCTGGCTTAAGTGTAGCAGAGATAACAGGCCCCTGCTTGATCCTGTACCATGTGTTATTGGGCTTCAGAGGCAGAAAATCTCAAATAGCATCTATAGTATACAGAATCAGAATTAGATTTTACCACTTAGTACTTTCTAAAAAGTATTCAATTCAATTTAATTATTGCTGAAAAGGGTGATTTCTATTGCAACTTCAAATACAAATGAAAATTTATATAACATTGACCACACTTAGCACATAATATTATTCCCTATTTCTATAAAGCCCTATTTATATTAAGTGGTTTTACAGACAAACAACCTTCTGCTAACTAACTCAGAAGATCTAACACTGGGCCAGCTCAATATCAAACACTTGCAGCAAAAATAACCTCCTCATGCTGGCCTTTTTTTCTCCCTCTTGATTTGTGGGGGCTGCGGATGATGCCTGCCAACCAACGAGGGCTCTTTTTATCAGATAAGAATTTGTCGCCTACAACTGGCACAAGGAGAAGTCACTTTCCAGACCAAAAACAATGTCTTTCTCCCTCTAGTAAATCAACTTCTTCAGGTTGTAAATTTCACAGCGTCTGGGGGCTGTAAATCCATAGTCTTTGAGTTAGTGAATGAGAAAAAGGTACTTTTATTTACATCGTGACAGTCATAATTGCGTTATCAGCATCTTATCTACCTTATCTGTCAGATTTTATGGCCAAGATAAAGAATTTACCACAATCGATGCCCATAACACTGACACCTTTTTTAGCAGTAATTTTCCGAAGGTTTTACAGCCGGTTCGATGATACATGATTGCTTGTTGTGCTGTAACAACTTCATGCAGTTGCTAAGCAATTTGGTGGAAACGAGGCTGCTGCAAACGTGCGCCATTTTGGCATTTTCCCCCTGCATGTAGTCAAGTAACAACACTATCAACTGCAAAAGCCATTTCTTTCCATTTGAAAGCCATCCATAGTGAGTATTAGTGTCATAGCCTAGTATTGTGAGTGCTAGGAGGCCTTGGATTCCCATTGATCCCCAACAAATAACCATGTCATTTTCTGCGTTCAATACCATTGATCCCAAATGTTTACCAAAAAAGGACTAAATTTTCTTAATGAGCCTTACATGCCCATGAAACAAGTGTGGATCGATTCGCTTGATGGATCTGGCTGGGTGGTTTTTTTTCTGTGATTCTGAAAGTTTATCGCACTGAGAGGCAATAGCTGGCTTGGTTTGTTTTGCTTCGCTCTGCACTTTTCTACTCCTCCAGCAGCCCACTGTTTTCTCTATCAATCTGCTCTTACATGTATCTCAATATATCCCAATGTATCTCAATTCGTTTCTAACGTATCTTTTCTGTTGTTTTGCAGGACCCAGCAGTACGTATAGTCCGGATGGTGCTGGCATGGGATACATGGACAATCAACAGATGCATATGAGAGGTGCGTTTCCTCAGTATCAGTACCCTCCTTCCTATCAGTATCCTATGTATTAAGTGGATTACTTTACCTGACTTTGAAAACTTTGAAATACTTTACCTGACTTTGAATATTCATTATACCATTCGACACCTCTGTCAGCCAATCACATGCCAGTATTTCAGGGGAATAATTCCCATATTCTTTGTTGTCCAGTTATCCTCTCATGTTTGACTGTTCGAGTGTTTGTCTCATGGTATAAGCCGGTTATTCACCATGGGATCAGGAATATGTGTTTATCACACCTCGGCCTAAAGGCCTCGGGTGATAAATCACATATTCCCTCTCCCGTGGTGAATAACCTTTACATATACACTTGGACGAGCAGAGCTCTCCTTAAAATGACTGTTGTACAGAACTGTGAATACTTTGAAGCATACTTTGAATACTTGTGAATACTTTGAATACTTGTGAATACCATGATGAACTGTTGTGTGACAATGAGAGGATTTACTCTGAACTGTTGTGAGAGGAATGAAGTGAGAGGAATGAAGTGGCTGTTGTGTGAAAGAGACTGCATTCGACTGCAAATGACGGATTACTTTGAGTTCAGCAGCAAACACAAATTGCTCTTTTATTATTTTCAATGCTATGATAATAGGCACTGGTAGCCCTATTCATTAGATTGTTGATATTTTTGGTGTTTATGAAATAAAAGTAGTCGATGCATAAATAGACATCTGCTTAGTTGTATTTTAGTTTCTTGACATTGACAGAATGTGTGAAAGTATTTTGAATTTATGAAATCAAATGTACTTTGTTTCTTGGGATGATTCAGATCAAACACTGGGATCAGTTGATGGAATTAGATTGTTGTATTATTCCAGACTAAGGATGGGTATGGAGGGCATGTTATCTTTGCAACTTATCTCATTGCCTGATGACGTCCTGTTGACGTCGTGACACTGCATCTTGACGTCACGTCTTTGACGTTCTTGTGACGTCATTTGGATGAGTGATGATGTCTTCCAAAAGCAATCATCGGGATTAGATGGATATATGTTTATTAATTTAAGAGTGGTCTTTCATTTGGCATTATGGGAGAATACATTGCAAACTTTCTGTATATTTTTGGATTTGGAAGCAGTAATTCTATGGTTTGTATGATCAATGGAATTCAATGCCATGATGTAGCAAACAGTTTGACAAGTGGACTTAGTTTATAAGTTGGTGTAGACTTTGGCCATAACACTTAATAGCCTGGTTTGTTGACAATCAATCTGGACATAGCTATGTCAGACTATGTTTCAATGGTTAGCCCTAATGTCCTGTAATGTATTAGTTGTGTTCTGACAAGCCATGTGCACACATGAGACCGCGGTTATTACCTGATGAGGCAGGAAGCCATGGCCCTCGCCAAACAAGCAGGATCCAGTGAATCCAGCAGGTCATTGCGATTCACCGTGTGCCAATGGGCCCCGGCCTGAGCCTCCTAACACATTCATGGCCCTTCTTATTCCGCCTATCCCCTGTGCACACATCCAGCATGGCTGGGCAAACAATGTCGGATACTATGAAACAAATTTGCTTACAAAAGCAACACGCTTCCTCTGTTGACTCGGGCGAGTTACTGGCTGGGGGTCAACTGGATCGTAGGTCGGCTAAAAGCTTTGTCATCCAGGCTTTTATCACCAGACTTAAAAGGCAAGTTAACCAAAAACACTCCAGGTCCCAGCTTTGTGCTTTGTCAATACATATCCCAGATTGATGTAAAGTGTATTAAAAGTGCAGAAAATGGCCATTGTTGCATGCCTGAGATTTATAGGGCGTTTGAAAAACTCTTTAATGTGACTTTATGTGAAGGTATTTGGGGTAGAGGTTCTTACATGAGCAGGGACAGAGGCTCTCCACACGGCAAGGGCCAGGACTTAGTTGGTATTCAAGGGGGATAGAGCACTTGAGCATTAACACTGATTGTAGTGAAAGCCACCGGAGGCCTTTGTGGCCAGCAATAATGGCAGAACACACACTATCATGGCACATCGCCTTGTAGTGAATGCACAGCCCAGTGCCTCCATTGAATCGCCATCAGAACTGACCCAGTCACTGACCACTGCATACCACTGATACTAAACAATATAATGGGGCTCCCATTGCTCCCACAATGGGATATTTTAATCTATTGTGTGTTGGAGCTTCATGGGCCCCCAGACAAAAGGGAAAGTCAGTGGGCCCGGGGAATGTTTCTCATATCAAGTGACCTCTGACCCCGATGCCACCCTAGCCCTCTCAGCCTGACCCACATACGATGGACTCAGAGAGAGGGGAGGAGGGAGGGTCTGGTCGATGTCCATTTGATGACCAGGGGCTGTCCAGGCCACAGGGTTAGGCCATATACAGGAGTTAGGGGTGTGCAGCTGAGCATTGCAATGTGCAGCTGATCATGGGACCCTCACTCTCACCACAGCAGTGCATTTGAAGCATCGGAGGCACCCTGGGTCATCTACGTTTTCAGTCTGGTATTATGGTATACCCCTGAGGATGATAGCAGAATGATAGCAGGGTGATAGCAGGGGAGGAATGCGAGTTTGCACTCCAAGTACTCCTGGCATTTGAGATCACCCTTGCGAGGAGGAGTTTTTATAAAAAGCCAAAAAGTGAAGTGCAAAAGACCACGTTGGAAGTGGAGGGCTTACTCAAGCGAGAGGAACGGTTCCTGCAAGTTCACTCAGGTTCACTCGACTTGCTCCAAGTGGGTCTAGCTCAGCCAAGGCTCAGCCCCGAGAAGCACTTTCCCTCTCACACCATTTGCTGCACACAAACCAACTCATTTTTCTCATCATTTGTCCATTTTTGTCCGTGTGAAGTTAATGATGAGAGCGATCCATCACGCACTTGTCAGGAGTTGCTGAGTACTTTGTGCGTGGTGGCCACCCTGGGCTTGCCTCCTGCTTTTGCCTCCCTGCTTTTGCCTATTTTCGCCCATTGAACTCGTGGATCTGATGAACTGGTGGTTTTTACTGGCACAAAACACATGGACCACGTTGGCACCATTATGCTCACAGACCATGCATGCGTTTGTACTTCTGCGAGTTCTTTGTAGAACTCAGCTGACCTTTTGGTGGCAAGACCTTGGAATATCTTAGAATGTAGAAATATCTGTGAAAATTGGCTGCTCACTGCTTCTTTCTTGTTTATGATGGTCCCAGTTATCATTGCTTCCCACTATGCCAGGAATGTGTTGGTGTGAGTTCTATAGATACACCCAGTCCGCACAAGAGGCCACCTACCTTGCCTTTTTGTTCAACAAGGATTCTATGGCTTTTATCCCTTATGAAATGAAGAGGGCCTTTATCTCATTGATATTTATTGAAAAGTGATACACGAAGCTATTGTGATCCACTCAGCATATTTTATGAATGCTCCCCATTCACAGCATTCCTGGTCCTTCCTTGCTGCTCCCTTCATTGCAATAGTCAGGCCTTTGTTAAACTTCAAATTGCTTATATAAGCCCCAGAGGAGTAGATTTATGACCACAATCTATTAGAGCTGCTCTTGCGTGGCTTCCAAATTCCACTGTTTTAAGTGGTCCACATACTTTTTAAGGACAACGAGTAGGTTTTGGGTTATGATTAGTTTAATTTTCACATTATCCGCATATATGTGTGGCTTTTTGCGGATCAAAAGTGCACTGTGGACTTTGGCTGGGGCCTTGAGGGCCATTTGACTATTATGTGGAGTATTTTCCAATTTACAGGCGATATGGCTGCATAACTGCCCCATTGGTCCTCAGGGTTAGGGTCCTTGCCTTGGCCTGGGCGGCTGGGTGTCGCCACCCCTCATAGACAAGCACAGTCCTGCACCTGTTCTGGACACTTAATGACAGGTGTTGGGAGGTGTAATGACAGCCCAGGTAGCCCTCAGCTAGCCCCCACATAGACAGGACTAGCCCAGAAGGTCCCGGAGTCCAGGGGCTGTGTGTAGATTGAGGGTGTTAGCTGTAGAAGGTTGAAGCAACCCAACCCCTCACATGTGTTCTCTGTTATTATCTTTGGAAGCACGGCGTGAAATGAACAGTCGCTGGAGCCAAATGTAATTGAAGGAAAATATTTAGAGAATAACAAACACGACTCATTACAGCTAGTCCCTGGTCTCTGCTTTTAGTTAGCTGTATTAGAGGACTCAGGGGGACTAGGCAAGATGGGCAAGTAGCTGTGTGATTGCATAGTGAAGACTGAAGGAGATCATCTCTCTCTACCTTCTCCTCTTTCTTGTAAACTCTTGTGAGTCTTGTCTACCTCCTGAGCATACCCTGTGAGTTCCTGGGAGCCCTCGTGCCCTCTTGTTGGTATGCTGCAGCATGCCAGGGTGTGATACAGGGTGCTGTACCGATCCCTCTTATCTTTGGGCTGGCTGTGGGTCTTGTTGGAGGGCCCAGCATGTTGATGTGATCTGCACTTCTTATCAGAGGGGGACGCATTATCAGGGGATGTGTTTTGAGGCACGCGGCCAACTTTCTTCTCTGCTGCAGCTGCACTCTAAAAAATTTCAGACAAAATTGGTTTTTTAGATTCAAAATGGTTTTTTGAAAAACCAAATTTCAATGCAAAAAACCATTTTGGTTTTTTTTTAAAATCCATTTTGGTTTTTCATTGAAACTTGGAAACCAATTTTGTCCCGACATTTTTTAGAGTGTGGCTCCGGCTTGATCAACGACTGAGACCGAGGCAACTGCACTGTAGGCAAACTGCACTGGCCCAAGACTGGAAAAAAATGCTTCAAAGATACAACGCCATCTCAAGCAGGCCAGGCAGGCCACCCCACAGCCCCCAGCACATAATCACTTGCACATGCGCAGTCAGAGGTACTCCGAGGTAGGCAGGGAAAAAACACCACCCCACGGTGGCCCTTCGGTGTAATATGTCAGCACTGTGCAATGGATAGATTGGGGTGAGAAGTCTTGCCAAATCATGATGAAAATGTTTCTTACAGCAGCTTGTCCCTTCCTGCAGACTGTACAACAATGTCTTGTTATTCTCCCATCTGCATGGGGTTGCTCTCTAAAAGATCTACAGTATGCTGTTCTGATGTTTTTGTTGCTATACACAATGTATTCTCAATGCTTGAACAAGGATCCATGCTGGAAGGGCATCATACTTGTCTTTATTAATCGAACCACCAAAGGTCTATGGATGGCAATAGGTGGCAGGGCATACAACTAATAGATTGTTGAACACGTTGCCCTCTGATGCAATGTCATGAGGCAATACCAGCAATCGCCCTTACTTGGCCTTACAGCAGCATGTAGTTGACCTGGTGGTTGCTTCGTGAGACTTATGTTTTGTGTCAGATTTGTCTGGCGGTGACCATTGGCCTCTGCAGCCTACAACCTTATAGGGCAATCACCCCTTGACGCTGGGCTGACACAGAGACTGGCATTGGTTGGCAAAAGGGCTTGCTCCTTGGCAGAGGTGAGAAGCAGTCACGTGATAACTAATAAGTAGGTCCCACCAGAGGTCGTTGGTGTGGCTAATAGGAGAACAGGTGTCGCTGTGGCTGGTGAAATATTTGAACGAGGGCAGAGGCTGTGCTCCTGATCGGATTGAATCGTATCGCCAATGGCCTGCACCCATTTCCCTGCTCCCCCTGAGCTCCCCTGGTCGGAGCTGTGCTCTTTTGCCTGTTTTTGTCACAGGGAGTCAATGGCCCAGGGCTGGGGTGGGGCAGTCCTGAGTAGAAAGGTCACCTCTCTCTGACCTACTGACCCCACGTGACCTCCTGTGACTGCCCTAATCACCTCCATGATGAGCTGGCATATTAGGCAAGCTTAGGCATTGTTGGGACTCTTTTGCATCACCTCCAGGGAACCCATGGCCACAGCAAAAGCAGCCTAACGGAAGCCAAAATGGCACTTGACTGTTTCTTGATGAGCACACAACCCCCCCCCCCCTTACTCTGCTCATCACCTGCACCCTGACCCTTGACCTGGCCAGTCCTTCACCCTTAGCCCTTTGTCGTTGTGGATTATGAACTGGCCTGTCACTTTCCTCTTTCAAACGGCCATAAAGGGAAGCACATAGTTCATAAATTGTGGACCCATTGCCAGCAGCCCAGTGTCCGTTTGCAGCCAGCTCCCTCAAGTCATAAATACTGTCTTGCGGTGCATTGTGGCTCTGCAGAACAATGGCAAATGGACAAAGAAGCAGAAATGGAGCTGCTCTTTGTGGAGGGAAGGAAGAAAAACTCCCCAAAAAACTCCAATAACCAATAGGAGTGGGGTGATTAAGTTATTTCCCCCAGTAATTGCAACCAGTGGAGATTTACTTAATGCATGGGAGCAATCTCAGAGAGTCTCTCAGGCTGACCTTGAGAGGAAGTCCTTGACCTTGTAAATTGACTTTTGCAGTGCTCTGCACATCTGCACACCCACTAGTCTATCTGCCCTGCCCTATCCTTTCTCCAGTCTTCTATCCTTTCTCCAGTCTTCAACCCATCAGCCCTGGGAAGTTCTGACCTTCGAGGCTCATTAAGCAACCTCCCAGGCGAGAAAGCAAGAAGTTGGATCCTGTAGGTGCTCTGAAGGGTTCGTTGCAGGGTGCCATTGCCCCGAGGATGGGCATTCCCTTGTCCCCGGCCTGATAAGTAAGAAGGGTGGTCACGGCCCATTGGAGCAAAAGCTCAGTCATCACCCTGCTCGGAAAGTCATCAATCAAAGTCTGAAGAGTCTAGAGACTGGCTGGCAGATAGAACTAATGGAGGGGCTTGATTAAGATAGGATTCGAGTGCTATGTGACTCTGAGACCGAGGAGGCTCCGGGCTGAGCAATCTGGGACACTCAGGGAGTGAATTTAATGAACACTGTTAGTTTTAGTTGGATTGAAGGTTCATTGCAACTCTTCCTAATTGTAATGCTGTTAAAATACAAGGCTGAAGATATAACTGTTCTTATCTTCTTTTGGGATTCATGAGATTTCTGGGTTTTTGATGGCAAGGTAATTGGATAATAGCCTGACAGCATCCAGAAGGGGAGTTGCGGCAACTTCTGTAGAGCATTGGTTGGACGTATGCGAGACTTGTGCTCTAGTTGCTGTTTGACGGGACATTCCATGAGTCAGTGGCGCATTTCTGCTCCCTCTTGGCCCTCCCTGTCTCCCAGTGGCTCCCTTTAACTCCCTGGGCCCTGATGTTAATGCCGCCTGAAACAGTGCTGAGGAAGTGCGTGCCTCTGTTCGCCTCTGTTGGAGGGTGCATTACAATCGCTGGAAAGATGTTAAGTGGACTCGAATGGCCAGGGGATGGTCACAAGGTGTTCGTGTGGAAATCTTAATGGTGGGGGTCACCCACAGGAAACATTAGAAGCCACAGTCATCTGTAGAAGATGCCTGAGAGCTCTTATTGCAACTGCATCAGCCACATCAGAGCCGCAATGCCAGCATCAGCCTGAATTGAGCCTGCATCAGTATAGCAGCCTGCATGGGACTCGGCTGGCCCTGCTGCCCCATAACGTTGCCTCAACATGCGATTTATCAATAAGCAAATATCAAATCAAATATTGATGACAATCAAGACGGACGTGTCATCCAGCCCTGGTGGACACTCAAGCCAGGCTCAGCACCAGGCTCAGCCCAAGCTGCCATTAGGCACCGCAACTTTCCACCCAACAACCAGCAGCCAGCGGCTCATTTGAGTCAGGCATGCGACAAGGACCTCCTGTGTCCCAGTACGTTCTTTGTGCAGCGAATTCATCCCACACATTTAATGCGAACATCTGGAGGCTTCCACAGGAGAGAGGATCCCTCTATCAATCTTGCCTTATATGAGCTCAGCTCAGCTCGCTTCTTGATTAACGTTATTTTGCAGTTTTTGGGACGAAGCTCCATTGAACGCACGCGGAGGAATTAAGCCTAATTCGCAGACTGATGGAATTTGAGTAGATACATGGCTATGGGCTCATACATATATTAAGGGTATGATAATTCCTGTTGATCACCTTGTGGGCTGGCTATTGTGCACAGAACTGAGTCTGGCTTTGGCTGCTGATGCCTCTGTTGAAAGTTGATGCTCATGAATGATTCTGAAGCAAAAGCTTTGCAGCTTCAAGTTAAGGTTCTCAGCAACAATCTCTGGGTTGATTCCTTACTCCTGATGGTCTCGCTTCTGCCTTTTGTTTTGGAAATCATTTTGGAAGTTGCTGGAGCCAAGCTGTGAGATGATCTGAGGTCCTTTGTTAGGAGTTGGTGATGTTTGCTACATAGTTAGCAGCCAGGCAATTTGGTGGGCCTGGTGGTTGGGACAGGTTGAGGAAAAGCAGAGGCAGGAGTCTGCAGGGCCCAACAGGGGCGGTCAGTGGCCAGTTAATAGAGCAGGGAGTCTTGTGGGACCCAAGGGGGGCTGGTGGGGGTTGGCTTGACGTTGCATCCTCCAAGGTCACGGGGCTCTTATGGGAAGTTTGCGGATGAAATGCGTAAGCAGGGACCAGGCAGGACCCAGGACGCAGCTTTGGCTTCCCCTGATAGGAATCTTGGTTATTTTTGTCTGGAGAAAATCTGTGTACAGGGAGCATCTGCAGGAGGCCTATCTGGCCATCTGAGTGAGCTGGGTGCCAGATCATTGATTAGTATTCCTCGCAGGTTGCCTGCCCAACTCCAAAGTGATATAAACTGGGCCGAGGAGGCCTGCAGCGGCCATTTAGGGCGTGATCAACTGCTCCATTGATTGTGGCTGTGTTGTCGCCCCTGTCCCCCTCCCCTGTTCCTTGACTTCCTCCTCATGATTCCTTTCTTGTGGGTCTTACATAGTCTCGGCTCAAACAGTGCAAAGTCAACAATGACCCAACATTGCAACCTAACTTGACTGTTGGTGTTGGCTATTTGAGACTACTTCCACTTCTGTACTATCGCCAATGTTAATTGATAAGCACCTCATGCGACTGGTCTCACTGGTCTGACTGGAGTATTTCTAGCAACCACCTCTCTGGCTATTCCCAGAATCTACAAGAAAAGCCTCCATAAGGATCTGTCTGCGGAGGTGGCAACAGCCGAATCTGGCGTTGCGGAGGCATGATGGCTCTCCCATGTACAATAGCAGCTCCCCCAGGAGCCATAATGGCCATCATTTTCATTTCCTACAAGTAGGTGAGAGCGTCCAGTGTTCATTATGAAAGTCTCCAGGAGCAAGTGAGTGGACATGCTGCTTCCTGCCCATCACTCATTACTCCCTCTGCTCTCCAATGAGTCGCCATATCCTTTCTAATCAGAAGGACAAGTTCCAGCAATGTAGGAAACTCCTCAGCCATCCCATATTTCGTGCTAACAACTCTCTGACTTTCTTGCAGTCTGGCCAAGGAGTGTGGGCAAGAAGTGTGGCAAGAAGTGTGGTCAAGGAGTGTGGGCAAGAAGTGTGGCAAGAAGGAGACCAGCACTTGGCGAGAAAGCCCTGGTAGATTGCTCAGCCAGTTTATTAGATTGCCTATTGTTTATATCTGGCGAAATGAAGGTTGTTATCAGGCAGACTCTTGTTTGACCACAGTCGTCAGTGACTAGTCACAACAGTCTTACAAGGGAGGCCTTTGTCTATGTCAGTCTTTGTGCTTCTTTGTCAGTCTCTGGCCATTTGTGGCTGATGGAGTCAGATGGCCCAGCTGGGAAGACCAGCTTGGAAGACCAACTAGGGAGACCAGCTAGGACAGAGGAAGCCACTTAGTGAGCAGGGCAGGAGGAGGGGAGCAGTGATGAGGCAGTGATGGGGTTGCTGCTGCAAAGGACTGATGCTGGCTGAATCAGGCTGGTGCTGGCTGGGGCTGTGTTCTTAGATCAGGTGAAGAAGGGGCCAACTGATCTAATTGGTCCATCTCTTAGCCCACTGATGGCGCTGGAATCACGGAGTGGCTGGCAAATTAGCCGCGCTGCCTCCCCATGATAGATCAGGGCCTGCACCGTCATTCTGTCTTGTTTTGCAGCAGCAACGGACCTTTGTTCTCCCGCAGCCTATTTACCAGCTGCAGCAGCTGCAGGCTCCCTCCCTTGCCCATCCTCAGATGCTACTTTGATGTCCCACAGCCATTGTTGGTGATGGGAGCACTTGCCTCCTCAGCCCATGATGCAATGATGAAGCTGCTGCTGCTGCTGCTGCGGGATAATGATGATGGTTAGGATGCCTCAGCGGCCATGTAGTTGCAGAGGATGCTGGTGATGAGGCGGCTGAAGAGATTAGCACTCTGAGGGGGAGAGGGGGATGGTGTAGCAGCACCAAGGGCCTTTCGCAAACTACATACACACCAGGCTTGGACTGATGTTCCATCCTATACCGCGCTGCTCCTC
Source organism: Platynereis dumerilii (assembly GCA_026936325.1). Classification (NCBI taxonomy): domain Eukaryota; kingdom Metazoa; phylum Annelida; class Polychaeta; order Phyllodocida; family Nereididae; genus Platynereis; species Platynereis dumerilii. The sequence continues at coordinate 17,782,676 of JAPTHN010000007.1, forward strand.
AGTGCTCCTGCTTAATTACTTCTGAAGTTTACAATTTGCAAACAGCCTCGGTTTGGGCTTCTCTTGTGTCGGGCCTCACCAGTTGGCCTCATTCCGGGCCTCTCATTTCGGGCCTCTCTTTGGGACGCCTTCCTAATGCAGTTTTTGCTGCACAATGTCCCTGCCGCTTGGGGTCGCTGGTAATTAACTTCCGTTCATTGTTTGTCACAGCCTCGCTTTGAGTGTCCTGGCTTCTCAGAACATACAACTGGATGCCATAAAATTCTAATGACCTCAGTGGATCCCTTTGGCCCTTGGTGACCTCTTGTGCAGTATGTAATCACAGGTCACACACTATAACCTTTGGTGTATCTGCAGACATCTTCAAATTTGTGAAGGTCTATGTCTTGACTGCACAGCTGGCGACATAGTACTACTACTACAACCATAATTTCATTTAAACAATGTCATGATCCACTTATGTTTCCATTTATGCTAGGCCTGTGCACTTTCCGGGTTAATAGCCAACAAAAATGCACAATCTTGTGGAATACAATGAAACTCCCAAGTTGCTGAAAACAAATTGTCAGATGTGATTACAAGCTGCGGTGGCTGGCATTGAAAAGCCAAGCAGCATAATGAGGAGTCGGTATGTGGAATTAAGCCAGTGTAGCAATAGAGGACATTTCAGCTTTTGAGTGGGTGAAACAAGGAGCATATTAAGTGTAATTTGGAGATTTGCAGATATGGAATTGATGAAAATAATTGGTAAATGGGGAGCAGGGAGACTGACAAATGAGGGTTGCAAGGCTGGAGCTAGTAATGTTAGTTGATCAGAGATAGCAGAAAGGAAAAACGGGCCCAATGCAGGATATGGGGGCAGCCGAGCAAATAGGGCAACTGGTGAGGCTGGCGTCAAGTCCAGACAATTTGGTGACAGTGGAATAGAGATAGATGCTAGGCTCCGATAATATGAGGCTAGAATATTAATAAGAGCAGTGGAGGCATTCTTACTGGGAATGTGTAACTTGGAGTCGAGAGTTGGCCAAGACTCGGCAAGAGGCGGACTGAAGCAAGATGAGGCAGCCTGGATGCTCCTCTGATGGGAGTTGCTCTTCTGATGGGAGCTATTTGCAGTCTGCTCATCAACCCACTGATGAAGAGAAAGAAAGGCTCCTCCTCTCAGATGCTATCCTCTGCCTCCAGACTCCATTTCTCCCTATCAGCTGTGTTGACTGTCTAGCCTGCACTGGATTTGCCTGTGTGGCACACCTAAGCAGAAACAGAAACAACCAGTCCTTCTTGGTCTCTCTTTTAGTTTAGCTTCTCCCTTAGCTTCTCCCTTAGCTTCTCCCTTAGCTTCTCTCTTAGCTTCTCCCTTAGCTTCTCCCCTTGGCCTGCAGGTTTATATTGATCAAGTCAGTCTAGACACCCTGATACAAGGCAGCAGCGCCTCAATTTGGGTGCAGGGTGGTGTTTTCTTGATTTGGCCAGGCTGGAATTGTCGGCTAATGGGGCCAAGGGTGAGGGGAAAGGGGTACCAGGGGGTTCCTGTGACTTCATGACGTTATTGGGGGATGACCCTGTGACCTGCAGTGCCGCAAGATGGCCCGGTTGGCCCTCAGACCCCTGGCCCTGGACTAATCAGGAGCAAAGGCCCATATTTATGGAAATTTAAATTGGCTAGCTTGGGCGGCATAACAAGGTGCCAGAGCTGGTAAGACAGCCTCATTTATATCAATTAGAGCTGGCCTGGCCTGGCCCCGGCTGCCTAGTGGACAGATTGCTTCTTGTCCCTGGCTCCTCACACCATATATTGGATCACGGACTGACCTCAGCAGGCTTCATCAAACCAAACAAGGGATCAGACGGCCCAATTAGATAGTGGGAATTACTGCTAGCATGGACTGGCTGCCACTGGCCATCAGCAGGGAGGGAGGGCTCTTTGTGTGGCCTTACGTTGGTCTATTCTGTCTAACAACAGCCTGGTGTGAGTCTACAGTAACTGTCTACTGCAGGCAATTATAGTGCTGTGTGGAGTCCTGTGGACCTGGGTGGTTATAGAGAGAACAAACGAAGAACAAATGAGTGATATATGTCTGTATATAAGGCTGTGTACGTGAGTGTGGTTGATGGACCTTTGAGTGAATAGTTGAGTTGATATGTGACTCTGGTTGAGTTGATATGTAACTCCTAGTTGAGTTGATAAGTAACTCTTGCTTGTTCCTTGCCAGGTTCATCATATCCCTGGAATCTACCAGCTGGAGTCGGAGGGGGTAGGAACATTTATCTTTTGCTCTTGCGAACTGCACACAGCTTTACCCTCCTGCTTTGTATTCCTGGTGCTGCTTCACCTTGTCTCTGTATTGTTCTGTGGAGTGGATGTGTGGTGTGCTACAAGGCTGTCTGTCCGTCCCATGTCTTTCTGGTGTTGGAGGTTCAACTTGGAACCAGCTTGTTGCAGCTGCTTGCTCCTTTGTCTTGTGTACATATATACTCCTGCTTGTGTTTTGGGCAACTTGTATCATAATGCCTTGTATATAAGCATTCTGTACTTTAATATTGAATTATATCATAAGTGGTGCTAAGCATGGGTGCTGTGTGTCATGTGAGCTAATATTTTCCTTTTGTGGTTGGTCTCATGTACATGGTTTGCTTTTGTGGTGTGTATATATAATCACTCTAAGTCTTGCACTGTCTTTGGTTGTGTCACTTATATTAAGCATAGCAATTCCAACTTGATAGTTTGCCTCACTCTGCCTGTTTGTCACACCAAGGCCTCCTCACATTGTCCGCCAAACATCAAAAGCCAATTAGCTTAAGATGAAGTCAATAGGATCCTTGCAAGTCATTGTTCCGCCTGATTTGATCAGATATCTCAGCCAGACCACTTCAAGTCTCCCGATCCCTTAATCCCTCCCATCTATTGCTCGTTACACTTCTGCCAATGCACGAATAATGGCTGTTTGCTGGTCGATTCGTCCACTGCCCATTCGGCCCTGGTCAATTCGCCCATCGGTGGCTAATCCGCCCATAACATTTAGCCCAGGACAAAGCAATGATTCGTGTGGATTAAGGGAGAGAATTGAAGTGGTCATTAGGAGGCCCAAGTAGTTTGTCCAGATAGCAGTTTGAGGAAGAGCTCCTGTTAAGCCGCACAGTTAAGCCCTGCATCCTGCGTGCCCATCCCTGTAGCCGGCCCATTACCAGTCCTTAATACCCTTATCGTGGTTTTTCACGAGTAAGCACAGCGATTGATTAAGTCTCGCTTCTGTAATTTGCCATCAATTGCTAAGTATTAGCTGCAGACGAACACAACAGCCTACGACAACAGCCTACCACCGCCTGCCATTGCTCTCACACAGTTTCAAAAGCTCGTATATCACACAACAACCTCCCAGCCCCCCTCTCCCCCTCCCTGCCTAACAATCTGTGTATTGCATGCTCTCCTGTATCATGGCTCTCATTGCCTCCTCTTCATCACTGTCCTGGCTGAGGCTGGCTCAGCCATTTCAACTTCCATTCCTCGTGCTCCGATGTTACAATTTGTACAGCAGAAATCTGCACCGAATGGCAGTTCAGCCAAAACAATTTGATCAGAACGATGAATAATTTAGGTGGGCATATTTGCCACATAGCATGTTGTGTGAAGTTGTATCAAGTATTTTTAATAAAGACATGCTCCGCAGCTGTCGAATGCACTTTAAAGTGTTTGGAAGTGTTGACATTGTTTGACTTTAATGAGTGATGGTGTATGCGATGTTTACAAGTTTCTTTTTGTCATTGCAGGCATGGGAATGCCCGGAGATATGTATGGCTCCCCCACTAACTCCAGTTCGTACTCGCAAATGCCCCAGCTGCGTCCCCCCGTGCACTCTCAGGCCATGCTCATCCCGGGACATCCGCATCATATGATGATGGCCCACGGAGGGCATATGGGGCACCACGGCATGCACTCGATGGCAGCACAGAGCCCGCCCCTGCACGCGGGAATGGACTCTATGGGCTCCGGCCATATACAAGACATCCACGCCGGATAAGCCCATCGTGGGTCCCCCCTCTACTTTCTAATCCAACTTAGAGACTGCAATCTAAGCTACGACTCACTAAAGACAAGTTACGGACGTCCTTCGCCCTCATCGTCCACCCCCCACGCGCATGTGCCCAGCAGCACGCCATCGATGTCACTTCCTGTATGCAAACCTCCTCCTAGCGGATACCTCACGAACTGCAATGTCTCACACAAACAAGTGACTCTTGGTCATGACTTTAGTTTTTGCTTGTATTTAACTACTCCCTCGGGTTTCCTAGTGTTCCAGTGACCAGACTCTTGATTTCTAATCGTTCGAAGGACTCGTCATCCTCGACTAACGGCTACAGGAAGTGTGTGGCGCCCTCTGGCGAGAGACGCCACTGATGGACGATTGCTATGCACGTGGTCTCTTTCTGTGGACTTCATCCGCAGGTGACATCATCTCCAGGTGACGTCATTCATCCGTGGACCTCACCTGTGGTATCATCATCATTCATCACTCATCAGTCATTTTTATGAAATGTCAGCATAATAGTGACTTTGTCATCTAGCAAACGAAGATTGCCATACGTTATTATTCTCATCAAGTGAAATACATACATGTACTAATTAAAAGGTTTGGCTTTGTACTTATCGACCTTCTGTTCTCATCATATTCTCAAAATAATATTCTCAAAATATCTCAAGATAATTCTCAAAATGTTTTAAGATATCTTTAGCTCTTTGGTAATTCAGGCAAGCGAAAGAGTCTCCATTTTGTAAGACTTTTGTTTATAATGTATTCATGTATTATAAGTTGTGTCAAATCTCTCTTACAAGGTACAGTTAGAATTTAAATGATTTTAAATTCAAATTTAAGTCTTCAGCGCCTCTAGTGGTGTGTTCTAAATATACTCTTCTCTCAGCGCCATCTACTCTCAGTCTGAAGCAACTGAAATCTCTACTGAACTGCTATATACAGCTCACATGTTTGTGACAACATTCATAGATCTCGGTAGACATGTGCCGTACCATAGTTTGTTGATTTTTCTCTGACTAACAATCATTTGTATGATTTTGTAATAATATTTATCACGTTTTATGTCACCCAAGACCTGTAATCCAAACCAGGCGACTGGGCTAGCTATTTCAAGAAGTGTCAAATCATATTTATTTCAAAAAATTGTGTAGATTTTCAACAACATGTTGTGTATGGGTCTTATTATGAAAGAAGTAACCTGAAACTTTTTGAGTAACTTTATCATGTTTTCATCTCTATGCCCGCTTGTATAAATCCTAAATATACCTCACTGGGCAACCATCCCCATCTCTCCATCTCAACATTATCGAATGCTTTAAAATTATCTTCTAATCTTTACTTAGGGTCTTGTGGGTTATGGTGTTGATTTTTATTTCTCTATGAGCAAATCTAAGATCCCACAAGACCCCAAGTGAAGACTGGAGTAGCGTGAGTGTCTGTGTATTAAACAGCCAAGGTGCTTTTGTTGTACAAAGTCATTTGAAGGAAAAGTAGGTCTTTGTTATTTTTATTTCATTTCAAAGATGGCCGTTAGAAGAAGAATTCTCCTAAAAACGGTGAAAGTAACTTTGGCCAACCAAGCACAGCACTCGTCCGCCCTCTGGCGAGAAAACAGGGAACTGTTGCAATAACGTATACTGGATTTTGTGTCTTGTAAAAAGAAACATTCATATATTGAGATGACAAACGGTTTTATTGACAAAGACATTGTACTAATTGGTGTGAGTGCTCTCATTGTTTGGCAATTGTATGTTCCAAGTGATATTTGTATGACAGAAGTTATAAATTTTCTGGCCAATCAACAGATTGGTGAAATTCAGACAGGGTATTTTAGCTGTCAGTCATTAAGTCTCTAGAAAGCGAAGTCAAACTTTGCTCCATTTTTGCAATTACGTATTTTTAGGGCTTGTTGTACATTAATTTTTACCTGAGCAGCAGAAATATTTGTTATTCCTTAATTGTGAATGTTAATTGTTTTGGAATTTTTGCTAGACAGCATTATATTTATGCTATTTTTGAATATATTGAACATGGAGTTGACATTTGTAAATTGGTCTTATTGAGTTTTGATTTACTTTCTCCCCAAAGAGTTAATTAATGGATTTTCCAAATTATTTGAACCCATTCATTAAAGTTATTAGTGAATTGATCTATACATTGAACATTGGTGCTCATGTTGAACTTTAATGCCCTTTTGTGGTGTATATTTATTTCTAATCATTTCCTTGAAACTGGCACAAGTCATGATGCTATAATAAACTCCAGTGTCCGTGAAGGCCAAACGTCACTGATTACAGGTAACTATTTACCTGGCGTTGTAATTTCTAAGGTGTTTGATGACCGCATTGCATTGTATTTGACGCTTTAATATGGAACGTTGATAATTTTATATGAAGTATGACTGAGCAAAGAAGAGTGCACAATATTGTATGAGAGGAAATTAGGGTTTGAGAGAGAGAGTACCGTGTACATTGTTAGTTCGAATGTTTAAAATGTAGAAGGTATGCATGGTTAAAGAGAGTGAATGGACTACTTTATTGTCAATGACAATATGTATGGACAATCTGTAATGTACTTTTTCATGAAAACTGGACATATTATACAGGTAAAAAAAAAGAAAAAAACTTCATTGAATACATGAAAAATGAAATAAATTTTGTTGCGAAATATACATTTTGGTTTTTGTGGTTATTTGTTGTCGGAGGAAATTACACAAAATTGCATATTAGCTCATAGTTGTGGTCTCATAACTCAAAAGGAGAGAAATCGGTTTGTTATGCTAATTAACTGTCAATCACAGCAAATGTAATATATTATGGGATTGCTGGGCTGGTGCAGCTACAACGATGCAGTGCTGCCCCTGGTGGACAAATGGCAAACTATTCTCTGGAACAGCTGAGAGCAAAACTGAAGGAAAGTTCGGTTTGGCCATTTGCAGAGACCTGCCGATCATCTGTTTTAAAACTAAAGACAGGAATTAATAAAATAGTATAAATTTGATATTTCATAACCATAATTTTAAACAAGTGACTTTGAACAGCACCTGGACAATCAACAGACCATGGCTTGCAAATTAAAAGAGTCCTTCTATCGACTTCTTAAGTGTTGGAAACCTTTTCATAATCACATGCTCAAATGAACACTTTCAACACTTTTCTCAAACTTATTGTTTGCAGGCCAACATATGACTGGCTAGATAATTTCAAGTATGCTGGCTGGCATGCCATTAACATTGCTGGCGGGTATTCTTAGAACCCCAAGCTATTTGTCCGTCGTCACCCGAACATTCTACCCTCCAGAAAGATACATCCTGCACCCCCCCCCCCCCAAACAGACCACCCTGGCTTGGAACCTTTCCAAAAATCAATATCAATATAAACTTCAAAAGGAACTAGTAATTGAGGTGTCAGTTTATGGCTTTTCAACTTTAATAACCCATTTCAGTCTCTTGGAATTTAGTCCATTTTATGATCATTAGTGAAGACAAAGCCAAATGGTTAAAGTGGATATGGACACCTGCAAACACAAGTCAGAGAAGACGAGGTTGGTCTTGAACCATGTACCACAAATGAGTTCAGCATACCATGGAGGTAGCTATTAGTGGGAGCAAACACATTGTAAATTCTTTACCATAAAAAGTATTTTACAGCAAATGTCAACAAGACAGATTCAAGCAAATTGTGGCAGCACATGGAGCATGAGCACGCCTTATTTCCAAGCATTTAATGGGATTAGAACAGCTTAACAATTATTTCGATTGGTTGTAAAATTACCTATAGGCCTATAGATGTCATCCTAAACCATCAAGTATGTACACAGGCTTTCTGAACACAAGCAATCACTGATCAATGAACGTATCAATCTGAAGGCAAACAGTCCTTCTGGCTTTTGCTGTTATAGGCATTTGATAGTCGGAACATTGCTTGTAACTTTGCATTGAACAATTTAATTAATACCACAGCGGCTGATCTCCTTGATTGACTGAAATGATAATTGACTTATTTGATCAAATTTTAACCTGCTATCCAATCAGTTTGTATCTTTGATCCAATGGAAGTATCAAACCAGAGAATGAACACATTTGAACAAACTCAATAAAGGCAACTGAAATTTTGCCTGCTCAATAGTAAATTTAGTTAGTTTTTTTCCCCTCTCTCTCTCTTCTGAAGCACATCAAAGTCTTCGAAAAGCTGACATCTGGAAACGTTAATAACTGACGATAATCACGTGATCTATGGATTCCACTTCCGGAAAGAGTTAACCGCCAGGGGTCGCCTCAGTAGGGCACATGTGGAGAACAGAACAGGCTCCTGCAAGTAAGAACATTAGTGTTTAGTTTAGGCCCAAACAGCATTAGTTGTGTATTCTAATAAATTCACAAACCGAAGAAATAATATAATCAAGAAATTTAGCTAACCAACTAATCATCATATTTAGACATTCAAATCAACGATCGGCAAGCAACTTCGAAGGTTCACAACAATGAACCAAATATTGCAGGAAGTTGAACACACAGAGTACCTCGGCCTCTACTCACAGGCCTATATATTCTCTTGGGCCTGTGGGTTTCCGTAAGAGAGGATAGGACAGGAATCAGAGGATATTAATTACATTGTATTAGGATTATTCATATAAACCAAATGATAGGGTTCGAAGATGTTCTGATCAGATTGGGGGAAAATGTCACATGGCCAGCCTGAAATTCTTTATAGAAGTCTTTCAGAACTTGTGTCAAATGTAATAAAATGTCCAAGCCAGTATGAAATCTATGGATGAAAGTTGAATTTGTGTAGCCTGCAGTGGGCCTGCATTACCAGCTGCAGGAGACAGCCTTGTGCAGTAGCTGGTGGCGTATAACTGCGTGTATAACTGCGTGTCTCCCTTGGCAATTATTTCTGGTGGACATCGCACGAGGCCTGTCACGCAACGAGACTCGTCCCCAGCCCATCACTTTCCCCAAATGAAGAGTTTGCATGGCGCTCAGCCTGCAAGCGGCCGCAGTTCTGCTTCCCCAAATTGCAATTGAACTCCACTGATTTGCCCTTTGGTTGTAAATGGGCAAAAACGAATTACAGCAATTGAAGCAATGGGCTGAGTCACCAGTCCTGATTTCACCGCAGCCTGCAAACTCCGCCTTTGTCCGGGTGTCAACTTACAAGGGAATCAAAAAGGGCCAGCTTCATTTGGCTTGGGTGTGACAAACACAAAGTATTAGGTCCTACAGGACATGATTTTTGGTGGAATTTATCAAATTAGTTGAAACTTTTTCTCACTCAACTTGTTAGAAATGGCAGAACTTCTATCAAATGGGTATGTAACAGGATGTTAGTATCGCCTGAATACATACTGGCGACCGTGTGCGTCCTTGTTATGCAGTTTCTGCCAACTTCTGCTGCTGCTGCTGCTGTTGCTGCTGCTGCTGCTGTTACTACTGCTGCTGCTGCTGTCAATGTTGTTGTTAATGCTGCAGGGTGTTTTTTGGCGAAGCCTGAAGCAAAAGGAGATCAGCCTCATCAGCAAGATCATTAGGGATCAGCCTGATGTAATAAGAATCCTTATTTCATTTTGGACAATAAAATGTGGCATTTATTGTGGGTTGCATCATGAGACAACAGATGGACATGATAAATGAGGGACAGGATGACAATGGAGGCCATCTCTGGTGTCTGTTGAGTGGGAGTCGAGTGAAAGTCAAACCGGCACAAAGATAACCGAGGCTCCGTCAGACAGCCTGGGACGGGGAATTTCGATGGGGAATCATATAACACCGGCCAATATGGCCCCACGGCAGATGGTGTGCAACTTACCCCACTGTCCCCAATAAAACGTAATTATTGCAAAGGGCCTACTCGCAAGCCCTAATTTACGACAGCATTCATGGCCCAGCATTGACGGCCCATGAAGCACCACTGGCCCAGCATTCACGGCCCAGCATCCATTGCTCCATCGTTGGCTTGCACCAATATCGACAGCATTAATCACAACACTAATAAAGAGACAAGAATGGCACGACTCGTGCTTAACAGGTTGCCCATTTAACAAAGTGATTATGCAATAAAATAGCCATATTCCGGCGAAATTAGGCAAATACAATTAGGTGTGGGGCATGTCTTTCACTTCATTTTATACCACCTCCTCAGAGATGAACCAAGATTTATTGGAGAAATAACATCCCAGGCATCAGAAATATCTACACCATATAACTCATGGCCTGGAAGATAAACAATTCCACTCGCCAGTTAATGTTTTATTTAATTTTTGCACCCTCTCAGTCTCCTTGCAGTCTTCTCTCTGGGTTCTCTCAGTCTTCTCTCAGTCTCCTCCCAGTTTCTACTCAGTCTCTCCTCAATCTGCACTCTCTCAGTCTCCTCTCAGTCTTCACGCTGTCTCATTGCAGTCTCCTTACTGTCTCTTTGCTTTCTCCCCTCAATCTGCTTGCAGTCTCCTCCCAGTCTCCTCTCAGTCTCCTCTCAGTCCCCTTGCAGTCTCCTCTCAGTCTCCCTCATCTTGCTTCAGTCTCCACTCTCTTAGTCTCCACTCTCTTAGTCTCCACTCTCTTAGTCTCCACTCTCTTAGTCTCCACTCTCCTAGTCTCCACTCTCTTAGTCTCCTCTCAGTCTACTCTCATCAGTCTACTCAGCCAAGTTTCTCCCAGGTCTCCTTTTCTAAGTTCCCTTTCCCGAGCTGTCTCCACTCCCTCAGCCTCCTCTCCCCACAATTTCCTTTATTCAGTCTCATTTTCCCAATCCTTCAGCAATCAATCTCCTCTCCTCTCCCACTCCTCTCAGTCGAACTATTACACACAATGCAAAACAAGTGACTGCTCATTGCACAAGTCATCAAGCACAACAAATGACAATAGACATGTCTTCCATTGTGCTCTACATCTGGTCCTTCTGATAGGCCCACCAAATAATGACGTCACGACGTTTGACGTACGTTATGACGCTGTCGGCGCGCGTCCTGGCTGACGTTATCATTGTTGTTGCGCATTTGACGTAGCTAATTTGTCTGCGTTTTGTTCTGGCAAAAAGATGAATGTCCCAGGCCCCGGGCCATGGATAAAGTGGCGTTTTGTCCCTTTTTCTCAAAGCACAAACAAGTGACTCGTATTTAGGGTTAATAGGAACCACAGAAAACAGAGGAAAGGGATTGAGAAGTGGGAAGGGGGTAATCCACTGACTAACTGGAGAACTGGAAAAGGAACTGCATGCAGCACAGAGAAGGGGGGGGGGAGGGGGGGTGATCCAGGGGAGAAGAATGAATGAACAACACAAGAGTGTTTCAAACAATAACATTTGTTTCAGTGACAAACTACTGATTTGTGGCACCAAGTCATTCTACTTTCGTGGAAAAATCTTAAGCTACTATATTATATGATATAGGTATAGGAATCCAGAAGTTCAAATTACTGCATGATAATTCTCAGTCCATGAAAGGATGAGCAATTTGAGCATTCATAGCTCATCCATTTAGGGTCATAGCAATCACGTAACATGTAGTCACCCAAGACTGGAAGTGGTTGCCATGTGCAGATCAATTGAAATGTATTTCTGTACTGGATTGAAACTCTGGGTTTGTGAGATGTCAAGTCAATTACAACATGCTCCACCGATTGACAGGTAAAGTAACTATGAGTGGCAGAGACATTTACTAATGGGCAAAAGGTTGAATGTACATAATTATTGTCTACAAGGTAAAGGAGCAGATAATACCCATAAGTGGTAACAATAACATTTCAAGAGGCATTCTTCTTTGACCTTAATATTTTTTATTTTTTATCAGAAAAAGATAATGTTCGTGATTTATTCTTAGTCATCTCCCAGGAAATGTGCTATCTTTAGAATTTGAAAAAAAATAAGATGCCTCTTTTAAAAGAGATATAAACTGTTTGATCTTAAACTTAGAAGAAGATCCAAAGACTGAAAGATCAAATATATAACACACTTGGATCAGAGTTGGCAAAAAGGTGATGAAAACTGTATGTACTAGCTTCAGCGCACTATTCTTTCCTGCCCTTGGCTCGAAGACAGGAGAGCAGAAAAAAGGGTGTGTACCCAACCCCCTGGACCTTCAGCGATCATTGACCTTTTTATTACTGCTCCCCTCCTATGTCCTTTCCACCAGGGGGTGCTGTGGTAGAAGGAGGTGTGGATCACCCCAAGGTCCATCTGAGACATAGCCAAGACATAGCCTGCAGTCCGGAGGTCACCCATTGAGATCTTCTGCATGGTGCCACAACCTCCCTCCGGGTGCCCCATGGTGATTTTAGGAGGGCCCTTGGCAATTTTCAGGATCCATGCTGCCAAAGGAGAGTCCACCCTGGACCCCAAGAGCGCCTCAGGAGGACCCCTACTGGCCATAACATCCCAGGTCCACCCCACGTAACCTTTCTGGACCACTACAAGGCCCTCTGAATTCTTGGCCCTAGCAGGTCCTCCGAGATGCCCTCCTGGATCCCTCGTAGGATGCCTCAACGATGCCCTTCACATACCCTGAGGTCACCATCAAAAAGACATCATGCAGTTTTGATCTCTCTTGCCAAGATTCCGTGCTGCTCTCCTCCGAATTTTTGTCTAAATCTGCATCATTATCTTTTACTGCAAGTCGTTTAGATCACCTACAATCTGCTTCGTGCAACAACTATCTGACAAATTATTCCAGGACAAAATATATATGAGAAATTTGTCTGAAGATGATATGGTACATGCAGGAGGATATGATACATGCAGAAGGTAAATCATAATGAACCAAGAAAAACTAGGAGCAAATTTTATGTGTATATAGGCCTACACACAGGGTGCAGAAAGGACAAACTGCAAAGCAATTGCCTCAGCAAATAAATGACACGTTCAATGATTCCATGCATGCAAACTCATGCACAATCGAAGGTAGAACAATTGGTGCACCTGTATTGTATACAAACAGAATTCATCAATTAAACTTCCAAAAATCTGCAGTCATCATCTCATCAAAAAGTCAACACAGCCCTTGCACCAAACCCTTTTCCTAACTTCATTCAGTATAGTAACTTGGTATATATCTACAATTAATTTAGCCTGATATGATATTAGTCTTGCGATTTGCATTTCCTCTCAATAATTATCTCTCGCGATAACTATCGCGTTCCCTCACGATGATCGTGTTCCCTCATGATGACCTTACAGAAAAAGCACCGAAAAAACCAAAAGGAGATGGCAGCCAGTCTGGAATATCAACATAGTAATAACATTACACAGATGACATCATGACTGTGTGGGAACAAAATGATCACAAAAGATCATCAGGGAACATGATGATTATAATGGAACACAACGACTGCTTACAAGGGAACATGATGATTGTTAGGGAACACAATGATTGTAAAGGAACACGGTGATCATTAGGGAACATCATTACATTGTCATAAGGGAGCATGATTGTTGTAAGGGAACACAATGATCATCAGGGAGTGTGATCACCATGGGCTAGTGTGATCAACATGAGGGAACGCGATGATCATGAAGAACATGATGATCATAAGGGAACACGACTGTTGTAAGGAACACAATGATAATCAGGGAATTCGATGTCATGAGGGAACATGATGATTTTGAGGGAACAGGACAATTGTGAGGGAACACAATAATTATGAGGGAACACCATGATCGCAAGGGAACGGATGTCGACGAGGCAACAAGGTGGTCATAGGGAACATGATGATTGTGAGGAAAGGTGAAAACCAAGAGAGAACGCAATGATTGTAAGGGAACGTGATAATTGTGAGGGAACACCATAATTGCAAGGGAACAGATGACGACGAGCAAACACGATAATCATAAGGGAACATGACGATTGTAAGGGAACATGATGATTGTGAGCGAACGCGATGATCCTGAGGCAAGAGTGATGATCCTGAGAGATTGTGAAAGTGCTCAAGGGAACGCAATATAAAACGAGAGAACAAAAAAGATCACAACGGAACGCGACAGTGATTGCAAGGGAATGTAATATTATTTTTTATATTCCATGTCCTCTTATTCGGGGTTCCGTAAATGTTGACCAATTTTAGCTAGAAACATTCCTTAGTAAAGCCTCCGACGGTCACTAAAGCGGCTAAAGCCAGTAAAGACTACTTACTGTTCACTCCATTTTGTCCCATTTTGTATAAATGTTCATGTTGTGTTGCATATATGCAGGACTTCCAATTAAAACAACACAGTGTACAACTTCGAAATGCACACTGCACACAATGATGAAGTGCATGGCTGGTCAATTACACAGGACTCCAGACGATCTGATTGATTTTATGAATATTTAAAGGACCAGTTGAATGTAAATCTACTTTGAAAAAAAGAGGACAGGGATAAACACTGGCTTGGCAGATATCTGTATGTAAATAGTCAATTACATTTTGACTGTAATTGTATTTCAACAAATGACACTGTGTGAAATATATATGTCTCTATTTCAGACTATTTGCATAGATTGTGTGATTTATGACACTGAGTAGTTGGAGGAAAAAAATCGTATGTAGCTGTGTGCATTAAAAATAAAATTACAAAAATTAAAAAAGAAGGAAGTTGGGTCAAAAAGGAAATGAAAATCACAGGCTTCAAACATCTCCTTCTGTCATAAATTAAAGAATAATATTCATAAATGTCATCATTATCGCTTGCAGATTAAGGTAGAAAAACTGCACACAGAGACTAACCAATAACTGGCTGAATTATGTTACTCCTAACGACTAAGTGAAGACAGATTTGCAAGGGTCGAATTTACCCCAAGGAAGGTAGAGATAGGGGTACATCCTGAGGGTGGGTGGAGGGTAAGATGTTTCACCTGAACCCCCCCCCCCCCAAGCATCCTTTGCATCCTTCAGCATCTTCTGAAGCAACATCTGAAGCAGCTGATCCATGCCATGTGATACTCTTACAATTTGCTTTCAGTTTGTTTGGGGGTTTACCCTCAGCTTGCTTTAGATTTGTTTTGACTGCACACATTAGCATGTATACTGGTGGCATACATGTTTTGGATCGGCCCTACATGCATCCTGATGGAACACGTCCCATGATGAATTGGATTAAGATTAGACCTGATGCACTGTATAGTATAAGTGGGAATCTCTATGTATGTTGACCATGCAACCATGACTGACTGAAAATAGAAGATCACCAGAAGTAAAAATACAAATACATAGGCCTGTAGGTCTCACAGCACACGTGGCTCCCCCTAGATCTATATCTGCTTTGAATTCAGTTGTAAAATTTTATAATGGTGAGTGTAATGTAATCTTGAGGCAAAGTCGTGGAAGCATATTTCCAGAAAATTTGCATTACAATTAACTTGTTGGGCTGTGCCATCTTTATGTTTTGAAGATTACTAATTGGATGCATCTCAAATTATTTCACAACCCTCCTATATCCCTCCACTTTCAAACCAGGATTTGTTTTTATGATGTCATATTGTCAATAGTTTGATTTCTGAATTTTGTATGATGTCATATTGTCAATGGTTTCCCTTCTGCATTAGAAATGAACAATCTTGATTTCCATTCGAA
This sequence comes from Platynereis dumerilii, assembly GCA_026936325.1. NCBI lineage: Eukaryota > Metazoa > Annelida > Polychaeta > Phyllodocida > Nereididae > Platynereis > Platynereis dumerilii. Next base: position 17,798,246 of record JAPTHN010000007.1, read on the forward strand.
GTATAACATTGACCATTTTATAACCATTCAAAATGTCAATGGGCATATACTCTGTAGGCAAACAGAAGCACCATAGACCCATACCATTTTATCAATCATCAGATTTATGGAATCACAAATGTGAAGGCAAGTCAACAAAGATGACACTTTGACGATTTGGAGTGGACAGCTTCAAAAGTCTTCTCTTGTTGTGCTTGTTTCTAGTGATATGACCACAATGTTCTGCATAATTTCACTTTGAAGATTTATTGATCTGTACATCTCAATGGACACTTAACCGAATATTTCCCAGAGTGTAAATCACCTATCTGCCTCCTTAAGGAATACACAATACTTGTTGATATGATAAGTCAGTAAACAAGATTCATTCATAAGTTACCAGTAAACCAATAAAACCATCAATAGCAACATGTCCTAGATGTGTTATGGTCTAATGTATTTGGAGATGAGTCAATTTACTAAGACACGATTTATTATTAGTAATATATTAGGAGCAGGCAATCATGGTTTTGGTGATATTTATAGGCATAACTGACAATTCATAAATTATTCCTGATCGATTGAGAAAAACAAGTTGTTTATTGCAATTTTTTCATTATTTTTTCCTAACATAGGCTAATGATGCCTATTGTTTATCACTCCAGGAATATCATATGATTTGTCTCATTGAGTGCTAAAAGAAAACATTGCCCAGTTACAAGTAAAATGTCTAAAATTAGGCCAAGCTCATGGCAGTGAGGAAAAAAGCAATGGAAATATACCAATTGTAAATTTTATACAGTTATACCATAAATGCAATGTTGTTCCAAGCAAGTATATTTTGTTTTTTTGAAACATTTTCCTCTATAGCACCAGGAGTGTACTTGAAAATATTTACTTAGCAACTTGCAACTGATTTCATGCCCTGCAGGTTCAGTGTGTGGCAAACCAACCTTTTTGAAACTGTATCATATATTCAAAATAATTTTAACATCATTTTCAAATTATAATCTGGATAGGTGGAGCCAGTTGCTATTGCTTATCAACATTTGACATCAAAAGAAACTTTGAAAATCTCACAGGTAACAAGATATGGTCAGAAATCAGGACCACTTGGCCTGGACATCTGACACTGGGGGAGTATGATTGGCAGTGATAGGTGGGCAACTGGTGATGACAAGGTATAGCATGTAGAGAGATGGATATTCTCAAATGAAAGGAAAGTGTTGCTGGGTTCAAATCTGTTGGAATCTAAAGATCTGGTCAGTTCCCCTTTCAAGAATTGTTGATACATAAAAATTTGTAAAATTATGTTACATTTCATCAGGTGCAATTGCATGCATTAAGAATTTTTAAGCTCAACTGGACACTGCAGATATCACCAATCTTGTTTTTTTCTTTGTAATAACTAATATAATTTGAATGTATTTAACCTGATGGTGAAATATTTGATTTACCATAATCAATCTTATATCACTACATTTTTTAAGCCAATTATAAAACAGGATAGCTATGAATTAGAAATGAAAATTTGTACAAGCAAAATTTGGTCCATGTAGGTATAATCTCCTGTTGCAAACCCAAACAAGAGCTGTGAAAGGCTAACACCTGTGGTCCAAGCCTGTTCCAGCAGGGAGGTTTCATTTTATGCTTGGTCCATGGTTCCAGTGTGCAAAGAATTCTTCATTTCTTATAACAAAAAAAAAATCTTGGTTATTTTCTTATGAAAGGATGTGTTAACCAGCCTAACCAAGGCATCAAATTGTAAAAAAAAGGCATTGTACCTATATATATATAGGCTACATACATATCAAACAAAGTCTGATGAAAGACAAGGGTTTATATAAGTTAGATAGGCCTATATTTTAATAACCAATTAGTGGAGCTTATGTCATGTTCAGACTATTTCTTTACAGTGTTATGAACAACAAATTAGTAGTTAATGATAAGCTTTTCATAAGTCGTCATTGCGAGGTGTCCATAATTTTAAAGAAGATATAGCCTGTATGAAAAGTTGAATATTTTACCACAAAGCTGTATACTTTAAAATTAAATTTGGCACCATTTAATCATTTTAATATTTCGTCATTGATATGGTTATAAAAGCTATAGCAAAACCAGAACCAGTCTATATTTGACCACAAAGCTTGTACCATGGCCCAATATCCTCTGAGGCTGTGGCCACTATCCACAAAGCAACAGCCACAAAGCTGTCTCATCAACTGTCAAATTAAAAAGCCACTGGATCCCTGGGCTCAAGTACAAAGGCTGCTCTTTGTTTCTGTCCTTTGTGACGTAGGTAACAGGAAACTACTTCTCTGGTTGGCTGTCAAGCTGATCTTAGACACAGACAGCTAGTATCGTTGCTCCTGGAAGTACGGTGACTGTCAAATGTTCTTCTGGCTCATTGCATCGATACATACATATTATACAAAATAGACCTATATTTAACTTCAACTTAATTAATCATATTTTGTCCTTTAATAATTATAGGAAGACATCGCAAATTACGGAAAATAAAGCCTGTATCCTATTATTGTCTGAGACGTCTTATTGTCTACTTTGGTTTTGTAAATTAGTGATAACTATGCACTTCTTCTTATCCAATCATCTGAAGGATGTTGAAAACAAAAACATGTTTTCACCAATTATGAAATGGTGTATTATTTTTGGGGTCTGAATCGCATTTTTTCGGTTTTATTCCCAATCGTTTTCGAGTAAAGGCTGTGGTTAGATGTACAAGCTTGGAAGAATAAGCACCATTATTCGTCCAAGGTACAAGTGTGTGCATGTATTGGCCTATGTATTGTGACAGGCAGGATATGTGCCATGGTATGGCTGCCTTGTATGATTAGCAGCTTTTGGGCTTAATTGTCATAAACATGCAGGCCTATTTGATTAATTGTTTGTCTTTTGTTGTTGTTGTTTTTTTTTGTTTTTTTTTCGCCCAAGAATTAGTACACAAACACAGTAAGGATAATGATATTTGAAGTGAAAAGACAGATCGGCTGTTGCGCATGCTTGGCAGTTGACATAACCTCGGTTTGGAGTTGACCAATCAGAGGAGGTCTACTATATTGGATGCCTGTAGAAGACTGGTTGGCAGTGGTTGGGAGGGGAGGGATGCTATTGGCTGTCGAAGATTTATTGAGGGGCAACCATCTGTTATCAGGCAGGAGGAGCAGCCAAATCTGCATCAGGGGAAGCTTTGATTTCTCTCTGGGGAGGATTTTCCCCTGCACCGGACCAGGAGGATCCGTGCATGTCCATGGTGCACTGGGTCTGAAATGAATTATGTCAGCCCCCTACCTGGCCAAGCAGAGATTGTAGCCCTGGACACAAAGGCTCTGCATACAAAGTACCAAGAAAAAAATCACTTTGGAGATGATGCAGGGAAGAGAAACATTCTGAGATGCAGGCTATATCTATAGGCCAACCCAAAAACTGTTCTGATGCCTAGTGTCCCAAAAGACTTCATTATATCATGCCTTGCCCTTTTTCATAGTATGACAGTCTGCATGCATATCAGTCCTGGTGTAGTCAGCCATAGTCATCTGCAGGTCTGTAACACAAGTCTGTAACACAAGTCTGTAACACAAGTCTGTAACACCAGGACAGAGAGTTATCTGGCCCCACAGCTGGCTGCCCATGCCCCCCCCTTGATAAGGTGGACAAATTGCTGACGTGACAGCCATCCCAATCTGCTGCAGCAACTTCTGAGACTGAGACCAGCAACAAATCAACCAGGCCACAGTCCTAAAGTTCACCTCAAACAAGACCAACCACATAAAAGTGATCTATGTCAGCAACAAGACACTGTCTCTCAGAGTCACTGGGATTCTCTCAGATTCTCTCAGACTCCCTCGGCTGATGTCAAAGACGATAAGATTGCACTCTAATTTATCGGCCTAATTGTCCTCCACATAAAAACCCCCACTCTCTTTACAGAATTCTAATGGCTTGAATTGCTGCTCGGGTTATTTTTACAGATTTTTTTCTTGAGCAAGAAGAATTTGCCCATACCTTGAGGCGTGAAAGTGCTGCATAAAAACCCATTGTTAGACTAAACGTGTGTGTTTTTCTGATGTGCAGGTGACGTATAATTATGATTTATGACGAGACCATGGCTGTTCCCTGCTTGACACCAGAGCTCTGACTTACTAACAACCTTTTAATTGGGGCTGAGACCAGGGACGTGCACAATTAGATTTTGAAGTTCACCGAGGTGTAATTTATGTCTCCCAAAACAAGTCTCCCAAAGTGATGACGGATGATCCTGTCACTAACTCATCGTGTCACGAGAGAATGCTGCTAAGCACCGACACCTCCTTCCATCCAGATTGCTGTAATTCACAAGTTTAGAAAAACCCACAGCTGATGAGAATTGGCACTGGCTATTAGTTTTCCTCACCGCCTAATATATGTTGTGGCGCATGCAACAGTCAGGGTGGAATTATTATGTTCTCAACTTGTCACAAGTAATCAAGGAGTTGATTTGTGATGCACATTAGGAGCAAAAAAGTAATAGAAAAAGGACAGGTTCTTTAGTTAGCAAAACCCATATTCGTGTCAAGGTGAAAAAGACAATAATATAGAAATATTCTTTTAAAGAGTAAGCTAAGCCCAAACTTGTTTCTAGTTACTAAATGTATCAAATATTTTCAAACCAATTCGCTCCGCCAGCTGAAAATCAATCGATTTGGTTGGAATTAACCATTTGGCGATAAACCAGGTGGGGTTTTCCCCACCAAATATTGGTTGAATCAACTATTGGCTTTCAGACAGGTGAAGCTCTTTACAGGCCAATCAGGCTGATGTTGGATTGAGAGTATAAGCTATACCTAACGTGAATGCATGCTCTGAGATGATATTCCAATACATCGTTTTAATTTTGAATTACTGCGAAATTACTAAATTTCAAAAATAGTGATAACCTTAATTTGGACAATGAAAATGAATGAATCTTAAACATAAAGACAACTACCAAAAGTGTGTCTTTTATGATGAAGAACATTTGTTGCTCGCATCGTCACCTCGTGAGCATTGTATCTGCAGCCGCAACTTGTCGACAACCATCCGCCATGCAATGCATGGGAAATTTAAAATTGAATTTCAGCAAACATACTATTCTGTAGTTTGCTCAATGTATAACAATCAGTGACCATTTGTGTCTATGCCAAGATGGTTTCAGTTTAGGCCTACATATATATATTACCAGTTCACAACTTGAAAACATTGACTTCTTCATTAAAGACAAAAATGGAACACTAGAACTGTAAGCATCTAAAAGTAAACAAGCTTCAAAATCCTTTTTTCAAATAAAACGCTTCAAAATATTTAATGCATTATAAAACGGTAGAACTATAGACCTGTTATGATTATTTTGTGGTCGTTGGGAAATGCTTGTATGTGAGTTATAGTAAAATAAAGACAGATTTTGAATGCACAAAGTTGTTGGATGAGCTCTTGTTTTTTGTGGTTTCACTGCAATTTATAAGTAAAAGACAAACACAGATTGACAAGAGAATGCAGACATCAAATATATGACATGGCGGACAAGAAATCATACTCATGCACATCCAAATATGACAGATTACTCTGGAGATTTCGCAGAACACGCCTGAATTATTTTCATTTCAAAAATGTTAACAGCATTCTTTTGGCCTTTAGCCACCAGCTTTTGACAATTTACCTGTGGTATGATCATTACTTATAATTGCGCCTAAAGTCTTGAAGAAATTAAGGAGCAAACCTAATACATTATATCTATTATTACGATAATATTTCCCTCGAAATCACATATATATCTACATAGCCCCAAAGAAGACATATATAAAGAGGCTTCGTATACTTCTGTAAGATAATGCTCAATTTATAAATCGATCATACTAAATTATATTTAGGATAGGATAGGATAGAATAGGATAGGATAGGATAGGATAGGATAGGATAGGATAGGATAGGATAGGACAGGATATATGACATGTTATAAGTGTAAACAAGTATTACATGGCGGGTGGTTGAGAGGCAAGCCAAGGTTGCATGGAGGGAGTTTAGGCGACATAAATCAGCTTGGCTCTCCTTCGCTGTGACATCATAAGAAGCGAAGATGACGTGAACAACCTTGCTGAGTAGACCTGGGTGAATTGCTGGCCCTGACATTTGCGTGACCTTGACCTCGAGGTCACAGAGGGGGGGCTAAAGGAGCTGGCCGCGCCTGGCAGTGCACACCTGACAGGACCTTCTGAGCGCGAGAAGAGACCAATGGTAGACTTAAAAGAAAGGGCATTTCGTGTAGTGGACCACCGACGACGTTCTGCCCTTCTCTAAACAGCGTCATCGCGTGCTCCTCGGCGTTTCGCGGCGCCCAAGACGTTCCTCGGACGACAGTGTCGTAAATCGGCAGCGAGGGCATGCGTGGTATTAGGGGAGGGCGGGTGACCCGGCCCGAGGTCTCCTTCAGATGGGGGGTCCCCACTGCGGGCAAATGGGGGAGAGACACGAAAATGGCGCACATTTACTTGAGCAAATAATGCCCCAAAACATCAGGGAGGGACGGCAAGGGGGTTATCCAGGCAATGATAAATGGCCGCTCCCCTCGCAGACAAATGGCGAGGCTGTTTTAATCTCTCGTGTCCAAGAACGAAACGTCGCAATGAACGAGATTACGAGAATGGCCGATAACTGGCGAGGAGGCAGGCCCAGCGAGGCCATTCACGTCAGCCCATTTCTGGGGGGTTTATAAATGTATGGAATTTACAAACAAATAGCTGACATGCAACACTCATTAGGAATATCGTGGACCCCATTAATCACTGCTCTCTGCCTATCTCTGCAAAATGAGAATGTGTTGGGGGGGGGGGGAGTGTAGGGTATCTGGAAAAGTTTGGATGTCCTATAACTGGCGCATCATTCCAGATTCGGATGATTTTCACATTCGGAAAAGTTGTGGGAACTTTTGGTAATCTTGAGTGGGGTTACTTCGCTATTAGGAATGGGAGGAAAATCATAAAGAAAGTTACTGGTGGACCTTAATCAGAATAACTGAAAGTTGAAAATAAAACCAACAATTGGAGCTTGTGACTTCTGTGCTAATGAGAGTTGTACTGAAAGCTGATTGTTCAATTGAACTCATACATAATATCTTCACTTCAATATTCTTTGAGATCATTACCCACTTCGTTGTCAAGAGAGAAAAAAGACTTGAAAACAAAAAGAAGCATGTCAGATTCATGACATAAGCCCTTAAACACTTCCTGCGGGCCAAATGTTCCATTCCCACATTTGAAGAACTGTTCTTTCCTTTTTTTCTCTCTAAGTTCTGGCTTAGCCGCTATCGCATATGCCTATAGATCACTCTAAAAAATGTCGGGACAAAATTGGTTTTTTAGATTCAAAATGTTTTTTTGAAAAACCAAATTTCAATGCAAAACCAAAATGGATTTTTAAAAAAATCCATTTTGGTTTTTTGCATTGAAATTTGGTTTTTCAAAAAACCATTTTGAATCTAAAAAAACAATTTTGTCTGGAATTTTTTAGAGTGATGCTTTTTTTGTGGAGGCTGTATTTGACATAGAGGCTAAAGAGGATTGTACAAATTTATGATTTCGAAAAAAAAGTTTGAGCAAACAGAGGGACAGAAGTGAGGCGAGGAAGGAGGACTGGAGGCGCCGAAAGGAGGTGATCGGGGATGTCTTTGGCGACCGAGAGAAGCCAAGAGAGCAGTTCTGGGGCAGTCAACAGTTGCTCCTATGTCACAGGCACCTGATAAACACACACCAACTTCTCTGGTTACAACTAAATCCTCGTGTTACCCGATACATGTGTGTGTTCTGGGGCTGGCGCGTGCCTCATTGTAAACACCAAGACTACATATCTACAACATTACACAGCCGAGTCTGAAAGGTAGGGCTGGGATCCCAGGAGATCGGCATAGAAAGATCTACATGCAGTTTATTGAATTTTCAAATTATTGCCTATGATTACTTGTTTATATAGACATGAAACGGAGTTCAACAGACAGTATGGAGACAGTGGGGGAGGCTTCACCAGGATTTTGATTCCAGACTGTCTGTATTTGAAAAAGAACCCATTGATTTCTGGAGGTATATTTTCAGGATACAAATATGTACATAATTGTGTCTGTATATGCCCAGCTGACCATAGTATTCAGAGAAACAATCATGCATGGTAGGCCTATGAAAAGTCTGACCATTTCTTTCTGTCCCTCCGACTGCAAGCAAGACTATACAAGGACGGTGCTTCCCCACTTTCTTATTTGGCGTCCGTCAATTGTTGTCAGGGCAAACGGGGGGCGCGGGGGGCGACAGACACAGGCCCAGGGGCTGAGGGGGGTCACAGGCTCCGTCAACACACAACCCCGCGCCCTCACGTCCCCCGCCAACTCGTGGCGTCTCGGCCCATGTCAAATCTGACGTTTTTTGACGTAAAGTGTCGTCGTGCAACGTGCTGCGTCTGAGGTGGGCCACTCAGTCAGTTTGCCAAGCCAATTGAGAAAGGGACAGAAAGGGACAGTCCACAGAAGGTTTCTCACAGGTTCACAGAACTGGTCAGGGGACACTGGATGAGGACATCTTCGTTTGATGCATGAAGGTGCATGCCTTTGACTTACAGTTTTGCTCTTATGAGAGGATGCTGCCCTGTCTTGCCCCCTGCTGCCTCCTATCCCCCTTCTTCTGGACCCCCTCCTGCCCATCGGACACCCCCTGCCCTGCATGATTGGGGTCGGTGGCTCCTCTATCATGTCCTGGCAGCAAAAGTTAGCCAGCACGCATTACAAACAGTGAATGAGGAACTGTCAGTGTATGATTGATACCAGGCAGATACTTCAATTGATTGCTGGCCATGCATGGACATGGAGCATATGGCCTTTCTCTGTTGGCAAAACTAATCCCTTTGTTCTGTTGTCCTGTCACCGACTTACTCAACATCACCAAAAGTATTTAAGACAACAAAGGATGACACCCAACTCCTGCTGGTCACGCTGACTCCTCTCCTTCTCTTCTCTCTCAAACTACTCTCTCCCTCTCCCTTGCTCCTCTCTGTCACTCTCATCTTCTCCCAGTTGCCCACCAAATGAAAGTTGTCCCCAACAAAGAACCTGGCTCTCCTTTGTCATCCAAAAATCAAGGGAAAGTCAGATTCATATGTGTGTGTCACTAATCAACAAATTCAATGTCATCCGCAATGCAATGTTTCCAAAAAAATATTTATAGAATCATCCAAAATGAAATACTTTGATAAAATAGTGTCACCCGCAATGAAATATTGAAGAAAAATTGTGTCATCCACAGTAGGCCTACAGTGTTCCAAGCACATGCATGGTGTCATCCGAAATGAAATGTTTCAATTGGAAAAAAACAGTGTCATCCGAAATGAATCTAAGTGTCAATAGATAAAATGCCTTCATAAGTTCCATCATGCATGTTGCGAACTGGATAATGATGATACTTTCACATTCACTTTTTTGGCAGGAAAAAAAAATTCTAAAATGGCATCTGCAGAGATTTCGGATGAGCTAATATTAGATGAGACAAAAAACAAAAAGTATTCAAAATAGAAAAATATTTTCATAGATATTCTTTCATGGCTCTATGTGGGAGTTTACTTTTTATTTCGAAAGTCTCAAAAGCTTATAAAGGTACTCTAACTCTTATTTTCAAAAGCAAAGCAAGCAGATATACAGCTCCAAAACTTAACCAAAGAGAAAACGGGCTACATCTTAGAATCCCTTGAAGATATCTGTGCAGACTTAATGAAAGAAGCCTCAGTCTTTTCCTTGGGGAATTTGGGAGACAGTTTGAATGAATCAGAGCTGAATGACCAAGTTAGAAGAAGACTCAAGTGATTGCATCTGGAAATCGATTGGAAGCAGTTCAGCAGAGAATTAAGAAAGTTAAACCTGCGATGGCCTCTTCATCTGGCGACCAGATTGGACAACGTCCTCTCCTTTTATTTCGGAAGGGACCTTTTAAAGTTTCAGAATCAACTATAAGCAAACGTAGTTAAGAAATGGCATTTCAATCAATGGAATGGAATCAAAGAAGAGAATAACTTTAATTTAACAGCAAATGTATTTAAAATACTTCTAAAAAATAACATAGCATATCAGTGCTAAAATATAGTTTACAATTGTCAATAACATTGAGTAATTAAGACAAAAATAAATTAGTTGCTTTCTTGGGATACCACAATTTGAGATTGGTGCCAACCAATTTGTTGTTTGATTGTGACAAACCAGCTTTGGTGCATCAAGCTGAAAATTAATAATTTGATGGTCTCTGCCCACCAATCACCAAATTAGATTGGTTGTTAAACAATTGTTGAAGCACTTCTTCATGCCTGGTATAGCTGTCTTTAGGTGTAGGATTTAATTTAGAATCAATCGTGTAGATATATCTGGTTAAAACAATTATTTCATGATTTTCAGGCACATAATTATTACAAGAATAATGATTTTTAAAACGAGTAATTGAAAACCAATGACACTACCACCCACAAAGGAATGGGACAAAACAAATTCTGCAATTCAGCAATCTTGGACAATACAAAGTCATGGGGAGTGATGAGCTTTCAACGAGAGATGGTATCAACGTCACCAATGAATGCTCTGTGAGGAAAAGATAGAATCAGGTGACGAAAGCACAAAAACCTGTGACGTCCTCATAATGAAGGTTTGGCTAACAATGGAAGAGGGAGCTTTTAATAGATTCACAAATTGTAGATGCCATGTGATGGTGATGAAATCTGGCGATGGGTGATAGATACAGAAGAAGATAGCATCCCTAAACACTAGGACACAGCATCCAAGCATCTGCCTGTTGTTGCAGCAGCCAATCTAACAAATATCACATGGAAACCAGACCGAGGCAGCCTCTCATTGACAATTAACTCATTCATAGAGGTGCCCCGCCAACACCTGGTGGTTGATCGTGTTTCGTTTTATTACCCCAAATAGGCAGGACTGAGCCAGGGTATCGAATGTTGCACCCAGGCCATTATCTGCTTCATCAGTTGATATTTAAAGCAAAGCCAATTAATTGACTTCAATAAAGCATTCGAATAAAAGATACTGGAGCCTCAGCCAAGTTGAAAGTCTACTCCCCTCTCAATCAATGAGCTGAATTACAACTATCACCTCTGCATGTTTGAAGTTTGATTTTCCAATTCACTTGCCAATCCACCACAGAATGGCCCAGGGGTCAACACTTCGCTTCCACTTTCTCATTTCACACCAGGAATTTGTGACTTACTCGATTTACCATTGAGACCTGTTAATTGTGCTGACTTTAGAAGAGCGTTTGATATTGAATAGGCTGGTCACTAATTACATCAACCACAAAAATGAAGTTTGTCAACAAAATCTCATCTTGAAACTAAATGTTCTGAGACTCGACGAAGATTTTCTAAATGAGCTTACCTCTAACATTTTATGGCTAGTTCTCACGGAGACGTAACAGAGGGTTTAAGTGACGGCGTTTCTTATATTTCCAGGAAAGGGCAAAGATTTGAGCATGTTCGCCGTCAATTTAGGCTTTACGGCGCAACAGGAACAGCATGCGTCGCTTTAAGAGGTCTTTCTACGCAATTCCTAGAAATTTGACGATGCAGGAAAAAAAGATTCAACCGGTTGAATCTTTGCGAGGAAAGAAGTGGTGAAGCAAGAAGAAGCGTAAAAAGAAATCAGTGCGCGCCGCAGATTTTTAAAGTTGCGACGCACAAAGAAGAGCTTCGACGCAGAAACAGCAGTGTAGCAGAAAGCTCTTGCTTCATGTCACATGTTTCAGACACGCGTCGCAGAAAGACACATGTTCGACGCACGTGAGAGGGTGCGCGCCGCGTCTTTTGGACCCCCAATGCAGCAGACAGAGTGGCGCCTGAGTGCATGCGTTGTTCTATTTTTAGCATCAACCCTTTGTCTGCGTGTCACCCTCTTTTTGCGCAGCGGCTGGGGCAGCAGCAGCGAAGCAGGGGGGGCGAAGGAGGGGGAAAGAGGCGGTCCGCACCCTGCATATATATAGAGGAGGCCAGTTTAGAGCACCATACCCACTCAGACCTTCGACCAGAACACACCTAGAATCCACGACACTATTATCAACTGCTACATTTGCTGCTACTTTTGTTGCTACAATTGTACTTCAAATTGCTGCTACAACATGGGACCAAAGAGGAGAAAGGGCACCGTCGTCACCAGGGCACCAACCAAGCTCAGCACCAGGTCAACACTCCACACTCCTGGGAGCACTCCAGTGACAACTCCAGCTACAACTCCAGCTGCAACTCCTCTCCATGAACCTTCAGATGCTGCAGTGACTGCCTTCTTCACTACAGCCATGGCAGACCTCTCTCTACCTGGGCTCTACACCTCCACTACAGCTGGCAGCCAGACGAAGACCACCACTTCAACCACCAAAGCCACTGTCGTCAGCGAGACCATCTTCGAGGGCCGGCCAGAAGACAGCACAGACGAAGATTCTTCAGTTGAACTCTTTGAAACTGATGAAGGAGACAAGCCTGCTGACAAGCCTGCCAAGCCTGCTGCCAAGCCTGCTGACAAGCCTGCCAAGCCTGCTGCCAAGCCTGCTGCCAAGCCTGCTGCCAAGCCTGCTGACAAGCCTGCTGCCAAGTCTTCCACGGGTCTTCCAGAGCCTACTGCCAAGTCTACTCCAAAGAAGCAGACTCCAAAGAAGCAGACTCCAAAGAAGCAGACTCCCAAGAAGCAGACTCCCAAGAAGCAGACTCCCAAGAAAACAGCAGAGAGCCAGCCTGTTCTTGCTCTAGACAGAGTGGCCATCCATGAGGACACCTTCGAGGAGGAAGAAGACTCTGCTGATGACACCCCTGCAGCTGCTGAAGCCAAGTCCAAGGGCAAGAAGGGCAAAGGGAAGGCCCCCAAGCCAAACATCCGCAACAACATGGGCATCACAGCTGAACAAGAAGATGACCTCATCAACTGGTACAAGGAGCATCCTGTGCTGTACATGAAGGGGACCAGAGGCTACAAGGGGAACGAGAAGCTGCTGCTGGACTCAGAAAAAGCAAAGGAGCTGGGCCCCAAGTACACCTCCCAGGACATCTTCAACTGGAGGAAGACAGTGCGCACTCACTTCTCCAGACTCGTCAGGCCTGAAGCTTCAGGAGCCGCCAGGAAGGAGAAGCTCACAGAGAGGGACGAGTACATCCTGAACAACTGTCGGTTCCTGAAGGACTCCATCGTCCACAAGCCAGGGAAGGAGCTGTCCGCCATCTCTCAACTGTCTGCCAACCGGCCAGCCTCAGACTCCGATGATGAAAGCTACAACCCTGAGGATTCCCTGCCAGCTTCCTATGACATGCCGGACCTGCCACCTGAACAGCCAGCACAGGACAGCCAGCAGTCCCAAGTCTTCCCTGGAGCACCAAAGCCTGGAGCCGCTGCCAAGGGAACCAAGAGGAAGGCCCCAGGAGATGAAGCCATGCACTCCGCCATGCACGTCATCGCAGGCAGCATGCAAGCCATGTCCTCCACCAAGAAAATCCTGAAAGGCTCTGGCTGCAAGATGTGCCCCGACCACCAGGAGTTGACACCCGACCAGGAGTACTGGAGGATGAAGTGCCAGGACCTGTACCACGTGGGAGTGCACGCCAGCCCTGAAATCAGGAGGGCGATGGTCAGGACCATTGCAGAGGCCGCCCTCTACTGGGATGATGAGGCCAGCCGCCAGTCAAGACAGCATCAGGAGCACACCTTCCAGCCTCCTCATCCTCCTCAGCGCCTGCAGATGCCACCTCCTCCTCATCCTCCTCCTTCTTCGACGTATGTGCCATCACACCACCAGCACCATCCCCAGGCTTCCAGCAGCCATCACTACCAGCAGCACCAGCCCAGGGAAGGAGGATCCTCCAGGCAGACTCCCAGCTACACCCCGATGCAGCCCAGCCACTCCACCATGACACTGATGATGGATGCACAGGACAGCCCCGAGAAATACGGCTACCCCCCTGGACCCAGCTTTGGTCAACCGGCCGCCCATCACCAGCACCAGCCTTCCCCTTCGCCCAGTTGGACTTCAGGTCTCCTTTCTCCACGAAAGTAGAAGACCAAAAAACAAAAAACCTTGGCCCTTTTAAGGGCCACCAAATCCTCCCAAAAGGGCAGGCCACGTACACATCTTATGTTGACAAAAAAAAAGAGCTTGTGTTGACCGAAAAGAGCCAAAAAAGAGCAAAAAAAACGTTGACAATCCCCAAAAAAAAAGTCCCCCAAAAAAAAAGTCCCCCAAAACAAAAGTCCGGTCCTGGCCTTCATTAAAAGTAATCACCTTCATAAAAGCAAGGTGCTAGTTCCCCCTTTCTTTGCCCCAAAACATACCAAGTGCAGCACTAGTACAAGTGCTGCATTCTTTGGTATAAACATATTTTTATTGCACTAGTACAAGTGCATGAATTTCTTAATTAAAATGTAATGCACTAGTACAAGTGCTTTGCTTTTAAAAATTGTGTTGGTTGGTTGCACTAGTACAAGTGCATCACTTTGTAATTTCACTTGTCTAGCTCAAGTGGCAGGTAGATAGCTAGATAGCTAGCTAGATAGATAGAAAGATAGATAGCTAGATAGATAGCTAGATAGATAGATAGATAGATAGCTTGATAGATGGAACACAATGCTCGTTACATATATACACTGCAGCAAAAGAAAAGCAGTTGTCGTCACTTTGCAGGGATTGGACTTGGATAGATAGATAGATAGCTTGATAGATAGCTAGATAGATAGCTAGATAGATAGATAGATAGATAGCTTGATAGATGGAACACAATGCTCGTTACATATATACACTGCAGCAAAAGAAAAGCAGTTGTCGTCACTTTGCAGGGATTGGACTTGGATAGATAGATAGATAGATAGATAGATAGATAGATAGATAGATAGATAGATAGATGGATGGAGGGATTGATTGATTGATTGATTTTTGGGCTTGTTTTGTCAACATAGGATGTGTACATGGCCAGCTCAATTGGGAGGATTTGGTGGCCCTTAAAAGGACCTGGGGTTTGTTGTTTTGAATGCATCTTCTTCAGATTTTCTCCAACTGCCAAGGGACACTTCCTGCCGGACTGTTGACCCAGTCACGTAGGTAGTCTCGAGCAGCCTTGGCATCTCTGGAGGCATTTCCGTGTCGAAGTGGTTCTCCTAGGTCATGCAATTGACGGTCTCCCCTCCAAACTCCTTCAGTGACGTCATGTGTCTGTGGATCTTCTCTGTCCATCACTTCATTGTCACGGGCATGGTGGACGCCTACTCTGTCTCGCAGAATGTTGTGTAGAACACAAGCAGCCATTGTGATGTATGTCACTCTTGTAGGTCGTTGGGGCATGGTGGTCAGGAAGCATCTGAACCTGTTTGACAGCAGACCGAAGGCATTCTCCACCACTCTCCTGGCTCTTGAAATCCTGTAATTGTAGACTCTGGAAGCAATGTCAAGGTTCCTTCTTGGCACTGGTTTGAGCAGCCATGTCTTCAGGGGAAATGCCTCGTCACCCACGATGTAATATGGGAAAGGATTGTCTTCTGTGCCAGGTAGAGGTTCTGGAGGTGGTAGGCCTAGATCTTCCTCGTCCAGGAGTTGTCGAAGTACTGTGTCCCTGAAGACGCCGCCATCAGATGCACTTCCTTGACAGCCAGCCTGCACATAGATGAACTTGTAGTTGGCATCAACGAGGGCCATCAGGACAATGGAGTGAAATCCCTTGTAGTTGTAGAACAAGGAGCCTGCAGCCTTGGGACATCGGATTGCGACGTGCTTGCCATCCAGAGCTCCAATGCAGTTGGGCAAGTTCCATTTCGTCTCAAAAGCCTTGGCTATCTCCTTCCATCTTTCAGGCTGTGTGGGTAGTGCCAGCTGTCTTTCGAAGGCATGAACGATGGCAAGGCAGACCTCAGGGATGAAGTTGCAGATGGTGTTGGGTGCCACACGGAAAGCATAAGCTAGGGACTTGTAGCTGTTTCCTGTTGCCATGTACCGCAGGGTGATAGCCAACTTCAGACCAGGTTCCAAAGCCCTCCTCATGTTGGTGTCTTGCTTAGCGATGAGTGGTCCAACAGCTTCCAGGATTTCAGCAAAGATGGCAGGGGGCATTCTAGTGTAGTTGTAGTAGCCGGACACGTCACGCACTTGCAGTTCAGGCAGCAGTTGATGGAAGTGACCATGTTGTTCCCTCTGCAGCAACCAGTTGCGAATCCACCACCTTTTCTGTCTCCTGGCCCTCCTCCTCCTCTGTCTCAAATAGACAGCTCCGATAGCAACAGCAGCAGCACCAGCCACAACAATAATTTCTTCTTCATTCATCATGCATATGTTCAGTAGGCAGTCGTTGTGTTCTCATTGAAGGGCAATCAGCAAATGAAGCAAGGAGGTCCTCTGTGTCCCTTTTTATAATGACCAAAAGTGACTCCTGCAGCAGCGAAACACACTTTGCCGCAGCGCTGCAACAACAGACGTTCGTCGATGCTTAAGAGACCTTCGTCGCTGCTTAAGGCAAGGACGACGAAGAAGGTCAGCATCGACGCGCCTGTAATGTCCTCGGCGCTTTATGAATGCATGTGCGACGATGAACCATCAAGTTACGCAGTAACAAGTCCCTAAATGCGGCGTTGCATCCTTACAGTCTTCGGCGAGGCTGTCATTTTCAGCGACGCATCTTACCTCGGGTGTACGCCGAAGGTTTCCTGATGCGTCGCAGGTCGCCAATTTCAGACGTAGCTGCCTCACAACCATCAGCGGCGTAAGAGGAAACAACATTGGGCGAAGTAAAAGCAGCCTCGCCGAATTCCAAAACAAAGTGCGACGCGTCTGTTTGGAACTGCGCTGAGGAAAGAGAGGCGTAACGCGGCGAAGAAAGCTTAAGAAGCGCCGCGGACACCTCAAGACTCACCGCGGCTACTAACTTTAAGCGTCGCACATGACACTAATTGATTACGTAATGTGCCAAAACCAACGTTCTACGCCACAACCTTCCAAGAAATGACTTCTCTTGATGCGTCGCTCTCAAATCGCCGTCGTGAGAACTAGCCATTAGGCTCTTTGAGATCATTGGATCTGGCAGGTGTTGTAAGTTGTCTAAAGGCTTGCGCTAGGTCCACGATTGGATACATATAGTATACTGAATGGTATGTAGTGAGACTACATCACTTTCATAAAGACATACATACATGTATTACAAATACTAAATTTTATTCACAGTTTGTGGATGATTGCGACGCCCTTATAATTAACATGCACCTCCCAAGCACCATTCACGGTGCAACATGTGTAAGAAAATAAGTCACACATGCACAGGATGAGTCCCTCTATCGTAACCACAATCACAAAGTTAAGAGATTTGAGAAAACGAGCTAAAAAGCTTGAAATAAAATTAAAGTTTCCCTGCCAAAAAAAAACCCTGCTAAAATACAGTATATTTATATATATATATAATCAACAATTTATTTTCTAGAAAAGTAGGATGCATGTGATTGCTCGCTCCTTCGAGCTTTGTAAAATACATGCTTTACTTTCATCCATATAACATCTGTCAAATAACGGACTTGTGTTTTTTAAGCTGATAGTTCAAATCTATATCAAATGACATCAGTTATATTTATCAACATAAAACAGATGTTAAACTACTGAGCAAACTGTTCTTCACTTGGTTTTGAGAAAAACATTGTATTTGTCAGCACACTGACTCCACCTTGTTTTCTCTGAGTGAGTGACTGACTCCTAACTGTCAGACATGCCAGAATATTTGTCAGATCAGAATTTATCATGGGCCTATATGTACGATGCAGTGATGAACAGAAATTCCAAATATTACACATGTATAAAATACGATAAATTTGTACCCAATCTGATAAACACACTAATTTGTTGACATTTTGGTCAAAACTTTGTTTAATGACGATTTATAGAAAAAAAAGATGGTCTATCAACTTATAATGAAGTCTCCTAAAATGGCATGTCCGAAATCACGAATTAAAATGTTCAGTAAGAATTTATTAATCATCCCAAATAGATAAGTTACTGGCATTTTAAAATTTAATTCAGACGCAACAGCACGAATATTTGCATCCTCCCCACTCAAGCCCTGCTAAAATTGCCAGGGATTTCTGCTATTTTCAACCTCTTCTGTGATTGGCCGCTTATTTAGGTCATAAGCATTTTGCATGCAGATTTAGTCGGATTATGGACACTTAGAGGATTACTGGCAACTGAGAAAAACAGTGTAAAACAAGCAAACTTTCAAACAGTTTCATTTCAGAACTGTGAAAATACATAATTCAATGGAATTTTCGGAACTGTGATAGCACCTTACAACAATACACAATTTCTCCATATGTAACAGTGTGAAACAGATACAACAACTGGGTCAGTTAATTAAGTATTCATGAATTAGCAAAGGTTATGGGCCATTTTGTCATGGTATGACTTGGGATGATGGAATATTTGCAGAAGGTCTCGGATACTCGGATTAATATGGCCATAAACAGACAGAACTTACAGTGCAAGGGTGCAAAGTATACAGGTACAGCATGTCAGAAAATGAATCCTAAAATCTATGTGAATAAAATATAACTAAAAAAAATACTAACTTCTAAACAGATTTTCCACATTGAAGTTAAGTTGGGGAGGGGGGGGGGCAGGCTGCAGCATGCATGGGACAAATGGCGAGGGGCTTGGTTGATGCACAGAGTGATGCAGCAGGGCGATGTGATGTTACGGATGCGGAAAATATTATGAGTTATTAGGTTTTGTTGGTCATTGTTGTGGGCTGGCCATCCAGATACTGACAAATTGTGGGCATCTCTCAACACAGCACAATGTCCCCTGTGTGTCCCTCAAGGCCTTGTGTCTTATCGGGGCTCATAACGTGCAGCAGCAACAAATTGCAGAGTGCAATAAAGCCAAAGTTGCAGCAAACTATAGAACTGTAGAACTATAGGCTATAGGTATGCAGCTGCATATATTCAGAGTTACAAGTATGCAAGGTTGTGGGATGCAGACGGTCTTTAATTTCTTAATACACTTAGTGTATAGAATTATATAGATATGATATGTGGTATCGTGTATTTAAACGTTTACACTTCAAAACAAAGGAAAAGTCAATTCAAAAACTGCAAAAAAAAAACCAAATAGGCTAGAAGGAAAATCAAAAAGATGCCCAAGCTTCTATATATTGCTGAAAATTGAAGGAGCAGGTTCAGAAGATTCATGCACTGTTTCAAGCGAATAGATTGAATTCCAAACTTGTAATAGTGGCAGTCATACAGCAGAAAAAATCCCAAAGGTTCCAATTTTCGGTTAAATTTCGCATTCGATGGATAACAGAAATTTCTCTCCTTCAAAGGCACTGAAAATAAATAAATAAATGAATGAAGAGATAAATTCAGACTGTATTCCATTAAAAGACCTGCATTCTTGTAAAATTATACGAGGTTACTTTGCTTTTAATGCAAATGTAGCAGATCTTGCATTGAATATAGTTTCCAGTCTATATTCTATGTTGTGTTTTTCCATTTGCTGAGTTGAACCTGATCTCTGAATCCAATTGAAAAAGCAGGCAAGCATGGAAGCAAAACACTCATCCTTTTAAATGCAGAATGGGATCTGAATGAGATCTGAATGGGGCTGAATAGGATCGTGGCAATCTGGAGGCAATGGTCAAAATGGTGAATAGTGATTAAGCCAAGCAACACAATGATGATCCACAGAGTGCATTAACTGTGAATCAACAGTGAATCAAGTGTGCCATACAGCATTGCTACCCTAACACATTAGCCATGGCTGACTGGGCCCAAATGGCTCAGCAGGTAGACTGAGGTGAAATATGCGAGCAGTCCCCTGACTGAGGCCCACAGTCTGTGTGTGGTCTGCAGAGATAGTGCTGAAATGAGCTGGTCCAGTAATCTGATGCACAGACCCACAGCTCTAACTACAGCTCTATGTGTGTGGTTTAGGAGCATCTTGCAAAGACCTCCTGCAGCTCCCTTTCTGAAGGTCCTTTTAGAGAATCTTTTTTAGGGCCAAAAGGTCCCAGAAGGTCTTGGGAGACCAAAGGTCCAAAAAAGGACACCAGAGGAGGCCAGTCCATTGCAAAGGACCTTTTTGTCAATTTTTTGTCCACTTAAAAGACCTGTGGATTCGAGTGGAATGATACACCAGTGTATAGCCAAGATAGGACACACCAATCCAGGAGGTTGGTGGGTGTCCAAGGGCAAGGTTCCACCGCCAGGGAATCATAGCTGGTCATTAAATGCTGTCCACCTGTTCTGGGCTTCACATGCAGGCAAATAACAGGTTGCAGAGATGCCCCAGACAAGCACACCCATGAGATACTTTGCATGGCTTTCATAAAGAATACTATAAAGAATGGGCATCATAGCTTCAAAGCAATTTGATCTTCCCTTTGGCGGCCCCACAATAGCCATGGCTCAGTGTGGAAGAATGTCTTCAGGTGGCAGGGAGACCATGGAGGTGTTGGGACTTGAATGGCTCAAAGGAAGCAGAGAAAAGAGGAGAAAGGACCTACCTGTGACAAGGAGCCGATCTGAGTAATCCCATAGGTCAGTGGTCTCAACCTCCATGGTGGTGTCAATGCCTTGCCGCCATAGGTAACACCCTCAGTGGTAAGAGGGTCACATTGACACACTGGTGAAACTTGGCACCAGATTTCACATCTTCTCAGGCAAGTTTCAGGTTGTTTCCTTTGTGCTTATTCCTTGAGCCATGTTGGTAAGGCATAGGCCAACAAGAACCTTATGGAGTGCTTTTCTAACTCCTTCCAAGAGCAGACTGAGCTTAGAAAAAGAGCCAAAGTGATACAGGCGAAACTAAAGATGGACCAATTGTTGAGTGGGCTAGTGGGCTGCCAGACCTCCCTGCTCCATACATCTCTCTTGGTCCCGGGCTGACAGGCCAGGACTCCAAAACCTCCCTTGTCACTTTCAAGTGTCACCAGAGCAGAAAAGTGAATTTGCTAATTTCTAGGGGAGCCTGACAAAGGGTTATTGATGGCTACAGCACCGGTCAATGGCTCCTCGGCCATCGAGACCACCCAGTGCCCTCCCCTTCCCATATTGCCCCCATCACTCCTGCCCCCCTCCTGGTCCCCTCCTCACCCAACATTGACTTTTACTGCAAATACATTTTGTTCAAATATTTGCTACTACAATAGCCGGTATAATAGCAGGCAAGAGAATGTCAAGTGTTGCAATGTCCTTGTGCTAAACTCCAACTACATTATTCTCTTTTCATGGCTTTTTTTTTTTTTCAGCCAAGCAATATTGGCCAGCATTGAGCAAACTAATGCACCTCAGCATGCTAGTGAAATGGCCCGAAAATCGTTCTTCGCTCCATGGGCATAAAACACTGAAAACTGAAAAAAAAAGACTGAAAGTGTTTTCTACTCGAGTCTTGAGATATCACTTCCAGTGATAATGATTTCATAATCGCTAATAAATTAAAGCATTACTGAGATCCTGTAGAAAAACTCATTGATCTAAAAAAATCACAAAAAGACTAATTGATCATTTTTATCAGTGGAGTGCAAAAACTTTCACATCACGTATTAATTGTGGACACAATTGTTGACAGAGTAGTGGGGAGAATGGGGTGTTTTTAGCAATGGAACCTGCCTGGCAACAAATCTTGTTTATGGGGAGCAGTAGTAAGGAAAACAATGTGTGCAGGGGTCCCTAAAATCGCCCACTGAATGATTGGATAACTGCAGGGAGTCGGTGGAGAGGGCTTAGGTGCCCTTCTAGGCCTTTCTAGGGCCCTCGTAGGGCATTTGGGGGTCAGGGCTGGTCCCTCCGAAGGACAAGGTCAACTTGTGGACTCGGGGTGATTGTCCTAAGCCCTCTGTCAAGCTGTGCACCTCAATAGGCCCTCTCAGCTGATCTTGACAAATTTGTCAGTTTTTCCCATGAGGCCAAAAACAGAAGTTTGCCAGGGAGGCTGTGGGCAGGAGATAACCACTCCGGGCTCCCTTACATGGCCAGGGAGGCCCAGGGAGGCCCAGGGAGGCCAAATAGTGGTCCAAGGAGCCCAAAGGAGGCCCAGTACAAAAGGCCCTAATACCACACCAAAGCTTATCAAGGTTTACCTCCCTTGTTATTATGTATAGTAAGACTTTTTCAGGATATCACTGATTACAAGTTACTATACATTACCTAATTTAACAGTAAACCAGTTGGCAATTAATTATGTGTTCATCTTTTTATAAAAATGACAGGTCTACTTTAAATGGTTTGGATGACAAATTTATTTATTTATCATGGATATAAAATGATATTATATATGACTCTGTAATGCAAGGGTCATGGAGTAATCAAAATAAACAATGGAAATAAATAACTATTTGAAACAGTCATTATTTTCATGTCAGCTGCATCTGGGGTATCTATCAGATTTAATTGATGATGTATTGTAGTCATTAGGACAGGATCCAATGTCAAGGGCACTATTAATTTGGCATTTTAATACAAAACAATTAGCAATACACCAAAATTAATTGTATCAAATTATCAATTATCCTATAGAATAGCAGATGTGTTTGGAAAAGAATAAGCCATTAGTAGTGGGAAAAAAAGATGATTCTCAGAGAATGTCAAAAATGCAAAAAGAGATAGGGAGAAAATTAGCAGTGGTGACATGTATCAAAACATTAACATTCTGTGAATTCACAGACACCATTAAACTGAGGTGGGGGTGATGGATTGCTAGCAAAGGGGAAGGAGTTGACCAAGTGTACACAAAATATACACAACCTATTAAGTTAGTAACCACCACATTAGCATCTGAGGGCAATTTCGTGATTTTTAGGAGAGCTTGAGCTTCACTGTAAATCATTTACTGTTTTAATTACAGTACAGATCAGTAAATTTATATTTAGGCCTTAACATATATTATAATTTTTCAACTTGCAGCATTGGTTTAACTTATCAAATCAAGTTGTCATGTGATGTAGGTTTTCTCATAAATATCTTGTATGGAGATTATGCTACGTGTCAAAAAGATTAAATAAAACATATATTACTTTTCAAAAACAGATGATGGTGGTTACCACAATTGCATTTTCAATCAAATTTTACAGTATAGATCCCGTTTATTAGAGTTTATTTTATTTTATCTTGAGGGGGGGTGGTGTTGGCCAGGCCATAAACCCAGTAGCCTGATCCAGTGGTGGCAGCTGACATGCTGCAGTCAGCACTGTTGTCAAACAAGTAGAAATTCATGATAAATCTCTATTTGTTGTCTGTTAGGTCTGTTGTATGGGAGTTGTCATTTAATGTCATTTTGTCTAGACTGTCAGCTGAGCTTCACTTGATCGACTGTTCCTCTTTCAACACACCAGTAACGGTAGGTCTTGGGATGGTGGGGTGGCAGCAGCAAAGAAAAAAAAACCAGATGTGCCTCGAAGCCATTAAATTTTTTTTTCAAATCTCTGGTAAATTCTTGTTTTGATGTCTTTATTCCAACCCCCTCCCCTTTTATAAATAAATCATACAACCCAGGACCACCTCCACACAATGCTACAGGTTTTGATTGTGATGATCACATGCTTGACAACATGCAGGTCACATGCTAAGAACACTTTATTGATGTATAAATTCATTTTTCGTGGATGCCAAGATTCATTAAAAAGAACGTTTTATTTTCATTGAAGGTCTGCCCAAGGTACATAGGCCTACCTATATTCTGTCAAAAAGTTACTGAAATTCCAAATAATTGACCTCCAAAGCTAACTTTATCAGAACTGTCAAAAACGTAAGAGGCAACCCTATATATTTGCTGTGACCTTTTCCAAGCCTCGAACCATTAATCTTATCGTGGATTAAACTTACCTTCAAAACAAATAAAGATTGCAATGAAGAGTTCCACTTTGTTTATCCACTTCTCTTTGTGTTGCCTGGAAGTGGAGTGTGCCTCGGCAATAGAAGCATTAACCTTTGGGGTGGGTTACAAGACTTGCCACAACATATGACAAAAGTAATTGACCTTAAAAGGCATGACGTCGACCACGTGGTCAAGACGCACAACAATGGCATTTCTATGACGTCTACATCTGTCGTCATGGTAATATCAGAGCTTTCTGGTGTTTGAGAAATTTGGCGGGAACTGAATGATAAAAAGCAGACGAACTTATGTCAAGTGGGGGAGAGATGGCAAAGTGGGCACACTTATTAAAATACCTTTTGATGTGAAGTTGCATCACAAAATGTGTACACAAAACTTATAAACAAACTATTCTTAGAGGTTCAAGTTCCCATTTTAGTTCCCCTGTAGTTTTTAAATGTTTATCATTTGCAGAAAAAGTTCCTTGTCAAGTTACTAGACCAAGGAGCTCTTCTGGATCAGATTGACATTAGTTTTAAACACGAGTTAACTACAAAAATCAAATTCAAAAATACCAGCCTTCATCTAGCATTATAGGCCAATATAGGGCCTTCTGCTGGGGAAGGACCAGTAGGCCTAATTACTTTTAGCTGTTTGAGGACATAGATGATGTCATTACAGGTTGCATCTTTTACATTCAATGAGTGGTCAATTTGTAGTTTTGTACCTTGCTGGTGACTGATCAACAACAGTTACTGCACTGCAATTTCCAATGGCCAATAATCGTATCATTAACTGCCAAATTAATACCAATAATGCAATATATATGCAGTCTAAGACAGCAGTCAACTGGGGAATATAGCCCACATTGCAGCGAGCCCACTTAGCTTGATGTACAAATTAAAAGAAGTTAAAGAACTTAAAAGTTAGGCCTACTTGCCAGCAGAAAGTTTAATTAACTTTCTGGGAGCTTATGTGCAATCGATTGGGAACATTTCAGCAGCTGTTATGGAAAACTGGAAATGCGCCACAACCTCCACAAGGTATTACGAAACTTAAGAAAACTGCAGATCGAATGCAGAGACATCGTCGGGATTTAATTCCACATACAATCAAAACTTGTGCATCGATTTCGAAATTGCTTGACCTTGATTTGGCTTGCACATATGGAAGTTGGGTATTTTTTCTAATGAGATGCAATCTATGACGTGGGTAAATGCAGCGTGAAACTGAGTAAGAGCAACACCAACTGCTCACACTTGAAACGAGATCTTGCAGCGAGATTTTGCTCTGGTTGGAACAATGGAGTCGCCTCCTAGGTGACAGAAAGTGATGGAGAGGCCCTGCAACAGTTTGTCTCCATGAGAACAGGCGTTGCAACGGTTTACGTAGTCAGTCAGCCAAAAGATTGATCGAGACTTAATTGAGAGCGTCTTGTTGACAATCGTGTCAGTTACGTTATCACGTCATACACAACGTCATGACGTCATCACAAGATGGCGCCTCTCAAGTCTTGGCAGACGACTTTGCTTTGGAAGCAACTTGCCAGACGACTTTCAATGAGTTGATTAAACTCCCCAGTGAACTTACAACACTGTTTGTTTTGGCCACACCTGTCGTCATTGCTCGATCAGGATATGAAGGGTTGGATTTTAGACTAGTTCACAACCAGAACAAACTGTATAGGTCTAACTTCCGAGCCCTTCCGAGCTAATGATATAGGCAGGCACTTGACTAGTATAGAAAGTATGGGAGTGATTGATTATTATTATTTCAAGCTGAAACGCGAATAATACATGCAGGCAGCACAAACCATTCCAAAACATCACTCGAACAGTTTCTGGAGAAAAGAAAAGTGATTCAAATCAAAAGTCAGAGGCCTTACTTGCCTATCACTATCGGTAATGCTTGCCACGGCCTATTTGGTAATATTAATATTCCTGGCCTATCGAATAATATTGTTAGGCCTTTATGCTGATGTGTGAATTCCACATGAAGACTGCCAAACATAATAGGCTCAGCACAAGAAAATTAAGCAAAAACACGTGATGATTATGCCTGAAACTTTTGTCAAATAAATGGCTTCTATATATGCAATTGCGCATAAGTTCTATAGGTGGGGTGTATGATGTGCAGGGAGGGAGGGGGAAGTAGGGTGTTTGTCCCTGGCAGACTGGTCTCCCATCAATCTTATCCTTCATTTCTCTTGTTTGCCCTCCCTCCTCCAGGGGATTGCTTGTAAATAAGACAAAAACAAGCATTCTGTGCAGGAGGAGAAGAGAGTGGAAGAGTACCATTGCAGAGGAGAGGAGAGGAGAAGAGAGGAGCAGAAAAACGAGGAGAGGACAGACCGAGAGAAGAGACCAAGAGGAGAGACCGAGAGGAGAGACCAAGAGGAGAGACCGAGAGAAGAGACCAAGAGGAGAGACCGAGAGGAGAGACCGAGAGGAGAGACCGAGAGGAGAGACCGAGAGGAGAGACCAAGAGGAGAGACCAAGAGACCAAGAGGAGAAGAGAAACCGAGAGGAGACCAATAGGAAAGGACAGACCGAGAGGACAGACCGAGAGGAGAGACCAAGAGGAGAGACCGAGAGGAGAGACCAAGAGGAGAGACCAAGAGGAGAGACCAAGAGGAGAGACCGAGAGGAGAGACCGAGAGGAGAGACCAAGAGGAGAGACCGAGAGGAGAGACCGAGAGGAGAGACCGAGAGGAGAGACCGACAGGAGAGACCGAGAGGAAAGACCCAGAGGAGAGACCCAGAGGAGAGACCCAGAGGAGAGACCCAGAGTAGAGACCCAGAGGAGAGACCCAGAGGAGAGACCCAGAGGAGAGACCCAGAGGAGAGACCCAGAGGAGAGATCGAGAGGAGAGACTGAGAGGAAAGACTGACAGGAAAGACCGAGAGGAGAGACCAAGAGGAGAGACCAAGAGGAGGGAGACCAAGAGGAAGGAGACCGAGAGGAGAGACCGAGAGGAGAGACCGAGAGGAGAGACCGAGAGGAGAGACCAAGAGGAAAGACCCAGAGGAAAGACCCAGAGGAGAGACCGACAGGAGAGACCGACAGGAGAGACCGAGAGGAAAGACCCAGAGGAGAGACCCAGAGGAGAGACCCAGAGGAAAGACCCAGAGGAGAGATCGAGAGGAGAGACCGAGAGGAAAGACCAAGAGGAGAGACCGACAGGAGAGACCGACAGGAGAGACCGACAGGAGAGATCAATAGGAGAGACCGACAGGAGAGACCGACAGGAGAGACCGACAGGAGAGACCGACAGGAGAGACCAACAGGAGAGACCGACAGGAGAGATCGATAGGAGAGACCGACAGGAGAGACCGACAGGAGAGACCGACAGGAGAGACCAACAGGAGAGACCAACAGGAGAGACTGACAGGAGAGATCGATAGGAGAGACCAAGAGGAGAGATTGAGAGGAGAGACCGAGAGGAAAGGAGGCCAAGAGGAGAGGAGACTAAGAGGAGAGGAGACCAAGAGGAGAGGAGCCCAAGAGGAGAGGAGATGAGACGAAGGAACGTGACTGAGACCAGAGACTGAGCCCAGAGACCTGTGCAGAGCGAGAGACTGCATGAGAGTGTTAGGATTTAATGAAATTACACTGATAAATAGGTTTGTGTAAAACAGACAAACTGACAAAATGAATGTTAGCTGGTGTCCATTCAAAATTTTGTGTATATCAAACAAGATTTTTATGTGAAATAGACAAGGGAATTGTCCATTATGACAATTTTTTTGCGTGATTTGCTTAAAGAAATGTAAAAAAAAAATACACTATTACCTTTGTCTGAATTTGTAAACAGACAGACACCAGCTAACTTCCATTTTGTCTGTTTCACACAAACCTTTTTTCAGTGTACAGCTTTCAAATACACGTAATAAGGAGACTGAATACCATACTATACAATACAATGTAATTAAATGCAACATAACATAATACAATACAATAATATACAATTGTTGATAATAAACTGTATTCTGTGTATAGATGTGATATATAGCAAACTATGTTGATCCTGGGGCTCCACTTGGAGGGGGCATTAATCCGGGAGAGGGAGGGGGTCACGGCTGGGGACAAGGGACAGGCAGGAGCAAGCTGGGGGTCTGGGGGGCAATAACAGCAGATTGATGCTCTGAAGCAAGGATGCGGTCAGGGAGGCTGGCCAGTGGTGATGCTGCTCTAGCTGCAGCTTATATGTCCACATGTGCTGTGTTTGTGACACAGATACAGCTGATGCTGCAGAGAATACTATATGGGTGGTGTTATTAAAATCTCTAGTGTTTTCCAATGTCCTGGTCTAAATAAGTACTTGAATTTTGTGATATGCCAGATTTAAAAACCCATGCCTATTTCACAACTTTAAAAATGTAATCAACATTACGATGTTTCTACTTGTAATAGAGACTTATCAAATTGCTTGTAATGGAAAAGGCTTGTAAATCAACATCGATGTTGAAAGAGTATAAAATTAAGAGCACCAGTAGGTTCATACACAAAAAATCATCAATTCAAAAGATTAAACTTGATTTGACTTCAGATTTACATGGCAAAAGTCCATAGAATGCTTATTACATATTAACTTAGTTAGCAAGTTGTCATCTCAGGATGGTACCCACCCACTGACCACCCAGACAAAAGGCTGCATGAAGCACAAAAGATAGGATACAGGACAAGATAGGGGAGTCTATCAGCAGTGGTCAGCAGGATGGGGGAGAGATGGCTTGGGAGGGAAGGACATCATGGACAGGAGGATATTAGGACATCAAGCAGCCATCAAGGAAGATGTCCTATCATGAGCTATACATACATTGTCATTGGGTCAAGAAAGCAATTTCCGAGATGCCATTGCTTGTTCTCTATGTCTTTTTGTGAGTGACCAGAGTCCGGTCTGAAGCAGTCAGGACAATATGGCCACTGCTTGGGCTGCAATGGTCAATGCTCTGGAGCCACTGGGGTGCCATGGCAAGATATGAAGCATAGGCTTATTGCCCATCAATCCCAAGACATTGTCCACATACAAAATGAGGTCCTTCATAAAACTGATAAAAACTATATGGAGATAGGGCAGCTTTTTGTCATGTTTTGTTCTTGTTCTTCTATACAAGTTATATTTCCAGCATCATAGAACATGCATGTTTCAATACTCGACCTGGGACGCAAACCGTCACGTAAATCAGGACGTTATGAAACAGCGTCATGAACGTCACGAACGTCACAATGTGGGTGATTTATTTGGGGCATTTTAAAAACGCGAATCTCCTTCTTTTGGTTGTTTCATTCAGAGCGAGGCACAAACACAAAGACAGACCCAGGTGCCGGCCAGAAGTTTCGCAGAAGGTCGCCAAAGCCAGACCACCGGTGGCTATTTAGTCCAGTCTATTTCATCCGACAGCCATTTCTGCGTAAGGGCACACATTACATCTAATCATTGCATTGAGAAGTTGCACACTACATTGGCCACAATGACAACGCACCATCTGATCCACTGGTCTGCCGGGGCCCTGCTGGGAGGGAGGGGGCTAAAGGGGGCCAAAGGGGGGCTAAAGGGGGCAGGGTGCACTCACTCGAAATACCCTCTTAGTGCACACCCTTTTGTCAAGCCCCCAGCATTGTGTTGGAAAATGGCAGAGAGTGAAAGCAAGTAATCCGCAGCTGTTGCAATAATAAGTTACAAAATATTACCATTAAAAGTCAGTGGAGAAGTCAGAGACAAAGTCATGGCCAAGGCACTTCAAAAGGAAACACAAATGGAATAATGGAGAGATGCTGGGAGAGATGCTGGGAGCAGAGCAATTCATTGAACTTGCAAGTGAGGAGCACAAGTAGGCCTGAGTGCTTCCACTCCTACACAAATTACAGAAAGAAGAAACAGTATATTGGAAGGAGGGGAAACGTGCTCTGTAGTAATGAGACAGAATAAGTCAGAGAGAAGAAAGTGTTTTTTGTTGTGCAGGAGGCAAGAAGAAACAACTAACAGCGACCTCAGAGCTCTTAAAGCCCCTCACAAAAAGGGTGCTGCTTTGCTCCTCAGAATAAACTAGGAAATTGAGCCTGCAGTGATGGTGTTCTTTTTATTGCAGCTAACAGGCTCTTTTCATTTGGGCAACAAGGCGTATTGGCAATTGGATTGCAAAGGCAGCTAGGGCCACAGAGCAGCATCTTACAGACGAATCAGTAGCAGAAGCAGCAGCCCAGGGTAGATGCGAGGTCAGAGTGTGCCCTGTCCCATCCTCTTGCATTGATTGCAGGCCTTCTTCTGTGCCCCTACAGCCTCCAGAGCTGCAGCAAGACCACGCCCCTTGCTGGTATGCTGCCACCTGATTGGCTGTGTGTGTCACATGACAGACCACGTGGTGGCACGAGTCTTGTGCTCGTGGAGTGTCGCGCGCTGCAGTGGCGTGCCCTCGTGGCGAGCAAGCCACTCATTCGTCCAAGAACAGACAATGCTGCAAAGACATATCAGAACAAATAATTGCATCCGAGTTGACATGTTAGAGCTGCCACTGGAAGGATGTTTGCTCCGAATAACACCATGTCTTGCTTCTTGTGTTTGTGTTTTCCTTTGTGATTTCACGAAATAAATAGTGTTTTGTCGTATTCATTTGAAATAAAAAGCATTGCTCACAATATGCCATTCATTTGGTGGATCCCAGTTGATGTTAAAATGAGACAGGCCTGATTTTGAATGAAGGCTTTTAACATCCATTGGTGTGATAATAGTACCATCCTGACACTAATACAGTATAGGAGTTACCACAGAAATCAGATAATCACATTGTGCTATCCAGTCATAGGCCTTTGCCATTTTAAGCTACAATGTTGGTAATATCTTAACTTGAAATATGAAAATGAGAGCAACAAACCAGGATGTGGACTTATTCTGGTTTTGCCTTGCTGTGGTCAAGAGAGCCCTTCAAAGACAATTCGTGATGAAGTCGTGGCCATACTTCATTTCTAACTATTTTCTGACTTGTTAACTTTCTGATGAAGTTTGATCAGTTCTGGGAATGCAGGATCATGGCGCAAGGAGCTGATCAGTCATTGGCAGGCTGACAGGATGATGACTGCAAACAGAAATTGAACAGATTCAGAAGATTGGTGTGTGTGGTCATGCAGCTGGCCAGGGGACTGCAGTCTGCTCCCAGCCAAAATGCCATGCTCTGCCATGCTCTGAGCCATGCTCTGGACCATATGTGTCTTCATTCCACATGCATTGGTTCTTGAGATTGGTCAGCCTGATTGGTCGGATTGATTGGCACAGAGCTAGAAATTAGATTGAGGAAGTTCAAGATCAGAAATTTGAAGGAAAGTGGATCGCATTTTATTGTGATAAACACCATACATGTACAAGTCTTCATTAAATGTGTGTGGTTCTGGAGCAACTGCATTGGACATTTCTGAATAATAGGTCTACAGCAGGCCTAGTACTGGAGAAAGAGAATGGTACAATTACTGTTGTCAAGTTAATAACACATTCTTATGAACGTCCATGAAGTATGTTTCATGGTTTCTCAGCATGGTTGTAAAAGTCCTATCTATCTCAATCATTGACCTTTTGCCTTGTCCGGATAACGGTTGAATGTCAAATACTATGTTCTAGTACCGAACAGACCATCTACACCGTTACATAGTCAGCCCAGAGTATGGATAGTCTTTGCCTGAAGTCGGCAAACAGCTCAGGAGTCAGGGCCACCATAGACATTTCATGCAGCAACCTTTGTGAGGATCATGAATTAATGCAAACATAGCCCGAGGAGAGGTTTTAACAAGTTTTGAGTCAGAGGATATTTCACCAGCAGGTCCCCACTCGCACGATATGGTAATGGTATGGCCCAGCTGTAATAAGCAGCACGCCAACATGCGTGATTTTCTAGCAGTCAAAGTAAGAAGCACACAGCAGAGTAGTGGAGTGAGCCAGTCAGGGACCACAGCAGCCATGTTAGAGCACCCCGGGCAGTTTGACACTCAGCGAAAATGGCCTGACACCTTCAAACACTGACCACATGATCCCAAACTAACAACTTCCAAACAGCTACGAGCAACTGCTAACTCTGGCCTTTCTGCTTTCTGTGGTCAAATGCTAGTTATTATGCTCTGCTTGTTTGTAGTATTACTTTGAGAGAGGTTTTGTGTATACTTTACTACAAACAGCAATGAAGAATGTTTATCACGAGCTATACACGTGAAAAAAGCTAATTAATGAAGTCCATATAGGCCTATATATGTAATAAAAATTCGCCTTCGAGAGATATCACTTGACAAGTCATTCAAGCGCGCACTGTATGTCCCTGTTTTCGACAATTCACAATTAGCAATTTAGCGCTGGAGCGACCGCTCTGTTGCATACGTTAAGAGCCGCATGTGGCCATGTGTTGCAGTGAAGTAGCAAATGAACTGATTTGAGAGAACATAAAAAGTACACGGAACACCCAGTTTCTTCAATGTGTTTCTTGTATTTTTCTGCGTTTACTAATAAACCAAACATCAAAGTATTGAGGCAATGAGCAAATTACAAGTCGACTTTTTCAGAGTATCTGTTGTTGATCTGTGTTCTTTATTCTGGGTTCCATGTCAGAACAGACAATAAAATAGCGCACAAAGTGAACAGCAATGAGAAGAGAGACAACTGAAAGAGAAAGGAAAAAAGAAGTTGGAGAAGTGAGTAATTGTTGTGCTCATTGCTTGTGTGTAATCAGCAGCCTTGATTTGACTAAATGAGCATGTCAACTTGTTCTTCTGTCAAGTTACACTCTAAAAAATTCCAGACAAAATTGGTGTTTTAGATTCAAAATGGTTTTTTGAAACACCAAATTTCAATGCAAAAAACCAAAATGGATTTTTTTAAAAATCCATTTTGGTTTTGCATTGAAATTTGGTTTTTCAAAAAACCATTTTGAATCTAAAAAAACAATTTTGTCCCGACATTTTTTAGAGTGTATGAGAAACCGAAGTCACAGGCAGCTCAGGAGAAGAGACAAGCCAGGAGCTAAAGAAGGAGGAGGAGGAGCAGGCAGAATGATACCAAGTGCAGCAATCACAGAAATTAGATGATGAATTCTCCACAGAAAATCCAATAATTTCCTACAAGGCGAATTAAGCCCCTCTTCATCCTTAAGTATGGAATTTTACCATTGCTATTTCCGCCAGCCAGTATTCCCAGTACCCGCGCAATAAATCAACTGTCACTCAGCGCGAATTCGAGAGTAATTAATTATCCCAATTATTGTGATTATGACGGGGAGCTTTGCGGTGGGACGACGTCCGGGGATTCTCGTTGGCGCGCGATTGGACGAGATCTTGGCGAGACTAGGAGATGTTCAGGGAGAACGCATGATCTGGGAATGTTCCATCGCGGGTGTTCATCTGAGAACGCACAATATCGCTGTCAATCAGCGTGACATTTGCAATTTTCAATCGTCAGATCGCCAAGACCTGTTAATATGAAGAGAGCAAGGGGTTAAATAAGAGTGGATGGCAAATTAAAGAGGTGGGCCTGCTTGGCCAGGGTTAGATAGCTTTCAGCCTCCCAGTCTGGGTGTGGGTGGTGCCTTAGATTTCAGGCTATGATTCCAGCCCCTTCCTAATCCTTTTAGATACTGGATCTTGGCCTAATTCGACGGCCTTTGTCAGCCAGCTGTGATTCCAGGGCCTGTCAGGGAAATGGGTAATTATAGATACTCAGGGTGATCAGACCACACACAGCAGGCATGGCCACCCCGCACTGCAAAGACAATCACTATAATACCGTAATTAAACGGGGCTAAAACGCGTCCCTAAGACCTGCTGGAAGCTGTTGACTAACCCCAGGGAGCAATCCCGACATGCACCTGCACGCATGCGCACTGCAATACACGCACATACCCCATCAGGGTAAAAACCTCCCTCCAATCTCCAGGAAAAAAAATTAATTAGGAAAATAAATTGCAACTACATGGGATTTGTTCTGGGGATTTTGGACCACAAACTTTCAGCAAATATCTTTAACATGTTAGCTGGATTTTCTCACAAAGCAATGCTCCTCAACTTAATTAGTTGGTCCAAAGTGAAATATTTGGAGAAAAGTTTTTAGCAGAGAAAACAAACCTTTTATCAGGAAAGGAATATTTGGTACTGAAACAAAATTGCATTTGAAACTGCTTTAACATCGTGTTTGAATCTGATTGGATGGTCTGTTGTTTGCTGTTGCTTATGGGGTTTTCATTTCATACACACCTTCAGGTTCAAACTCTTCATGCATGTTTCAGCTCAGTGCATTTGTAGCATTTAGGCCATCTTAGCAGTATCCAACTGACTGCTCATTTTCCAAACCGCAACCATTGCAGCGAGTGGAATTTGAGAACTCATCAACTCGAGAAATTAAATTATTGGCATTAAAAGAGATGACTTCTGGTATCTTTTAGTGTTAACCAAATTTGCACTTGATACGTCGGCCCACCACATATTCAGTTCATAAGATATTGCCTCATAAATTTTTGGTGGAAGTGGGCAAACGTTTTCTTCACAAAACAAAAACAAACCACGAGGACATCCGATTTGAAGGTATTACCTGCTGTCTGAACCAGGTAATTGTATATCTAGTGACTAAATTGCAATATAGTGTATGCTGTATATACACTAGTTTGGCCTACACGGATGTGCAAAGTGGAGACTAAAAACTTAAAACTCAGGCACTGGTTACAGGGTCTTGGCAGGCGCAAGGTGCATACACTGAAACAATTCTTATCAGTATACAACCCAATTCAGTGGATTTATGCCTATGTTATTCTCACATACCCACGGTATAGTTACATACATGAGCTAGTGGCAGAGCTGCCCAGCTCGAACGTGGGAAGAAAGTTCAGTGGCTGGTGACCCTGGTCCCCTCTGGTCCGCCCTGGTCCTCCCTGGTCCAGTCAATATGAGCAGAGTGTCAGAGGCTGAATGGGGGCCATAAGCTAAGCCAAATGGCTGGGTGGCCGGGTGCACGGGGCCAGCTCATTTCCAGCCTATTCCAGCCCAAAAGTTTATGAGGAAATTACCAGGAAGGTCTGGCAGTCTCAGCAAGCATAACAGGAAAGGCTGTGTGAATTTTTTATGCCACCTCATCCACTGTCATCCGCATAGCTATGGCTGGGTGCAATGGCTTGGTGCAATGGCTGGGTGCAATGGCTTGGTGCAATGATGCAATGTGCAGGGAGTTATGGCCCTGCTCACTCATCCTGCTCCTCATGCACATTGAAACAAGGAGAAAATTACTACCAACAACTTGGGCCTCATGCAGCTGCGGAATTAATTGCTCCCAGAATTCTGCTCTATGAATGTGTTGGGAGAACCATGGAAAGTCAAAACAAAGTCAGCCACTACATGAATACTTGTGAATAGCAGCACTGAGAAGTGATATTATTTTTTCACTGAGAACTTTCTTGACGAATTGCATGTTCAAACCATATGTTCAGCTGTCTTCGAAAAGTAACGGCTAAATTTCGAGTGAAATGGTACAAAACTGAGGCCCTAAAATGGTTTGCAAATATGTCATAAGTTTATCAGAACTCATCAGTTTTGGTCTACACAAGTCTCAGTTTATTCAACCTCCAAAGGATGACATTTCGCACATTTTCATATGCTCCCGTTTATCAGATTGCCATGATCGATACTTGGCGTGAAAAACAATTGCTTTGCACCGTGGAGTAAAAGTCTTTGGCCTGAGTGCAGTAATCCGGATTAGACTCCTGGAGGAATGCCCCTCAAGTGATTGTGGCTGCAACCCTGAACTTTAATCTGGAGGGGAGATCAAATGACAGAGAAGGAAAGTCAGAGAAGGACAAAAGAGAGCAAATATAGAGCAAGAACAGAGACAAAAAGGAGCAAGAACAGGCAAAAGAGAGCAAGGAAAGAACAAGAGAAGTAGCCCGGGGCACTGGGGTAGAGAGATGATCCCCAGATCAGCTGACAAGAAAGATATCACAAGTTGGTGTCACTTAGGGCAGCCCACGTACCTCAGGCGAGGGTGACTTGGCTGGGAGGTCACCCATAAGACCTCGTGGCTCGCCCCTGGGAGAGGGCAAAATGGAAAACGTGATCTCTGCTCTGATGGTAATTGGCCGGCGCTACCTGGATACCGGAGGAGGTCCATCGGGAGATGTCAGTGATTCAGAGGATGAGGATGCTACAAGAGGATTGGTGAAGTTATCAGACAATGTGTTGGGGAAGAGGGAAGAAGAATGTGTGAGGAAGGTCCTAAGTTATGGAAATTTTCATCAGACATGTGTTGTCAACATTGAATGGGGGAATGGGGAGAATATATCAATAATTGTGAAAAAAGGCATTCAGTACTCTTTATTATGTCCTGGTAATTGTTGTCCTCCATTGAGAGAAGTTGTTGGAAAGGGAAAATGAGACGAATAAACATCACAATTGAGTTATGAAACTACAACATACGATTTCTGGAATTCAAATGTAATCATCCCAACCCAATTTTGCACTTATACAATAACACGATATCTCTCATAACTTTATAAATGAATACTCCATGGAGACAATCACAATCTTTCTAATCTGAACAACAATTAGATCAGTGTATCATATTCCTTTATGTTTGATTCACTTTCAGTTGAGAGTAACTCGAACTGTTCTCTTGATAAACGATGATGAATTTAGAGCTATTTATTCCATTATGGTTGTTAGGTGACGATGTAACATCAAACGTGTCTTGGGGCTGAAAAGATGCTTGAAAATATGCTGAAAGGGTGCTTCGGGGGATGCTACAGGGATGCGGCTGCTTCAGCACCAAACAACATATGCCGAGCATTCATCAAGATATTTTGTTGTGGTGAAAAGTCTGTCTGGAAGCAATTGGCTGCTAAAGAAATCACTTTCTCACGATGGGCCAAGGAAATCTGATAAAATCCCCAACAAATTGAATTAAACAAAGCAGGATTTAGAGCTAATTAATCCGCCTTGATGAGGCAGTTGCGGAGAAGGGCTGCTGGCTTACGGACCACACACGCAAGCAGGCTGAGGCAGGCTGAGGCGAGCAGGCTCATGAGGAAGGCAGGCTGAGGCAGAATTTGCAGGAGGCAGGCTCAAGTCCAGAGAGAAACAGGAAGGCTGCTAGGAGTAAGGAGGACAGGGACACTGATTTTCAAGCTGCAGTTGAAAGACTTAATTGGCGGTTATCTTTTTTTCCACAAAATGAATATGGTGTCTAACTTCAAGTCTGATTTAGAGATTAATAAATATAGAATAATTTATGCTTTACACATGTAGTGGCACCACATAAAATTAGGAGTAGGATTTAAAGTCAAAAGTTCCATGGTATCATTGGCCATCATAAAGTTCTCTGGGCACTTCTGGGATCAGAAGCCAGCTCTTTTCAAAGGTTTAGCTACCATGTTGTTTGTTTTCACAAAAACTATTTTTGCTTATAAGGAACTTTCCAAATATCTTGAATACTGTGGCAACCTAATTTCATTTGTGTCAGGCCAAACATACCTGCTTCAATCAGGGGAAGGAAAATCAGTGTCAGCATGTTCCTTGAGTGGCCAACATCCTTGAGCAGAGGCACTTAGCCAGGGACATGCGGGGAATCCCCTAACAAAGCCAGGGCCCTGCAGCCGGAAGTTGGGCAAATCTCGCAAGCTACGAGAGCAGGGACAAGATCTCCTTGTGTCCCCCACGGTCCTTGTGCTTGAGAATGGCCTATGCCCTTAACTTCTTCTTCTTCTTAAGTCGTGCACCGTCCCGGGTCGCCGGGTTAGCTCTACCTGTTTCCAGGGAGCAGCACATGAAAGTATCGGACGTATAGTTGTATCTCGTTGCTTATTTGTCTACTTATTCTATTCTATACTTGTATCTTAAAGTCTTGTTTTATTTACTCTGTGCTGCTTAGCATTTCCATTATGGTTTTTAGTTCTTGCGCTGTTTTCTTCTGGAGTCTTTTACTTTGAGTGAATAGTATCTGTTTGGTGATCCTTATATTTTGTTGTTTTGTATTTTCACATTGGTTGAAAATGTGTTCTTGGGTCTCTGGGTATTGTTTGCACAGGCGGCATGTCTGGTCTGGATATTTGTTCTTATAGTTTTCCTTAATATCTAACATTCTTGTTCTTGCTTTGAATATTAGGCTGGTTTCCATTCTTGTCAGGTTGTTTGTATATGTCGCTTTTTCTGTCCCTATATATCCTTCTGTTAGGTAATGTATCTTGCTTTTGTTCGTGTCATTGTACAATTGTTCTCTGAATTTTTCTTGTATCTTTTTTCTGATGTGTTTTTTTGCTTTCTTCGGTTTCATCCTTAGGAGTGCTTCTGGTTCAATGTTATATTTCTCCATTTTGGTCTTTATTTCGTTCTCCCATTTTGTGGTCGGTTCGCTTATCAGTCTTCTTGTTAGGTTGTTTGGGGCCCTCTTTATTCTGTAGTACATGTTTATTTTCCTTTTGTCTATTATTCTCGGTATATCCAGTAGGTTCGATTCGATGTATAGGGCTTCCCTTGGTGTGCTGTGTGGTGTTATTAGTATTCTCCTTATGATGTTGTCTAGCAATCTTTCTAGTTGTTTTCCTTCCGTTTTCGTTGGTTCCCATGCTTCAGACCATTAAGACCTGCAAGCTCAACTTGAAAGCTCACCTTCCGAGCTGCCTTTCTCCACAAGGTTCTGCTTGGGATGCTTCTTGGCTGTTTCTTGGGAGGCTTGGAGGATGTTTTCAGCAAAAGCTCCTGTCCTCCTGCACAAAAATGGCTTCACCAACCCAATTTACTGCCTTCCCATTATACAAGACACATCAGCCATCTTCTTGACCAACAAACAACAACAAAATATATATTTACCAACAACTACAACATGTATTTAGAGCCATTTGGTCGCATCGATTCAACTGCTTGGTTAAAATTAGACATAATATATTTTTGATTCAAATGTCTATTCCAAATATGGTGTATGCAGTCTGATGTGAACAGTTAAAAAGCATCCCCACCATAGGTAAATATTAAACTAACACAGAATCCATAGTAAAGACAGAGCTTAGGCTCATAGTAAGGGGGTGTCCATTGTGTTTGGCCAAGGGTTTGTGGAGGCAGCATGTTTTGACAGTCGAGATCTCTGGAGCTTCATCGTTAATCTACAATTTCCTGGCGTTTGTGCTGGTCGTGGGCTGGGGCCGGGCAGTCGTCCTAATCACCCATTAAGGGGCATTTCGCTGATCAGGGGATGAAATAAAGATTAGCCGGGGCTAATGAAGGCTGAGCACAGTTGTTTTGGCTCTGTTGGCCATCCTGGGGCGACCAGGGCATCATTGGTCATGAGCTAGGGTTGAGCATGGGGCAGGAGAGGGCAGGGCTTTGACTAATTCCCATTGTAGTCCAGATGGCCCACATTACCATGTGCAAACAAACTGACCAGTGGTCATCTAGGATCCCGGATTTGACCATTCCCTTCTAATGGTCCCTGCAAGGTGGAAGGCCGGATCCGGGATGCTTAATCGAATTTGCTCAGCCTTCGCCATGTTTGCCATCAAAAGACGTTTATTTGTCCGCCTCACTTCTTGATGTCCTCCCAATGGTCAAGCGATGGTCAAGCGATGGCCGGGCAATGGTCAGCCACTGGTCAAGGCTTCCGTTATGATCCTTTCATACACTACCCTCCCCTGTCCACCCCAAACAGTTGATTAAAGCCACGTGAACTATTAGTCCGGTTGCTGAGGCCCAAAAATGGACCCGAGCGGTAACCGGCTGGATTACATTCATTCCAAAGCAGAATTTTCTGAATTTTTCAGAAATGGTATTTTTATTGTTCTATCTGGGGGCTATCTTGGTCAAAAATGGTTACCATGGCAACCAAGTTATAAATAAATGCTTAGATAATGAAATCTAGTAATTTCCATATCTCTGTGTCTTTTTATCCGATAGACAAAATTTTAGTGTCGATATATATGTTATCAAACATGCCCGTGTCATTGGTGCTATTGGGGTTAAGGTCAAAGGTCAACTTCATTTGCATATGGAATGTTTTTTCATAAAACGTACCCATTAAAAGAAGATGGTTTGTCATATTTTATGTTTCACTTACTCAGACTTGGATATTATTGTGAAATCCAAACACAAATTTATTTCAGCATCCATCCACAAAAAGATGAGACCTAAATTGCGATATTGGATTCAGTTACAATGCGAAAAATTTCCATAGAAACAGGAAAGTTTATCTACCTTGCAATTTCTCTGTCATAGAAAAATTGACACTCATCTTTCATACACCACGTATACATCACTTTAGTCTGTTTTTATATATACACAAATGTAACTTTCCTCTGTAAGAATGTACAAATATGTTGCAGAACTTGCATTTTTTCAAAATTTACGTACTGCCATCTGTTATGTTGCCATGGAAACAGTTTTAATACAAAACAGAATTACAAAATATGGTCTTCCCTGCATGTACATGCTCCTGATGGTAAGCAGCCAGAAAAGATAGATTCGGAAGCAGAATTTTGTGATTTTTTCAGAAATGGCTTTTTTAGTGTTCTATCTGAATGCTATATTTGTCAAAAATGGTTTCCATGGCAACCAAGTTATAAATAAATGTTCAGTTCATGAAATCTAGTGATTTCCATATCTCAGTGTCTTTTTATCCTATAGAATAAATTTAAGTGTCCATATATATGTTATCAAACATGCCTGTGTCATTGGTACCACTGGGGTTAAGATCAAAGGTCAACTTCATTTGCATATGGAATGTTTTTTCATTAAATTTACCATTTAAAACATGAAAGTTTGTTATATTTTGTGTTTCACCAAGCCAGATTTTGAAATCATAGTGAAATCCAAGCACCAATTTATTTCAGTTAGCATCCAAAACAAAAGAAGATACCCAAATCATGCAAATGGCAATGCTTGATAACACGAAAAATTGCCATAGAAACAGGAAAGTTCATCTACCTTGAGATTTCTGGGTCATTGCAAAATGGACACCCTTCTTTCATGGACTACATTAACATCACTTTAGTTAATTTTTATACAAACACAAATGTAACTTTTCTTTGTAAGAATGTACCAACATATCTTGTAGAACTTGCTTTGTTTTTAATTTACGAAATGCTAGCTATTCTGTTGCCATGGAAACAGTTTTAATATGATACAGAATTACAAAATATGTTATTCCCAGCATGTATATTTTGACCTTGGGGGTAAGCAGATGGAAAAGATTGATTTGAAGCAGAATTGATCAGAAATTGCATTTTTATTGGTCTGTCTGAATGATAAATTGGTCAAAAATGGTTTCCATGGCAACCAAAATAAAAACAGGTACTTAGTTCAATGCAATCTAGTAATTTCCATATTCCAGTGTCTTTTCGTCCAATAGCCAAGATTTTTGTGTCGATATATTAAATGTTATCAAGCTTACCCCTTTGCCGTGGGTTACATGAAGGATGAAGGCCTATTGAAGGGGTCCTGAGTTTGTAGGACAAAGTTTGTCCTGCCCATAAAATATATTACTCAGGCCTGGTTTCACCTAGATGGGAGGCTGGATTTGCCTGATCCAGTCAATCGGCTTGTCATGTTTCCATTAGAGCATGTCCTATTTGACCATGGCTGATGGGTCAACCAAGGAAGGTTTTGACAATGTGTGTACATGCTGACATGTTTCTCACTATGATTGCTGCTGGGTGATCAAGCTTTCTTAAAGAGTATTTTATTTGCCATGTTTTCCTGGGACTAGGGTACTGGGCAGAACCGTAATATAGTTTCCTGTCGCTGGGCTCCATGGTGGGTGGGGAGCTTGGAGGACGAATTAGAAAAAAGCATTTTATTTGCAAAACTCACAAGAATCTCAAGGGAAATGGCAGCAGTCATCATCAGATGACTACATCAACCTGGCCAGCTCAATGGCAACAAGGCAATCAGAATAATTTATCCAGATCAATATTTTGTTATAAAACCAACAAGAAATCTTCCTTCTAAGAACAACAAGCTAATACTCGATATGATAAAGAAACCTGAAGAAATGAGCTAACAACAAGATGGAACCATCCTTGTCAAGACAAGGAATGTCCAAAAAAAAAGAAAAGTTCTTTAGCTAAAAAATACTGCAGAAACCAGTGTATCTGTTGAGCCTCAACACTCACCAAACATGGGAACAGTGAACAACCCTGATATCTTATCCTAGATGCTTCTATAAATGTCAGCATTTCAGACACATAGTAAATGGTGTTCGTGACAAGATGACTAGACGTTAGTGGGCGCTGCGGCTCCCAGGACCACACAAAATCAGGAGAACAGCCATGCTTGGCCCCTCCTATTATGTAAATTATTATGATGCTCATCAATCATATGGAAGAACTTGTAAGCAATGAATCAAGGAAAAATAAATTCTGACGCTGCAGGCAGCTTCAGCCGTATCCTTCCCAGAGTCAAGAAGACGCGGGGACCAGAACTCTGACATTGACAGTACTGTTTTGCTGTGGCAGGATGCCTATGACCTCAGCCTCATGTAACATCAAAAAGAAGGATCAAACTGGAACAACACAACATCAACAGATCCCATTGTCACAAGAAGGCTCAGAAAATGACAGTAGGAGATCCCAAAACCCTCCAGATACCCTCTGCAGACACTCTCCACAGCAGCCTGTTAATTACCATAACCTTGAAGATCAGGTATCATAAGATTATACCAGTTTTATGTGGGGAGGGTTAGGGAAGTTCTCCTTCCACTGACATGATAGTTCATATCCTACCAACTCACCTGGCTCCCATCTGCAATTCTCCGTGTCAAAATATGTACATGGCTATATAGTTGTAAATGCAGCCATATAAGCCACTTCTGAGGGCTCATGAGGGTTTATTGACAAGATGGGAGTCATCGACATGTTGCATGTGAAGGATCTTTAACTTGCCCAGTACAGATAGATCTGCCAATTTAACATCCAAATGACATACATCTGAGATTTTGGTGGTGAAGGTCTACTGAATATATTTAGATTTTCCTCACATTGTTCGAACCCATCAGATCAGACCTGGACCATGACCACTAAGCCACTGCAAAGGAGCTAAAAAGGCATAAATCTGTAAATTATTTTTCTACTTTTCTATTGTTTAATACTGAAAGAACATAAATAAAAGAGATTTGCTTTACTACAGATATCTATAGACCAAAATATTAAAGTGTGAGATGAGTTGCAAGTTATT
This sequence comes from Platynereis dumerilii, assembly GCA_026936325.1. Lineage (NCBI taxonomy): Eukaryota > Metazoa > Annelida > Polychaeta > Phyllodocida > Nereididae > Platynereis > Platynereis dumerilii. Next base: position 17,841,265 of record JAPTHN010000007.1, read on the forward strand.
TTGTATGCCATGCCATGCATGAGTTACAAACAGATAAAAATATTTTTGCCAAAATTGTAATTGCCATGCATAACTAGAATATCCTCATGACAGCCTGTTACATTGTTACAATAATGCCCATATCAGTGTAAGCTCCTGGTTGCACATCTTTTGTGACACTTATATTCAGTTTTTATGCAACTGGTTCATGCCTTTTTTTATGCAACTGGGTGAAAATATCTGTTATGGGTTGCCAGGCAGCCCAAGTGCCAGTCAGCACCTCCCAGCCAGCTGATACGAAAATTGTTCAGCTGGCCGTCTCAACTGCTTTCTCGTTACCCGCCATACCCGGTTGTATATTTCATCAGTTGACAAATGCCAAAAATTGACTCCCAGTTGACAACTTTGCCAGCTGGAAAAATCTCAGCTGACAGTCTGCCAACCAGCCGGGTGCCTGCTTCATAACAGATATTTGCCATAACAGATCATGGGGTGCCCCTGTCCGTACAGGTTAAGGGCCTATGATAGAGGCTACTTTAGATTAATTCGACATCATTTGAACAAAATTAGTCTATGGGGTTGATCAGTATGGTCTCATCAGAAAATTTTGCTAATTCATTAGCCCCTGTGACAGTACCCATGTTTTCTCTGGAATTATTGTGTTCTTTTCCTGGTTATGTAATTGAAAGGCCTGACGAAAAGTACAGAGAAAGTTGAGACCCTAATACACCTCCATGCCAAGTTGGGTAGTGATAACAACAAACAGTTATCTTTAAATTGCCTATGAAATATGATGCTAAACACTAACAAGAGTCCTACTTCGGCTAGGACCCTCAATAGTTTCACAGCACAGTGAGGACAGTACCTACTGGAGTGCGAGACCTCCAGGCCTGAAGACATTGGAGTCCTCAGTACATGTGTATGTGGTAAATTCCCAGACTGATAAACTTATGTTGCAATTAGTCATGTTTCTGTTGCCATGGCAACCAATTTTGACCAAGTTTGAGCAAAAAAAAACAATTCACAAAATTTTGTTTCAGAATCAACCTAACTAGCATCTTATTACCAGTGTTACCACCCAGATTAAATATTACGCTGAGAAGAACATATTTGGTGAATCTGTAATTTAGCAAAACTGTTTCCATGGCAACAGAATAGATGACATTATGTAATCTTAAATAAAAGACAAGTTCTTCATAATATACATTCTTATGAAGATATGTCACATTTTAATATGTTTAAGAACTGAAGTTAAGTATATGTGGTGCACTAAGGCTGCAATGAATCTCAAGGCAAATCAACTGTCCTGTTTTTATGGCAATGTCTTGCATGATAACAAAATTGAGCATCACAGTTTTGGTTCTTTCTTCTTGTAGATGGATGCTGAAATAAATTAGTGCTTGGATTTCACTATGATTTCCAAGTCTGGCTTGGTGAAACACAAAATGTGACATGCTTTCATGTTTTAAATGGTAAATTTCATGAAAAAACATTCCATATGCAAATGAAGTTGACCTTTGACCTTAACCCCAGTGGTACCAATGACACGGGCATGTTTGATAACATTTATATGGACACTTAAATTTATTCTATAGGATAAATAGACACTGAGATATGGAAATTACTAGATTTCATAAAATAAACATTTATTTATAATTTGGTTGCCATGAAAACCATATTTGACCTATATAGCATTCAGACAGAACACTAAAATGCTATTTCTGAAAAATTCAGAAAAATCTGCATTAGAATCAATCTTTTCTGGCTGCTTATCACCAAGATCAAATACACATGCCTGGAAGAACATATTTTGTGATTCTGTTTCGCATTAAAACTGTTTCCATGGTAACATCATAGATAGCATTATGTAAATTTAAAAAAAAAGCAAGTTCTACGACATATTGGAACATTCTTACAAAGGAAAGTTACATTTGTGTATGTATAAAATCGAACTAAAGTGATGTATACATGGTGCGTGAAAGATGAGTGTCAATTTTTCAATAACCGAGAAATTGCAAGGTAGATCAACTTTCCTGTTTCTATGGAAATGTTTCGCATAATTACTAAATCAAATATCACAATTTGGGTCTCATATTTTTGTGGATGGATGCTGAAATAAAGTTGTGTTTGGATTTCACAATAATATCCAAGTCTGAGTAAGTGAAACATAAAATATAACAAACCACCTTCTTCTAATGGGTACATTTTATGAAAAAATATTCCATATGCAAATGAAATTGACCTTTGACCTTAGCCCCAATAGCACCAATGACACGGGCATGTTTGATAAAATATATATTGACACTAAAATTGTGTCTATCGGATAAAAAGACTCAGAGATATGGAAATTACTAGATTTCATTATCTTAGCATTTTTTTATATTTTGGTTGCCATGGTAACCATTTTTGACCAAGATAGCCCCCAGATAGAACAATAAAAATACCATTCTGAAAAATTCAGAAAATTCTGCTTTGGAATGAATGTAATCCAGCCGGTTACCGCTCGGGTCCATTTTTGGGCCTCAGCAACCGGACTATATTGTCAGCCCACTGGCCTTGCATACATTGCAAGTGTCTCAGGGAAAGAGGATTAAAGGATAGCTCATAATGCACCCTCCTGAACTGGGTCAACAATTTATTCAGCAGTTCAAACTAAAAGGGCCATTAGCAGATCCTGTACCACTCCCCTCACACCCACCCACGGTTTCAGTGACAACTGGTAAATCGAAAGGTAAACAACTACCATCCTCAATGCAATACTGTCTTTTTGAAATTCTGAATGATTTTGTGTGGAAAAAAAAAGAAGAAAAATGCAACACAACTCATGATACATAATATATTTCCATCCATAGATCGCCAGTCTTCCACATGATTAAAAAGTCTATCAAATATTAAATTAATGATATTTTATTCTGAATATAGGTCTAAAAGAGAAATCGAGTCATTTACAAACCTAAACTGTGCTGACCTGACCAAGTTCAAATGCTAATGACGGCCATTGTCTATGAATCTGCCTCCTCATAAACCTCGTAGAGCTGACGGACTGACATACAGATAGGACCCTTGGCCTCCTGTGGCACATGTGGAGCGCTCCCTGCTTCCGGTTCCTCTTAGTGACCGGAAGTGGGCAAAGATGGCGCCATATGTCTCAGTCAGGGGACATTATTCAGGGGGTTTTTTCTTCATTAAGGCGCCCCCTTAGGGTGACCTCCCAGGCAAGGTCATCAAAATTTTATGTCAAACGAGAATGACGGAAGCCAGGAGTTCCTCCGAGGGGAGGGTCCACTACAACCTGCGATGCCTTGACCATGCACCGATCTGACCATCATGGTTGCTTGTGCCATGGCTTGACCAGTGACTGCCCAGAGGCCAAAGTACAATGGCCGTGGCCTCTCTTCTTTGACAGGACAGGTCTACACACAAAGGCAGTGAGAACATTTTTCAAAGAGTCATTATTTTATCTGCTCGCAATGAGTCACAGGTTTTATATACTCATATGAAAGTTCAATGCGAAGAATTTACAATAGGCCTATGATCAAACATGAAATATAATATTTTGTATTTCAGACACCTGTTTATAAAAACTATCAGGTGCCGATTTATAGTTTGACTTAAAGTAGGTGAAAGTGACAAAACTTTGCCATGATATCGTGGTGACACTATTGCAAACTAAACTGTCTACATGCAGAGTGATTCTGAGTGAGAATATACCGTCATGCCGAGACATCTAGAACACAGACGGTGCTAGGATGGTGCTAAGCGGTCTACATGTCTGCGGTGACGGGGCCAGGACAGGATGTCACTTGTTCAGGCCCTACGAAAGGTGACGTAGCGAGAAAACGACCGGTGGAGCGGAATTGGAGCTCAATCGATCGTAGAAGAGCACCCTGCGATGGCAAGGTGATGGGCAGAGACAGGCTGCATCTTATCAATGCCTCGGCGGTAATTGGACAGGAGGCTTGCCACTTCATCCAACTGGGTCTGGCAGTGCTAGACCTACATGGCAGAGAACTTTAGACACTAGCATTTCAATGTTGGTGTTAGAAACTGTATGTAACCTATGTAAAATATAAATTGGGAAAAATATGAAATATAGTTATACCGATTTGAAACATGTTTGATGTCAAAGATTCTCAGCCTATTGGCCTAATTGGCATTTTAAGTTTAATATAGAAACAGAAATATTTTAACACAATACAACAGTAGGTATACAGGTGCTGAAAGAAAATCGTCCCTAACCAATATACTTGTATGTGTGAAGTAATATTATATATAGTCCTCCGCCAAGATTATCAGCTGTTTTAGTGTCTTGATTCATAGAATGTTAGCTTGTGACATCGACTCAGCTGAGCCCAGCACCAACACGGCAGCATAGTGTGAGCAATGTGTGATCGTTGGAGCAAGCTGCCGCCTAATGGGAAGAGATTGGAGGCCACAAATTAATATCCAAACCAGGTTAACAAATCACGCCTGGCCGCCTTGGACAAACGGATGAATTGAGTTGCATCTAATCAAGGTGAACCGGGCAGAGCTGAGCAGAGCTGGGCAGACTGGCGGTGGGGGATCGATGCTAGGTTGTGGCCAGAGTCCCCCGAGATCACCGCCTTGTTTGTGGTCGCATGTGGCAAAATAAAGGCCAAATAAAGGGCGGCTGAAGGGCGCAATGAAGGCAATTGCGGCCACAGAGCAGGGCCTTGAGGTAATCCGCCATAAAAAGGCCACGGCTCATTTTCACGAGGCCTCATTCTACAAGATTGTATAGATGGTGTTCAGTTATAGGATCTTTTGTATCTGACACAGGTTTTCTTGTTTAGCTTGAAAACTAAAGGCATGTAAAAGTTGGCATTTTAAAAGCATGCAACACAAAAGGTTAAACTTTAGTTTTTGTAAAACCTATATATCAATTCAGTGTTTATCACATTTTGATATCATGCCTGCATGCACACAAAGGTAGACTTGATATATGTGTTTTACACTATCACTGCCTATCAGTGACATTTAGGCCTAATCATCTCAATATAGTATGGTTTAACGCTCAACAGGACTACCTTGAGTACCTTCACAGTACATGAATGAAGGTTTGATTCAAGGAAGAGGCCGATGCAAAGATTGTGCCTATAAATATATTTTGGCATAGCTTACATTTGATTTGGGTGGCATGTTTGGGGCTGGGATCAGCAAGCCCACTTTGCTGGGAATAAACATTGAAGTGACATTTCCTGACAGGAAATAGGAGAAGCCAGGCGGCCAGCACAGGGGAGGAGCAAGAGGGAGGGGGTCCCTCTTATTGCAAGGCTGGCCATGAGCTATGACGGACCTTTTCTAGCTCTGCAGCTTCGTTAAAATTTCATCACAACATTTCCCTGCCGCCCGACAACAAAGGGGACTAATCGGTGATTACGGCAACTGGCTGAGGGGCAAATGACCTTGGAGACCGAGCCGGGGCAAGATCAGCTTGCAAAGGGTCGTCGGTGCCCCTGGGGAGAATACCAGAGTATCCCACAATCCCTCGCGCCAAAGGATGACTGCCTCGACATCCGCTAGGTGTTGTAATGTGACGTCACCCACTCAACACCACGTGACGACAGCAAATAGACTGTCCACTTGTGTTTGCGTCACTGGCTGCCATCTTTGCTTCGTCAGAGAATCGAGGGGTGAATTTCACACTTGTCTGCTTCTGTCTCATGCCATCATGGGCTGTACTTTGAAGCACTGAACTAAGTGATTTGCCTCCTCATGATTCAGAATAACATCTGTAGCCTAAGCACAACAACTGCACAAGGAATTCACTGCCAATAACCAGGTTAATGGGTGATGATAACCACTAGGCCTATCGGAGGCCTTGGTCTACTCTAAAGTTTTGTTGGAAAGAAATTCTTCTGTTGGGACCTTTATGTGGTTAAATTGCAATAATATGTTCTAAAATGCAGATATGTGGTGCTCATCAGATTAAAAAGTTTAACACCTTCGAGTTTACAAGGTTAGCTTGCATGCCTATGTATCTGTGGGTCTTTAGACTACAATACTTAACAGGCTTACATCCATTGACGATAAAACCAACCTACAAAGTTTGCATGTGTGGCAGGTAGACCGGAGTTTTACAGACCAACTAAACAGCAAAGATTGCAAAAATAGTCAAATTATCTTGCCGCAACTGTAGGTCTCGCTGCATCACCAACAGAATAGGAGAGATCATCCAAGGCGTTGAGAAAGCATAAAGAACTTCTGGCCTAGTATAATTGAACAGAACCTGTGTAGTGAAATAAGCCCTGGCCTATTCTTGTTGGGAAAATAGCTGAACAGATGATTGTGCTAATGGACTATGTTGGTCAGTGGCGGACTTGCTGTTGTTGTTTGGCTGCAGATGATGAATGGGGGCAACAGGCGGCCATGTTTTGGCGGTAAACATCATCTGGTTGTGTTGGAAGGTCACCTGAAAGCAAGTTAGGTACACAGGGTCTCGCAGGGCACTCCAGGCCAATAAAAAGGGCACAGAGAGAAATGAGCCATCAATCCAGGCCTCCTAAGGACGGAAGTAGCTTTGATGGAAGGACCTGTCCAATTTGCTCCTCCCCCTTCGGTCCGCAAGGGCCTCTGATGACCATCGTCGGTAGCAATTTCCCCCGGCACAAGGTCCTCCCCAGGAACGAACATCAATCTCCTCGTCCTCTCCCATCCCAAGGCATCCCAGTTGCATCAAATCCTGTTCTAGCGACAAGCAGTCATGTCTATATAGCATCAGGCTAGCATCTGTTCATACAATTTGACGTAATCATTGACTGTCGTAGTCCTATGTCTATGACGTTATTGTGGGCCAAATCAACACTCGTGAGCGGTCAAAACTGGCCCTTTATCTTTATTTCTGTCTATCTGTCTATCTGTCTATCTATATCTATCTGGGCCTATCTATCTATCTATCTATCTATCTATCTATCGGAAGATTTCACAATCTAAAGTGCTGTCGCAAGGAAGGGTTCCAGTTCACAAAACCAAATGCCATGGCATTATACTCTTTTCAATTATTTATCTCGCCTTACCAGTCTGTTTGAACTGCACACACCCAGAAGGTTATTCCCAATTGATTTTCAGTCTCATGTTTTGGCTTCTTTGTTGATGTTTGTTTCTTTTTCTTTCTTCAGATTTCTTTGCCTGCCGCGACCTCAATAACCCACAGCCCGATATATGGGGAGACACAATGCATTTATATGGATGCCCATGCTTCCAAGTTTGACAAATATTGTCAATAACTGTCAGAAAAGAATCGATCTGATTGAAGAAGACCTCAGGATTGTCACGCACAAAGCAGAACAGGGTCATGCGAGGGAGAAAGTCTTTTCATGGGGGGCACAGGGTCAGGGGCAAAAAAACCAATGTGGTTGGTAAGGTCTTTAAAAATGCACGCTCGATCAGTCTAATGGTCAGGCAGGGCCCATTATGGGACATATCCAGTGTGGCCATGTCAGAGAAGTCAGGAATAGACCTATAGAAGACCTGGAGGGCAGCTAGATGGGCTGGGAGGGCCTGGGAGGGCAGGAGAAGGGCAAGACCTTTCGGTCAGTTGTCCGAGGGCCCCCCACAGCGAGGGCCACCAGGGAGTCCACCGGGGAGCAAGTGTGTCACCCTTTGTATTGACGGGTCCCAGCTGAGATGCTGTCTTTCTTTTGATGCTCCATTCCCTGCATCTGCAACATCAACAGAATCAGCAGCAGCAGCAGAATCAGAATCAGCAGCAGTAGAATTGACCTCATCTTGATCAATCCTTCGCTATCTTGCAAGACACGGCCCAAATACCATCACGTTGACCGGTCGATGAGGTCCAATGTGTTTGCAGGGCTGGCCACAGTCTGGGTGATTCCCTTACTGAGATGACATCCTGATCTTATCATGGACTGCGATGAACCTCTCCAGAAAACACATCCATGGACCTTCGACAAACCCTCAATACTGGCTGTAGACTGGACAGCAGTCACAGGACTGAAGTTTAACCCTACTAGGAACCAACAACAACACCTTGCACACTGTTTTCCACCACTATCCCCAACAGAAGGAACCCCATCCTGGACCACCACCCAATGGCAACGTTGTTGTCATCCTCTGCCACGATCCCATCACCCAACATCATCCAGTCTAATTGCTGACTTTCCATTGACGATGATCGATCGCTGCTCCCAGTCAATAGTCACACAACACACTCTCAGCAGTGATTGTCCACAGCACACTCGCGGCCTATATTCTGACCACATCCACACTACACTTTGCACCTCGCTCAACCTATTATTAAGACCAAAATGACTGATTTTTATCACTTCTCATAAACCAACTAAACACTGCAACTATACAAGAAATCGACAAAAACATAGGCCTATGAAACTGTTTTACTCAAAAGATGTAAACATTATTATTTTACTCAAATGTTTCTTTTATAACTCAGTTAACCTCTTGCAAGATAAAAACATACACTTTTTGTGGCCGAGGGACCTCGGGCCCCTTGTCGTCATCAATGGATTCTTATGTCAACAAATGGCAACAGGAAGTAGAAATATTAAATTGTTGTGGGGACAAAAACAATTTATGGATAAAATGACAAACCAAATTGATCATCCCAAATGATTACATAGCTGTTAAACATTTGCACTTAGTGACTGTATGTACCTGATCTGTACTAATTACACTGGAACCAATAAAATACTTAACTCCTACGGAGCAATGTCAATCACAAGCCCAGCGCAAAAACGACTTCACGCGCATGCGCAGGTGAGCACGCTGTAAACAAAGTTATAGCAGTGACAGGCGAGCGCACTGTAAAACTGCATGGCAAATCTGGCAATTGACGCTGCAGCCACTTTGTGGTTTGTGGTCACAAAAGGTGCAAAGTTTGGGCGACTAGATATCATTGACTATTTGTATATTCATACAGTTCTTCGTGTCAGTGTACATAAAAGAGATTATCCTACGTCTTTACATTTGTTTGGTAGGCATAAATCATTTCCAATACACAAAAATTATAGAAAACATTATGTCTTGTGCTCAGGTATGTTATAGATGGCGCTGCATGTTCTTTCCCTGGCAGATCCATGCAGAATTATAGTAATAGTGCATTTTATCTTCATATATTGACCTAACAATGACAGGCAGGTAGAATAAGTTTCATATATGACTTTCTTTTGGACTTTATTTTAATCTGGAGAAACACTACATGTACCTTAAAGAACAATAGATAGATAAATATTTTTTTTATTTAGTGTCGAATATGAAATAACAGTATACCACAGCAGCTCAACAGCTGGTACTCTAGTTAAAAAAAAAATATATATAGATAGACAGATAGATAGACAGGTCTATATGAATATGATTCCATCCTTCAGCAGGCTGTAAGGGGTAAATCTGAATTGCCCGAGGCCACGGTGCATGCATTGCATGCTATTTTTTTAGAAGCACAGAGAAAGAGAGAAGTGGCATGTTGTAATGAGAAGCAGTCTTACAGCAGAAGTCAAAATCGTGGAAGTGGTTGGCTATCCATTATAGGCCTACTTTTAGTTTCAGTAATAATAGTTTTCATAAACCCAGAAAGCATATAACGTATTCAATTTGGTTTGTCATTTTATCCATAAATTGTTTTTGTCCCCACAACAATATAATATTTCTACTTCCTGTTGCCATTTGTTGACATAAGAATCCATTGATGACGACAAGGGGCTCGAGGTCCCTCGGCCACAAAAACTTCTAAATTGAAACCTAAGACTTCTGATGTAATGAACAGCTCCTATACATGTAAAAATATTACACCTCAATGTTGGGCGACAAAAACTACCAAATACTAGCCACAATGCATGTTATTGCAGATCAGCCTGATCAGGATATGCAATATGTTCTTTGATATATCAATATTGCAGACCTCATTAATACTGTCTACGATATACAATCACATCTGCATTAAATCACAGATTAGCCTCTGGAAGCATGTTAATCTGCCCATTGGGACTATCATTTTACAGTCCAATTAGGTTATTAATAATATAGAAGCTCACATAAAGGCTATGTGGGATAGGGCTTACCTGTTGAATGAGGAATTAATTTCGTAATCAAATCAAAGCTAATGGGATTAAAGCAAGGTGCAGTGGAGAACGATCCCTTTACGTGATCTTAAGATCGAATAACAGGCCAGACAGGAGAGCTCTGGAAGGGGAGATTAGTCATGGTTGATTGGCTATTGGACTTGGTGTGGCAGTTTGTGGAGGTTTGTGGCTCTTGAGTGTTGGGCTGTTGGCTGTGGAAGGATACACAACCACCATTACAGTCACAGGGACTGGCCATTATGTGTAGACATGCTGTCTATGTTTGTATATGAATAAATTAACAGTCATTTTAAGAGGCTTTTGGATAAATAATACAGCGATAAAACAGTGACTGTTATATACATTGGAATGAATGTTGAATTCATCATTGTTCTCATTCAAAGGAAAACAGTACACAAAATTGGTATCAGAAGTGGGATAAACAACTGCAAAGCTAAAAGAGAATATCAGATATAACACAACACTGGATGATATTATATCAATCCCTAATATCACACATTCCTTCACGTGATCAACATTACTCCTGCATGGACATTACCTTGGCATGGTTGAGTGTGGCGAATCTAACTCCCCATGACCATGCAATTTAGTCTGTTGCCAGCTATTTCTGTTGGCTTCAAGGATAAATAATTGATCAAGGAAAATAGCTGGGAGAATAGGGCTTGAGAGTGGCATTCAGCATGTTTATCACAGTCAAGTATGGCAACAATGAGTCCCTGCTGTGCAACCCTTCGTGTGCTGTGGTCAACCTGCTGTCCAGCATCAGGAGAAGGGCTGGCTTCAACCACTCGTCAGCCACTTTGGATCTATCTGATGAAACAGGTAAGTTATAACGTTTCTAATATTTCTAACATTTATTTAAGACTTTATTCACCCAATATGAATAACTCAGACTTAACAAGAACAGTGCAGTTAAAATTAATAAATCCATATCTTTAGGCCTAATTGAAAATACTAAATGTCTGTCATCTTTCAAAACAATATCTTACCAGATAAAAAATAGACTTTACTCTTTTATCTCATTCATTATTCCTACACCAAATAACTCTATTATATTTGTTATTCTTCCAAACTTATCACATACCTGAAAGTTAAGCTCATGCTATAGGTCTATACAAGGATCACTATACCATTACCAATGGTAACTAAGATGAGTCTTGTCAATGTGTCATTAGTCAGCAATAAATATTGAACTCTTATGAGTCTGAGAGTTTCTTATCAGTGTATATAGTTATGCTAGTAGGCCTACCATAAGAAGGCTATTAAGTTTGAGTGCATGAAGTTACCACACAATCTTGGATTAGTATTATTCCATGCTGTCAAACACGAATTCTAAATGGAACATTCAGAGCATTTCTCGAATGATCTGGCATTTGTATCCTGTGGATAGGCCTACTATCCACGACTGCTATTCTTTGGCAGGCCTAATAATTTGAAGTTTAGAACCCCACATCAAACCACATTTTATTTTAATAATGTTCGAAGCAAAGGCCAGAACCAAACATAGATAAGTGCATTTGGCACATTTTCACAAAACATTTCCTGACAGGCAATGAAACTACAGTGTACAATGTCTCATTGAAATTTTGAAAATCTGCTTGAATTTTCTCAAAGTTTTTGTTGGTCTTTTGGAGTATCCACTTTGCTCCATGTTTTAACAAGAAAAACAACTTCGAAGACGAATTATAAAGACCTACAAGTCTATGACAAATGCCATTTACAATTGGTCGGCAGGCCTACAGGCCTAGTTCTCTTCATTTTCTCCCTGATCATCTACTTGTTGACCAGTGTTATGCAAACAATGGCATTGACTTCATTGACTTGGCTTCTTAATTCGATCTTTGCCTTCCTTACTCCATTATGGGCCTTGGAAACCAAGATTATTGACCACCAACAATCCATCAATATCTGCATGCGTGAGATCAACTCCTGATGCTTAATTGTGAAATTGTCGATGGCTGGTTCATGCCTGGATGGCTACAACTCCTGGAAAAGAAATTAAGAAAGATCTCTATCGTATTCCTTTCCTAATCAAGTAAAACTTCTTCAGTCTTGTATGTCCTGATCAAATCAATGGACATCTACAGTATATGTTCTTAAACTTAAACCATGCCACTTTCAGTGCTTGCCTGGTACATATAGGCCTATACTGTTGTTAAAATGAGCATTGTATTGAACTTCAGTTGTACTACCTGTGAAACCATCGAAAAGAGACTGGAGAAACAAGATTTTACTATATTTCAAAAAGGCATGCATGGTGTCAGTAATTGGTGTGGGAAATATCATACATATTGTTATGATCTGAATGACACGTGAATAGCAGTGTTATGTACTGAGAACAATGTCATGCAACAACATAGTTAGATAGATCATCTATATTACATACAGTCAGTGCTCTAAGCCCAGTTCTGGGCACTCAAGAGGGTTAATTGATGAGATGGGAGAGAGAGTGAGAGTCCTGAACATGTTCCACATTTACCCCATATGAGGGATCTTTCACCATCCCACCACAGACACTGATACAAGGGCCACCAATTCAACGTCTCATTCGAAAGACATCCAGCTGAGATTTTGCTCATGAAGGTCCACTGAAAATGTCGGGTTCCCCAACCAGGATTTGTACCCATGCAGGCATATACTTTCAGCTGAGTAGGCGCCTAGGCGGGTACCATTATAAACAGTGTCACCCTGCTGCTTCATACATGTGAAGATCTATAACTGGTCACAAACAAGTTGAAACAACAAAGACAAAGTGGAAAATGAGCCTTCTTCAGATGAGGCTGCTTCAAATAGGCCTACCACTGCTGCTGTTGGTCCTGCTGCTAAGAAGAGAAGAGAAGAGAAGTTTGTGTTGAGAAGAATTGATGCATGGGGAGGAGGAGGAGGGGTGTTATGCCGACACGCAAACATCAAGACTTGCAGAAGAAAAAGAAGAAAGAAAAACATTTCCTTTGGTTATAATCTCTTCTGTGAGGAATTGCACTTAGGAATTTCACCCAACAACATGATCTATCATCTGCACTAATGAGGAGGAAGCTGCAGGAGGAGAAAAGAGATGTGGTACAATGGATGAAACACAAAAGAGAAAATGAGAGACAACCCCATACCCTGGCATTGGCTGGCAGAGGCTGCCACTTCACTTTATGAATCAGCTCGTTCTGAGTTCTCCCTCCTTCGTTCTTGCAGGATGTTCTTGTTCCAATGCTTGTTTCAATGCAATTTTCTGCGCAATTCCTTGCCTTTGCATCTAGCAGCAATCCCATAAAGCAAACCAATGCAAAGCAAATCAGAAGCATTGCCAGCAAATCAAGAGTGAAACAATCCAATGCACACCATCACATCTTCTCTATAACTTCTAAGCGGTTCAGCGTTGGAACTTCAATCTCCTCTTCTTCCATAAATTGGATGAAACAATTGGTATTGGTATGTACACAACTTTAAGAAACTGGTGACAGGTATAGGCCTGCCATTTGCCATCATTTGCATGGCCAGATTTCTAAGACTATACATAGGATATATGATACGATGTGATACAACTCGATATGACAACACGATTCGATTCGATACGTTAAATATGACATGATATGCTCGATACGACACGATTGTGTCACCTATAAGTTTTTTTTGTCAATTCCAAGAATCTTTAATCCAGACCTTCTAGCTTCTGGCAGGCCTATATAGTTCTGCCTGAACTCTTCGAACTTTTCCAGACTCCCTTTCGATTCCCTATCGTCTATCAGATCCTACAGCTCATTTAAAAACACACACTCGAAAATGAAAAGGAAAGAAAGCAGATAAAGGCAAATCTTTATCAGAGTGAGGACAGGTGCTTCTGACAAGTTAAGCCAAAACACAAAAGAAAGAAAAAGACACATTTGCCAACTCATGCGAGAAAGCTGCAGGGAGACAATCCCAGCTAATCCAAGGTATTAGTCTGGATCATGTTTCTGGGGAAGGTGTGATCAACAAATGTGTATTAGGGTGACAGGGCTTGGGTGGGATAAACTAGAAGAAAGGGAAAAGGTAACAGTAAAGATATGAACAATCCCAAAGCAAGTTATACTCGAACAGAAAAGATATACAAGTTTGTAAAGTATGGATCTACCAATCTGAAAGTAATGATTAAAAAAATGCTCTATGGATACCTTTAATTGAAGTTTTTTTATAAGGGAACTTAGCCGGGTGCCAATAGACAGAGAATACCTCCTAATGAGTTACTTAGCTACTAACACTAGAAGACATTGCTGTCGGTGTTAGTATAGCTAAGTAACTAATAGGAGGGCATTCTGCGTCTGAGTAGCCACCTAAGTTCCCTTATCCGAAAAGACATCGATACGTATACCTGTTCAAAGTTTTACATTGGACTTGAACCGATAATATATCCTATACTATGAGAAATGCCTGTCCAGTTCCACTATATATGTACCTAGATACAGCAATATCGGGATCGAGCCTTCACAAAACACATTTGGATGCATTGGAAAGAGGGAAGAGGAAATTGCTGCCTATGAGGGTGTCATTGCAATCAAGAGCCACCGTATGAGGAGATGGCGGATCGGATTGCAATCAATAGGAACAGGCGGCCAATGTTAAGGACTTAACACTATCTTCGCCTCCTATCGGGGTATTTTATTCCCATCTATCCATATCAATGTTGCTTTCATTCAGTGCTGTCTTCTAGATACTAGCCGATAGCCTCGTGATAGCCCAGTGATAGCTCAGACAGCAATTTGACGTGTTACCGTATCTGTGGCACAGTCGATCTGCAGCACAGCTATCACACGACCAGTCGATCTTATCAGCCATTTCGACGACAACTTTCAGCCCCAGTCCGTTCGCCTCATCACGGCAATACTTGATGGGAATTTCGATGAAATATCGACCGTGCCCAACATGATTACCCTGTAATAACGGTGGACAGCAGCGCCGCAGCAAAAATTACTAGAAAAATGACAAAATGGCTGCCTTGCATGATCTTACATGCGTTGCAACAGCAGAGCAAAAGCCACACATCTATGCTAACAATGTCTTCTGGGAGGCTACAAGTTTATGCATTATAGGACAAATAGAAAACAGAACGCACAGTTAATTCCTGCTCATAGCAGTCCACTTCCGGGAAGGCGAGGAATGTTGAAGCATTCGTGGAAATTGTGCTGAGCAGTCGCAGAATCTTCAGGGGGCACTAAGTCCTGCATTATGCTCCATTATGGCTGCGCTTATGCAACTTGTGCACCACAGAAACATGGAATGGGACTGTAATGACCTGCATTCATGCTTCCATATTTATACTTGCAAAGGGAGCAGCTTATGCACTGGAATGTTCCATAAAGACTGCATAAGGTTGGGTGCGGATAGGAGAGGAGGCGAATTGAGCTGGAATTAATGTTGATGCGCAGAGCAATATAAACCCTGCTCATTGGTGACCCGGGTGACCGCCAGTGACCGGAGGTGAGGGGGTGAGTAAGGGGGCGACCGGTTGCCTGCCAGGTCCTCCTCGGCCGATTACGTCCATGACATATTCAGCGCAGGTCACAGGGCCCTCCAAGAACTGCCCCTTTGATAATCTCCTTGGCCCTTTAATCTGCACCCGCCATGAGCTCTTCACTCCGGGTCTGCATGGGGTCTTTCTGCCACTGCAAAGGTTCTGCAAAGGTCCTTAGGTCCTGTTGGCCGTGCATGCCCCACTTTTATGTTTCCCAGGTAGCCACATCGCAGGCAGCAACGAGTCGCGACCCCAATCGGCGCTTGGTAGCCGGGGCATCGATTTGCCGCCCTTATTACTATCGATATTGCCGAGCGCCAGCAACCATGAGCGGATCAGCAGCACAGAGGCCAGATTTGCTGCCTATTAGGAGAGTTGCCGACAGACCACGTGGTCACCATGACCCTGACCTATGACCTTGTGACGTCAGTCCTGACCTGGGGGACCTGGCTTGCCTGCGCAAACGCCGGGGATCACCTGACCCCTTGGCCCCAAAAAGCTTTGCAATCCCCGGCGCTCATAGAAAAGCTGCTTGATTTCCTGTCCATTGGGCAAGCGCAATATGAGAATGGCAGATTATACAAGGCTAGGCCAAGCAGATAGAACCCTGTCAAGCAAAATACTCGGCCCCTGGCCCCTTACTGCCCTGCCATGCCCTTGCCTTGCCCCCCTCAGGGCCCTTAATATTCTGCCTCACCACAAGGTCAATGAGAGGCATGTGGAAGGGGTGAAAAAACACCAATAATAGGCGGAAAAAAGTCCTCTCTCTGCTCTCATTGACTCCGGCCTTTTGCTCATCAAATTCCAGGAATGCCTCAACATGCAAGTGATAAAGAGCTGGCCAAATAGCGAGCCTGATTAATTGCTTATAAATGCTGCTCTAATGTTTTTCATTTGCATTGTCAAGAAAAGTGCATTCACTCCATTCCATTGTCATCTACATGATATATAATGGGCCATTTTTTGGAAAAAGACAATCTCCAGCAAAGTGGTCTTGCATATATAGTCCCTGTCTGCTCCATACTTATCCTTATAAAGCTCAACTGGTTGGCACTATACTGAACATATTGTCTACATCAACTAATTGATTTATAGTCATGTGGCAGGAGGACCCATGTCACGGAGGGCCTAGTTATCTTAATATTTCTTCTCAGAAACAAAGCGAGATGTTCTTTTTTCCCTTTGAGATGCAGTCAAGTATTATTAGCAGAGAGATGGAGATAGCGGAGAAGATGGGTCCCCAGTCCACGAGGTCCGCTGGGTCCGCCAGTCCGCTTTTTACCTAATGTTGCAGCGGAGAATGGACCTCGTGAGGAGACAATGTTGTGAGGAAGGGAGGCAGGCGGCATGGCTTGGCCCTAACGAGGGCACTGGGAGCGCTAAAGCTTCACTCGGGAACATTAGCAAAATTTCAGCGCGTCGTTTAGAGGCTTCTTCTTATTTTTCTAGATGGGCGATAATACGCGAATGATAGCAGCAAAGACCGCTGTTCGGCTGACAAATTGCTCGGCTCTTGACCTTCTCTTGTTTCATAAACTTTATGGCGGCTCTTGGCTGCTCGGCATTGTTTTCCATTGGCGGGCAATCCCGAGGAGTGCCATACAGTTGTATTGCCATTAGGACTGAGGGCCCAGATATCGTATTGTCTGGCGGGAGCGGCATTCTGGCCTGCAGCTCACGAAAACAAGTGAGAAAACACTATCAGTCAGGGAAAGTGGCTAATATGTTTGGTCATTGTGATTCATCGCCTTCTCTGATGGCCTAACAATGAACAACAATGCGATGGAGGGGCTATCCACAGTTCCACACCCCGCCTGCCTAGCAACACCCCCAATATTATGCGCATGGCACATGCTGCACCTAACTCTCCCCTGAAACCTCCTGCTCTTCTACTAGGCAAATGCTTTCAAAATATATAAGGTCAAAATCTGTATCTGGTTGTTCCACAAGCAACTCTTGTGAACCATCCACCTTATCCTGCAAAACACCCACATTTCGTATTACTTCCTCAGACCTCAGACATACATTATGCATTTCCTCATAAAATGTCAGCGCGTTTTGTATAGGTTCTTTCGGTTTTTCATCACTTTAGGACCTAATTTGGCTATTATCATTATGAGCGTTTGCTGAATGACACAGTGAGGTCAAGTCCAAATGTAAGGATACAGATATACAAGAAAAGAAGCATAAAACACCAAGCCTGACTTAGCCTGTAGTCTAATAACAAGAGCTAACTTGAAGAGAGCAACAGCAGCCATGACACTACTAGTTCTCGTTTGGCGCGTTAATTTAGGAGATTTGCACGAGACGTGACAAAGCAGATTTGAGGTTTATCTGAGATGTGTGCCTGGCCAACATGGCGGCAGTAATGAGGCCCTTATCACAGATCACCCCAGTGATGAACTCGTAAATTCACGGATAATGTACATGTCCCTTCCTAATCCTGCTCTAGCTTTCCTTTTCTTCCACAGGCAGTCTCATAAAGAGAATGAATTTCGAATATCACAAAGTGTAATTCATTAAAGAGGGGGAGATAAAGCAAAACACTCCATGTTGTTTAATGGCTGATAGCAGCTAATTGTCAATCTAGAGATAGTGCGTCCTGCTAAAGAGCAAAACTCAACATGCGGTAACTGTTGAGACTTTCTTGACTCACTTATCCATCAGCTGACAGAAAGGCAAGACATAATATTTTGTCCAAAACTATCTTGCACCTATCGACTGCACAAAATTCAACAATAAGGAATTGTTGCGCACTCAAGAAAAAATTTTCATTTGCATGAATCAGAATCTGAATATTTCGTCTCTTCTCAATCAAGTACCTAATATCATCAGATTCTGCTAATTTTCTTTTTTTTTGTCGGTGATTGATAATAGTCCCTGTTCACCCCGATTCCATATATAACTTGGAAGCTTCTAGTCATATAGGCCTAACCAAGAAGTCCATAAAATGGGCTAAGTCAATGACCCAAAAAATGTTACAAAACAACAGGAATGACCTCCTTCAGTGCAATTCGCACACGGTCATCTCGCACAGAGAGATGCTGTAGCCTGTAGCACAGACCGCAACAGTGACCTGTAGTGCCTGATTGCAGCTTGGGGCCAGGAGATGGACTGGTCAGGGCAGGAGCAATAACATGCGAGGCCAGGGGTTAGAACCCGGGTCACACGCAATACAAGGTGTCTGCTATTCATTCAGCAACAATGAGATGAGTTCTAACCTCAGTTGTGCTTCACACCCACCTAAATCCATTCTCCCCAAGGGCAGTGGGATGAGCATTAAGGGTGCCAGGTTTGTAATTCCCTGGAGCTGCCGGAGTTTCTCACTGTACTATGGACCTTTTGGGGTGACATGGTGCGCATAGTAACAATGTAGGGACTTTAGTCGAAGTCCACAAAGGAACATGAAGCTATTATACAGTTATAGAAACTCGCCCAATCTCTGACTGTAGAGGCTACCTTGCAAGATGAAATCGCAAAGCATTTCTGCCAACATGATTCAGAAAATCCACTTCTGATTGTAGATGAGTGGGCAGTTTGTGAAGTAGTGATACTTTGCCACTATCAATGGTTTTTTACTGTAACATTAATAAAATGGTTTGCATAGCTTGTCCACAGACTTCTTTTTCCCCCAGACACAAAATTTGACTCATAAATCTTTTTTTCCTCTTCAGGCCTTGTCAAGGAGCTGGACCTGCACAAGATGGACCCTGCCACCAAGTACCTCAACTCTCACGGAGTTTACATTCTGGTCGAGAAGCAACTGGTGACGTCATCAGCTGGTGAGGACACCGGAACTGAGACGGACGGAAGTGCATCTCCAATGATGCCCCAGTATAGCTACACCCCTCTGTTAGACCGATGTTCTGACCTCTTTCCACAGTACAAAGTCCACGAGAAACAGTCAGAAGAACGGACTAGTGTTAGAGACAAAAACACGAAAAAGCACAAGTCGCAGTCACCCTCTCCGGCAGGGCTGAGGTCAAAAGGTCGAAGTGGAAAGGGCAACCTCTCGAACAGGACCCCATCCAGAAGGAAATGACAGCCCTACTCTGTTAAAAAGTTAATATGAGCATTTCAAAAATAGATTCCATTTTTCTATGAATAGAAAATGACCTACCGACTGACTGACTGACTGACTGACCAACTGACCAGCTGACTGATTGACTGACTGACTATAGCTGACTTTATAGAGCTATTAAACTTGTAAAAAAAAACTTTAAACGTACCATACATAGAGCTTCGTATACCTTGATTTAATGATCGATCAACCTGTCTATCGATATATCGATCTGTCTGTCAATGATATCTATCGATCGATCCTTCAACAGTTCTATAGATCTATCTATGTATTTGTATTATATTTTACTATATATATATTCTGTTCAACTGTGATTCCAACTTTAAATTATTGACTATTTACGCTTATTAAATTTCTTACCTGCAGCCGACTTCAACTCTTGTGTTTTTCAGCCATGTTCTTCAAAACTTTTCGAAGATTCTTTAATGCTTAAGGAGAGTGTATTTGACTTTTAAGGTAACCCGATTAAAAGTTACGTGACGTTCATAAACTGTTAATTATGAACAGTTAACATGGGCACTCGATTGCTAAAAGTGACCAACAGTGTACTTAAATAAATAGTGTTATGATTTACCCAGTGTTTTGTCCTTATTTCATGAACACCAGGCCTATTTTCAGAATTTACTGTAACCAGCAGATACAGCCTAATAAAATAAGCCTAATTCGTCGTTGCACACAAAAATATGCAAAGTCAGTTTTATGGATTTGTTACAAAAAGTCATTATTATTAATTATCTTAATGGGTCAGAACAATGCTGTGATTATTACTAACAGAGGGAGCTGACAGGAAGTTGAAGGCAGAAAGAGGAAGCAGGTGTCGCTGTGTACATCCGTGAAATATTGCATTATGGGAAGAGGCACACTCTAAACTCACTCTGATGTGAAGTTAGCAACGCATGGGTGCGGAACATTTTCACCCCTTTTTGGGGTCATGTGCCAACGATGCAGCCCGACAGGCCATCCTAGAGCACTTCGGACTTTGTGTAAGTTCAGATTCTGAACAGATTCTTCCATAACACTTGAAGAGTTCATTTAACGTTTTGTTAACTCATTTCTGGGCTTTACACCCAAACATGAAAATGTTTAAAAACTTCCGAGCCTGATGACAAATGGTATGCACGCGTTTGACATTTAAGAAAAATCTGTTGCAAAAGTCAGCCAGTTCTGGATCATTGCTCTTTTCCTCATATATATATACAGCCTATCCTCATCTCTTCTTCTAAGGATTCTTCACTTCTCATCTTCTTCTCTTTTCTTTACATCTATGTTTGTTTTGAACATACATGTGTTCACTGTACACTCTTTCTTTCACCCGTTCAACTCTTATCATATTAGTATCTCTTTAGTATTTTTCTCCTCCTTCCCTCATCCCATCTTATGTGTGACCCGAGTCTTGTCTCAGCCTGTTTTTGCGGGATCTGGCTTTTGGAAATTGCCCTGAGAAAGCGCAATAAACAGACATTAAATTAATAAAAGGGTGTCGGAGGCAGTTCGTGTCAGGTAGTCGGCACTCACGACTTGCAATGTCAGTAAATCTAGGGCCTTCCCTGACATGCCAGCAACTTGGGCTCCGAACTATGCCTTTATTAAATTCCTGAGAACTCAGTGGAAGCAGACAGAACACCCACAAACCGGAAGGCCACCTAGAGCGACACCTGGTTCAGTGGAGCTGCAAACAGGAAGTGTTAATGTGGGCAATAGCAGGCATGACCAGCTGAACAAGGCTGTGGCCCCCTGCTGAGCAAGCTTTCCAGGCGATGGCCCTTTCGCTTAAATTCAATGTCACTTGTCACTTGGGCCAATCTGCAGCCATCAGCAGTCGAGCGAGACAGGTTGTGACAGGTTAAATGAAGCGTGACCGCCGATCACCAGTCACACACAGTGACACAGGCTGCAGGATGACAGGGCAGGCAGTGGCAGCCATTTTGATGGATCGTTCCAGCCATGCAGCCTGCGAAAGCAGCATTTTCGTAAACCAACAACACCACAGTCGGCTGCTCGCAAATACCATTTAGGGTTTATCAGGCTGTCCAGCAGCCCTCGACTCATTTTATCGAATTAAAAACCTCTCCAAACCCTCCAGAAATGATCCCGCACATGTTCAATCTCTCATCAGGCACTTGAACATCCTTGATGAGTGAATCAGATATCTCTAAAATTGAAAAATGAGCTCAGCATTTGGCACTCAAGAAAATGACAAGGCAGTCTGAAAGCGGTGTGACAAACTTGTTGTTTGTGGATGTTTACAGGTAACTTCATAGTGAGTTTATCACATTTTATAGTTCTGGATTTACATGGCAAGCGAAGGATGCTTTTTGTACGATCTACACTGTTAAGTTCTGGTCATCCAAGAACATGACATCGTAATGGTCTACAAAAGAGGAGAAAGAACAATACAACTTATACAAGACTATAGAGCTGAAGGGAGTTTTCAAGATAAAGAACCATGCTGGTTACTTTAGATTGTCCAGTCTTTGACCAAGGGGTTATATTTGGCAGCACCGTGTACCAACAAGAGACACACTACACACTATAGTACACAGCCACTATACACAGCAGTACACCCTACACAATGTCACACACATGCAATGCAAGGATCAAAGTCATTGGGCATGCATGGCCGTGTGACCATTCTGCGGCTTCATTTGGCTGATTGGCCAAATAAATTAGCAACACTAGGTTGGTATTAGAGGGCAGCCAGTTGACAGGCCATTGAGAGGGGGAAATGAGAGTGCAGGAAAAGACGAGGGGGAGAGTAGTCATTCCGGGAAGAGGGGAAAGGGGGGGGCAGAGGGACTAATGGGGATGGGAAAACTAGAAATCAGCTGTAGTTGTGCTGTGTGTATAATGTATTCTCGTCGATTCCCTGATTCTGTGACCATTGTGATCTCTCTCTTGATGTAGAATTTGCTGAAAATTGAAAATATTTTGTTGATTTTGCTGGTGTACAAAATATAGTAGGCCTATTATATACTGTAGGCCTGTTAGACAAGGCTCCAAGACCAGCAGGCAAGCCTTCATGCAGACCAGAAGTATGACATTTTCCTAACCAAATCTTTTCAGATATATTGTAATCCTGCAACACATTTTGCAAGGGTGATACGCCCCTGGGGAAAAGGAAGGGTTCTTTTTTTTCCACTTTTTTCTTGTCCCTTTCACCTTTCATGCCTGGACACAGCAAATTGTGGTGGTGGGGAGGGGAGCTGTGGGGCTGATTGGCAATGCAGCTGATTTCCTCGAGCACAGCCAAGTAACGAGGAGTGGAGGTAATCATCGGCCTGCGACACACATCAAATGGCGACACACATCAAATGGCACGTCAAGACGCACGTCAAGACGCTCTGAATGACGCGGTGGACGCAATGGGACGATGACGTGCAGGACGTCATCACGCTGTTGCCATGGATACGACGTCTGTAATCAAGCGTCCCCACAAGGAACAAGCTGGAGTCTGCGGTCCCATGGTGTGGCCACACTTCAATTACCAACAGGCGAGTAAAGACTAGCACTTCTTAGGCACTTCTGAGGCACTTCTTTGGCTTTTTCAGCCCTCTCCTTTTTACACCTCTCATTCCTTGGCTTTCTAAAACCAGACCCATGTTCCTGGGCTGACATAACCAATTATTAGACTGATTAAAAGCACAGGAAAGTCGAAGCGGAAATTAGGAGCTGCACACAGAGAAGCCAAAGGCCCAGATCTGGCCAAATCAGCTAATGTCTTCCACGATTCATCACAATGACTTCTTGGTTGAAGCAAGGCAAACGCAGGCATGCTGCCAAACCAGAACTTACAAGCAAGGCAAATATAGCCAAAGGTTGTTGCTAAATGTCATATACCTTTTAGCTCAACAATTTAGGAATAGATGGAGCTTACAAAAGTCTGACATTCTATGTGGTGATATTATACTAAATATTAAATGTCAAAGTATCACAACTGCAGTTTTACACACGAAATAATTGTTTAAATGAATACCACAACATTTCCTCAAGTTTCGGTGAGTGCATAGCTTTTATAGACATGTACGTTTTCACTACGTTAAATCTGACTCCAAACTTCAGAAAGTCATGTGTGGCTAACCCAGACAGTTATTCCACTGCCTGAAAGTGCATCATACGTTTACCAACACTTTTATAGATGAATAAGATGTGAATAATGTTGATAAAATGATGTCTATGCATTTGATAATGTTTTCTCAACAGCCTGAAACTCAATGTATAGATATAATATTAGAAAAGCAACAGGAAAAAGTTTCAATTAACATCCACAGTTCGATGTGATGAATCACAAGTGGAGCAACTGCATGTATGGGTTCCAATTTGAACTGCACGAGTGCTGGGAATGCCTTGTCAGCAACAGTATCTCTATTGTGGAGAGGGGGTGCTCTTTAGGAAGAAGATGCTTCGAGTCGCAATATAGGTTGAACAAAGCAAGAGAGGGGCAAAGTAATGGGTGGTTCCTGTAAAAGGTCCTTATAGAAAAGAGAGGTCAGCTGCCAGGGACAGGTCACTCTTGGTCAGTGTTGGTCAGTGTTGTTGGTCAGTGATGGTCATTTCTATCACTCAGAGGAAAAGCATTCCATGTCCTTGGTCAAGTCTTGGTCAGCTGTCTGTGGTTGATGCCAAGGATACCCCCTGGGGTAATACCATCATCTCAAGACCAGCCAGACCCCAAGACATGGCCTAAAAACCCCTTGTCTTAAAACTCCACCCCAGACGACCACAGAACTGCCTCAACCCTGCCTCACCCCTGCCACAAACCCCTGCCACTTGCTACTTGCCAAGAAAGCCTCCTCTGAAGCCTTTCTGACACTGGCCCAAATCTAGTTAGCAGATAACCCAGCCCCACTTAGCTTAAATGCTGGCGATTGTAAGAATTAGGTTAAAAGGGATCCCATTATGGCCATCCACAGACCCAATCTCTCTATTGCTTCATAACAGCATTTGTGGATCTCTCTGCAGTCTCAGGGATTCAATGCAGGTTTCTTGGTTAGCATCTAGATCAGCAGCAGCAGCATCTGCCCATCAGCTGGCCATCCGCATCACTTGGCCTTTTGCAAGAATACGTAATTCTTATAAAAAGGCTGGCTCACAAAATCAGCAAATCGAATTGGGCCTGTTGTTGTTCTGGGCCCATTCCATCTGGCCAAGTATTGCAAAAAGACCTCTTTGGTCTAAGCAACTTCTTATTACATTAAGGATGGTCATTGATTTGCCTCTCAGACAATGCCCTCCCCTCCTCAATGCATATCTCCTTTTGCCATAATCAAAATTTCTAATCTTATTAATGGCACTTTTGTGCTGGCCCCACCAGCTCAGCTCAGCTCCAGTCCGGGGTCAGGTCCTTGTGTGATGTAGATTCAAGGTTGCATGCTAAGAGGGCTCTTCTAAGGGCTCTTCTGATACATGGCATACATTAATACATTATGGGCTGGCTGAGAAATCTCTGCAGCCCAGGCATGCAAACAGAATAACATGGGAGCTTGGCAGGGGTCACTAACAGAATTCTGCAGCATAAGGTTACTGGGAAAGTGCTCCATGAGGAAAATGGCACCCTTCTTGGGCTTACCACAGGATCATGCTACATTACTGATGAAGTGAATTATATCCAGTAAACAAGAAAGCTGTATTTCTTTTTGGAAATACCAAATAATTATAAACATTTTCACTATTGTTTTCTTTGTAATTGTATTCCCTGATGCACATTTGAGATTTGCAAATTCTTCCAAAATGTATCAACAGCACCAAACCGAAAAGGCTATATAAGTAGGCCACAAATAACTTTTAATTCAACAGCGAAACAGTAAGGAATTCAAGAAACTCATGAATGTAGCATCTCTAGCTATCTGGCTTATACCATGGTCAAAATCAGTTTACTATGACCATGGAGCCTGGCTCAATGGAGAAGTCTGGTGGTCAGCAATAGAAAGGCAATAGGGCTGGGATGCATTCCCTTGCATTTGGCTTTGTTGGCTATTTTGGCTTAAGTTGATTGTCTGAGGAGACTGTGGGCGGTATAGGGCAGATCAGAGCAATCCTGAAAGGACAGGGGGTTGGGGCAGAGGGTCCTCTGGCTGTCCCATGGGAAGGGGTCTTCAAGGGGCTAGTTCGTCTGGGCCCTGAGAGCTAAGGAATCTCCGAATAGGGGGGGGGGTGTAAGAGATAGGGGGAAGTTGGATCCAAAGGGGGTATAGGGGATCCAAGAGGGAGACTGGATCGATAGGTTGAGCAGGCGTTGGACAGGGCGCAATCCTGGGTCCAGTCAAGCGACGCCTAGGACTTCTGCGGACGTCACTCGGTTGTCAGAGCGCAAATTGCGCCAAGACAGCCCTCCCCAGCCCTCCCAAGCCAACTGACACTTCTAATTTCGTATTTTCATTAAAGCAAGCGTGCCTCGCAATCCTGGGACTAGCCTCGTAGCTGGGCTGCTGGCCTAGTGCTGGGTCTGTGGGCTCCTGAGAGATTCCTTCCAACTCCCTTCATTCCTTACAGCCCCTTTTCTCCGTGGACAGACTCCCAGTCTGACAGTTTAGTCTCTCCCTTTGTCCTCCTGTTCAGGCTTGCTTCAAGTTGCTTGGTGTATGTCAGGGAGGCCTATTCTGACCAGCTCTGTTACAGACATCATCCAATGTCCAGGCTTCTGGAGGAAGTATTCTAATACAATAGCAACAAAGACAACTAATGCAGGATTCTTGTTCAGTTGTCCATGGTCTAAAGTCTGGACCACAAGGCCAGTCTCATTACTGACTTGCTTTCTACATTTTTACTTCAGATTTTTAAAATAACTTTGGAGGACGCCATAGAGTTTTTTCACTCTCTGAACCATTATGTACACCGTAAGTAGTTGATACCGGACATGTGCAGACTATAAGTGCATGAAGCTTCAAAGCTTTCCAACTCAAAGAAAATGTCAAATATAAAAAAAATAGTCAACACTGAGTCATGGCGAATTCATAAAGTTTTTTCTTTCACAAATTAGCATTATTTCCAAAACAATCTCCCTAACCAGAGATAACATTGATCTTACCAGTCTGCACCCCTCTCCCTCCCAGCTCTATCATGCCAATACCTTATACTACGAGCTTATGGAAACAATAATGAATGGTCTGCACATTGGATATAGATCTGTGTGATGTATTTCCTCTGGCGGCCCATGACTCTGGCATGCACTGTAAGGCCTGGGGTGCCACTGGGGTCTGGGGATGGCCACTAGAGCCACTGCTCACTCCTGTGAAATTCCCAGCCCTCCAAAATGGCCATAAGATCTCATCATTTCGTCCCCTTCAAATCAGGGCTAGTTTGCAGCATCTCTGAGCTGACACCTTGACCAAGATTTATGTGAGACCTAGGACCCGCATCTCAAGGACGCACAGCTCATCATTGAATGGCAGGCTGCAGGGGAGGACATATGGCATGGCATTGAAAAAAAAAATCACAAATTGCAGACATCAATGTATTCCATAGTTTCACTGCCTTATAATTTTTATTACAGATACATAATGTATTTTGTATTTAACTATGTTAATAGTAGAATAAATTAAATTAGTCTGACGTGATAATAATTATTTTGCACTATTTTTTCTTCTCTAATTTTAGAAGGTTCATAAACCACATTTATGACGCGTATAACATGCCAATACCAGTTGATGAAAGCAAGAAGGTATAGAATTCACTTCATGTGGTTATTTTCAACAGAAGAGCCTGCAGTTGACCCAGAGAGAGGCTGATGCAGAGGAGTTACATAATTGCATGTGACGTCATTAGCTTGTCCTCTTGTAAATGAACAACTGAGCCACTGTTGACCTTCAAGCTTGACACTTTACATGGGTAACCTTCTGCTTGGCCTAGTCCAGCACAGGCCTAAACTAGGCAACCGATTAGTCCAACATATAGGCTAGCCAACGCAGTAACAATGTTTTCTTATTCCTGCAACTATCCAGAATTCGAAAATTGAGGAGAAAAGCAGGATCAATTCCACGTCTTGTAGTGCTTCTGGCCCTTCTTCGACTGAGTAAAGTGAACTTTGCTTCTTTTTCGGTTCTTCGTGAATTCCTACATACATCTGTTCTGCCAAACCATGCAACCTCTTTCCATTCGCTTTTTCTTTTCTTCTTCCCATGGCCTATGTTGGACGGCTGTTTCAATCATCCTTTGCCCCATTGCTGTATCTTCCTCTGGTCCTCCTGTCCTAATTAGCCTACCCAGTGCGTAAATACAGGACGTAAAGCCCCAATCATCCATCCATCCTTTTCTTCTTCCCTACCCCAACCTTAGAAATTATGTTGCTGCTTCGGAATTTATCACCGTCTTCTTCCCCCATCTTCTTCTGCTTTGACTTCCCTTGACTCCCTGCTATTCTCATTGGGCTTATTCTTGTCAAAATTGGAAATTCCAAAAGTTCCCTAGGTACCATCCTCAATGCAACGACATGGTAATACATTGTACTCAAATACCATCCTAAAAGTAATGCAACTACCTTTAAAATATTCAACTACCATCCTAAAAGTAATGCAACTACTTAAAATATTCAACTACCATCCTAAAAGTAATGCAACTACTTAATATTCAACTACCATCCTAAAAGTAATGCAACTACCTTTAAAATATTCTGCTACCATCCTAACAGTAATGCAACTACCTTTAAAATATTCAACTACCATCCTAAAAGTAATGCAACTACCTTTAAAATATTCTACTACCATCCTAAAATGTCAAAGTAATGTAACTACTTAACATTTGACTACCATCCTAAAAGTAATGCTAACACTTAATATTCAACTACCATCCTAAAAGTAATGTAGGCCTAATGTAACTACTTAACATTTGACTACCATCCTTAAAGCAATGCTATACAGTACAGGGTCTGAGAAAAAAAACCTCCAACCTTCTAAAATCCTTCCAAAAAAGAAATAGACGCACTCTTTCACTCTCTGCAGCAGATTATCAGTCACCACAGCAGCCGGGAGCGAGGAACAGACTGCAGCCGCTTACATGGCAGGAACAAACGAGCAGTTGACATTGGTCATGGGACCCGTCTAAGCTTGACATCGGTCATGCACCAGTCTATTGACCTTGTAATGGGGGATCCATCATTTGGAGGGTTGTTGTTCTCCAGCCTCGTTTTCACTGCAGTCTGCACCTATACATCTTGCCTGCAGTCGCCTGCACCTGGAGCTGCAGTATCCTGCAGTGATATGTGACTTCTCATGCCTTTCTCAGCTACAACAATACACTGTGACCTCACACCAAAGGGCTGCAGACCTCACATTTCCGTGACTTCCCCCAAATGTGACATGCCCTCCTCTTCCATTGTCCACATATAATGTCACGCCATGGGTTCATGTAAGGTGACCGGGGTGAAAGAAAGAAAGGGTTAAACCTAAGCTTGCATTGTTTTCCCAATCACATGTGAATTTTTGTTTTTTTTATTCTGGTTTTAGACTAGATTAAATTAATACTTTCCAAATGCACAAAACATACAATCACATATAATATTTACAAGTTTATTGGCAAATTGCTGATTGATACGGAAACTTTAAGACGGAGAAGAAAGAAAGGTACACATGCAGACTTCCACTATCTTTCACAACTTTTGCATGTGTATACCTCAAAATTGACGGGTTTTTTAAACAACGGACCTGGCTTACATATCCATGTTGTGCCACCTCGAAGAACTTAAAAAAATAATTAAAAATTTTATTAACCATGCAGGAATGAAAGTTCCTGGGTTGAAAGTAGGACATTAAATTGTCCTCAAATTTCTTGTTGGAAGTCAGTGAATGCTGTGGTTTGTGTGAATAGAATTACAATTAAATCCCCAGAACCCATAAGATTAAATCAGTCATCAAATGAATAAAAGGAAGACCCTCATTGACCACAAAGCAGCCTCCGAAGAGTGAAAGAACTGCACGAAGAGGCAGCAGTGCGCTTCGAGATCTCACATATCGGTGTGCCACAGCGGTCAGCTGTTTGGACAGGCAAGAGCCGTGACCACCTCACAGGCCTATCGGGCTGCGCTGGGCTGGACATAGGATGGGCGGCTGCTGAAACCTCACTGGAAAGAATTAGCAGAAGACTAGAAAGATCATGTCAACACTAAACCAAATGACTAAACAGTAAGACTTATCAAAATGACAGAATGATAAGACAAATTAAAAACGTGAAATAGGTGTGCTTGAAGAAAAACAGTGTAAGACTGGTGAGAGAAACTGGAAAGACTCAACAAAACAGTTGTCAGAAATGCAAAATATATTAAGGGAATAATCAACATAAATAAGTAAATAGGAAAGTTAGGCTAAACACAAAGATTCACGAAAGTACTAAGAGAAAATTTTACACCGCCAGACTTCACAGAAGACTATTTGCAAATGTCAATGGGAAATAATTTTTAAAATAGCAAAAATAGATTTACTGACATCAATAAAAATACTAAATCGCAGTCGATTGATGGAAATACTAAATAAGTACCCTGAATAAAAAGAAAATAGAGAGAAAATTAAAATAGAAAGCGCTGTCAAAACAGAAAGACTCAATAGAAGGCTAGTGCACAGAAAGACTCCACAGACAGACTAAACAGAAAGACTAGCACATCAACTGTGACTGTGGCTTCAGACTGTCACAGGGGCAGCCCTAATGAAATCTATTTAATTAACTTAATGCTAGATGAATGGGCATCAGCGCTAAATTGCAGTCAAAGAAAAGGCGCCCCATTGACTAGCCAAATCGGCTGCAGCCAAACCGACCACAGAAGCCTTAAAGTGAACACCTCACAGGCGATTCTCTATCCAATCCTATCCTTCTATCCTGGACTGAAGGCTGAACAGTCATTATAGAGATCCTTTCAAAGTCTTCCCACAATATTGACAGCTGGGATTGTAATATTGGGACATCTTAATCAGCAGCAGAAAGACCTTTTTCAAGCAGCTGGGCTAATTATATTTGGAGGACTGGGGAGGTCAACTCAGCCATTTCATTCATTCAGCTGGCCCGATGGGAATTCGCAGTAACTGACTCTCGAGTAAACCTAAACATGCTGTGTGAAAACTCTACCATAGGGCACAGAACATAACATAAGTTGCAATCAAGCAAATGTGTCTACTGAAATTCAATCTATAAAGTTTTAAATACATTTTAATTTTATATAGTGTACTAAATTGGAAAAAGAGAAACTATAAGTGGTACAGACTGGAAACTGACTGCGAAGGTTAAATTGAAATAGGCGTATTCATTTTGAAACAAAAGATAACATTGCTACTTTGCAATGTGACAAACAATAGAAAGTGTGACAACCATTCACCTGTACAGTGTTCTTTCAATTTATGGAATATCTTAAAGTTGAAAACAGTGAGCATAGTTTTTTTTAAACTATACAGCATCAGTGAACTAAAATCAGTAAAAAAAAAATCAATTAAAAAAAATCCAATTAGTGGAAGTATTATTTGGTTGTACAAATAATGTAGGCCTAGCAAATGGTATTTCTAAAATAACCGATCCCCTGCCTTTTTTTTTGTTATATCCAGACATTAAATAGTTTCTAAGATGTAAGAAGGGAAATCCAGGAATGTGTGCTGCAGTATCCACACTGTGTATCCTTGAGCATCTCACACATTTAATCCTTTTTGCCAATTTGGCGCCATTTCCTCCCAGCCATTTCAGCTGGCCTTTCTGTGATGTGTGGATATGGGGGTATCCCATGCTGTAGACGCAGATTCTGATGCATTATTAGTTTGTAGTAGGGTACAAATCAAACAGGGCAAAGGTCTGTGATCTGAGTGAGGATCAGTGCATTAACAGCAATAGGGTAGGGTAGGGTGGGGTACGAGTGGGGTAAGGGTGGGGTAAGATCAATAGTCAGCCACAATGTGCCACATGGAATTCATATGGACAAGGGAGAGGTTGGAATCCAGTGCAGTTATGGCAAAGAATACAATGACAACAGGGAAAGATATGAAAGTACAATTTGCTACCAAGAAGTTACTGGTACAAAGCTTCTAAGAAATGTTCAGGCCTAATAGGCTACATAGGACTTTCCTGTACTGGTCTAATATGTAAATGGCACAGCCATGAAATTCGCGCAGTTATGTTACTGTTTCAGAGAAATAGAAAGACGGATACTAGAAACTATTAGAAAGATAAAATAGATTAAAAAAAGAATATATAGATAGACAGACAGATAGATACATACATACATACATACATACATAGGATAGCAAAAAAATAGGAGTAATAAAATTGATAGATAATCAGCTAAATAGTAAAAAGGAAGACAACACTGAAAGCTGCCAAATTTAAGTCTAAGCTAGATTGTTGATATTACATAATAGTGATAACAAAAACAATAACATGATCTGCATGTAGATTAATTGCTCACTGTTACATAATCATCAGTTGACAAAATTATGTAACTTTAATTTTGTTATGTTTTCTTGTTGTCTGTTTTGAAATGTTACTACAGGGGAACAAGAAGTGCAACGAAATGACAATGTGTTTGGTGCTCAAGTAGCTTTGCCACGTCACAAATTTTCACACTTGACTGAGCAAATTCTGAGTATCACACTTCTGGATTATTGCTGTTTATGTGAAACAACACCCTTCTTCCACAATAATCTAATAATAATGTTTTGCTTTGAAGCAACTGTCATCAACTAGTGAAAGTTGTTGGAGGGCAATGGTTAGGTCTCATGGAGGAGGGGGGGGGGGCTTGGATATATTATTTTTTAGAATAGATAAATGAATAATAATTTTTTTTTATTCTTTCAAGGCAGTCCTGAAATGAATTATTTCTGAGGACTGGAGGTATTTCTTAAAAGACACAAATATTTCAATATTTACATGCTTGAAAAAATAATTACCTAATACAAGAATGCAAAAAATGGTACAATCCCATATCCTTATTTTGTATACAACTACTTTGTCCATATGTCTTGCCAAATTGTAATTAATTTTACCGGGAAAAAATATTCTCATTAAAATGTAATTAAGTAACCTCTTCCTCTTTCCCAGTATAGAGGGGGTTAGCTCAGTTGGCATTGCTTAACATGGGCTTCCAGTAAATATGTCCCATGTGTGATCCCAGCTCTTGGCAGGTCAGCTGCTGGACCTATCTTGGACTGCAGTTACAACCATCTTTCATATGATGGCCATGACAACTCCCCTAATTTGCATGTACCAGAGGTCAAAAATCCAGGATTTAAAACCCCATTTATTTATCAATTTTTCCCTTTGTGGCATTTCAATGTCTGCAGTTGAGACGGAGAGATCAATTGGTGAATTTATTTATTGACTAAATCATTCATTCTAATTTTATTCAATCACACACAGAGGCTGTGCAATGTGCAGATATTTATTCAAATTTCGAGATGTAGACTTCAACCATTCAAATGGCATATCTTCGTAATACTGTACAGTATTGATTTTCCATAGGATAACAGTGAAATAATTTTTTGGGAGCAGGAGCTCCCCCCCTCAACTTCACCAATGAATGTCAAGTGTCAAGAGAATGAAATATGTACTCATTGCTGGTACAATGCTAGGCACATTATCAACAAATTTAAAGATTTAAGTGTTGTCTGCAGCTAGGGAAATATTTACACTTAGTGCTCACTGATGAAAAGAAAAATTGCTTGTCACAAGACCACTTGAACAATAGACCACATGATCATTTCGTTGCACTTCTTGTTCCCATGTAGTAATGATATAATTTAGCTTCTCAAGGCTTATAATTAACTATTCCATAAAAATTATAGATGCAGGGAATATTACTGGAGAATATTGAATTTTTAAGACACTTTTGAATATGAATATGTCATGTTTTGTTAAATTCGAAACTAAATCATTGATAAGAAGCTGGTCCCACTTGACCTAATTTCCTGCTGTCGACCATTGATGTTGAGACCATCACTGCACAGAATTTTGAAACCTTTCTTGTGCTAAGTTTCGCTTCGCGAAACGGCCTGCGGCCGTTTTGCTGCGCGAATATAAGCATGCGACAAGAATGCTGCAAGGTCAAAATTATACAGATTTCTCCCAGGTTTGGGTACTGCATGTACTAAGGCTAACTTGTGAGTGCAAGGGTTGGGTATGGTATGGTGTAACACAGTTTTGGAATTGGAAAGCAGGATTTCATAATATTGCATGAGCCTTAGGTAAGAGTTGTTGACCAGTGGGTGCAGGAAGTCTGTTGATGACAGCCCCAGAGCACAGTGTGCAAGCCTGACCAAGTCTTAATGGAATAATAAGCCAAGAAAAAGCTGTATGCTCAGCAATGCTCAGTGATGCTGGGAGCGGGCAAGAGGGACAGCAGTGCAGGACACGGGCTGATGAAGAGTGACCCCAGCAACTCAGAGGGCACAGAGCAACTCAAGAGAGAGACTCAGAAGGACTCAGGAGGACTCCCAGTAACCTGTAATATGGCGATGAGTAGCAGGGAGTACACCTGTTATAGCAGAGCACCGAGAGCAATCAGGGCAGCGGGAGAGGTGACACGGGCATATGTCTGCTCACCTCGCCGACCTTTTGGGCTGGCCAATCAGCCGCCCGCTGCCCACAGCCCCTGCCTCCTCCCCTGCTCTTGCGCCCCCCCCCCGCTGCAGCATCTCGATTATGTTGGCCTCTGCAGCCGCAACCTCATCAGCCCTCTTGGCCAATTGAAGCAGCTAACACAAATGAGATCTCGCTCGCATTTGACAGCTCCTGATGAATGAAATATGCGACAGCCAATAGACTCGAAACTGATAGGTTTTCCCTGACGGCTGCGAGATGGAATTTTGAGAAAAACTAACTATGCACTAACCAGCAAATAGGGGCCTATGTGCTGCGAAATTGGCCATGTCCTCCTGGCAAATAAATGACTTGATGCATGGTCAGGCTTTGCTGCCACAGCCCGTTATGCCTTCTAATTCACTCTTCATTATTCCTACAGCTGATTTGTGTACATAGCAGCAAATGACCACAGCTCCAATATACTCCTGTGTAATAGGAACACCCTCACTCTACGTTGACATGGGCATAGTATTGGACACTGTATTGTATGTTAGGCCTACTCATATTCTACAACAATTTTCCTTTAATTAATTGTTTTGAATACTTATATAGTGATAATATCCATAACCAAATCAAGTATGGCAAATAGGCATGAGCCCCAGTGGAGCTCCTTGCTATACATTATTTCATCAGCATACCCCTTTACCTGACCCATGTACATGAACCTTTAGTCTGTGTAAGATTGAACTTCTCAGCTTTGTTTACATAATCATGTACTACATTAATAATATAGCTAATAATAATTAGCTATGTGATGTAGTGAAGTTCTCAAGATACTTTTAAAAATTGAACAAAAGTTTGGCAGAACATTTTTTGGATAGAGAGAAGGCTCTTATGCCCACAGCTTACTATTAAGAAAGGTCAGGTGTCAATGTTATTGGCAAAGATCACAAAGGTCAAATTGTAGGTCAGGATGTCATTACACCTCTCAACCCAAGCAACCAAGGTCATAATTTGTGTGAGGAGGAAATTAACAAGGGTCCATGGGTAGAGGCAGTGAAATGCCACACCTGGGTCTCCAGTAGTGGCACTCTCTGTATGAACAAGTACCATGATTCCTACTCAAGTAGTACTTCAAGTTGGTCAGATGCAAATCTGCAATCGATAATTTGAACCAACAAAATGACAACTTGTGAATGCAAGCTCAGAGGGCACACAAACAATGGAGGTGTATATTTTTTAATGCTGCTGATATATATGTACTAAAAAAACTTGACAGATGACAAAGTTACAACAGCCATGAAGCTTGAGATTGCTATTAAACTATAAAATATAGAGAAGCCAGGAGCTCTGGAATGGGAAGACTAATAATTCCTGTGTCTATGATTTAACCTCAGCTGTTGGTTCATTAAGCCTCTTTCCCACATTGGATGTTGGCCTTTACGTGCATACATGTACTTGCTAAACAAATATGATGCCTGATGGGAAGATCATGCAAACCAGATTGAGGTGAATGAGTTTTTGAAGTCACTGAAAGTTGTGAATGATGTGGCATAAAAAGTTACAGTATATTCTGCCAAAAATATTATGACAAATTCTTTGGAACAAAGGTTCTGCTTCTTGTGGTAGAACTTAATGGCAGGAATTTTTGACAATTCATGAGGGTATACACTCGATGTATGATTGCAACTGTTAACTACAAATTCATTATTGTCATACTTAATCATAATTAATCATAATTTGAAGCTTGTACCATTATCCATTAATGAATCTTACTGACGATACATGGCATTTTCAGTACTATTTCTGCAGTTACTGCATCATTAATATTAATAAGCATTCACACTTTTCAAAAAATGATACTGATCCTACATAATACTTAAAATCTGCCATATGGTGCCATGAGTTGAGTCCAGATGCAATTTTATTTGGAGTTATATGTGAAAACATATCTGAAACCGTATGAAATTCGGGCATTTTTTTACCAATTTCTGTGAAAAAATTAATATTTCATTTCCTGTGTCACATTTTCATGACAAATCACATATCTATCTGATAGGAAAATTAATTATCTTTCATTTGGTACTATTTTGAAGGCTCTGTGATGAATTGCTATCAAGTTATAAGACAAAATGTAACATAAAATCATAGAAAAATAGGCGATTTCTGTCAAAATTGACAACAAATGTTGAGGGCTCTTGAGGCAGGGTTTCCCTTCATCCTAGACCAAAATGAATGTGATATTTGGATTCCCCTTACCCAAAAGCATGGGAAACCAAACAGGAGGCTATTAAAATCTACATTTTTTGTATTATGAACACTGAACAGGTCTATAATTATCCTGTATTGTAAAGGTCTGCAATACGAAAATACAGTTCCAAATATATATATTCCAAATTTCAATTGACACAATTTTGAGCTGTGTTGCAAACTGCATCACCCTGACTGTTCAGTATTTCTGCAGTTGCTCAGATTTTCACACATTGAGATTTCTTTTCTTGAAAATAATGTAACGGGACACCGAGAATCCAGGAATGAGCAACACACATTTCTAACCGGATGATTTCAATGAGATTTTCAATGAGATTAAAATTCAAATTTCAATGTGGTAATCGCACAAGCCATGCAAGTGAAGAGTTAAATTTAATCGCTGCATCCGTTGCGGCTCTTAATATCCACCATAGGAACTCAGCCTGGATTTCCCATCTAACTTGGTTCTGTAAGCTGCTCTAAAATAGTTTAATATTTTCAATTTTAACCACTTTAATAGAGTTAGAGCCTCAATAATATAGATAGGAAGCCAGAAGAGTAGGATGCAGGTTTGATGACTGTAATGAGTGTTTTGTAATATTCTCAATAATCCTAATCTCTTCTGAAAAACAAACCTCATTACTCTACTCAAAAACAACCTATTCGTACTATAAATTATTTGCCAAATGTGATTTTCTTGCCACCAGCAGCTACTAGAATCCAATTAAAGCTGAATTTAAAAAGTGAAACCAGTAGGTGTTATGGTGATGCAACGTGTCTGAACTTGCCAAATGTCTGAAGGATGCTGGAGATGTTTGTCACACACCATTCATAGTTTCAAATTCAACAACAGGCTTGGTACATTGAAACGGACTAGATTTAAGGGTTCCACACACACAGAACATGAATTTTGTTAGTATAACTTACAAAAATGCAGGTTAGAACTCCAATATTTAGCATGTCTTACCAGCTTATACTTCAAATTATAAACTTTTTATACGAAGGTTTTTTTCTCTCGCGAATTGAAGGGACAGTATGGTGTCACTAACCAAGCCTACCACCAGAGATATCATTTGAGGTATTGCCATGGTGAAGTGTGACAAGGACAACAATTTTGCCCATGAAGAGAATGTTGTTTCTTGTTTTTAACTTTGCTTGAAACGACAACTCCATACATGAAATATGCAGAAAGTCCTGAAGTGAATGAATTTGCATATTTTTGCATATTTTGTTCTTGTTCGAATCAAACTTCTTGAATTCTTCGCATGAGCTATCCCTTCTTCATTTTATGAGGCTGTGGAAGGATATATTTCACAAAATCTTCCTTGCGACTTCAAGGGTAGTCCAGCCAGTCCACATAATCCAAGTGTGCAGCTCCAAACCTTTACTTTGTTGTTTTCTGGTTTAGAACGGATCAGAAGACAGGTCAGCTTTACTTCAGAGGACTAGAAAGAGAGACTTGACTTTGTGAATACTTTGGGCAAACCCTTGGAGAACGGTGTCATGCACAACTTGACCTGGTGGACCTGTGGGCTGACTCCGTTCCTGAGAAGGTCCCCCTTGACAGGAAGTGGACAGCAGACCACAGTGATGGCCTCTGACACTTGTCTTTAGGGAGGTCTGGTGAAGCAGGGCTGTAACCTAGAAGGTCTGTGTTCTCTGGTCAATACAAAGTATACTGGCTCAATGTTAGGTTTGCTGCAGCAAATTGAGGCTGGGTGCAAACAATAGCAGACACATTTACTATTGTAATTAACTTTAAAGATACAGGTAATTGACTTATTATGATGAACCTAATATAAAAGGTCCAATGGTACATAACACTAGTATGTACACTATAGAATTAAGGAAG
The DNA here is from genome assembly GCA_026936325.1 of Platynereis dumerilii. Lineage (NCBI taxonomy): Eukaryota > Metazoa > Annelida > Polychaeta > Phyllodocida > Nereididae > Platynereis > Platynereis dumerilii. The sequence continues at coordinate 17,879,463 of JAPTHN010000007.1, forward strand.
TTTTAGAAGATTTCCACACCTTCTGTACCAGAATATCATAAGGGCAAGTCACTTGTATGGAACTGCAGAATGCATGTTGCATCCAGCCTCCAAAACAGGACTCATGCCCTAGTGTTTTACATGTATACTACTTCAAGTATCATTGGGAATCAAACTCACAGAGCTCTGAGTTTTTGGATAGGATAGGATAGGATATTTTATTTGCACAACTTGAGTACTTACAATAAAATGGAACATACATGCAAATTTTATATGCAAAAAAGTAAAATGTTGTACAGGAGGGCACCTATCCTATCCTATCCTATCCTATCCTATCCTATCCTATCCTATCCATCTCTTGCATTTGATTAATTGCCATTTTGTTTACTTTTTGCCCAGCCTGACGTGGCACCTTGCTAATAATTCAATAGGGGTCGCTTTTAATTGTCCCATCTCTGAGGCCAAACATCGAGAATGAATATTTGTTTTATTGGACTTTTGGTGGCATTAATTTGTGAGTGACTGTGTCAATGCATATAAAAAATAAGGTTTGATTTATATATCAAATAAAAAAAGTGCATGACTGTGGCCCTTTAAGTCTTTGTATTGGCAGGAACCTCTTTGCTGTGAATATGTCCATGTTAATGATGACAGAATAAGTGAAGTTTGATGCCACATTTCTTGAAGTCCAATAAGTCTGAGAATCGGGTGTTAGTACAGACTCAGACGCACTTTATATTCTCTTATATTAAAAGCGGATGCAAACATGCGTATACATGCAAGCAAATCTGATGCCTGAAGGCACTATATATTGTAAGTGGAAGAATTTTGAAGCCAGTGAGAGTTGCCAATGATGAAATAGAAATCAATTATGAGTGATTTGCTTAATATCTAAATAAAAATCCCTTGCAGCTAATGGTTTCCCATTTGACTAGAATCAGATTGCAAGAATTTTACAATTTTGGAAGGCAGGCACTCAAGATGTAATATTGCAAATAGAATTAAAAAAAGCAAAGTCACAAAAAAATTAGCATGATCTGAAGCTTGGCATCATTACCCTTGAACATGTTGAACATATCTGATTGTGCATAGTATTTTTTATATTTTTGTTTTGTTATTACCATTTCATTAATGAATTCTTACGAATTGATAAGCATGCACAACATATGCAACCAGATACTGATAATAATATAATAGGCCTACTCAAAATCTTTCATATGGTGCCATGAGTCGAGTTCAGAAGCAATTTTGTACGGAGTTTTATTTGATTGTGAAAAACTATCAGAAACCGTATAATATTCAGGTTTTTTTAACCAATTTCTGTGAAAAATTATATATTTCATTTCTTACACAACATTTTCATGATCAATCACATATCTACCTAATAGGAAAAGTAATTTTCTTTCATTTGGTACTATTCTGAAGGCTCTATGATGAATTGCTATCAAGTTATAAGACAAAATGTAACATAGAATCATAGAAAAATAGGCGATTTCCGTCGAAATTAACAACAAATGTTGAGGGCTCTTGAGGCAGGGTTTCCCTTGACCCTAGACCAAAATAAATGTGATATTTGGATTCCCCATACCCAAAAGCATGGGAATCCAAACAGGAGGCTATCAAAATCTACATTGTTTGTATTCTGAACAGGTCTACCTGAGTGAGGATATGGATCAATGGAACAAATTACCTACAAGTCTGATATTTTCAATATCAATGTTAGCTAGTTTTTGCATATATATAGTCCTAATATGGACAATATGCTAGTAAATGAAAATTGTCAACAACTTTTCATAAATCACAGCATACAGACCAACAATCCAACATGACACCGATCTCTGAGGTAATTGAAAGCTGTGACTTTGATTGGAAAGAGAGAGATCTGATGGGAGTGGGAGGAGTAGAGTGAGGATCAGGGGAGGAGGAATGGAAAGGAGTAAAGTGCAGTTGATGGGTTGTTACCATGGTGATTAGGAGGAATGCTCCAGAGGGGCAGCTTGTGTTTTAGCTGCCAGATTAGTCAGCCCTGGAAATGAGTGTAGCCCTGGCAGGGGTGGAGTGGTCATTCCCTATGGTCAGCGAAGGTCAAGCAAGGTCAAGAGAAGACTGACCGCCCATGAATCATGACCTTCATTAACCACTGACCTGGAACAAGCACGTGACCTCTGGCAGTCCTCTGCGCATGCGCCCTCTACTCCTCTGACCAATCAAGCGCTCAAAAACAAAAGGTCACGTCACAGGACAACTGGAGGTCAACCCTCAAGGTCAGCACTTTCCTGCAAGGTCACTCCAGTGGTCAGTGTTGGTCAGTGGCGACAATGCGCGAGGCCGTGAGACGAGTGACCATCAGATGGTCAGCCAACTGGCAGCACTCTGATCGCCCTGATGCCATCACTCTGATGTTCATTGCTTGTGATACACAAATCTCCCCCTGCACTACAGCAGCCCTGGATGCCTGGGATTAATTGCAAGATGTGTCCCTTTCAAGAAATATCGTCCTGCGATGGTCATTCCCATGTCCGGCAATGGTCAGCAAGCCCATTGACCCCTTTCTCTGCTTGACCTTCAGCTTAACACAAACCACACTTGATTTCCTCCCAAATCAAACACAACATGCTCACTTTATGTCAAAACAACAAACAATTTACAAACCTTGGAACGACTGATTGAAGCAATACAAAGCAAATGCGGATTTATTTTCAAAGAACAAGAACTGATCGCTCAAAATAACCTCAAACTTACCAGAAAAACACATTTTTAAAATTCACATGCCAAAAAAAATCAGTTTCAGTTGTTACTGTCAACATACAGTAAGACATTCACTGAGCCCTTTTTTTTTTCTTCAAACTTATATATGGTTTTTCACCCCACTCCTATGAAGACAAGGGTCTGCAATTGCAGCTGTAGGCCTATGTAATGTAGATTTTGTATTTATTATAGGCTTATCTTGGCCTACTGATCATTAATGTGCTATTGTTGTTACACATATTGGCAAATTCGTGGCCTATATTACATGTCAGATGTAATGGCACAGAACAAAAGAGAAATGCATGGTCATTACGTGAGTTAATGAAGTCATTGGTTTATGATTATGGGCCTATGATACAGCAAGCCAAAAAGAGTTGCTGCAAACTCAAAATAGACCTGGCCCAAGACTTTGAGGAGCCCAGTTTGAGTCCTATGTTTTCTTTCAACAACAGAGATATAATACATGGACATGGGCATTGCTATAAAAGGGTAAAGTGGCAAAATGGACCACCAAATGCCCGAAAGACAAGAGCAAGAAGAATAGATTCTGCACATGCGTGTTTTAAGTACTTCACTATGAAAGACACAACCAGAAGATGTGATACTGTTCTGACTAAACTCCTGGATGACCTCTTGACCAAAATGTCGCTTTAGACTTTAAAATTCCCTGAACCTTGATGACCTCTAAGGACCAAATTGTTGTTTTGACATAACTCATTGGTGACCTCTTTTCCAAAATGTTGTTTTTACTTAAACTCCTTGGTGACCTCTTGACCAAAATGTTGTTTTGACTGAACTCCTTGGTGACCTCTTGACCAAAATGTTGTTTTGACTCAACTCCCTTGGGGACCTCATGACCAAAATGTTGTTTTGACTTCACTCCTTCGGGACCTCTTGACCAAAATGTTGTTTTGACTTGACTCCTTTGGGGACCTCTTGACCAAAATGTTGTTTTGACTTAACTCCTAAGGGACCTCTTGACCAAAATGTTGTTTTGACTTAACTCCTTGAGGACTTCTTGACCAAAATGTTGTTTTGACTTAACTCCTTGAGGACCTCTTGACCAAAATGCTGTTTTGATTTAATTCCCCAGTGCCTTCTTGACCAAAATGTTGTTTTTACTTAAACTCCTTGGTGACCTCTTGACCAAAATGTTGTTTTTACTTAAACTCCTTGGTGACCTCTTGACCAAAATGTTGTTTTTACTTAAACTCCTTGGTGACCTCTTGACCAAAATGTTGTTTTTACTTAAACTCCTTGGTGACCTCTTGACCAAAATGTTGTTTTTACTTAAACTCCTTGGTGACCTCTTGACCAAAATGTTGTTTTTACTTAAACTCCTTGGTGACCTCTTGACCAAAATGTTGTTTTTACTTAAACTCCTTGGTGACCTCTTGACCAAAATGTTGTTTTTACTTAAACTCCTTGGTGACCTCTTGACCAAAATGTTGTTTTTACTTAAACTCCTTGGTGACCTCTTGACCAAAATGCTGTTTTGACTGAACTCCTTTTTGACCTCAAGATTGACCAAAATGTTGTTCGACTAAACTTCTGGGTGACCACTTGACCTAACTGTTCTTTGACTTAACTCCTTGGTGACCTCTTGACCAAAGTGTTGTTTTGACTTAATTCCCTGCTGTCTTCTCGACCAAAATATGTATGGTCATTGCAGGCAAAACTGTACGAGACTGATAACTTCTGCGACCTGATTATTTAGATAAGAAAAACCATGTCAGACGCATGTTTAGCACTGCATGTATCATGCAATTTTTTGTGGTTGTGGTTCCAGTCTGACTTTCTAAGTTGCACCAGAATACAGGACGAAAAGTACCAAGGTACTACCATTGTCTACCAACCTTTCTACACTCCAAATTAGTTACAGTAAAATGGCAATGGAATGGCAGTAAAGCTGAACATTGCGGTCATGATGAGAGTGGGGGAGGCGACAGGGAGCAATCTGAGGGAAGAGCTGGAGGGAGGCCCAGCAATGGCCATTGTAAGCCGGTGGGGAGGGATAATCTTCAATTAGGGATATTAATCTGGAGGGCAAGGGGCTGATCTGGATGCTGGGCTTGTAGCCTTACTGCCTGGTCATCACCGAGGGCTGTGCCGGGCCCTGCTACCTCCAATTTACAACGGCCTCCCCTCCTCTAATCGCCCCCATTAATTTGCCCAAATGACCAGGGCTTGGACATGTCCAGTTATGGGAGTAATGATGTAGCTGCCAGCAGCCGGACAGTCCTGTCTCCCTGGAATCTCAGCCCGGATAGGACAGGATGGTCCGCCAGTTTATGGCCCCAGGCCGCCCTCATTTGTCCCCAACCCTCGTTGTTAGGGCACACCACGTCTCTCATACCATTGTCTGCCACTAAAGCATACATCAACAGCAGAAGCATCTCCATGCAGGGTGACCACTGACCATTGCCTCCTGTAAGGCTCTTTTTGCCTCAAACAATGCTGCTATTTTTAGTTGCCACATATGTAACACATGGAAAACCAAATAAAGCCTATGTTTATCACACCCCTTCTACACTTAAAATAGTTTGTCACACCACAAGAAGCCTCAATATTTATATTGTATAACTTACAAGTGTATATAAAATTTATTCTATTTTCATGATTATCCAAAAATAAAGATCTATTAATTTTGAAGTTAGATAAATTTCAAGGTCGGTGTTTCCAAACTTTTTCAACAACAGCTGCATAGTCATAGAACATTTCAGTGACTTAAATGGAACTTAACGATTGCTTTTAGTGGTTGATAACAGGCCTGCGAGCGTAACTAATAAAATCGACGCATTATGTGAAACTTACATAAGATTGCCATTAACTTGTTACAGCCTCGTCAGATTCCATTAAATCTGTTGTGTAAAGACTATAATTATGTTTCCAAATAGATGTACCTCATTACAAATAGAATGTAACTTAGGTAAGTTAATGCAATCATTACCAGTAGGCCATGCAGGTCAAGTTTCATGAATCTGGATTTATAACTAGACCTTCTTACTCTTAGATTAAATTAAACCTTGAAGACCTTATAATTTACAGCCAAGGCAATAGAAGTAATTCCATTTGGAAATGGTGGTAGCACTTTTCAGAGTGCATAGTTCCGTCCCTAGGAGGGGAGAGGGAAAAAGTATGCCCTTGCATTACATTTTTTGAATGCCACGCCAGTCAGAACAGATGATGCTACCATGTTTTTATTAGGGCATTTTGCCCTATTGTTATTGGTCTTCTCTGGAATCTTGTGGACAAATTTTGAGACAAAATGCTGCACCAATTTCATTCAAACTTCGCACACAGGGTTTAATTTGCCCAAGACTGTGTTGATCAACTTTACAGGAACATGCACATTGCCTAAATATCATTTTAGAGACCAAGGAAAACCATCCAAGAAAATCTGGAAAGAGGGAGACCTGTGATGTCATTGAGGGGCTTCCCCACCCAAGATCTATTTATAGCTCACCGAGAATTTGTCAAAACAACAAGAGGTCAGCAATTAGGACAAAACACCACTGCGTGCTTCATCAATGTGTTGCTACCTTGTATGCCCTATTATGTGGTAGCAAGAGTTACAAGATAACCAGGACTTCTGATCAGTAGTTAGCCTAGATGATGTACAGAATGCCCTTTAAAGTGCCTTGTGTATATTATTTTTAGCTAGTGCAGTAATGCAGGACACAGAGCAGCTAGGTCAACACCTCTGCAAAGAGGGCTTACATATGAACAGAATCTCATTATTATACCATTTCTGCTGCACAGATCTTCACAAAAGTCTAATCAGCTCCTCAATACCAAATTCTGCCAAGTTTAAGGAGAAACAGTGCAGCGGTTTCTCTTGTAGTAACTGACGAATGGATGGACGGACACACACGAATGAAAACATTAGTACCCTCCTACGGTGAGACTAATGCCATTCCTCTTGCCATAACCAACTTGCAACGTTTTACAGAAAATGCCAATGCATAGCCAGACAGATAGACGTTTAATTCCCTTACTACCTACTAGGCCTACTACTACCTACTAGGACAGTCTGAGCAGTCTCTCCCCACTTTTGTATGACAAACAGTGAGGCAGGGAATGGTCACTCGCCTGGTATGCAGCCGACATAGCTGAAGATGACGTCAGGCCCGAAATGACGTCATTAATAACTGTGTTCCAATAGAAGGACGTTATGAAGTGATCAGTGGAATTCCCATAATGCCCTGGGAGGCTGAGAAATGACAGTTTTAGGTCGTTTGTCTTGTTGGCTGGGCATTGTCCACCCCTGTCCATCCCCATTGCTGTAGTGACCAGCTAGAATGACCAACAGAATGACCAGCTGGAATGACCAACTGGAATGACCATGCAGCCAGGGTGTCATAGTGCTTAGCAGAGGCTATTGTCTGGCTAGTCTATTCACTATCAATGTCCAGCAACCATCCACTGTCCAGTCTGACCACTGCAAAACAGACTGGACAGTGGACACGTGGATGGGAGGGTGACAAACATTCCCATGTCATGTTGTGACAGCCATCTCTCCTCACTGAGTCCTCAGGGTCAGTCAGCTTCACTACCATGAAATCATATTAACAACATAATTTAACCCAAAGAGTCAGACTGCAATTCATTAATACAACAGACAATAGACCAGGCAATAACAGACAAGCGGACTGGAGGCTTGGATGTCAATGTTTCAGCCAAAATGTCATCCACAGTGGGATGCAACTAATTGCTGTCAAAGTTCGAGAATAGAACTACACACCAGAAATAGCAAGTCACATTTCAGTCTACAAATCATGAGTTATTTGAAAACAGTTAAGGCCAGACATAATTGATCTTTGGCTTCTTGGATCTTCTCGAGGCACTTGGGTCTGTCGGTAGGATGAATAAAAAAGATGCTTAAAAATTCTTAATTTTTAATAATGTCAATTTGATCAAAATTGTGGGTAAGCTAAGTGCTTCATTTCCGCAGACAGAAAATTGGTTGGGTCGGTCGATTCCGAGAAGCTAAAAATTACATATGATTGGCCTAAAAAAATTAAATAAACTTGTGGATACTGCCAGATTATAGTAGCATTGTACATATTCATTGAAACAAAACCCATTGTGAATTCTGTTGTTCTCTTTCCTGATACACACAATTAAACCCCAAAACCTCAGAACCACTTGTTGGAATTTCATGAGCCTCAAATTCTAGGTGTAACCAGTAGATAATCACAACATTGCATTCCTCTCTTTGATAACCAACGCAAGTTCCTTGAAATACATCCTTGATTATGGGCTGTGGTTTGTTAGAGGAAATACTAGAATGATAACATAAGTGGCAGGACATAGAACATAGAACAATTAAAACAAACAAGCCTGATACGACATGTTGTACTTCCTTGTGCTCAAAAACACATGCATGTCAATATCTATTTGAATTAACAGAAATTAGGCTTCTAGACACGTGATATATAAATTTAAGGTCAAGACCAAAAAATCCCAGAGTATTGCAGCAAAAATATATGAGAAGAGCCCTATCCATATGGCCACCAATAGGCCTACCACTGAGTAAAACTCCCAGAGAAAACTAAAGATTTTTCACTAAATTTCTAATTCACGTTTAGTATTTCCCCATGTTTTCTTTTTCCACACAAGACCAGTCTAATTAAATCCATTACAGACCAAGCAGCAAAACCAACAACCATCAACAACATAAATATGAAATGTATACTTTTATTTACAATTTTACAAAATGGACTCATAACTATTTCATGGCAAATACATGTCATCTTGAGGCAGGGTTCATGGTGACAATTCCCTCGGGGAAGTGGTCCATTAGTAGAATCCCTTTGTCAGCATTCGTGTCCAACTCCTCAATGAAACCAAACCAGTAGATCACTAGACCAGGGCCAAATCTGAAGTGCAAGCAGATATTCACATCATTGAAATAAATTGTAATCTTTAATCCTCACAATGCCAATTTGGACCAAATTCTAAAGATCTTTCATGCTGGAACAGATAAAGCACATAATCAGTAATTTACAATGTATGTTATTTATTCTAAATATCTTTGTAAAACTAGGTCGAAATATCAGGCTGAATATACATATCAGGATTCATAAACCAATAAAATATGAAACTTAAAAGTTCAACACTTTATTCGGGTACTCCATTACATTTCCCAGTTGCAATGATGTGAAATGACTTGGGAGTACAGTTTTTTTTTGTCACAGTCTTTGTTGATTTTGGTCTCTTGAGGTCAATGACCTCATAGGTTGTGACTGCAAACTGGACAAGATAAGGTCATATCTATGAGGACATATCTGGGAGGTCATATCTATGAGGGATCCAGACAGTGCTGCAGGCACAGTGGTCTGCAAGTGGTCTGCCTATGATCCATCATGTAGAGATGACAGCTGTCAATCACATGGGTCCAGTTGTCCATCACAGGGCCAATGCCTGGGGCAATTAGGACACAAACAACCCACAACCTTGCATAAAGGTTTACATAGGACCCATAGTCCAGAACACAGAGCCATTCTCTTATATAATTATACACACATCCATATCACTTTGATTCATTTCGCCTCAGGGCACAGACAGTGTTTTTGCACACTACAAGTCAACAGAGAGAATTACCTGCTCAAAATCAACACGTTTGACCCCAGCCCATGACTTACAGCCAAGTTACAGTGCAATCTCTGCTCATTATTTTATAGTTAGGGGAAAAAAGTAAAAACAAAAGCTAATAATTATAGTATTTTTTAGACCAGCATAAGGAACTATAGCCTTCACATTGCAAAAAGAAATGTCTTTTTTTTTAAAGAAAAACATTAAATAAATAGACAAAACGTTTCCTTACATTCACGAGGAAGTAAAAATTATTGATTGCTTGGAGAAGTCCTACATGGCTATTGAATTTTTTTTTTAAACATATTTTCACTATTCAACAAACTCTCGATCCTGAAAAAAAAAAGCCATGCCATGGCATACATTTTTAGAAAATAGCAAAAGCTATTTTGAGGATCAAGGCATTATGACAACTTCACACAAAATCCACCCAAGACAAATCATGCTCGTCTGCAAAATTCTGCATGCTGTCGAGGTTGAACTAATGTAATTTTCAAGAATGATATCCCACAATGGGGATTCAAAAATTATACGTCACGAATTCCGACACGGCATCGGATTCGATAAAATTTTGTACATCCGCGCACCGAACAAGCCGAAAATATAGAGATATAAAGAAATCTCACATGTTTTATTGCAGTCGTACGACGTGCCCCCCTAGATGTGCTAAAATTTTCTTTCATTACCATTTTCTCAACATTTAAACATCACGATAGTCAGAAAGGCTTCAGCAGTTTCTATTTTTGAAACTATTATCTCTGTAAAATTATAAAATAAGCAGCGAAATAGTTTTGAAAATTCCACATGTAACAGTACAGGTATAGGTGGCGCCACATGTGTCATACATGAACCAAAGCCAGCAAACGACAGAAGACAAGGTTGAGGTATGATTTCCAGACATCAGCCATATATAATGTGCGAATACCAAAGCAAACCAAGGCATCAGTGAGACAGAAAAACGCCACTAAACATGCATTTATGCTGCCAGGAAACGGTGTTTCGATCCTCAGAGGAATACTGTTTGGATATTTTTTTGTTTCTCAAAAATTAGGCCTAATGGCTTCCTCTATGCCTGCCAACACCGCTTAAAGTGACCTCTAGCTATCTTTCATGAAACGCAATCATCACACACGGTGTGATATCAGATTAAGAAGCATGAACCACCTGACCTCACAATGCAATGGCAATATCATTCAACCTGAATTAGGCCTAGGTGCCGCATCATCTATGAAAAGGTCATGACCACCTGTGCACTTCTTGATACAAATCTAAGATCAATTCATTACTCATCCTAACATTGATCCACATACAAACATTGCAGAAAAACCAATTTGCAGAATTATTAATACATACAATCAGTAGACATTATTATTTGGCAAAATGACCTCATTAGAGCACCTGAGTGACCTGACCTTCGATCTTTGACCTCCAAGTGACCTAGAAATATTTCTGGCCACCTATCGGTCTCCTATTAGCCCAAGGTCACCCACAGGTCACTGAAAAGGTCAGAGGTCAAGATTGTTACAGTCAGAAAAACAAGCTGTGTCTCTCTGGCATTCCAGTACCAGTTATGATGCTGTTTATGTTGCAAATAAAATCATAATAAATGAACAATATAACATGCACCAAGAATATAATGATGCACGAGACAATATTAGCCTACTGCAGGGTAAAATTTTCGGAGAACTTTTGTCAGAGGTACACAGTTATGCTTGTTGAAAAGATTATTATGAACACGAATAAAATGGCTTTATTTTCTTAAGTGTGAGAAAGGTCTTTTCCTTCTGACACAAACCCTGTGGTAATTAAAGGAGCAACCATTTAATATTCAGGAACGTGTGGAGTCTTTTTGAAATAAATACATTTTTGCACAGTTTTAGTGAAATAAACTCTTTCTGGGCAGCATTGAAATAAATAATTTCTGGTCGGAGTAATTCTTAACATGGTGTTGCTTGATTCAGAAACAAGTGTAGGGGAGAGTCCCCTCGATCGGACCAGTTCCTCGATCGGAACACTTTAATTATGACATAATTATAAAACTTATGAACAGGTGTCCTATCTAGAGTGATTCCTTTTCAATCACTTTGAAATGGTCATGACTGTTTGACTGGGAAAATCATTGATATTTGAAGTTAACATAATAGGAATAAAATGGTAGTGTTTGATGTAATATTGTGATACAGGTCTCACACAATCAGAATCCATATACTGCTAAGAAATTCTTCAGAATCTGTTTCAGTGACCTCCCACTAACTGTCTGCCGAAACAAAGAAGAAAACTTCCTCTGCCTATAAAATTCAGGGCACTGGCTTAAATTTAGCAAATGACAAGTATTTCCTCGATTGGACCAGTGGAGTGTCCTCGATCGGACCACCTCATGGATGTATTTTTATTGATGAGACAGCCTGTCAATATGATAATTTGAGATATTTATGAAGCACGAATTCCTAAATTTAAGAAATTATAGTTCAGGGTTACGTAAAATTAATTATGTGAATTTATCTCCCATGCTAACATGCCCTCTATTGTCATTTACGGGAACAACAATGACATTTTAAAAACATCAAAATTGAAATGTTATATTTGTCCAAAATTAATAAAACAATCAGGGATTATTGTTTCTGTTTTGGAAATGGATGAGAACAGCTTGGGCTATTAAAAAAAAGACTTTCTAAAGTGGTCCGATCGAGGCAACTCACTGTTCCAATCGAGGATACCAAGTTTTTGATGTGAGAATTTGAGGCATTTCGTAAAAATGCTCCCGTGGCCATACAGATCAAGCTTTGTCCAAAACACAGTAGCAGGATATATTTCAACTCAATCCTCGTCTTTCTGGCCAGTTTTGAACTTCATATCACTAATACCCTTTGCACACCGAGCCTCTGAAGTTAGGTGGTCCGATCGAGGGGACTCTCCCCTATTTCAGGACGTAGCATGCTCGAAATAAATAATATTATTATTGTAGCTATTACCATGAAATAAATAATTTCCCATCGAGGAATAGTCCCCGGAATACTCCAAGCCTCCTTCTGATTATCTAATGGTCATCCCCTAACACAGCTTCTGGAGACCTATCCCCTGCATGCCCTGAGATTCAGAGACCAGCTAGAGATCCAGGGAGCAGCAGAGATGCACAGAGCAATTTAACTTTCTTCTTAGGTGACATCTGAGGGGGGACTGGGCCAAGTTTTGACAGCTAAGCCCAGAGGGTCATGACATTTTCTCTTGGGTAGGTTCAACTTGCTTGCTTGTCTGACCTGTCTATGATGCTTGGTTGGGCTGGAGATGCTTGGCTCTACTGATGCCCACTGAAGATGCCCCACTGCAGATGCCTTGTTGTTAAAGATGCCTTGTTAGAGATGCCAGCTGCTGAGACAAGGGGTCCTCAAAGGATGCAGGAATTTGCAGGGCGCAGCAGCCATGCATGTGCAGATAGCAAAAGGCCACACCAAGGATCTGCACTATTGTAAGTAATACCCTCTATCAAGACTATCTGAGACTACAGTCTATTTGCACTACCTAGAGTTTTTAAGTTTTTCATATCACTACCTAGAGTTTTTAAGTTTTTAATTTCAAATATTAAATTGCAGTATGAAACACCAGTGAAAGAGATGTGCAGTACAGCCTTCATACATGTATGCAATTTTCACAACTCGCAGACTTTCCCAAGACCGTCATGAGCCATTAAAATTTAAACCTAAATTTGAATGTCATCCGCATTTTGCAATATTGCTCCAAAAATATAAAATCAGCAAACAACTGAGAGTAGATATTTTACCCACGGCCTTGCTGTCATATCATGCAATAATTACAGCAAAATCACTGCAACAGCCTGCATAATAACTACAATTGGAACTCAAGTCAGTCGGGTCCAAATTCCAATCATAACTGAAATCGAACGGCAAGAATTGCTCAAGTCATCATAATCACAATGATTACGACATGTCATCATCATCACAGCACAACATCATCAGCAGCAGCAACATCCTCATGATTCCTCAGCATCATCACAGTGGACCAATTAGGAGCTGTGCAGTCGTTTCCTTTTTGCCAGTCTGGGTAATTGTCAAAAATAACAACCTTGTTTGGGTGCTGCCCAGGAGACTGCTCAGGAGGCTGGTTTCCTCCCCATCACTCCAGTAATTGAGCAAGGAATCCACACGACGGAAACCCTAATCAGACCATGCTTGATCTCTGCCTGTACTCCATGTCTTACTCTCAAGTCTTTTTCTCCCAAGTACTTTTGCCATTCTCAGTCCAAATTTGCAAGGTCCCATTTCTCGTTGGCCCCTTTCTCCTAACTCTTGTTGCTTGTGTTATAATTCCTGATTTCAGAATATTTCACAACTTCACACTCACTATATATTGTCTCTTCTTGTCTGACTCCCTTCACATATCCTTGTCTTACTCCTTAAAACTTTCTGAAGCAACACCAGGCCGGCAGATTCAAGAACAGGTTGTATTCATACCACACACAGAAAGCCATAAAGCTGGAATCCTAGTATTCAGGAAAAGAGAGAAGCCGGTCGGAGACAGATACACAGAGAGACAAGACAGACAAGACGACACATGGCTTGCTTGGGGAGTGACATGATGAGCCAGCCACAACAGAGCAACAAGGCAGGGTGGAAGTGGATGCAGCTGAAAGAGTCATGTGAGAGAGTCATGGGAGGGTATCATGATAGAGTCAGCAGTCAGAACAGGAACATCAAAGGCGAATAATGGAGACAGTGGGCCAGGCCTTGTAGGGCCTTGTGTTGGGCCTTGTGTTGGGCCCTGTGTTGGGCCTTGTCTCTCTGCAGCCCTTGTTCCTTTGCTTTGTGCATATTGGGTCTGTCCAAACGGACCAGGGGCCATCCATCAAACTTGATACTTTGCATGTCACACTCTGAGGGCTGTGCAAGGGCTGTGGCCAGGGTGGGGCTAGAGTTAGGCAAGTGCTGAGGCAGTGCTGGCTTTCCTTTGAAACTGAGAACTATTATTTCCTGCTACAGGACACAATCAGAAGCAGTCAAGGCAGTCAGAGCAGTCAGAGAGAATCGATGCATGGAGTCTGTGTGTCTTTGTGACTGGGTCTGTGAGAGTTGTGAGAGTGTCCATTGCACGGAATGATCCACTGATGTGAACTACAGTTGTTGGTTCAATGTTGGTTCAATGCTTGTGTGTTGTTGGTCAAATGTTGGCTCAGGGGTTGGCCCCTTGCGGTCAGCCTGCTTTGCTTTGTTGGCTCAATGCAGAATACAGAGAGTCAGATGGACTGTTGTGTTTAGTCTGTTTAGTTCAGTGACTGTTGTGGCCCTGCAGGACATGTATGAATATTCCAACCAAACAATCAAATCAAAAACGTGAAATGAGAGAAGGATTTGTGGAGAACAGCATTTAGAGATGACCTTTCATCTTTGATTGAACTGACACTCTCAACAATGGACACATTCAGGGGCAGGAGAGCGACACCACCCTGGCTTCTTAATATATTCACTCGTATTTCCATGACAAGGCAAGGATAAAGCCCCTCTAGTAGGGTACAGCCCCACACTGCAGCTGGGATTAGGGCAAAGCAGGGGGTGGACTAAAAATGACCACTGGTCAGGTCCTTAAAATATTAATGCAAGGGCATTTAGTTAATACACTCTGTATGATGGGATTGCTGTCACACTTGAACGATCATTCTCTTAACTAAATAAACTTGCAAATGGCGAATGAATGCAGAAAAAGAAACACAAGACACAGCCACTGTCAGGCAGTCTGTCTGTGTGATTGACTAATGTGCCTCAGTCGTGCAAAAATGGATGGATGGACAGATACTGCATTCTGCCAGGGAGATTTGAAAATAACTCATTTCATATAAAGAAGTGACTATTAAAATGAATCTTTCCGAGTGCTATACTTTCACAGAGTAAGGATATCAACTTTTTGTCTTTACAAATTATAATTTTAATTTCTATCTCAAGAAGGCTGACCTGCTACAACACTCACCGTACATCATGAATGGTGAAGCCGCCATGGAGCATGCAGTAGGCCTATGGAGAGAAGCTATACAGTGGACTGCTGTGCATTCTGAGAAAAGAAAAACCCTTCTTGACTATATTTTCATACAATTAGGATATCAACTTTTTTCTTCAACTTATAATTTTCATGACGATCTCAGCAAGGGTTGCCTCATGCAGCACAAATTACTGCCGGATACAGCCAACAAGTGCAGAGCAACTACATGTATAGCCTGCATATTGAGAAAAGAAATATCCATTCTTAGCTTTCTAGAGGTTTTCTTGTGCTTTCCTGCACAGAGCTCACTGACAACAAAGCTGGAGCAGAACATGTCAAAGAAGCAGAGACAGGGCAAGTACAAGAGCAGGGGGTGATGGCCTTGCTTTGGGGCAGCAGGGGGGGGGGCAGTGACCCGGGAGGGCAGACGGCGGGGGTGGGGCACGGGGCTCATCATCGCCGACCAGAGCAGGGCAGGAGCAAGGGGCCAACTCCGGGCAAGCCAGGGCGGCGGCCGCAGAGGCCCTTAATTGGATTGAAGCAGCGATAGAGCCCCCTTTGCCCCCCTGCCCAGCTCCAATCACAGTGGCCCCAATGCCCGGCCCATTCCCCAATACTGGCCCGTGTAATTTCCCAGCAATAGGCCCGCCGGCTCCTTGACATGATAGCCTGGCCTTTGTCCAGCCTGCCCATCTCTCATATTTGCCAAATCACATTACTGCATCTCTTCCTTGCTGCCTTGCTCCCTCTCCTCTCTGCTCTGCTCCTTGCTGTCTCCATGCCGGCCAGCTTGCCATGGCTTGTGATGCTGTGGTATGAGCTTCTGTACAAGAGGTGTATGCTCTGCATCTTCCTCTAAGGATATAGCCATGGTCCATGGATCACATGCATGCTTTACATTTTGAAGACATTGGAATCATTTCTCATTTGTTAATCAACTTTGTAAATTGATCAAAACCTCGGAACAGAGTGCATGATGCATGTGTGTAGCACTGTGTCTACTTCAATACTAGGACATTTTCGTATGTCAGTCGACTTCCAAATGTCTCAGCAGCTGATAGGTGCAAGGAGGTCATGGTATGATGATGACAATTCAGAAAGATGACAGTGCCAAAACACGACCATCCGCAATGAAACAACATAAAATCTTTCAGCAATAAAAACAAGCACTATTTTACTAAAGCGCTTTTTAAACTTCCTGCAAGCTATAAAGCACTCAGCACTCTGGCTTTCTGAATAAACCTGATTATTATGGATATATCTCAGTATCTTCAACTCCTCATCAGGAAACACTGCCAGTCATGCATTTAATGGGTAATGTGACAATCAAGAAGTGTGCACAGAAAAGTGAGAACTTCTGTCAAAAAGTAAGCAGGATAAAAAGTTCTTTGAGAATATTTGTAAGGGTGTAAGTAAATTGTGACATGCAATATGAGCATTACACAGTTCTGTGAGATAAATATAGCTTAGGCTAAGATCTACAATGACAACATACAGGGGATATAAGTGTACAGGGGAAAGTAGAAACAGCAGAACAGATCCAGTGATCACCAAAGATGACAAAACCCCCCACCCAGAAGATCAAAGCCACATCTGCTCATTAAAACAGGAGATAATAAGTGATGAGAGAAGCAAAAAAGAGAAAATCTGTCACAAATGCAGACAGCTGCTTCGGCACGCTGCTGCAAATATATAATTAACAAATATGGCAACCATTTGCAAACTAAACCTTAATTAAGAAACAAAAAACCTGAGGCACCTGCTCGAAGAGCTGCTCGATGAGCTAATTACATCAGCTGGGCTAATGCTGATGTTAAGGCTGATGTTAATGTTGTTGGGGTAATGCTGTGTGCTGTTGAGGCTAAAGCTGCTGTTAAGTCTGGTGATTCTGTTGTTTTGTTGGTGATTCAGGAATCACTTTTTTACTTTCAACTAACAAGACACATGCTGTTCAAACCTGTGGTCCAAACATTACTTAATTAATGAGGAAATAAGCACCTTTTCAGCACCACAATGTCCACAGACATATCCAAATGAGTAATTAGACCATACAAATTAATGAAGGCGCACAAGTTCATTCAACCACTGTAATACCTGTATAACCATTGTATTTTACACAATTTAGTAACAAATCTATTACACAGCACCACAAAAGCCAAACTCCTCAGAAAACATTAATAGACTAATTAGAGCTGTCAATACCACAAGTTCAATGTATGCAAAACAACAGACCCTATCAATGTCACATTATGGTCCATAGGGATTTCAATTAAAAACAAAACAATTGGACAATACTACCATTAGATAACAACACCTCCACATGTCAAGGGAAGATGTCAAATTAATGAATTAATGGATCATTAGGAAATGGATCCAACATCATAATTACATGTATAGCTTATATATATAGCACTGATAAATTAGTTTAATAATAAATGACACTGTCAAAGTCATTAACTTTTACATTAACTTTCAGATAACCTGAACTTGGTTCTTTAATGAGACGTTGACCTTTATATAAATATTCAACTTTTATATAAAAACTTTAATCATGTTAATTTTATAAATAATGAGACCATGCAACAAGAGCAAATGAAAGTGAAACTGTGGAAGTGAAACTGAGAAACTACGATTTAACCAATTCAATAATATCTTGCACTGAACTTTTAAAATAAAAAACAAGACATGCATGACCTTATATTGGAAACACCTATTTACCATGCATACATCTGGACAAAAAAGGGCAGATCTGTATCCCATTGACTTTTGAAAATGAAATCTTTAGTATGCATGTTTCATAACCAACAAAATAAATCAATTAGACCTGACATAAGAGTTCTGAGAAATGTCATTTGAAGTTGGAAAAGAATACCAGATTAAGAAACCAACCAATCAAATAACTTATCACAAACCCACCGACCAATTAATTAACCAAGTAACTAACCACCCAACCAACTGCAAGGAGAAGAATAGCAAGACCCAGCAAGACCCAGACAGAGAAGGAGAGACCCAAGGACCATGCAAGGACCTATAGGTGAAGGGAGGGCCAAGTAATTCTGATCTACAGGCCGAGACTGGTCTGGGAGGCAGGGAGCCAGTTTACAGTGACATATGGGTGGGCAATGTCTGCTAGTCAACCCTCCGTCACAGGGCAGATCCCCTCTCCCCATCCCCTCCCCCAAGCATCTATCACCTCAGCTGCTTCAGAGGCAGAACAGGCCGCATCAAGGCAGTATAGCATCTTGCAAGAACATTGTACATATCAGTTGGGTGCCATAATGTCAATCAAAGCCCTCCTTGGACCATGGGTTGTGGACATTTTTTATTACAATATTTTTTTTTATGGAGAATACGTTCTTATTATAGAAAATGAAGAAGTTGAACGTGGGTCAGGGCTTATGGAATGACTGAAGCTTCATCAGAAACTAGACAGTAAAGTTCATGATAAACACACAAAAAACCTTCTTTTTACACATCAACTTCTAAAAAAGGTTCATAAAAGATGGGTATGCCAACACAAGTACATGTAAATTAAATTGGGTTACATAAAAGTGATAAAACTATAAACTTCAGTATTCAAACGTCTTAAAATACAAGAAATATTAAGTCACATCATCATTACATCTTCCATACCATGCAGCTGAATTGAATGGAGAATCTAGGTTATTTAATTATAACATGGAATTTTCTTAAATTTGCGGTGAAGAAATCAATTTCATGATCCCGAGAGAGGATCCAAGCTGGAGCGCGCCATTTCCAGCTCATGCCATGAGATGTGACAGTCTGACAGCAACTGTGAGCTATTTATAGCCCAAGGTGTGATCAACTGTTGCGGGCTGACAAATTTCAAGTCCCTTTCAAAAATCAATTAAGTGTCACAAGTCTGGAGCATGGGTCCTAATTGGACTAATATTGAATGAAGGTATCAAAAACATTATACTGTGATTGTACTTTTTGGTACACATATTAGCAGTGTTTTCATCACAATATCATTTAACAAATTATTTCAAGAGCAGGCCTAGCAGATCTAGAGGGGCCCCTGCCACATTTTATGGGGTTTAAAGGACCTGAAGAGTTTAATGAAAAGAAAAACATTTTCATGACAAATACAGTAGCCTACTATCTTATTCGTTACCCTCCCCCTCCCCTTTTTTCGGCATTTTCTGGATCCGCCCCTGTTCAATTTTATAAATTATATAGGCTCATTTTAAGCTGAGTCACCTGTAGGAGCACAACATGTAGCTCCAAGCAGCCACATCACTCGGGGGCTGACTCCTAGTCCCTATACGAGGGGAAAAGAGAACCGAGACCCCATATATTTTCCTGCCCATTTGGACTTCAAAAGACTTGGGCAGGGGAGCTTTGTGTATTTGGGGGGGGGGGGAGAAGGGGGGCCCGGTGTCTTTGATTCGCAAGCATCCATCACCGGCCCAATCCATCAGCCCTCCCCCTTCACTGCTCCCCCGCCCCGCCAAATTACATCCCCAACTCATTATGATCACATTTTAATGAAGCGGCCACCATACTCCCCCTTCACATGAACCGAAACTGGCAAAAGGGTCTCACTTCACCAAAGTCTCAATGGTTTTCAAAGAAAGCATTCACACCACTCAAAGGAGTCAATGCAGGAAAGCAAATCGTGGAGGGAACTGAAATTCTCAAAGGTTGCAGAGAAATGTTACATCACGACAGCTCACCTTTATTCAGTCTTGTGTAATGCTGAATTCCACTACCATTAGGAGTAAAATTGTGCATGGAGTTAGCCCTATAGAAAGCATCAAAGGCCTGGATCAGAATTCACAGTATCATCAAACTCTTCCCCAAATCCAAGTTGTACAAAAATCCACTGCAGTTTGTGCATAATATGTCGCAAAATCTGATAATTAGGGCACAATGTAATTAAATTACACAACGGATATTCATAAACTCAAGGAGGCCTGTTTGACCAATACCTTGACCGGTCAATGTGCCTCCAAATGTGCGACCGAGGCAGATACAAAACAGATAGATCAGAACTCAGGACTGATAAAAATTGAAAACCTTTGATTAGGCCTCAAGTCCTCAACATTCCACCAATTTACCATATATATTCAATACATACACAAGACATAGCCTACATAAACTTGCTCTTTTCATAGTTTTCTACTGTCATTCTATTCCATAGTAGGCCTACTGAATGGTGGAGGTTCCAAGATGCGGCCAAGAAATTATGATCCCAAGGACCAGAAATGACAATAATTCTACCTGTTCTGATCTGCCCTAAAAAGTGATCGATCCTCGTTGATCCAAATCACCCAAATGGAAAAAACCCTTATTTTTTCTCTCATTTTTTCTTCCATTCTCATTTCTTAACCACACAAATGACCAGCTCCCAATTTACCATCAATCTCAGAGGCGCACATTGCCTAAAGACAGGCAAACAGGCGAACGTGCTTTTGGCCGTTCCATGAATATTTTAATAGCACGTTCGTCCACAAACTGTTATGCGCCAACAAACAATTGGCCACGTGGAATGAAAGTTTCAATTTCTGCTTCTGTCATACATTCTGGTTTTTGACAAGAGAATGGCTAGTTCATCATTCCTCCGACTTTTTGGCAACACACTGGCTGATCACTTCATCATTCGATCATCCCTGGCCTAGTTTCTCTAAATAAATTGGTAATAATATCCCAACATGTTTGGAAAAAGCATAAATCATATCTGTTTGAGATCTGTTGTTGCAAAATGACGTATGCCACAGAGGCTAAATGGCAAACAAATTGAAACAATCGGAATTTTTCCTGGAACAGGCGCTCACTTCTCTCCATCTCGTCTGCTCTGCAGTTCTGACATTACTCGAGAGGGGGCAGCAACTGACAGAAGATGAAAATGCCAAGAAATCCTGGAACAAATCTACAGATCACTCCCAACAAATCTACAGATCACTCCCAACAACTTGACAATAAGGGGACGAGTAAGTTGTTATTAGGTAAAGATGATGTTGGTGTTCCATTTTTTGAAATAGTTGCATGTATATCAGGCCCAACTAGCCTTCTTTCAAGAGAGTATGATTCTAAAAAAAATAGACAAGATCAATATTTCAAATAAGAAGTTATTTATAAGACGAGTGATAACTTCCATAGTTTTCAACAGTTACAAAAATTGGATATTTTCCCAGTTGCAACTTTCCGGAGAGCAGTAATTATGACAACAAAGACTGGCGAAGGACGGAAGGCAAAATTCATTAAATGAAAACAGAAATTGAAACATGACTCCTCGTTGTCTGTCACAGGCAGAAACAAGAAACAAGCTGACAAAGAAAGAAATGGTGAACTTGACAGCAAAAATAATATTCACAGAAGTTATTAAAAGTGAAATAAATATGATAAACTTGCAACATATCACATAACAAGCTGCGCCATATCAAGTAATTGTCAACTGCCTATCAAAATGTACACATTTGACATTTAGGATTAGCCAAGGGGCTCCAGTTCCCCTTTGTTTCTAAACTTGCTTCATTAGGAGTTAACAAGAACTACAGAAATCACGTTACTTAATATTTTCTTTCATTTCATAAAATGTCAAAATTACACAAAGGGAAAATCAAGAATAGCCAAAGTTGAGAACATTTCTATTCCAGTCAGATGATTATATCATAATCTAATGAAAATAATTTTGTTAGAATAAAACAAATTTTAATTCCTTTAACGAAGTACGACTGTAAGAACAAGCTAGTGTTTGAGGATCCAGACATGTACATTTGTTTATCAATATGTGCACTATCTATCCATCCATCCATCCATCCATCCATCCATCCATCCATCCATCCATCCATCCATCCATCCATCCATCCATCCATCCATCCATCCATCTATCTATCTATCTATATATCTATCTATCTATCTATCTATCTATCTATCTATCTATATATCTATCTCTCTATCTATCTAGTTATCTAGCTATCTATCTGATCGTTGTCTATCTATCTATCTATCTATCTATCTATCTACCTATCTATCCATCTATCAGATTCTATCTATCTATCTGATCGTCGTCTATCTATCTATCTATCTATCTATCTATCAGATTCTATCTATCTATCAGATTCTATCTATCTATCTATCTATCAGATCCTATCTATCTATCAGATCCTATCTATCTATCTATCTATCTATCTGATCGTTGTCTATCTATCTATCTATCTATCAGATTCTATCAGATTCTATCAGATTCTATCAGATTCTATCAGATTCTATCAGATTCTATCCATCTATCTATCTCTCTATCTATCTAGTTATCTAGCTATCTATCTGATCGTTGTCTATCTATCTATCTATCTATCTATCTATCTACCTATCTATCTATCTATCAGATTCTATCTATCTATCTGATCGTCGTCTATCTATCTATCTATCTATCTATCAGATTCTATCTATCTATCAGATTATATCTATCTATCTATCTATCAGATCCTATCTATCTATCAGATCCTATCTATCTATCTATCTATCTATCTGATCGTTGTCTATCTATCTATCTATCCATCAGAATCCATCAGAATCTATCAGATTCTATCAGATTCTATCTATCTATCTATCTATCTATCTATCTATCTATCTATCTATCTATCTATCTATCTATCTATTTATTATCTATCTACACTGAAAAAAAGGTTTGTGTGAAACAGACAAAACGAATGTTAGCTGGTGTCCGTCCAAAATTTTGTGTAAATTCAGACAAAATGTTTGTGTATTTTTGACATTTCATTGTCAATCTTGATCAAATTTTTGTGTGATTTGATCAATGAAATGTCAAAAATACACATACCTTTTGTCTGAATTTACACAAAATTTTGGACGGACACCAGCTAACGTTCGTTTTGTCTGTTTCACACAAACCTTTTTTTCAGTGTAGTCTAACGGTCTATCGATTTATATATATCTATATATATATTATATGACTGGTATATAATTATCTACTTGATATGGTATTGTATCGTATCTATCTATCTATAACTCCCCCCCCCCAATCCCTCTGTATCTGGTCGAGTGGACAAACGAGGGTAGGATGAAGTGAAGGGTCCGATTAGAGCCCTGGTGATCAGAGCTAACCCCTAATATTGGAAGATAGCATCACCCGGACACGCCCATAACTGCCCTGCTGCTTCATAAAGACACGATGAGACACACTGCCATGGTCATTATTGCTGTGGAACGACCTCTTGGCTGCAGATGACCACTGATCGCTGCCCAATGCTGCTCCTTGTTGGTCATCATTGCTGCATGGTCATCATTGTTGGTCGTCATTGTTGGTTATTGTTGGTCATTCTTGCACTGGCATTATCAGATTGGGATGGTCAGCATCATTCTGATTGTGCTCCTACAGCCGATTGCAACCAGATTGCCATTAGAAATGCAATTGCTTGTGGTCATTGACCAGTGGTCAGTTGGCTGGTCACTTCTCTCTGATATATAATTATAAGACGAATCCATCTCTGTTCATGGCCAATGTCCATGCTATTGTTTCAAATTTAAGGCTGGACAACATGGACAATATTGCATCATAATTTTTTGGTGCTAGATACCTCAATCCTGAAGTCTACCTGAGGCACTGAAATCACCAAATGTTTAATGCTGGGGAAATATTAGCTACTCAACTTCCAATCACCATCTATTCAACCATCACACATGTCAAGTCACTTTCATTTCCAGTGACATTACATTTATGTAAATGATTTATAAAAGAAACAGTTTGTAAGCCTCTTTTCCAGAACATATAATATGTTTCAATTGAAATTGTTTAGTGAGCTTCCACATACACACAAAATAATGACAACATCAGAGAATTAGCAGATTTCAACAATCTTCAAATAGACATCAGATACCCATTGAAAGAAGCAAGACAGCAAACAGCAGAGGACTAGAGGTTACTATGAGGCAGGTTAGAGCAGCTATAAGTGGGCGATTTTACAGTGAATGGCTGATGAAATCCCAGAATGATGAAGAAGCCTAAACAATAAATAAGTGATGAAGCTGAGCCATGATTTGGCCCCTGAGCATCTTCCCTGTCCAACTGCATCACTCCAACAGTAAATAAAGAGACAGCATGCTATGAGCATGGAGGGCCATGGACCATGGGGACTCCATTGGGGAGGGGGCTATGTACCTGCCTCTGACAGCAAAGGGATCAACTGGTTAATTGGTGATCACCAACAAAATCACCATCATGATGCCTCATCCTGCTCATAAAGGGTATCTATATCACATAGAATGTTGTAGGCCATGTAGGGGCTAAATTATCATGATAGGTCTAGCTTCTACAGTGAAATTGCATTATGAAAACTAAAATGATTCCTTGATCAATACGGTTCAATGAAACCCTTTAATTCTGTAAAAAGTCTTTAATTTGATTGCAGAAGCACATTGGATAAGTAAGTGAAACACAAGCCCAATGTTATTTCAATGGGAGGGGTGGTTCATTTACTCAAAGACTTTGACCTATACCTAACTCCTACAGCAAAGAAAATCGGCAGCTAGTGTTATCCTACATGCCTCAAATATCGGCCTTCATGACCCAAAATGTTTCCCCTCATCAGATGAGAATTCATGCTTAGAACTACAAGCAATTTGGTGGAGGATGTTCAGCATTGCAGCAATGGTAAAATATCGCCTGTTTCACAAACTCACAGGAGGCACTGTACAATTACTCCCCAAGAGAGGTTCGCAGGCGACAAACGCGGAAAATCATTCAAAGAAGAAGAAGACTGGGTTTCCAACATGGATGACTGTTACCAATATCTAAATTAGGGCACTTATTTGAACCCTAACAAAAAATACAAGTCTTATTTCAGATAATTCCATAGAAACATTTTAGAAACCTTTCAGGTCTTTAACTTTATGGAGCAACAGTCACAATGGTTTTCCATTTTGTTCTTTTGACCCCATTGGAACAGCAGACAGAAGAAATCTCTGGTAATGGAGGCGATTACGTCATCAACTGGCACAATCTGTGCACGTGACCTTGACCTTCCGGCGCATGCTCAGTAATTGCTCCTTTGTTGGTGATAATACAATGCTGTCAGCAGTTGCTAAGGCCTCTTGTTTTCCGATTATAGAGCCCACAAAACAAAAGTGGTGCATCTTGGCCAGAATTCCCAAATTAGCAGCACTGCCTTGGCTTCTAATTCCACCTCCACCACTGATGACCATGATCAGCAGCAGCAGCAACCTCATCACTGGTGATCAGCATCCTCATCAGTAGCCTCATCAGTACAATAGCCTCATCATCAGCAGCCATACAAAGTACTGCAAGATGTACTTGACTCTTTTTGCAACTGAACCTGTCCTTCAGTTCCAGATGTACAATAATTAGGCCATTCTCCCATTGTGGTGAGAAGAAGTTCAAGACTCAGCTGATACTGTCTGAACTGAGTACTAGACATAACCTGTGAAAAGTCCAGACCCGGACAAGACACAATCAAGGCAGCAAAAAGGAATCTTGTGCAACTTAATATTATGATTCTAACCATCCAAGTGTGTTAGAAATTAAAAGAAATCAAGTAAGCACTACTGAGAAGTTTGTGTTCAAACACATTGATGAAGCTGATGTTAAGAAATACATCAAAAAGGTAAACATCAAAAAAGCAACTGGTATTGATAATCTGTCACCAAAACTACTTCGTCTTACCAGTGATGTGATGGCCCGCCCAATCACAAACATGATAAACTCTATGTTAGATACTGGGACTTTCCCAGATCAACTTAAGGTGGCTAGGATATCCCCTGTGTACAAAAAAGAAAATCCTCTAGAGAAGAAAAATTATAGGCCTGTGAGTATTCTCCCGGCCATCTCTAAAGTGTTTGAGAGGGCAATTAGTACACAGTTAGATACTTACTTTAGCACTATCTTCCATCCCCATCTGTCTGCATTTCGAAAAGGCTACAGTTGCCAATCAACCCTAATTGCCTTAACTGAAGAATGGAGGGCAGCACTTGACAGTGGCAAATTTGCTGCTGCAATCCTAATGGATTTGTCCAAGGCTTTCAACTGTGTCCCCACAAACCTCCTAGTTGAAAAATTAAGGGCATATGGGATGGATGAGAGTGCTGTAAGACTTGTTGAAAATTACATGTCATAAAGAAAACAATGTGTCCGAGTGAGTGACTGCATAAGCTCACTACTTGATGTTAAGAAGGGCGTCCCCCAAGGTTCTATATTGGGACCAACAATTTTTAATGTCTTCATAAATGACATTTTCTTCCTGACCAAAGAAACAAAACTACATAACTACGCCGACGACAATACGTTGTCACTAGTGCACAATGATGTTGAAAAACTAAAAGAAACCTTGGAAAGTGAATGTGCACTTCTTGTAAAATGGTTCCAAAATAATAAAATGCAGGCGAACCCTGACAAATTTCAGGCCATCGCCATAGGAAGAAAGTGTCATTACAATGGTCTAAATTTCCGAGTTGGTAACATCACAGTAGATACTGAAGAGACTGTGAAGCTTTTGGGTGTTCAGATAGATTCACAACTAAATTTTGACGCACACATAAAATCAGTGTGCTTACGTGCATCCAGACAATCGAATGCACTTGGCCGAATTGCCAAACATCTTACTCTAGAAGGCAGAAAATCTGTTTACCATGCCTTCATTCTATCAAATTTCAACTTCTGTCCACTAGTATGGCATTTTTGCTCTAAAAGCAACACCCAAAAGTTAGAGAAGGTAAATTATAGAGCGTTGCGCTTTGTATTCCAAGATTTTGAATCCTCGTACGAAGAACTCCTCTCGAAAATGAAGTCCAGCACCCTCGAGGTGCAGAGGCTCCGACTAGTAGCAATTGAAACTTTTAAAATATTAAATGGAATTGGACCAGCCTACCTAAATGATTTTATTGTTGAAAAACGAAGTGTATATGCTTTCAGATACAGCAAAATCCTGGAAGTACCGCGCACCAAAACTGTCAGGTATGGCTCAAGTAGCTTTAGGTATCTAGCATCTAGCGTTTGGAACTCCTTGCCGGATCACCTCCGTACTATCACAAATATTAACACCTTTAATAACATGATCCGGCAATGGAATGGTAAATCTTGCAGATGTGCCATGTGTAGAAACTAATCTAGTGTATTAAGACTATTATGCATGTTCTTTTTTAGTTTTTAAGCCTTTATTTATGCTTGTACATAGTGCTAAGTTTTTAACATAGCTATAAGTTCTTACTCTTGGTGCTGCTTGTTTCTAATTTATCATAAACCTGTCTGCATGTTTATCCTGTTTTTATTGTTATCATAATTTATTTAATTTATATATATTTATTTGTACTATCCTCTACATGTATTATGTTTTCTCTGTCTCATATATGTTTGTCGGTCCAAAAGCCTTGTGCTTGTGTTTGTTGCTTTGCCTGTAATACCGACGTAAAATAAAATTTACTTGACTTGACTTGACTATGAAGTTATGCCAGACAGTCAAATTACTTGCCATGCCTTGTAAAGCCCCTTTCACACATTCCCGGTTTTGCCTTGAAAGCACTCCCGGCAGCTTGAAATCCAAGATCCGCCACTGTCCGCCGACAGTCCGCCACTCACGGCCGACAACCCGTCCGCATTTTACGACTTACCGTCAACTTTGGGGGATGAGAGCGATGTCCGGGGCAGAATCAAACATGTTTGATTTCTCCCCAGGCGGCCACGGCTACGAATGAGCCGTAGGAATACGACGTAATTACGCCGTTTTGTCTTGATTGAAACGTTTAACCGTAAGTACAGTCCTTAACATCGTCGGATTACCTTATTTCCAAGGGTTAAACTTGTCAAGCAGACGACATTACTGCGTGTCTCCGTCCATGACTGCGACGTTACTGCGTGTCGCCGTCCACGAAAAATTCATGAACAGCCAGATTCCTACGAAAAAACGTGGGATTTCCGTAGGATTTCCGCCGTTTTTCCGAAGATTAACCTTGAAATACTCAAGGAAAACCGCCGATATACACTGTCAGGCCATCCACGGCAACACCACGGCAAAACCGGGAATGTGTGAAAGGGGTTTAAATGGTGCAACCATAAATAGCATGTATCCACAGGGAATTGGGACAAGCAATGATTTGGTCACAGGTACAAGTTCTTTCTCCTAAAATAGTTACGTTCTTTAACTCCGAAGTGCAGCACTCCTTAGTCTCTTGATGCTATTTTTGCCAGTGAGCCTAACTTCCAAGTTCAGTTGGACTGAGTTGACATTTCATCCACTAACAATCAGTACAAGTGTGAAGTAGCCAAAGGGTTCTGCATCTGCTTATCTGATTTTGCAAGGCTCTGTCCATTTGCACCTTCCAGTTGAGTTGTCATGCAGTGCCAGCACATTTCATGGTCAATCAGCAGATCAGGGGGAGACAAAGACCTGTCAAAAGGCTTCTTCTGAAGGCTGGTCAGTGGTCAGTCACCTGTCAGTGGTCAGTCACTTGTCAATGGTCAGTTAAAAGAATTGACACTGCACTGACCAACACATTCTCTAATCCCATAACTGAACTGTTCAAGTGAGAAGCTCCACCCAGTCTTCACACCCAAACCAATTTAAGCTGATTGACAATAAAATGTATTGATGAGATAAATGTGAGAGTAGCAGAAGTTTCAAATTCTACAGTTAATTAAAATTGATACTAAAGGATTTTATTAATTTACAGGCTAAGGCATAATCCAATCAAGATGTGGATGAGTGATAGGACCTTGTGTCCTGTATTTATGCATTGAAAGATTTAATAGGACAGGCAAGAACAACGGTAATAAGGCGAGGCGAACTCTGGGCAAAGGATGAAACATCTATCTAACAGCAGTTCCCGGCCGGGAATCAAACCCGGGTCCGAAAGGTCAACAACTCAGCATCCTACCACTAAGCTATCTCCTCCATGCCATCTCATCGGCTGAGAAGCAAAGGAATTTGCCATCAAGAAGTAGGTTAGTCTCCCAATATCACCAAGACCTTATAATATATATATATCACAATGCTGTGACCTTTTCATTTTTGTGAGCCTGAAGCAATCCATTCCAAGACTTGGAATTTACATTTTGATGAATGGAGATGGCTTGAGCTACATATGTCACAAGTCGCGGAGTGATCTCAAACACGATTGTTGGGTGATGCGTCAAACCGGACTATTTCTCAAAAAGGCACCTTTTTACAAAAAAGTGACAAAATTTGACAGCTGACACTTGTCACCCTCAATAGATCAAGCTGCCCTCTGTCACCCACATCCTTGTTGCTAAGCAACCAATAAAATATGGATTATTGTGTTTGCAAACAAATAGTCCTGAAGCCTCCTAAATCCACTTGAATGCTCCAAATGCTTCTTGGCACTTCATCATTGCAGCCATAAAATACAAAACTCAAGTAAATCAACAAACACTGACCCTTTAAAATTAATTGTGTTCATATATCTGCTCCTGAACAGCCCTCAAGTATCCTGAATGGTGGTGGTCTGATAGCTGAACAAAGTGGGGCCACAGATTACAAATGACAGGGCTATGCCACAGCCATTTCATTTCTCACCAACTATGTAACAATCATGAGGCTTATAAAGAGGCTGAGAACAGCACTGCTTGATACAATAACAGTAAAAGAGATAAACATAGTGATACCCAGAATCTTATGACTTCCAATATTAGAAACTCAAGTGACTAAGATAAGAATCATACATTGTCTTTCAAATATGAGAATAAAGAAATCAGTAGTTGGAGCAGAGATGCTGCCATAACACCAGAGAAGACAACATGGCTTGAATTGTGAATTGGAGAAGTAGGCCTACCTGAATGAGACTGGAACACACAGAGGTCACAAAGAAACAGAGAAAGGAGCGGAGCGTAGAAGGAGAAGCGGATAGTAAGGATAAGGAGAAGAGGAGAAGGCTACGGGGGCGATTGGGCAGGGAGCAGGCCATGTTTGTTTCCCAGGGAGACCTTTAGTGTCAGTGGCTAATAGGAATGGACGATGCCAGGAGCTGATGCTAATGCTGCCTAATCTGGCACTGATGAAGCCCGCCAGCCCACGGCCTGACCTGTCTTGGATCCCGGGCCGCTCAAAACACAAGGTCTGGACCCGGGCCTCGCGGGGCCCATTACGACCGCCCAGCCCATGATGGAGCCATTACCCAAATGAAAGGTCAGACCCAGGGCCAGTTTAAAAATCGTTACCTGCTCCATTTTTATGCCAATTTGGAGAGGCAATCAGTAGCCTTTAATGAGGTTTGTTCTAGCAGCTCGGGCTATTCTGCCTGACCTTACGTGCCATCTACGCGCCATCCCATGTACCATCCTATGTGCCATCTACGACTACGTGCCATCCGAGTCGATGCTTCTCTAACTGCCCATCTACAATACCACTCTTTTACTCCTCCAGCATCTCTGCCACAATGAATTCACCTCCATTTCATCCGAAACACACAACTACACTTCATCGCTTAATGGAGGCCACTCGGACACTCGAGATATCAAGAGATTGCAGAGCTCCAACCTCCTGCTCCTCCCATAAAACCACACAAACCATTTAGATCTGCAAATGAAGATGAAACACATTTAGTCATTGACAAATTTAAAAAGAATACCTGATGTCATTGAGAGTTTAATGTGTCTTTATTCTTTAAGTACCAGAGCTAAGTAACTGATTTCCTTTTCCTTCAGTCAGTTGTTGAGCAAGCTACTTCAATTTAAAACTTGTTAATATCATCAAAACCTCCAATGAAAAGAAGTTACTTCAAATCATTTTCAACAAATTTGGGGGACAACATAAAATTTGAACTACAAGATTGAGAGACACCAAACCAATTTGATAACCTTCCAACAGAACAACAATTCCAATAATTCCAGAACCATTTTCAGTTTTCCAACATTCAAAGACTTCATATAGATAGATTTGTAGAAAAGAATCACTTGATGATAATGAGCAATAACTAATTCTGCATTATGAGGTTCAGTATATATCAAAACACATTTAGTACATGTACCTACAGCTTGTATCTAGTCATTGCAGGTATAAACAATTAACTTTTAGTATGGTAAGGAGATAGAATAAATACCAAATAGAGACATTGAGACAATGTTGCTCACAAGACAGAGCAACAGAGCAGAAGATGGGTGCAGCTAAGAGATTAGCATCGACAGTTTGATGAACTCTCTTCATCTACCCAGTGAGACCCAGTGAGACCCATCCTAACCAGACTAAGAACTCCTGAATGTTAAATGACTCCTCAATGAGACCCCAAAGAGACGAGGGACAAGGCCATTCTCTTTCGCCATCCCAAGACCCAAGTCCTGCTCCTTCGGGAAATCGGGACAAAGAAATTACTAAAAGAAATTGGGACAACTGTGGCATCCAGAAAAAACTGACCTCTTTTGTTCTTAACCTTTAACTTGATAAAGCTCAAAATCAGTAAATATATAATATATGCAAAAATGTCATGAATCTCAAAGCCAACTAGCACTAAGTGAAAAGAAAAGGGTAAATCCAGATTTTCAAACTCAGTACAAAACATAGAAGAAAGCTTAAATGGAACTATTAGATCCAATTAAGGAAGATATAGAAGAAATGTGGTTTATTCATAGATCTATAGAGTATAGACAATGAAGAGTTACTAAGTATTATTTCCAGTACTTTCAAGTCTAGAACTATTTAGCAAGATCTCTAGGTTGAGTAAAAATACAAGCAATCAAATAGCTCAACAGACTTAATTTCATTGAAGCGCATGATATATTAGAAATCAATTAAACCATTGAATGTTGTTCTCAGATTCATCACCTTGAGCATCTTGGCAACAAAAGACAATAAAAAGAAACACAACGGAATTAATTAGACGAAACACCATAAAGTCATTGAAATTAATGAAATCTTTTGTCATCCAAGAACAATCTGTCTGACGCCACTGCATGATCAAATTTAGAGTCGAAAGTGATATAGACACTAGCTAGACAGTTTGTAACACTCACAAAGTGTCGAAAGGGCTGTTTATAAGGTATTGCCAAAGATAAACGTACCTCATATTCAAACATATAGCTGTTGCCAAAAATAATTTTAAGATACAAGACAAAACAGGCTTGACAAAAAATGTGAGCATAGTATGACTTTCAAATGCAACAATTGCAAGACTTCATTCAAATGTGTAATCTTTTCTGTTTCAGCTTGTTGCAGTGAAGTTCTACAATATTTTCATCACCACCAAGATTCTATTCTACGACTGATTGAATTCCCATTTGATAACTTCTCCAACAGACCTCAAGTGCTTGATGTGCAACAGATCATCATGTCTATAAGTAGAAAGACAAAGAAAGAGATACACCAGACAAGTGGTTGATTATTTTCTATTCATTTCTTCTCCTTTTTTTCAATTTTTCTTCAAATTTCCTATCAGTGAGTGCTAAAAGCTCCAGTCTAGCAGTCTACAGCCCTTAAGTATGGTTCTTTCCACTACCAAGGATGTTGAGACTCCGGAGTCCGGACCCCGTAGCATTGCCAGTCTACCCGTTTCATCAGTCACTTTCCCCTGTGACCCCTAATGATTTCTAATTGCCCCAGAGGGGGTCAATGGGAGGTCAGAATTGTGATCTTAGCAGTAAGTTGGGATAATTGACCCATTAGCACAAAGGCACATAATAATCACATCAAGAGATCATTAGCCTGACAGTGATAAACTAACAACTGCTCAGACCTACACAGGTGCTAAGAAGTCACCAAGGGAAATGCCCAGTCAGTGACCAATGGTCAGAGCAGCTAATCATGCTCCTAATGAGACTAGATTATGACCAGAATATGATAATCTACACAACATAATTCTATGATAATTGATACAAATACCAACACCTGACTAAGCAAGTCTTGTTCCCAAACACACCACATTATTCATACACACTCATGATAAATGGGTATATGCATTTCAACCAAGTCAGGATGCAAGTATCCAATGCGTCAATTGGGAATGGTCAATGAAGTTTCAAAGAAAAGATCACAAAATGCTATACTAAGAATATCGTACCAGGCAATGTTTCTAAACCATTAAAAGCTAGTAGCAAAATATCTCAATACCATGAATAAATTGATGAAGGCAATAAGATAATAATAACTTGGCAACAGACAACTTCGTTTTTGAAATTTAAATTTTTAAGAAAAGTATAAATCAGTTTGAAAGATGTTGCCTCTTTGCAGTCTTCACCACAGTGCAGTTTCCTCTCCTCTCTCTCTCAACAAAACCATAATTTCTAACTGGAGAACTTGGAATAGTTTGGCCATAAATTTGAAGCACAATACCACAAGAGACAATTTGTTTGAAAGAAACGTCATCTGTTTGGAATTGCAGAGCAACAAATTCAGTTGAAGGATGCTGTAACGTATCCGAGTGAGGAGTAGGTTCAACAGGAAAATCACACCTCAGTGGAAACGGATGCAAAGGAGCAGACAGAAGCACAACTTTTGACTGTCCTTTCCTGCCACTTGCGAGCACTAATCTTCCCCCGAGGACTACGAGTGAGTCTGCCTCCCAGCCCAAGTCACCTATTAATGCCCCAATTTCCCTAATGATGCTCTGTGTTCCGCATGCCAATGAGGCGCACAGCCACTGCCTCAGCGCCCGGGGGCTCAAACACCTCCACTTCTGAATAAACCCACCATTGTGGCGAGAGCGAGGCTGCGGAGCCTCACTGGAGGCGATATGTATCGTTGAAATATGCAACAGGTCAATCCACTGCCAGCCGTCGAACTGCACAAGGAGGGCGCAAGGAGATTAACGCCCGAGTAGCAAGTCGTGGTGCATCACTTTAAGCAGCGTGCAAGCAATTCCCGCTCATTCCAAGCTATTCCTGCTCATTCGCAGCCTCCACTCACCTCGCTTGGTCTTCTCGTAGTCCTCCCCTGCATAAAAGCATGATTATCTCAGTCCACCCGCTAAACCTTCTAAACCTGCTAAACCCACCTCTCTGTGTCTCAGTGCTCCCCATTTTCACAAGCACATTACGCTGAGCCACTCCTAACCCAATGCTTTTGCCTAAACACCACTTTTTGCATAAATGCCTCCTTCATCATAACCGCCAATCCCCCCAAATTAAAATGCATCCCCTGACCCATCCACGCCTATCCTCCTCTAGTTATATCACTTTAGCCAGCTCCTGCATTTTCACATACTGCTAACACCATTTAAACACACCATAAATGAACATTTTTTGTACCATAAATTGGGCAATAATGCTGATATCACTCACTTTGGAGGGTAAATTATTGCGTAATCATAAACGATGATAATGTGTTTCCACTATCTTGACATTATTAACCGATTATAAATCAATCACTTTACTGCGAAGCTAGAGTAGTTGTTAGAATATAATCATATAAACTTGATAAATTAGAGTGAAAATCTGATTTTAACATATGAATCATCATTCAATGCAAGTTAAAACTATAAAACTTTGACACGATATGGGAAACCTGAACACGCTTTGTATTTCATAATGTACAGTATCAATAATCTATGAGTAAAAGTAATGAACAATCTCAAATTCTCTCAGTTCAGTAGCAGCGAGCTGGGTTGCTTTAATACCTCTCGAATCTGGGACCAAATCCAGGTGTGAACAACCATTTTGGACAGATTGACATCCTAGTTCGTCTCCTTTCACTATCCAATCCATCCTTCTGGCTTCTGCCACACCCAGTCACAGCATGCAATAATGTCATGTTGACCACTAATGGCATATTACTACTCTGAGTGACAGTCAGTGGGCAAAAATAGGGCCAGACAAATTTCACTATTTTGACTGGTACCAATAAATGTCTACAGGTTTTTTAGAGTGTAGATTATCTCTACCCAGGTTCATAACTAACTAGCAATGTATTTTATAGTCTGTTTTTTGTTTTGAAAACTTTTGGCATCCCTTGAAATCAAGAAACACCTTACGTCATTTTAAAGTAACATTTCAAAACCACAAACACCCTGATGCAACATGATTTAGTTTACTAAAGGACGTACCTGTTCCAATAACTCCAGAACTGGTCCTTCAAATATCCCTTGTGGCTGTCTTCATCCCCAAAGGACGCTTTACTCTCTATCCAGTTGATTACATGACCATCAACCGCTGTAAAGAAATGCAAAAAATATAATCTATTTGACATGTGTCGAAACTGTCGATTTCTTTAGGACAAATTTGGCACCTTGTGTTTTGTGTGATAATTTTTGTTCAAATTATTTGAAAAGCTGTTTAGCACCACACGCTTTAAAAAAAATTCAAAACAGCTTTTCCAATGAATTTGAAAATTATGCCCAAAGATTTCACAAGAGATGAAACAAACAGGGTGAATAGAAACAGCACCAGGAAGGCAAGCACAGTCCTGAGCACACAATACACAAGGTGGCTACAGTTGCTACACAGAACTACAGCTCCACCGAGTGTAAGGCAACTTGGCTGCTGAACTCCTATAGAAATCTCGCCGAAGCTGTTAAGCCGAGAAATCACAATATTTCATAAATAAAGGAGTGCAGTGTTATAATACTGCTGAGTTCTGATGCAGTATATAAGTGCAATGGAAACTAGGTTATTACCTATTGGAACTTCAAGTTTAAAATCTGGCGTTTTGTCATATCCCTTGGTGCGAAGTACATCTTCGTCTGAAAGAAATCATTAAAAGATGTTCATAAATTGCTCAAATTTAATCTTGTTATCAATGTGTACAAAACAATTTATTGCAATAAGTTTTTCTTACCCATATAAGCTAACCCTCGCTCCTCCAACTTCTTCTGTAGTAGAAATTCATACTCATGTCCTATTGAACTGTTTAGTTAAGGAACAATAAATACAAAACCAACATTTCAATTCCTGTTCGTCAGTAAATTATAAACACACCTTCAAATTCTAATACTCATTCAGAAACCATAAATCCACATAAACACAACTAATAACAATATATGAAAAGTGCAATCCTACAGAACAGACAGAAATATTATCCTAAATTTATACATTTTTTGTTAACTGTAACTTTGACAAAGGATACTGCTTAACAGTGTCTGTAAATGGCCCATAAACTTCATCTGCTACCACACACTGAAAGAGTAAGTTTTAACTAGTTTAAAATTACAGGAACCAAATACAGCCCTCAGCAACGTGACAATAAAAGCCAAGACATCTCACCATTTGAATCTCCATAGCTAAGACTGGATCTTTAATCAGCGTTGTGTCTTTTAACATCTGGGTTATAGTATTTCGGGATGCTGCAAAAATTCAACTAGAGTTTACAAATCAATTAAATAATAAATTTTTTTAGGTATACACTATAAACACAATTTATGTTATTTATGTACATGATGAATAGCACAAGAAGGGACAGAGATCTCTATAATTGACAACTTTCCTGTGTATTTATATTTATCTCTATATTTTACAAATCAACAGCAGCTACCACCAATTTAAGAGATAAAATTTTATTTTATGCATTTAAGTTACCTACAGCGTCAAACATTGGAACATCTGGTCAAAAATTTGAAATAAAATTTGAGAAATACACATTCCAGAAAGTCAAAGTAATTACAGTATGGCAATATAACATCACAGCACAGAACATAAATCTACAAATCTATAATCAAGCCTTACGCATTTCTCCCTGCAGAGCTAAATGTTGTTCTAAAATGCATCGAGCCAAAAGGGCCGGTGCCAATCCAATCTGCAAACAAACAAAGCAAATTTATAGGCCTATCTCATCACACCAAATACTTCAAAATGGAATCATCACAATTTGTTTAATGTCGCATTTGCTCGAAACTTGAAAGGCTTTTACACATGCTGATTGAAGGTTGGTATCAATGACAATTTACAGGGTTTTTTTTTCATGTCTAACATCGATGTAGTCAATTAAGTTAAAAAAATTTACTAACTTTTTTTTTTAAATTCAAATATTTCTAAAATAACTTACATGTTCTCCGAGTCGTGTGAGTACTTGAAAATCTTTCTTTCTATTAATTCCTTCAAGGTACCTAAACAAATATTGTGAGCATGAATGGCAGAACTTATAATCTATTTCAAAGGTTTTAAATATTTGATAAAATGCAGTGTGAAAAAATACTTAACTACATTGGCCATGTCCAAAATATTGCAAAACCTTTTTTTGTGAAATATATCATACAATATCACTTATTTGAAAGTAAATGGATCACAGTAACTTTGATGCCACCCAAAATGAGATTTATTACTCACAAGTATTCAATAACAAGAATCCGCGGATTCAAAGCCTGGCTCAAGTGGCAGTGATGACGGCAAAATATGTAGCAATGCTGGTGAAATAGTTAAGTCTACTTTATGGTTTGGAAATGGCAGAGAAAGGTGGTTCTGAATTGCGGCAAGTGAAGTGTTGTTATTGTAGTTGTTCCATGTACAAAATAATATCCAAATAACCACGAAAAGAATGTGTAAAATTTTTTCAAATCTTGAAGTCGCCCAATTTCCTCCTTTGAAAAAATTGGCGAAATTGAAAAAAATTTGGAACAAAAAAAATTTATTTATTTTTTAATCTAGGAAAATAATTTTTTTCTTTTTTTTTTTAATTTAGGAAAAAAAATTTGTAAATCTTTGAACAAAAATAGTTTAAATTTGAAAAAGAGAAGATGCCCGATTTCCTCTTTTTGGAAAAATAAATTAGTGTAATTGAGAATAAGTTGGAAATTTTTTTCTTTCTTTTTTCATATCATGGAAAAAAAAAAGTTGGGAAAAAAAAAAATTTTTGAAATTGAAAAAAAAAAAGTAATTTCCATACATCTAGCTACCCTAACAAACCAATAAAACACAAAAACAGATATATTGAACCTATAGTTATTGAACAGGAGAGTTGACAGACAATATTTTCAGACCATTACTCCTGAATTAGCCTGGCGAGCCAGGCTAAAAATGAATAATATCAAATAATTTAAATATTTTTCTTGAATATATATAAAAGATGTTACACTGTAACTTACACATACCTTTGATAAAGTCTTTCCTTAGCCTTGGCATTGTAAAACTTGTAATGACATTTCTTCATCTTTTTCTACAAAACCAATATAAAAAGCAAAAATTCAGGGGTCCTGATAATGCCCTTCTAAATACGAAAGTATCACAATCAAATTGTGAGCTATGATTAATGGAAAAATGTGGCATCACCTTGATCTAGGTTCACATTGACAAATTCCACATCACTAAATCCTTGAAATTTTAAAACATTCGTCATATTTCTGTGACATTTGTTTCTGCTGATTTTTAAACAATAGATGATAACACCATAACGGACAACTATATAATAGAAATTTATTATAACGAAGAACTACACATGTGAGAAAAATTCTTACCTGGTATTCCTGTGAGTAAATACTGCCAAGGGTTTTCGTAGACACACTGAAACAAAGTGAAATAGATGAGACAGAGATAAAATTATAACATACTACGATTTTATATTGGCCTATAGCGCCCATTCCAGATAAATCTGCTCACCATTACTCACTATATTAAACGGCAATCCTAATAGCTACCATTCATTACAGTGACAATCTCTGGACAAGGCCGGAGTAGCATCCATTTGAACCCAGGTCCTCAAAGACAATGTGTACTATACTGTCTCCAAGGCAGACATGCCCACTTTGTCACTTGAGGAGCAATATATAGGCCTATTAAAATAACTTGAGGAGCAATATATAGGCATATAAAAATAAGATGCCTGTGCCAGTGTTTAACCAAAGATAGTGATACCACCTTCAACACCTTTAACTTAGTCTAACATATATCTTATTTGGAATTGGCAGCAAATAAACAAAAACATTAACAAAATACTTCTATTATCACCCACCCAAAAGTTTGACAGCTGCTAAATTAACAATTGCTCGATGTCAACGCTGAAACACTTGATAACTTACTCAGGGTATAGTCTGGCTATTTCTTTGAGACATTCTTTTGTTCCATTCAGCTCCATTAACTCAATAATTTCATTATAAACACACAACTTCATCTTCAAGCTTTCTTGAGGCGCGAAATCTATTCATCCGAGTAAACACAAGAGGGCTCTCATAACTCAGACATTGAAATAATCCACCTCGTGGCTAGCGAGGATACCATCACAAGCCTGCAGAACATGACACACCCTGGAGTTAGGCCTACACACCAGCCTGCAGCTGGCAGATAACCAGTTTTTCCAGCTTTGAACTATTTCAGGTAGGCCTATTTCTCCTGGTTTCTTGAAATGTCCAGATTCTTCTGCCGGTTCAGTGAATGAACTTCATTCCTTTTTCAGTTCTTTCTCCCATCAAAATTCAAAAGAAAAGAAAAGTCAGTTCCTTCTAATTCGAATTTTTAGTTCCCTTTATAGGCTACTTGGAACCTTACCATTTTCATTTCTTTTCTCGTCGCCGCCTCCAGTTGCTACTTCGCTTCCCATTTTCAATCCCTTCTGCGGTTCTGCCAGTCCCTTCCCCAGATTTTCAGTCGAAACATTCTCCCAGTTCCTTCGGCTTAATTCCTTACCATTTCCAGTTCTGCCTCACATCTGTTCCTTTCCATTTTCGAATGAGTTCCTTCTCTCATCAATTCCTTCTCATTTTCTACCTTCTGTCAGTCTCCTAAATTCTCTTTTCAGAACTTATTTCCTTCTTCCATGGAGTCCCTTCCCATTTTCAGCTCCTTCTGTTAGTCCCTTCCTCATCCAGGTCCTTTTCCGAATTTCTTCTTTCATTAATTCATTCCCATTTTCAATCCTTTCTGCCATCATCTCCTTATCGTCATTTTCAGAAATTCAGTTCTTTCCCCCATCTGTTGCTTCCCCTTTTCCCCAGTGTCATCCTATTTATTTTTGGGTTGCTTCTGTCAGTTCTTTAAATCTTCCTTACCATTCTCCCTCCCCCCTCCCATCCTCACTCAGTCCCTCCTTCCCAGTTTCACTTCTTTATTCCATTGGTTCCTTTCCTTATATTTAAATTCCTCCTGCCAGTTCCAGCCAATTTTAAATGTCTTCTCCCAGTAGCCAGTTACTTTCCATAATCAGTTACTTCCTTTTTTCGTTTTCTTCTGTGGCAACTTCAACAAGTTCTGCCATTCCCTCCCCACATTCAGTTCACCTCTCATTAATTCCTTCCCATATTTTGGTCCTTCCCATTTCCACTTTCCATTCTTTCTCAAAGATCAGCCCCTTCCCATATTCAATTTCTTCTGTTAGTGTCTTGATATTTTTAGTTCCCTTCCCATCTTCATATCATTTCTTTCCCATTTCAATTCCTTCCTGTACTAACTCATTCTCTCAGAACTTTACTGGCTCTTTTCCAGTTTCAGCTCCTTCAAATTTTCAGTTCCTTAATTCTAAATATATATATATATATATATATATATATATAGGCCTAGACGTTTTTAATGCACTTTTGGGCAGACAAGTTTGCGAATATAATATTTTTGGGACTATTTGGGCCATTTTTTGGCAGCCTACCAAAATGTATTGACCTCCTGCGCCTGTGTGTGTTCCCTCCCGTTTTAGTTTCTTGTCTCACCAATTCCTTCTAATTTTCAGTTCCTTTATCCAGTTCCGTCCCATTTGTATTTTTGTAAATATGTATATATATATCTGTAATATTTTCATATTTTTACATCATTTTTTTTAATTAATTTTTTTTGTGTAATTTTAAAATCTTGTAGGCCTACATATTAATTATATTTACCAAATTTTATTTTTATTATACAATTATTTTAATAGTATCTGCACCTTTACATTTCAACATTGTACAACTGTATACTTTGTTGCAAAATAAATATATACTACTACTATTTTCAATTATTACTCCCAGTTCTTTTCCATTTTCAGTTCCTTGTCCCGGTTTCTTAAAAATCTTTGTTAATGTGTTTTTTTACAAAGCATTAAATTCCCCTTCTTTTATCAATAGCCTTGTAGGGCTACTTAGAATGTTGTAAAACTTTTTTTTAAAGAACTATCCTGTTGCAGCAACAAAAGCTACCTGGACTGATAAATAAATGCATTTCTGAAAAAAAAAATTTCTGCCTGATAATTTATAACTTACTTGGTACTCACTACCCAAAATGGAAGGAAATTCAATGTCAAAATGAAGTTAATTGGAGGGGGGGTGGGCAGTCACTTACAATTAAGTATGACCATACTTCATTCAATTTGATACCATCAATAATGGACCAAGACCCTGTTCAATGTGAACGCATTGCATGCTTTTTTTTTCACTTTTCTGCAATGCCAGTTGATGTTAGGTCAAAACTAAATTTTAATGAACAAAGGAATCCTGGCAGCCTACACACATTTGAAAGGTAAGTATTAAATTTTAAAGAACACACGTTTGGCAAAATAGATCACTCAAGTTTTTTTTTTTACAAATAGGCCTACATTTAGAAATAACTAAAACCTTACATTAATAAGCTTCAACACTGTTTGCTTTAAGTACACATTTAATTACAGATCTGTACAACATATTATGTATGGTACATATAAATTACATTATTATATATATGTAAATGAGCAAATATGTCAATTTGTCAGCTGAATAAAATTGCTTTTATAAATATATGCAAAACAAACATTTACAGCAATGCAACAAATGTGGGTGTTTAATTGAAATCCTATAAATATACCAACAGCTAGCACCATATATAGGCTAATTCCTGTGACATATTAATGGTCAATATATATATGTCACAGCTGGGGTTCTGATATATCAAATCTTTAAAAAATTGACTGTCCACACAATTATAATTACTACATTTATATTATTATATATTTTATATACCAATACTAAAACATGTCCTAGTAAAGTTGACAAACTGCTATAAATTCGATAACATATTTTACAGTCCTTGCCATACTTTATACATGGAATCTCAAGTTCTTTTCTATGCTGTTGAAATGTGATGTCAGAGATGACACTATGCTGGCATTGCAATATATGTAATTAACTTCAGGCTGTGATGTCATTTTATACTGTGTCAGATTCCCCAGCTTCTATAGGCTATAGCCAATGCGAATCCACCAAACTGAGCATCACAGCTTCAACTCTGTCAGAGTGAAAATTGGGTCTGGGAAAACCCATACAAGTTTGACATCACAGCCTCTCAGCCAATGGGCTGCCAGAACAAATATACATAACATAAGCCATGTGTTTACAAACAAATTGTCTAAGCCTTCTGATTATACCAACTTCCACCAAAGTTTAAAGTTGTAAGTTAGCAGTTTGTAGATTAATCAAACAACTCTGTGGGGGTTATAACAATTATCTACTATGCATGCTCACAAAGATGCCATTTGGTAGGATTAGACTGGTGATTGCTGTGATAAATCATTGGGATCACAAATGTAATGCCTCCTTCATAATATCAGTGTTTGAACTGTGATGCCTAGTTTACTGTCAGCCCATTGGCTATCAAGCTGTGATGACGTGGTAGTAGGGGCTGTCCCTGATAAAATTCGTACTCTGACACTGTGTTGAAACTGTGACGCTCAGTTCAGGAGGATCAACATTGGCTAGAAGCTGGGGAATCTGACCCAGTTTGAAATGACATCACAGCTTATAGTTAATTTACATATATTGCAATGCTAGAATAGAGTCATCTCTGACATCACAGTTCAACAGCATAGAAAAGAACTTGAGATTCCATGTAAGTATGACGAGGACTCTCATAATATGCATATTCTATTCAGGCTAATCTATTTATTTTTATTTTTGCTTCGTCACAGTTGCTTTTGGATGAAACATTTGCATCTTTTGAAAGATCAAGACAAAGCAATTTGGGTATGGATGAAAGAAATTGCAGGATCAGCTACAAACTTAATTGAAACAGGTGTCTTGCCTTTTCACGGCGTTCTGAGAGACTCTTGATTGTTTACATGGTGCAAATATGATAATCAAAAACTTTTCAGTTTTCACAGTCCCTGATTTTTTTATTTAGTAATAATTTAACTCAGCAAGACTTAGTGTCCATTAAATGGATTCATAATGATAAATCTGCAGGCCAGTCACCCCTTTTAAGTTTGTCGTCAAGGAAAGAGGAGGAAGTACTACTTTTTACTTTCTTGGGAACATAAGTGCATGGTGTCATTGCGGGTCCTGATATAAATGTGGATGCCACTGGATGGTCAACTTGTCACAAGGTGATTGACTCAAAAACCGGGATGGATTGATTGGTGGATGGATGAATGGATGAATGTGGAAATTTTGGATTGATGGATGAGTGGGGTTTTGTGTTCTGTATCCGTGTGCCTAGAAGAGTGATCAGGACAGCAGGAAGGCCTCTCGACAGGATACATCCCCCAGATTCCCCCACCCTATAGGGTAACGCAACATAAGAAAATGTTATTTGGGATAATGAGAGGGAAAAGCAGGGATATTAGGGCAAAGGAGGAGGTTATACGGGGAAAACGGAGCAAGTGGGGTAAGCGGGGGCAAGTGGGGGCAAATGGAGGTATGTGGGGGAAGTGGGGGACAAGTGGGGAAAGAGGGGGCAAGTGGGGGTAAGTGAAGGGCAGTGGGGGGGAGTAGGGGCAAGTGAGCGCAAGACAGGGCAAGTTGGCGCAAGTGGGCGAAAGAGGGGGCAAGGCGGGGGGAAGCAGGGGGAGATCGGAGGCAAAATGGGGGATTACATATATTTGCGGGAATGAGAAAATGGAGCAGGGGTGTATCCTGAAATGAGGCCTTGCAGGAGCGGTGATTGAAACTCTCCTGTAAACTTACCTGGTCAATATGGCTAGAACCAGAACATAACTGGGGATTGGAATTGTGGAGTGCTACCAAGCCATGAGTCCAACTGAGGTAACCCGATTACCATACATTGACACGTGCTTATTACAACATGGAAAATATAATTTATATAATTATAGGTCAATATTGGGATATGAGAACTACAAGCAATTCCTTTCTCTTTTCTTGACTTCACCATATCTGTATTATGCAGTAAGATCAATGGTCATTTTGGTGCTCACGCTGATCCTTCATTTCACACTGTTCATTTGATTATTTTTTCACCATTATGCCATCAAGGTAATACTATAATAATCTGGCAGTCATGAGAGATATTTACACAAATTTGCACAGTTTTAGATTCACTATTATTTTACTAATGTTCCAGGTTCTTGATTCGTCATTGCGAATGCGAATCTTTTAATGTCTCATATTCTGACACCAACTCGTCCTTGTATTTTCTTCTCAAGTAAAGTGTAGCACTGAAATAAAAAAACCAAAAAGGGTTAAATGGGAAAATAAAATCACTTTACTAATCATCATATGATATTATAAACATGAACAGGATTAAAAAAATGCTATTTCACACAAAAAGATTACAACAAACTGGAGCCAACAAAACTTGAAACAGAAAACAACATGCTCTTATAATTAAATCCAAGAAAATCCCTTCAGGTCAAAGGAGACCTTGGGCTTCTGATAAGATCACAGAGAACAATTAGTTTTTGGTTACTGTTACCTTGTCAATAATAGGTACATGCAGGTATAATCTCCTGTTGCAATCCCAAACCATAACTGAAATGCTAACACCTGTGCTGAACATCCTGTATTTTTGCATCGATAAGGTTTATAATAGGACAGACAGGGAAAATGGTAATGAGGCAAGGTGCACTGACTGCACTCTTGGCACAGGATGAAACATCCATCGAATATGGGTTCCCCGGCA
The DNA here is from genome assembly GCA_026936325.1 of Platynereis dumerilii. Classification (NCBI taxonomy): domain Eukaryota; kingdom Metazoa; phylum Annelida; class Polychaeta; order Phyllodocida; family Nereididae; genus Platynereis; species Platynereis dumerilii. The sequence continues at coordinate 17,924,416 of JAPTHN010000007.1, forward strand.
TTGGAGTTGAACTCGAATCCCAAAAGCTACCACTGAGGCTGACTGATCTAGGCACCAGGCCTGGTCCAGAGGCAAGAACTTGCATTTAATCGGCTTACGGGGCCCACCAACCCTTCGAAATATCAATTTTGGGGACAACAATAGGCCTATCCTTTGTTGAATAATAGGTTATAGGTTGAATAACCCGGTACATGTATATGAGGAGTTAAGAGTTTATTTGATATTTGCTAAGCTGATGAGGTCGCTCAGCAGGTGCATTAAATGCAATTCAACAATTGTTCTCTCAACCTTCACAGGAGATAAGTCATAGGGGATAAATTGGCTGGATTAAACTGGATAGAACTTCGTTACAAGCTGTTCCTCTTTGTATGTACATATCACAATAGACCTTCTATATCATTTATCCAACAGTCTAGTCACATAAAAAATACAAAAAATTAAAACATTTTCACTTCACTGCATGGTGACTTTATATATACATAAACATGGCAACATATGTTGTTTTAAAATTAGATTTCAAATTTTCAATTGAAATTAATCATCTCTCACAGTTTAGCTTCAGTCTTACATCACCAACATACCTTTTGTTAGTTTTTCCTGACTTCAGAACACTCCTTTACATTCAAATAAATTCAATTTATTGCTTTTTCCAAGTAAGTGTTTCATATAAACACCTTATGGTCATTGACTCTATTCTTCAAAATTGTATTTATTTTTTTAGTTCAAAGTAACTCCATTGGAATGGGACACATCTCACAACTGCCTTTGATAGGCCTATATATTTTTTGTCATGATTTTGATTGTTCTAACATATCATAAATACACTAGTGTTTAAATTTATATGAAATTTTACACAATCAATATTGACATGGATTTAACTCCTTCTCAGAATTTAAAAAGTTTCAGCGTTATTCCTATTTTCTATCAATGTTTTTCGACAGTTATATATTTGTAATACAGTTAAACTTAATAAAATTGGTCTCTGAAATTGTTAGTTTAAAGAATGTTTTGTGCAATCACTTTGGAAAGTTTGGTCAAATATTGTTGTCCGATCGAGGCACTGATTCGACCCAGCTACTCTGCCCTGATGTACTCTTTCGCTCCGATGGTTTTTATGGCGCATGCCTAGACATCATTTTAAATGTATCTAATATTTGGAAATTATACCCGATTACCTTCTAAAATGGCGCAAAATCTGATATTTTGCTCCCCATTTCCCAGCATTCTTTGAATTTGGTTGATGGGACAACTTTTCCCAGATTTCACTTATTCTTCTCATTGAGCTTGAAATCCTTGTGAAAAATTTATTTAAGGGGGTCACATGAGCATTTGGGGGGATCAAAACCCCCTTGACCCCCCCTTATTTCGACCACTTCATCAAAACCTCCGCTGATGAATCGATCCCTTCGGAAAACATCATGGATAAAGTAGGTCTCAAAAATCGCTGCCTGAAGATGTTCACTGAAGGTTTGCTACACAGCCTATTTTTTTTTTTTATAAACCTAAGGCCACTTTTTCTTTATAATAAGTCACTCGTTTATGATTTGCTTTTCAATTTTATTTTTCAGTTGTTGACACCAACATAATTATTATCAAGAAGTTTTTTTGTTTTGTTTTGTTTTTATGAATGTCAAATTCATCATAGAAATATATGATACATACCATGATATACAGGCCACAAGGACAGTGACTACTGTGGCCAATGTGTAAGCTGGGTTGGGAACCACAGCTACTGAAGCAGTGAAGATCACATTGAAGACAAAGGGTCCAATAAATGCAGCTATTGCCTCTCCACTGTGCAACAGACCAAATACTGTACCTGAGAAAGAAGTAAACCACATAAATTTCGATACACTAACTGATTACTCAGTGACAAATTTTATGGATCTCAAGAGTCATGAATTAATGTCCTTTTGGATCTGGCTTTCCTCTCAGCTGTTCTGAGTCTGTTCACTAGATGGTGCTGGAGTGATCTACCTTGTATATTTTATAAATCATTTAAATGTATAGGTCAGTGCAGTGTTTTGAGAAGCCTGGGATCAGACACCTTTCAATACTTTTGTCTTTTATCTGTTTGGTCAACACATTATTCACAAAATATTATACCTTGTTTGTCCAGATCAGTGATTTTCGACAGAGAGGACCGTATCGTCGACAAAGGGATCCGCTGAAGGGACATGAAGGCCACAGCTGAAAAACAAATTCGTAATGATTCATAAATGTGTAATCAGCTTGAAATCATGTTTAATTGAAGCTCTTTGTTAATAGAGGTCATTGACCGGTGTCCAAATAATGTGTTAGATGAATATATGGTCTGTAATACAGTCAGGTAAATTTAATATACCTATATATATATATGTTAATGATTAATGCATATATACATACTAAAAACTAAAAAACGTATTTCAATTTTTTTCTAAAACATACCAGAAACTAAGTAGATTAAGCATAACAATATATTTTAGTAGATGATGAAAGTTCATGAATACTTTCACGTGTCCGAAAATGTAAAAGTATGCCTATTGCCTAAGCTTAAAAAATGAGTATAAGTTTTGTATTTTTTTATAGAAATATACACATAGGCCTTTTTCATGACTACACTACTATACAGGCCTATTTTGATAAATGTATATTTAAAGGTTGATTTCACAGGCGTTATTGAAAATCTGTTAAAACAAGTTCACTACCACTTTTTGTGGAGATTTATCCTTTTGTATAAAAGATGGTGGGATTAGTCTGTCAATTTGTCAACTTTTTAAGCAATTTGTTAACTTTTTAAGCCAATGTACATGTTAAAATGGGCCAGATGAACACATCTGTTTTACGAAACAATTATCTTGAAATCCATAATGCCTTTGTTCGAATGTTTTTTTCTGAACTGCTTGACTTTATCATCACGCTGCACGCATTCATATGAGACAGATACAAGTTGATACAGCTTACAAATTTGTAAACTTTCAACTCGAACTCAATATTCATTTGACTGTTGAATAACTTCAATTCATATAGCACACTTTTATTGTTGCACATTCTAAGGCGCTTTACAGCCTGTATATTTATAATCCATTTAAACAACAAATATTCGATTGTGCGCGCAATGGTATATGCAGTTCTCTCTCAGTATTTATTTAATTTTGTCCATTTCTCATGGCTTCTACTGTCCAGGCAGTCCAGACTGAGAGGAATCTGGTGGGAGCTGCCTGGCCAACTCTACAACCAACTCACTCAAATTGAGTTCCTCATGACATTGGCTCAAGCATATGTCCTAACATACCAGTAGATTTGCAATAAAGTACTCTAACCATGTTGAAAAGTGTAAATTTACATTTCGTTAAAAATTGTTATTTCACATAATAGTTGTCTGGCATCTCAGTACCTGTATTGAGATTTTTGAACAGACATATAGGCCTAGCCCCTCTTTTTCTGAAATTGTGACAAACAAGCTAGTGTTTCACTGCAGGTTTGTCACAACAGCACAATTATGAAAATTCATGTTAAAGACATTCAGTCAAAATGTACCAATCGAATATAAAAATTCCTTTATCAGTACAAGGACTTATTTAAATTCAAAATTGAGGAAGACACTTGCTTTGGCTCCGATTATGCGGTATCAGCTTGGTATATGGGTTTGTCAAGTATTAACAAAAACATGGTCCCACACAACCATACATATGAACAAATACGGAATTCACAGTTGCATTGGTGCACTCCACTGAACTCAGGTTCGAAACAGGTGATTACAACTAACAGTCAATGCCAAACAATGCTAAACAAGATAATCCAGCTTGCTATTTTGCAACAGGGCCCCTTAAAACACTGTCAGAGCATAAGAACATGTGACTGAGCAAGGGAGTTTTTGCCCAAGAATTTATAATTGGAACATTTGAGCATCCATTTATCAACATGGAATTGTTCATGGACTATATCTTTATTGCATGGGATATCTATTATTTGGAATGGCTTACAGGACAAATCGTAGGATACTAAATTCTCCTATGCCAACTCACATTGAATCTTTAGAGGCTGTTAGTCAAATATCAAAAATGCTCCAAGGTTACACTTTGCATAGGTTTGGTCCACAGTGACTACATGCACAGTTCTTAGTGGTTTTATATAGCTGACAGCAATTTTTTTTAATATGAATTGACTTTTTCTGAATCATGTGCTTTCTCCAAGCAAATGTTTTGATCAAACAGGAAGTCGTGTACATGTACAGCATGTACAGTGCTGCCACGTTGTTGCACCATGAAAAAGAAGGTACAACTACCTTCATACAAGTCTAAGAACAATATTTTAAACTCATACATTCACATCAATGGCACTTACATAAAAAGACGAGAAACTTGGTGGTGGAAAAAGCCAGGCAGATGCAAGCAGCAATCCTGAAAGCCAGTCCAAGAAAAGTGAGGCCTGCGTCACCAACAAATTGAAACAGGAACTTCACGGCCAAGAAAGTCCCGAGAGCTGAAAGGGAATTTCATGAAATAAAATGTAAGTTGAACATTATACCATCATTTTATCAATTTATATCATTGACTTCGCCTCGAGGCATCTGACATGAACAGATCTGAAATTGACCCAAGAACGCAACATCTGGATACTTGTGCGCACCGTCATGAAAGTCACTTTTTTTTCCGTGGACGGAGATACATGAAAACATTTTGGTCACACAATATACAATGACTTCAATAAATATGACACTGACTCGGTCCTACAATCTTTTTACAGGTAGTCTAACGTTTTTAGCTGTAAACCTGGATGCGTCCCTTCTTCCTTACAAGCTAGATTATTTCAAACGCACTGTTCATCCTTTTATGGATCATTGCTTCTACCTTTAGACATAGGCATACCGGGCGCAATTTTTTGGGGGGCGAGCGACATTTGCCCAAATTTAAAGATTAAATTTAATACCATTTCAAATGAAACTGCCTGAAATCATTAATTTTCAATAGTTTTTATTTAATCATCTGCCCAAATTGTTTAGCCTTTTTGCTCACTGTTTCCCAAACTTGGGGGGGGGGGCGACTGCCCCCCTGCCCCCTCCCCTCCGGTACGCCTATGCTTTTAGACCTACCAAGAAATTGCAGGTAGCCTGGAGAAAGATGTTAAGAAGGGTGTGGAGGGTGCTGCAAAGGACGCATGTAGAAACCATATGACACAGTTCGAGGTCTGAGTTAGGGGAGAGTGCCCTAAAAGGCACCGCTTCCTAAGAGGTGCACTCCCTTTTTTTTGCAGCTGATAATAGCTTTGGGTGTTCCAAACCATATGATCAGTCAAATATTTTGATTATAAAATTATTTCATCAAAATTTTTTAATACCTCTAAGCATAGGTGCCCAGAAACAAGGGTTGGGTGAAAATGGCTCCATTTCTTATTACATTTCTATAATTTTGAGCCACTGTACCGGCAATAATGGCAGTGGTGATGATGCGGAGACTACAACATGACTTTTTCTGCTTTCTTTTCTATCAGATTTAAGAGAAAAATTTCCAAAAAGCCCAATTGTTTTTTAAAAAATAACAAAAATCAAGAAACATACATTGTAACCTAAGTGGCACACCCCAGTCTAAATCTTGCATTATAACCCTCAGAATAAAAACAGCTTTCCAATGGGTTATCTTTTCCAAATTCTGACCAGAAAAGTCACTTTGTACAAAAAATAATAATTTTTAATCAATAAGGAACTGTAAATAAATGTTAACTGTGAGGCTTATAGTAAATTATTGGGTGCCTTTTAGGTAACATAGGGGGTGTTCTTTTTAATTATGATAGGGGTGCCTAAAAGCACCTTTTTGCCCAAAAACTATTTCATACTGTATTCATATTTTGGCATGTTATTAAGTCAGATGAAGCCAATTTAAACACTATTTTTGCTAGAAAGGTCAGACTGACATCATCAAGTTGCATTGATGAACCACTTTTACTGAAACCAAATAATCTCCAAGACTTGAAGTGATGCCTGAATGTTAGGGTATCTGGTAAAAATTTTGGAATGTAGGGCAAGTTGACCTATTACTTCAGCCTCTCACCCAACTTCAGCCCCCCTACAGAAAACTCCTTGTAACTAAATTTTGATGTGGCCAAAATGCCAGTTTTTGGGTTTAAAGTTATAGTCAATGTGTTTAGAATAAATTATCAAAAAGGACCATCATAACATATGAATCAGGAATTTTACATGTTTTTATAGTGGACCGCATTTTGCTTGTTTTGCGACGCGAATACAACACGAAACGAAAAAAAGTTTGATAAAACGTTAAATCTGTCAGTTGGCTGTACCAATTCACCAAAGCAGGAACAGCCCAAAAAAAGTTTCATCACAAGGGAAAATTAGTAATCTTCCATAAATTAAGGTTTTTTTCAATATTTTCTACTTGATCATTCATTGAATTAGGTAATTCATAAGACATGTCAATTTTACCTAACTTCAGCCCCCATGGTCCTAACTTCAGCCCCCATATTACCTAACTTCAGCCCCCAGGTTTCCCAAACTCCAGCCAATTAATCTCACTTGAGAAGTTTGTTTATTCATCCCTTAATACCTATCTATCTACAAATTTAATTTTTAAAGCATTTTTATGTCTGGCATACTGGAATAGACCAGTTGCCTGAATTGGAGTTTAAAATAAATTTTTATCCTCTTTCCATGAAAACGATGACTTCTTTCCAAGCTTTTTTGAAATACATTTTTGGAGGATTGATTTTTTTAAGACTGTCATGTTTTATATACAGTGCCTTCCCTATTATTATGCAACCATAATTTTGTCCCATTGAAATAGCATTGTGTATGGAAATGACCTGAATTCATTGCAAGATATCGTTCAAGTGCACTGGAGAAATTTGATTTTCTTTGGTTTGGGGGAGGGTCCGTGACCTTAGGAAAGCAGAGTATGAGGATAATAGTGATTCCATAATTTGTCTTGCTGATACAGAGCTTTTGTTGCAAAAAGATTGCCATTTCCATGTTATTTCAATGCAAGGGAATATTGTGATTTGCTTACACGTAAAAACACCAACGTTTCAAATGGTGCTTCTATTTTTCATTCAGTGTCAAGGGGTAAGTGTTCATGGTATTTTAAGATCAGTTTGATTGATTTTGGGTGGTAATTAGTGCCCTTTCTTGAAATTGCATAATAATTGGGAACACCACAAAATGCTATTATATGGTGTAACTCTTCATTAAGCTAATGGAATTGAACAAAATTTATAGGATATTGGCTCCATGGCACACACATCATTTTGTGTAAAGGATATCTTTATAGTGTTATTTCCCTTTGACATATCACAAAAAACAGTGGTTGCATAATAATTGGGAACGCGGTGTACAGGTAAGTAATTAAGGCCAAATTTAATCAGTCTGCTGATTTAATGACAGAATAGGATCAATTGGTTGGAGTTAGGTACGGGGCTGAAGTTAGGTACACCCTAGGCTGAAGTTAGGTACAACACGGCTGAAGTTAGGTACATTTCCCACTGTTGTCTTTTGAACACATTTGCACTGCCTTATAAGGCATGTGGTTGTTTTTTTACAATCTAGTCATGAAAAGGAGTGAAGGCTGGGGTTAGGTCCACAGCTACAGGTTATTCCCATGAATAGCCAGCCAATGACAAGCGATTAAAAAGCAAAGTAGGCTGAAGTTGGGTCAACTTGCCCTAGTGTGTGAGTAAATTTTACTATATTTGAATAGTTTTAGACAGCTTATGTACCGGTATATATATGGGAGTCATATGATCTTATAGAACCTGCAACACGTATACAAAAACCCCAAAGAATGACGGCTTTATTTTCATCAAAACAGAATTTTTGGAGGTTCATTTATGTTCATAGTGCCTGCTACAACCATATATATGTTAAGAAGATTTATCAATACTCGAAATTAGACAAAATTTAGAAAATAAAATACGACTTCTAAAAAATTTCCAATAAAATTTTGTCGTAAAAAAAACTTAATCTCAAAAACTATCCAAAACTCGGCTCTGCCAATATAAACTGCTTGCAACCAATTCATTTGGGCAAACGAAGTTCAATTTTCATTGCATTATCTTGAAAACTTTTTGAGATTAAGTTTTTTTAACCGGGCTACATATGTTTTTGACATGTCCTGAACTGACAGGACCATCATTGGTAATCTATTTTATTTTGTTGTTTTGACACATGATACAGACAATCAAAGCTAGTATAAGTCCTTTTACATAATAAGGAGTATTTCTGTGTTATAACATACTGCCTTTGAAATTAGTGTCATAATCATCACATTAAAATTGACTATTCCTTGAGAGATGAAAAAATCACAACAGAATTGTCACCCTACCCTGCATATAGCTTTTTGATATGTTAGGGGAACCGGGGCACATTGGGACGTGGGGCACTGTGGGACGGTGGGGTTTTCTTGGATCCTGGCAAGGTATATGATATGGTAGTGCCATCATATCTTGTAATTTCAAATCCTGATGTTTCCATGGTTTTATAGACAAATTACAGCCACATGCAGAAGTATGATGACGAAAAGTTTGTTTTCCTACTATGAAAGTAAACATGGATGGGTTCAATTCAAACCATTCTGTGGACAAACCATGAAGAATGAGGCTTTCTCAGTGCTTGTATGAATTTTATATATCGTAACGAACAGTTATGAATTGCTATCGTGATAAACACACTCACTGGTGCCTGAGAAATCAGCATTTTGGTGTAAAAGTCATATCGGGGCTCATTGGGACAGTGAATTCGGGGCACATTGGGACGCACTTAAAATGGCAGAATTTAAGTGTCCAAATCAACTGAATGACAGCACACAACAGGTATTCAGGCCACAGCGAATAGAGGTATAGTGGATTACCATGCTCTGTGAACAAATTTGTCGCAAAGCACTGTGTGTTACTTACATAGATGTCCGCACCCAGGACAGTTTATGTTAAATGTTTAAAACTGTTTAAAGTTATTAACTATTGGCACTACAAGGTGTTAATGCACTGTAGGCCTATATTGTCTTACGTACTACTTATATGTAATATCTATTGCACATGGTGTGTTAAAACGATTTTTTAATTGATGTCCCAATGTGCCCGGGCTGATGTCCCAATGTGTCATGCCAGGGCACATTGGGACAGTCATTTTTACGACTTACATTTTTCTCTCTGGCTGCAAAAGGGTAGGTGCAGTCTAGTTTATTATGCCTAAGCCCAATAGTATTGGTAATATGTAAACTTCTGAGTTCTTCCGTGCTTTCAGCATTGAGCAAAATTAGCCGACGTTAAAAGCGTCCCAATGTGCCCCGGTTCCCCCTACTTCAAAATAATTGCCATATTCGACATAATGTGGATATTGTTCTATAGGTAAGAAATATCGGAAGAGCCTCAAGAAAAAAATTTAGTAAAAAAAACATTATCGTAGAAAATATGAAGGAATGATTTTTTTTGTCACCCAAAATCGGCAATTTTTGCCTGTTTTTTTGTCATATTTTAGTGAATCATACCTAGAAAGTATAAACTCAGCAACATTAAAAACACACACTTTTTTCAAAGTATCATAACTTTTGAAGCACTGAATTTATCTTGATGTAACTTTGCAAATTTGCTTATTAGCTACTCAACTTAAGATTGTGAACGTTTGAACGGGATCCATGGATATTTCTCAGAACCAGACATGCTTTTGTGACATCATGTCAAATTTGGAATTTGCAAAATTGAAAAAGGGATAGGGGTTATCACATTTTTATTGATCTCAAATGGTCAAAACAGATGTCTAACAAGATTTCTGCTCAAAAATTTACCTAAACCTGGATAATTGCCGATGGTTATGAGGCAATTATGTTGAAAATTATGTGACAAACAAATGTGAAAAACACCAACTTGGTGGAAAAATCAACCAAAAACTCACAAAATGTCGTAAAAAAGCATGAGTGACCATCTTGATTATTTCCACAATCCAAATATTGAGCTGTGATAGACTTGACATGAATTCCATTTTGGACCAATTTGCATTGGTTGTGATTTTGGTTTTTGGACATGCTGCACAAAAAGTGGAATAATCCAGCCATTTCATTTCCTTTCTTCATGAAATTTTCTGGACTCTCACAAGAGATGTCAACCAATAGCAGTGTAAAGTTTCATGGAAATATCTACATAAAAAGTTAGTTTTTAAGCTGTTTCAAAATGTGTGCGTTTTTAATGTTGCTGAGTTTATGACTTTATATACACACCACAAAAATGATACTATTATTGAAGCTTACTATTTTCTGCATCAGATAAAGTTTCGTCCAGATATCTGCATTTTTAGCGGCACATAGATGACACATAAATGTAACTCAGTGCTTGAACTGTGTCATATATATATTGTCGTTTCTACATCACTTGACATGATTTAGCATGAAAATAAAATTGTTAGAGAGACAGATTTGACTAGACTTTCTGACTTTCCCATACCTGCCAGTTTAGCAATATTACCAGCTTTTGGTTTGAAAAAAATTAGGATTATATCGATTTTTCCTATTTTTAATTAGCTGATTAAGCTTTGAAACATTACAAAAATGGCCATCGTGGACACAGACCTAGTAACTGTTGTATACATTATCATATTTAATGCTCTACATTTTTATTATCAATATATTACCCATTATTTATAACGCACTCTATATTGTATGTAGGCCTATTAGTTAAACAGTGAGCAAACTGAAATTAGTCTTGTATACCCAACCAATTTGAAGCTTTCAGGTCTAGGCCTACTGTCCTTAAAAGACAGCTGAAAACACAATCATTTTGCTGTCAATAGTTATAGTATCTTGAATTCAATGGTAAAACTTTGCCCTGAACCACCTACGTTAGGATTGGACTGGCGCCCCAATGTTGCAGATCAAACCTAACTTCTTTTTTGCACGTTAGGTTGGTATGTGAGAGTATGTGTGTCAAATTTCAGCTCATTCTATTAATATTTAGAGGTGGCACATTTCACTTAAAGTTTATCATGTAAAACCCCATTTGCGAGGCCTGAAAAATGCATGATTTTCCAAAAATGAGACTTAAAATCAATATTTTCCGAGGAAATAAACACCAAAACTAATGAGTCAGTCAAGGGACACACAATTTTTATTCCATTCGCACCGTTGCATCCGATTATGTCATGCCCTTGTCTGACTAAATTTTTATTTTGAAAACTCTGTGCATGTGACTGCTATTTACATAGTTTTTAGCGGACCTCTTAGTATAAGAGGAGCCGCTTATGACATTGAAATTCTGCCAAACCTTGTGGGTCAAGTTCATGCTGCCTACCCTCTTCAATCCTAATGCCATTTACCATGTATCAGGTGATAGGCCTCCACGTGAAGTGATCAACTTTTGGTACATGTTAATCCCATAGTAAACTCTCTAGCAAGGGAAATCCATTCAACCCAAATGCTATAGCAATGAATGACGCCATATGCATTCCCCAAGGGGGTTCCCTAAGTGAGGACTCCCCCTGCAGGCAGCTAATTTCGCGTGCCACTGAGCACTGAGCAGCTAAGGGTATCTCTAGCAATTAACACTTAACAAAAGACAAAAACATTTCCGTATGCATTTCCCATTTCAATTTCGGGCCACTGGGGAACATATAACTAAGTTTCTCACTATTATCACATATTTTTGATTTAATGGCAAATTCTCACTGCATGCCACGAGGTCTGCTTTAAAGTGTCTTGTGCATGTAATGTTTTCATTGTGTCAGAACAATTGAGTGATCTGCTGTGGTTGATTTTTCTCTCACAATGTGTTGTTTTGTACTGCAGAAATTGTGGGTTTCATAAAAGACCCCACAGATAACCAAACCTCAGCAGCTGTAGTTAAAATATACCTAGTTATGAATGATTACGCATGGTACTAAATAAATAAGACTTACTCTCCACTACTCCTTCAAAGAAGAGCCACCATCCTATGAGTTCTGCGCTGAAGCAAAGAGGTTCGAGTTCCAAGAAGAGGACATTTGTTCTCTCCTCACCGGTATGGACGAAGATGTAGAAGAGGAAAGTGATGAAGTAGAACATGGTGACAGTCGCCCAGGGCACTCCACAGCGACACAAGTGGAACATCGCACTAGCTTGATTCCGTAAAGATTTCCAACACAAAGGCTGAGGAGGCTTCAGGTCGGTAATCAAGAAAGCGTTCATAAATAAAGCGAAGAATGATATGGCCAATAAGTAGATGAGGGGAGCAGGGAAACCAACCAAAGTCAACATATAACCAGCAGATATACTTCCTATACTGACTGATATGGCAGCAGCAATTTCCAAGCAGGACACATTGAAAGTCAGTTCCTCTTTTGTGGCAGTGTGAGCCAATAGCGAAGCGCAACCGCAGAAGAACAACATGGCGCCTCCGGTCACTCCGTTGGATATGGCTCCTACGTATAACATCCAGTTTCCCAGGTTGAGCAAATAATCAAGATATAACACCAAACTGTAAGTGGCATTGCCTAAACATGGTAGCCACATTAGTAAAGACCTCCTTTGGGTGACATCACTCCATAGTCCTAGAAATATCACAACAGGAACAGAGGGAAGAAGTTCAAGAGCGTTCAATCTTGTCACCATGGCCGAAGCACTTCTCTCTATTTTTCTCCAGTCATCTTCCCCCTCCCCGCTTCCATTCTTACTCAAACAAGCTGTCCTGAAGTTTTCTAGAGTCTTGTTGAAGTAACTGTCTACAAAACCATCACTTTTCCTGTTTGTCTCCCTGTAGAGCGCGTACTGGGAGACCATTGTCATCTGGAGCAGATCGGTCAGGAAAAATGTGACGAAACAAAACCGGGCCCTCCATAGCAAAGACCTTAATCCCTTGTCTGTGTCTATGGGGTGACTGTTTGCAGCCCCTCCTTCTGATACAGGTTGGAGGTCTGTGGTCTTTGGTTCATCCATTATTCCAACAGTCCAACTTGTGAGTTGATGTTATGACTGTTGATGCAACAAGTGATGGGGATGCCTAGGTGTGGATGATACCTGTAACAGGTTCACCACCTGTGGCCTCATCCCATGGCTGCCATTGGCTGCAGCAAAAAAGCACAACACTCCTGTTAGTCAATTACATGTGAATGAGAAGTGAAGCTTTACAGCATGTACAGCCTGTACTCACAGTACAAGCTGTTATGTGAGCTTTTTTGTCCTTCTTCATGGTCAAAAACTTTACACAGGTTCATTATATAGACCGTTATGCATGGATAGTCACACTCATACATCACAAGTTGACAGATAAACATTTTAATCAAATAAATTTTCAATTGTTTTGAATTTAATTACAAGTATCATATCAGTTTCCAGTTATACAGACAGATACGTGTACATTAATTTGACTGTATATAAGACAACTTTCAAAATTGTTCATTTTTCATAAAATCACACATTTACAGTAGGCCTGATTGATAAATGATTCAATGTACTTACTTGTAGGCCTACATGTAGTCAAAGAGATCATGGAGCTTCATAATCAAGCTGAGCTTGAAGGAAATGTCTTGGTGCAAAGACCCACTCTCCATTCCCAGTGGGTCACATTGTTTACACCAGTCCAGAAGTTTTTCATGTGAAACCAAGACACTGTGCACTAACGAGGGGGGTACCCTCACCATCAGGGCAGCCATTGCAAATGTCGATTCAAAGTTATTTTCTGTCATCCTGAGCTTGTTATATCATATCCAAAGCCTATTTTGGTCATGCACGTAGATTGAAAGTTAAACTAACTCTGGACCTTACCTTCCATGTGTTATCAGTCACAGAATTGTTGTGTTTTGCAATCGAAATATAACGTCAGGGCGAGGGTACCCAAAAGGACCTGGCGAGGGTAACACCATTTTCAATTATTGTCATGGTGAGGGTAACACCCAATGTCACTGTCTAGGAAATTGTTCTATTTTAGTACTTTTACAGAGTAATATAACAAGCAATATTGATGTTATTAGGTTTATGAAATAGATAGATAGATAGGTGTTCTTCTGTGGCCTAATAGTTAAGATTCCTGGTCCGATGGCCCTAAGGACTAAGGTTCAAATCTCACCCCAGAAACTCATTTTTATCCGAACGCAATGGACATCACTTCTTCTTACGGTGGTTGCCTAACAGACTGTCTAGATATCCTCCTATCACCACACTCTTCAAATACACTACCCTGTATTGCTGTGTGAAGGTTACAGAATTTGACTGCTTGCAGTAGTTTTAACAACCACACCATTCTTTTTATTCAGCATTGACTATGAGACTGCTTACAAAGTCCAATCTCCGAGATGTGTTATGTTCTGCTGTTCATTTACCAATCATAAAGCCAACAATTGCTGCATGGAAAGTTGGGGACGAGACCCGACAATGGAATGCTTATCAAAATTGCTGATTTCTCATTAGTTTCAAAGATACATGAAAGGCAGATCTCATTTGAATGTACCACGCATTGATCATGTCATTCATAATTGTTTTAGGCATCACCATGAATTTATAATACACTTTCCTTGTGATAATTCATTTATGCATCAACCTTTTATAACACTGACAGCTTGCAAATGCATAGTCTGCGTAACTATTGTATTAGAATGAATATCAGTTGACTAATATCTTAGGAGCTGATTTTAGTTCTCGGCAATAGTATGCTGCATCAGAATTGAAACATGATAATCTCAGGTCGTCTCATGTCAGCAGTATGAAGTGCTATGCACAGGGAGAAAAATAATCATTTATGCAAGTTTCACTGTGGATGGTACAGTTTGGGAAAAGGTCATTTTGATCAACTTTATTCCTCCATGTTGGATGTCAGCCTACCACATCTTGGGTATGAATGTGTTCCCTCGTATATATAGACCTATGTAGGCTACATATCTGTAGTCATTGAACTGAATTGAATTGAATTCCTCCCTGTCTGAGAGTGTCCATCCTCCCCGCAGACACAATCATGCATATAGAAACATAAATGATGATGAGTCTGACACTTTGTGCATATTTACCCTGAAAGCTAATGATATTTTGAAATGTTCTGCTCTATGTTTAGTGAATGTGACACACAATATTCTTGCAAGATTTTAGAGTTGAGAGCTTTTAAAACAATGGCCTACAAACTAACTGGTTTATATATATGTGCTTGACAACTGTTTGTTACAGTCTAGTATGTTTCCCCATTTCTATCTAAATGTTTTAATTTGTAGATGTATACCAAAACTTGTCAAATCTTCATTGTACAGACTTCCACTGTGAGGTAGAATGGACAGGAATATTGTTGTGCAACCGTATTCTCATTTGGAGTTAATTAATTTTAAATTCTCTTTTATTGACAGGTTATTGCAATTATAATCTTGATTGGGGTTCCTGACTGGTAATTAAAATAAGTACAATCATGTGTCAGAAAATGTCTTTTGCAATAAAGAGCAAATTGGACAAGCTGATCCATTACTTTTGTTCCTTGACTGTTTGCTTTTGGTTGTTCCAATATCTTGCATTACCCTCGCCAATTGGCTTGGTGGTTACCCTCGCCAACCGGAAGTGACCCTCGCCCCAATCTTCCAGTACCCTCGCCACTTCCGGGTTGGTACCCTCGCCATTTCTGTTGGTACCCTCGCCATTTTTTGTTGGTACCCTCGCCAAAATGCTGGTACCCTCGCCCGGCCGTTTTTCGTTTTTTGTGGTACCCTCACCTCGAGTGGTTTTTAATTTCCCAAATATCTTACTTCATACTGTATGTGTGGATCTGTCATTTGGCAATCATTCCTTCCACAAGCCATTTTAGCCACCTTCAAAATTTGAAGGCCTCATTCCCCCTAATTTTTTTGCAATTTCACTTTGAAATCACGAATCAGTAGTTGTAATGGCTACCCTGATGGCGAGGGTACCCCATTCGTTAGTGCACAGTGAAGACATGATCTCACGAATGTTCACCCATCCCTGCAATTATTTGACCAAGGTCATACAATCCATATCATGGGGTAGGCCACAATTTGTCAACTCTTGAAGGAGCTGTATAAGATCACAAACTGGGCCGAAATATATTCTATGATGAGGAGTCATTGAGAGCACTGGAAAAATCAAATGCATCTTCCTTGATGAATTGTAAAATATTATTGCTTTTCTAACATGTTTGAATTTTATTGTGAAATAGGCCTTAGCCCTACATGGAATGATGCCTCACAAACTGTGCATTTCAGCGACACACTCTTGAATCCATTTTATTTACACCTAATCAAATGAGGACTTGCAAATCTTTGAAGGCCTGAAACGTTTCTCTAGTTTGGGGAGTTGAGGCTTTCTGTTCTCTTTTGAAGAACTTATCCACCTTTCTCATCACTTTCTTGACATTGTTTATCCAGAGTTTACTTGAGTTTTGATGGGATGTGTTTGATCAGGTTCAGGACTTCTGAGGAGAATTCCTTATATATACAGTTCAGTTTACGGAGTGTTTTCGGCAGTCAGGATTTACGAAGTGCTCATTTGAATTTCTTGAGGCAGTGACTGATCCAGGGGGGGGGCCTAGGGGGCCCGAGACGATGGAAATAACATTGAAGAAAATATGGAGCAACACGGGCTCGCAAATGCCAAAACGATGCGTACATTGACCCGCAAAGGTTGAAAAGACGCTTGGCCCCCCTTAGACTACCCTGTCTGGATTCGCCAAAGTGAGGTTGAATTGTATCAGTGTTTCCCGTAACTCAGCCACAGTATTAATGATCACTGCAGAACACCAGTACATGACTTCCATTTTCCAACTGTAGAATTTTGAGAGGGTACCCTGGTACTTCACTTGCATGCAGGGTCCTAGGGTGTCCCATTTTTCGGACATTTTCTCTGATCAAGCTCTTTTTGGGCTCAGTTGTGCTCCCATGTGTTCGAAGCCCACACACCAAATTTCAGCCAAATCCATTAAGGTTTAGACCCCCCCCCCCCACCACCATCTTTGGGGGCCCCTCAAGGGACCCGAAAATGACCATTTTCGAGCACAAAAAGTGGCTATTTTCCTGTCTGAAATCATCCCAGTGCCATTAAAATTGTTCATATAGAAGTTTTTGAGAGTGCTGAGTCTATCTATGATGATAATAAATTACCCAGAGGTCAAGATGACTTCATAGCATGCTGTAATTGGTCAATTTAGCGCTCGGGTTACCCGAAAATGACTATCTTCAAGCATAAAAAGTGGCTATTTTCCAGTCTGAAATCAGTTAATGCAGCTGAAACTGGTCAAGTGGAGGTTTTTGAGGGTGCCCATGATGAAACTGAATCACAAAGAGGTTATCCTTACTTCATATTCCAGAGGGAAAATTAACGATGGTGAAGATATGATGAAATAAGCGACTCGAAGTCATTGCCTCCAGATTAAAGTGAAGTTTATTCACATAGAATAAAAACCCTGCAACAAAGTACAGAAAATCAGTGGACAGAATATAATGTATAAAATTATACCAGAGAAAGTAATGCTAAGTAACTGAATACTAAATTTGATATAAGTTACTTTAATGTAACATTTGACTAGAATAATTTATATCTAATAATTATAGTGAAGCTAATTATTAACATTGGATTATCTAAGTATACTAACTATATAAATGTATATAAAATTATGTCATGCTATTTAACATACAAAGTAATGCCAAAGTGACATTTAATTACAAACGG
This sequence comes from Platynereis dumerilii, assembly GCA_026936325.1. Lineage (NCBI taxonomy): Eukaryota > Metazoa > Annelida > Polychaeta > Phyllodocida > Nereididae > Platynereis > Platynereis dumerilii. The sequence goes on from JAPTHN010000007.1 coordinate 17,942,013, forward strand.
CTATCTTACCCTGGAATGGGGTTCATGGAAGCATTGGCAGACATGTTCACAAGGTTAACCAAACCGGTACCTAACCAAACAAATGAACAAGGTGTAAGTTGTCTGACCATACTAAACTAATAGTCAAATAAATTCACAGTAAATATAAATCTGATTAAAGAAATATTCTAAGAATATACACATACCTCACAGGCGATTTCATTACCATGCGATTCTTGTCATTCACACTTGGCTGTGAGGAATCAATGCTAAACAAGCACTTGCTACGTTTGATATATCAACTGTGTGACGTTCTGTTGGGTCTGAACCAATCAGATCATCCAAAAATGCTATGTATTTTGAGGGCCAAGAACCTTAGAATCGCGTGCTAATGAAATCACCTGTAACGTGTTAAAGGTTGCCAAATGCTGCTGCTAGCACTGCTTAACTTAATGTTGCCTGGATGGCAGCAATTGCAGAACTGACTGAACTGTGTGATCAGCCAAGCACAACATATTGAAATAGGATTAAATGCAGAGGCTATAGACAAATTTGGGCAGAGCTAGGTACTGCTGCCCACTGTCACCAGTAACTGGGCAGTTTTACAGTATTTGCACTCAAAGTGTCTCATGGGGGGTCAAAATAAAGGTCTGTAAATGAGAATTTCCTTCATGCTATCATGAAATGAACATATTAAAGATTTGTAAATCAACAAGGACACATGTGATTTGTTGGTTTATTACCAAATTGCCACTGCATAAAGTAGACAAGGTTTGAATTATTTTTAAAAATGTCTATCAGAAAAAATATCCATGTGAATACTAATTTAACCATTGTTTCAATGGAAATCCAGCCATCTTGTTGCATAGAACCATGAAAACCAATACAAAACTTAAATTTTGATGAAATATGGCAGAACTTTTTTCCAAACAATTTTTATGATGAAAGTAAAGAAATTAGACATTCCTTACTCTGAAAGTTTATGTTTTAGAGTGTTTAGTAAGGTTCTAGTCTCAATAGACACATGATTGCCAAGATAAATAATGCTTAGGTATCCTACTAACCCAAGGTCAAGTTTTGTTGCTGTATGATTCGAACTTATAGTGTTTCCTTTGGGTCAAAGATAATGTTCTAGAGAGAAAAATCACCGAAAATGACCCAAAATCACCTGCTCAGAAAAAAAACAGCAGGAATTGCTCCGAAAACAAGATATTTAGATATTATCTTGTTAAGTCATTCTGCTTTTTGTGAAAAATTGCAGTTATGTTGATATAATACATAAAATAATTGCCTTTTACTCTCAAGCTTGATTTTCTCATAATAGTGCAATTTGATGATCTAAAAACATATATTGCAATTTTCAATATTTATAAATACCCTTTTAAGGCATCCTGGTTAAATTATTTAGTTCAGCCATGTTCTTTTCCTTAATGAATCCAGTGTTAAAAGACTTGAATCAAAGCGAAACTTCTGATGTACTGGAGAGGACATTTTTTGACATTTTAAATTTTAATTTCCCAGAAAATGTATGTGCATGGCCTGGATATGTTTTCAACTTGCATTAGTCACAGTGATGTAGAGGCACATAATCGAGCAGAGAAAACACACATAGCTTGTTTTTTCCTTCAGAACCTATGTGTTTTTTTCCTCGTACTGGAGAGAACACATTTTTTTGACATCATATTCTAGCCTCAAATGCCGAAAACCAATATAGATTCAGAAATGAATCTTTTTGATTTACCTTGAGACATGTCTCCAGCTGCAATATTGACACAAATAGTAGACACACTTTTAAATACTGGTTCATAACAGCATATACAGTAATAAATGGTCTATCGAAGACAAACTTTTTGACACATGTCATTTTCTACATTTTGGGAGACAGCTCCTTTCGTATATAACTTATTCACATGAAACCTGTTGTATTTTATGCCCAAGACATAGGTCCAGACAGGCATCATTAACATGAATTACAACTGCCTACATTTGCTTTCCTGTGTTACCATAAAAATATGCGAAACTGCCCGTGAGACACAAAAAAGAGCAAAAATTGGTCATAAATCGCCTGCTGCTTCAAACCTAATCATCATAGCAAGTTAAAATTTGGTACACATATACTTCAATGTGGTTCAAGACTGCCACCATCAGAAATGTCTGTGTACCTCTCATACTTTTCTCATAGTAATTGCTAAAAGACGAAAAATCGGCCGAGTGCAAATACTGTAAAACTGTCCAACTATAAATGGCTAGTGACATAGATCTAGAATTCTTAGTAGACGGCAATGGGCAAATTTATACACTACCACATTCATAACAAGCAACATCTGTTAAATTCAGCGCTCGGATTACCCATGATAGGATTTCCTGTAGTTAATTAATTTTTAAAAAAGTACCAATACCTGTGTTTTAGGGACTGTTAGACATGAGCATTTCATTATACATTAGCATGTATCAATTAGAGGTTGTAACCATGAAATTAAAAATTTGCAAAGAGTAACTTTTCATTATTAATACAGTACAGATATACATAAATGCACACACTAAGTGAAAATGTACCTGTGTAAGATATGTGATTATATTACACTTCACCAATTTACTTACATAGCTTTGCTTACTTTATTTCACAGTGTCATAGGCAATAAATTGAAGACATCTATACAGTCCATATATTATCATGGTAACTGGATTAAGCTCTCAGAATTTTCTCATTTCATTAAAAAACACATTTTACAAACTGTCATTGTAAGATCCATTTTGACACAGCAAATCAAAATTTATATTGTAGAAACACTCTCAAACAAAGGTATCTTAAGTGTCTTCTTGAACTGCTGAATCTTCATTTCGTGTCAGTGGGACATCATAATGCATTCCAGAAGAGTGCAATCCTGAGCCACAGAAAACAACATTTCACCGGAAGTGTTTTATTTCATCCATGCATAGCCTACGTGTATTACTGAGAAACTCTTTACGTACGTCTGCTGGATGCAGATCTGGGAGACAGCCTTCTTAGTACCCTAGGAGCCAATCCAATAGCAAACTTTACGTGGACTTCACCAGTCTGCCACCTTACTGCATTTGTCTGCCTGTAGCAAACTGGGTTCAGTAAGTAATACTTGAGGTCCATGTCCATGATGCCCCTCTTAACAGAATCACTAACAACTGCAATGTATTTGGTGATATCAAATATGGCTACATAATATTCTTTTCCTGTTTCTTGTGAACATGTCTGGTGGCAAAACAATCAATTTCTTGTCATGACGAAGGTCTAACCAATGAGTCAAGTTCAGTTCAGTTCAGTAGCCTTACTGGACTCAGGTCCTTAGACCTCTATATCCAGATCTTACAGAAAATATATAGTTTAAAATGCAAATGACAAAATTGTTTGCAGTCTTTATAATGCTATCAAGCGGGTTGAATGTTGGACGGCATAAATGATTGGCGAAAAGTCATATAAATATGGAAAAAATATTTTTTTTTTTTGATTTATCATTTGGTTTTGTCCTTTTTTGTAGTTCTTCCATTTAAAAACTTTAAAAATATAGACATATGTCTTAAAATCCTCTTGATATATATACATATGTACATATTTACAGTCTGCATATCATTAAGAAGTGAGACATTGACTGATGGCCGCTAGCAGCCAGCAACTTTGTGAAGGGTCATTCGTTTGGTACGTAGACCAGGACGGTTGGATCAATCGAAGACTAGGACGGTTGTTCAGATAGGGGCCGCTAGCTGCCCGTTTGTGAGGGTAAAACACTAAGCTATCTTTATGGTTGTTGGACCATTTTCTGAGCACATTTGGCCGCTTGCAGCCCTCATGCTACTTCTTACACAAAGGATTCCTGTCAGGGTCAAGTTTCAGAGCCAGTCGGTTGGGTGCGAAGACCAGGACGGTTGGTTTGATTCGAAGACCAGGACGTTTTTTCAGCTAGGGGCCGCTTGCTGCCCGTTTGTGAGGATGGATCACTAAGCCATCTTTTCCGGTTGTTGGACCATTTTCTCAGCACGTTAGGCCGCTTGCAGCCCTCATGCTACTGCTTACACAAAGGGATTCCGGTCGGGGTCAAGTTTCAGAGGGTGGAATTTCCAAAATTTGTCCAACTGGTTCTTGAACGAGTTGACACTAGGCGCCAGGACAACTGAATCAGGAAGAGTATTCCAGTGCTTCACCACTCTTACTTTGAAGCTGTACTTACGGATGTCTGTTGTAACACCTCCTACCACTAGCAGCTTGAGGCTGTTACCCCTCCGACCGGCAGTGTCACGCCTCATTTGCGGAGAGGATGCCGGGTCATAGATGCCATGAAGTAGCTTATATGTCTCGATCATATCTCCCCTTAAGCGCCTGTATGCCAGGGTTGTTAGTCCGAGATATTCGAGCCTGTCCCTGTATTCCATGTCCCTTAGGCCATTTACTCTCTTCGTCGCTGCCCTCTGGACCGATTCCAACTTTTTGATGTCCTGCATTAAGTGGGGTGACCAGACAGAGTGCCCATAGTCCAAGTGGGACCTGACGAGAGTGGTGTATAGCGGCAGGAAGATGTCCTTCTCCAGATGGTCAATCGTCCGGCGTATAATACCCATGTTCCTTGATGCCTTAGCCGTCGCAGTAGCTATATGGGTCTTGAAATTTAAGTGGCAGTCGATCGTGACACCTAGATCTTTTTCGTGGCTGGCACATTGTAGTGCTGTAGGTCTGCCATCGCTGTCATTGAGATGTCGTTCTACCTTTTCCACGGTTTGCCTCGGTCTGGTGATGTAGATCTGTTTACATTTGAGTGGATTAAATTTGAGTAACCAATCCTCTGACCATCTGTCCAATTCTGCAAGATCTTCCGCTATCTCATCCCTTGGGTCAATAAATTCAGAGGGCCAGAAAATTTTTGTGTCGTCGGCAAACATGTAGGTCTTTGAGAGTAGCTTTGCTGGCAAGTCGTTAATGTAAATAACGAACAGCAGTGGGCCAAGGACAGAGCCCTGGGGAATACCACTTGTCGACTTCACGCTTCTTGAGTGACTGTCGTTGATTGTCACTTGTTGGTGCCTGTCCTGAAGGAATGATGTTATCCATGCGAGGACCCTATCTGAGATGTTGTAGTATTGGAGCTTGTAGATTAGCCTTTTGTGTGGGACTGAGTCGAAGGCTTTACTGAAGTCCATGTATATAACTTCTACACTCTGATTGTTGTTGAGGGCTTCTGTCCATTCGTCCAAGACCTTTAATAGTTGTAACGTTGTTGTGCGCCTGGGAAGGAAGCCATACTGATGCGGACTAAAAAGGTTGTTGCTAGTCATGTGGTGCATGATGCTGTCCCTTATGAGCGACTCCATCATCTTACAGACAACACTGGTTAGACTTATTGGTCTGTAGTTGTCACACTTGTTCCTGCTCCCTTTCTTGTGTATGGCTGTGATGCTGCTTTGTCTCCAGTTTACTGGTAGGATCCCTGACTCCATTGATGTGCTGAAAATTCTATAAAGAGGTTTTACAACCTGTGTAGATGCTTCCTTCAGGATGTTAGCCGAGATCTCAAGTCAAAGGTCATCATTTCCTGGAACTCTGGCCTATAACATCAGGTTGAGAGGCATTATGTTCAGTTATTGAGCAAGAACTTCTAACATCTGGCTCTAGTGCAGTGTCAAAAAAGATGAGTGCAACCAGAGGTTCCATCAGGTACTATACAACATAATAATAAATTTCCTAAGCTCCTGATGACATTTTATTCAAATCTTTCATCAATTAGAGCTTCGGTAGTGCTACTATTTGAGCATATGAACATGAGCTGGCCTTGCCACACCAATGTAGGAAACAGGAACACAATACGCAGCCATTTCCAACATCTTCAAGCACATTGCTGGTGTAAGGCTTCAGTCAGAGGGAGCATCTATAAGTTCACAAATGTGGTAATTGTGATTGCATTGTCTTGGTGTCCTGCTCACACAGAATGAAGATGAAATATTTGTAAAGAAGAAATTTGCACGTACTAAAGACCGTTTTGTATTTAGTAGGGTAAGGTGGGGCAAATCCACCCCGGGGGCAAATCCGCCCCCTTGAAGAGAAAAAGTTCCCTCCTGGCCATAAATATAGTTTACCATAAACTTTTCTCACGCAGATTAGTGCTACTACATCTAGAGATTACTGAAACACAAAGATTGTCCCGGAACATAGTTTTGTTTTGACTGCAACTGGGGAGGAAGCCAATCAACTGACCACTAAGCAATTTCAATGTGCAACTGAAACTTTAAAAACTAAGGCGTTTTGCAGGAAAATTTTGCATGAAAAAATTACTTATTGTCATGAATTGCAACATTTATTCCACTACTGTACATGTACAAGATATCCAATCGATATAATGCATCTTTAGAAAATGGCAACTCATATTTTTTACACACGAGGAGTGAATTTCTTTGTAAAACATAAAGTGCTATCCGAAGGCCAGTATGGATTCCGAAAAGGACGAAATACAAATGATGCTATCTTAGATTTCACAGGCAATATCTTGGAAAACATGAATAAGAGTCATTACACATTAAGTCTCTTTCTTGATATGTCTAAAGCCTTCGACAGTATAAAACATCACACTTTGTATAATAAATTAGAATTTTATTTTATGGTATTAGAGGAAGTGCACTTTCATGGTTTAAGAGCTATCTGATTGACAGACACATTGCTGTAAAATATAAAAACACTGTATCAAACAGTTTCTTGATGTCTTATGGTACACCACAAGGATCTGTCTTAGGTCCACTGATATACATAGTGCTGGCAAATGACCTTGCTAAATGCTTAAAATTCTGTAGTTGTGTGACTTTTGCAGACGATACCACAGTTTTTGCTTCAGGCTGAAATTTGAAGTTTTTGTATAAGAAAGTGAATGCTGACTTGAAAAATTTAGGTGACTGGTTTGACAGTAACTCATTGACGCTTAATGTTGATAAATCAAAGTATATTCTCTTTCGCACCAAAAGAAAAGAAATAACATATAATGGAGGTATTAAGTTAGGAGGCAAGGAGATAGAGAGAGTTAGTAGTATTAAATTCTTAGGAATTACAACTGATGAGCACTTAGAATGGAAAGTACATGTTAAAAATGTAATCACAAAAATGATTGCTGGCAACTATAGCCTTAATATGGTAAGGAATATCCTTCCCCCTGAGATTAAGATGCAAATCTACCATTCAAATATTGAAAGTCATTTGAATTATGCTCTTAATGTATGGGGACCAATGATGAAATGTAAAGATTTAAATCAAATAAAAAAACAACAGAATAAAGCAATCAGAGCAATCTTTAATGTGGCTAGAAGAACTAGAATGCTGCCATTATACAAAAGAGCAAAAGTACTTACAATACAAGATCTGATTCAGTTAAGTCTTGCCAGAATTTCCTTCAGATATATATAAGAAATACTTTACCACAAAGAATTGTTGGTTTGTTCGATGTTATTGATCATGCGCATTTGACAAGAAATAGAAACCTGTTGAGAGCGCCACAACATATAATAGAATAGAACAGTACAATAAAAGTTTTTTTGGGTCGAGCTCCACATATCTGGCTTCATTTAAATGATCATTTGAAAGATAAAAAGAATGTTAAACTTTTTGCAAAAAACTTTACACAATGGAAAACGTCACTATATTGAAAGTAAAAACTAATGATTACTTGTTATCACCCCCTCATTAGTCAATCATCTTATTAATTATATTTATTCAACTCATCACCTTGTATGTAAATATATATGTTTGTCCGAATGTATGTTGTTATTTGTATCTGTAATCTGGGTGCAACTTGGTATAGTTATTTTAACTCTGTTGTGTCCCGTCTTGTTGTCTTGTGTACTTTGTTCATTGTTTGCTATTAATATCATGTAAAATGTTTGTACATATTCAACAAGACAAAATAAATATATCTATATCTATCTATCTTTCTAGTGGTCGGGGTAATTCCGTCCCTTGTCAATGGGGCAAGTCCGCCCCCTATGATTCTCATGTTAAAAACATGTAAACTTGAGATATGGTTTATAAGTCGCTCTGGTTTGCCATATAGCACCATTGATAGTGATGATGAGTTGAATTGAGATGAAGTTAAGAATTTTGCCATGTCTTATGGTATGTTGTATGTGTCATATGCATACTTTTTCTGATGTCAAAAATAAATTGATGAAACAATCCTTGCACATTGGTAAATATACCATAAAGAATCAGTGCTTAACTGAAGAACAGAATTTGCTTTAGAAGTTTTTTTTTTCTTGTCACTTGTCACTCAACATCAAGGGGGGCGGATTTGCCCCACACTTTTGGGGCAAATCCGACCCCTAAGACTGAACTTTGATATTGTGATGTCGGCTAAAAGGTGTCAAATTAAAGCATGTAACTTTCCAGATATGTTCAGATGTATACATTCTTAGATTTCCTGAAGTAAAATTTATGTTTTTCAAAAAGGTGAGGGACTGAGCAACAAATATATGTGAAAAGGGGGGCAGATTTCCCCCACCTAACCTTATAAGATATTTTTTTAATTCACATTTCAGCTGTACAAATGTGTTTACAGTCAGTTACTGATTGGCTGCCAATCACTGGGGGTACTGGCTGGGTCACCTGGACTAATGATCGGGGGCAGTCTCTGTAATGCTTTGCTTAATAATGGGGGCCGTCCACTAGGGCCAGGACAAGACCAGGAACCATCAGGAAAGTGAAATTGACAATTCCCCATCCCTTCATCACGTTGTCCTGGTCTTCCTGAAGCCTTCCTCATGCTGTCCTTGTCTTTCCTGAACCCTTCCTGGTGCTTCAGCGCCTTCAGCAGAGGCAAACATTTCAGCGTCCAAATTTTGCTCCAGAGCAAATTTGGACGCTGAAATTGATTTCCTGGTACCTTCAGCGACTTGTCCTTGTTGTCCTTACCTTGTCCTGAAGGCTTCCTGGCTTTCCTGAACCCTTCAGGAACCCTTCAGCATCTTCTTGAAGCTGTCCTGGACCCTTCTGCGCTGCTGACAGCTTCAGGAATGTTCAGGAAGGCTTGCTGAAGGTTTGCTGAAGGTGCTGAAGGCATGATGAAGTATTGAGGAACCAATGCTGAAACAACCAAGAAGCTATTAGGAACGGTGAGGAACATCGGGAAGCCTTGCAGACAGCTCGCTGAAGGTGTCAGGACAGCACAGACAGCATGCAGAATGTGTCAGGAAGGTGCAGACAACACGCAGAAGGTCCCAGGAAAGCGCTGAAATATGTGCAAAATGGTTAAGAACAAGATGTAATGTCAAGAAAAATTAGAAAAAATGGCATCCAATCTGCCGCCAAATAACATTCTCATGCTGTCTGGAGGGCTTCCTAATTGTCCTGTCCCATGTTTTTACCCTTCCTGAAGTGTTCTGCACCCTGTCTGCAGACAGAATGCAGAAGGTCTCAGGAATAGAGCATCTGATGCTGAAGATATGCTGAAATGGCCAAATTCGCTTCCCCAACCCTTCCTGGTCTTGTCCTGGCCCAAGTGGACACCTGGTCTTAATTGCATCCTGCCCAATAAGCAGCCAAATGCATAAAACAGAACATGAAGCCCAATCATCCATCATCAATATTACTTCCCAAGATTTAGCAAAAAAAGGCTATATTATACCACTTATTATGTGCATTTACATATTTGGTCGATGTCGATAAGGAAAAGTTGACCCACTGCAAATGTTGAAATCTATGCCTTCCACTTCCAACTGACACAAATTAATGGATTATGAAATGCTCATGTCCAGCAATCCCTAAAACACAGGTATTGGTGCTTTGCATTAATTAACTACAGGAAATCATGTTAAAACAGCCAATTAGGTAATCCGAGGGCTGAATTTACCAAATATTGCTTTTTATGAAGTAAGCATTTATATACCTCTTTGTGATTCAGTTTCATCATGGGTGACTTCAACACCCTCAAAAACCCCCAGTTGACCAGTTTCAGTGGCACTAACTGATTTCAGGCAGGAAAATAGTCATTTTTGGGTAACCCGAGGGCTAAAATGACACATTATACAATTATTATAGCATGTTATGAAGTCATTTGACCTCTGGGTAATTTATTATCATCGTAGATGGACTCAGCACATTCAAAAACCCCTTTAATTTATGAGCAATTTCAGTGGCACTGGGATGATTTCAGATAGTAAAATAGCCACCTTTTGTGCTCGAAAATGGCCATTTTTGGGTCCCTTGAGCCTCCCCCCCAAAGATGGTGGTGGGGGGGGGGGTCTAAACCTTTATGGATTTGGCTGAAATTTGGTGTGTGGGCTTCGTCCACATGGGAGCACAACTGAGCCCAGAAAGAGCTTGATCCGAAAATATTTTCGAAAAATGGGACACCCTAAGCATCCAGCAAGGAAGTCAGTCGTCCCATTTTCACATTGTCAAAGCTCTTGTGCGAGCTGGCACAGCGAGGCTTTGACTCTGTTGATAGTTTTTCCTGTGGTTTTGGTTACATTCAGATCAGTCATGCCTTGGTGGTTTTAGCCAACCAGGAGGCAGCTTTCATACCTAAGCTTACCTATGACTGAACTCACTTGAAAAGATTGCAAGCAATCCATGAAGGTTGAACAGTGAAACAAAACATTTAACTGAAAACAAGAAACTGACATCTGAAAAATGCATAAACTGTGAAATGACCGATGAGTACTAAAACCAAACACTAAAACTGTGAACAATCCAGATGTCAATCATCCTCATACATGCATTTAGGCCTGATTCTGATTGGTTGTTGGCTTGTTTCTCAAGACAGCTTCATTGGCAGTGATTGATTTGGTCCACTTTTGACATATTCAGAACGCATTTCTGGGCAATCCTGAAACATTTCAGGATTGTTAGCCTGCCTGCAAAACAGACTGTTGTCAATGAGGGGGCACCATAATGTCTCCTTGTTTCCTTCACTCGAAATTAATAATAACTGTTTGTGTTACTGTGAAATAAAATTAAACTGAGCATCATTAAAATGCAACATTGCAAACTGACTAAAAATGAGTGGAATGACCTGACCAAGTCAGAGCATACATGTTTCATATTGTTTCTGTCTGTGATCACGATGAGAATTTGCACACACTTAGAAGTTGCCATCAGGTATGTTCATGAAACTTACCAGATTTCTGAGAGCAAAACTTTTGTGTCAAATTAAATCGTCGTGGCTATTGTGGAAAATGCAAGTCACAGAATTTCAAGATCCTGTGCTTTCAATAACTTGTTCTTTCCACAATATTTTTCACTAGTCAGGATAGTTTACAATTTTAGTTGCTTGATGGGATGGAAAAAAGTGATATTTGACCCAACCACAATTAAAGATGATGAAATTAATATTTTTTTGTGTGTGTCAATGCTGGCCTGTCCCCTTTTTGTTAAAATTTGAAAAAATATGTTTTAAAAGGATTTTTTTTAGAGTTTTGTTATGGAATGATTTTCTGTGCTTTTGTCTCTATCCTGGGTATGCATAAGAACTCCATTGTTCTGTAGTTTTGGTTCATATGCTTAATTTCCAGATACTGGGGCCTACATTTTCAGTTTTTGATTCAAAATCTGGTTTATCCTCAATATTTATTTTTAACTTTCGTGGGACAGCTTTTTGAAGTCCTGTGCATGTCTGTCTACAAGTTGACCGCCATTTACTGCCACCTAGGGTGCAAAATTCGCGAGCTCCTGTGAGCGGTCAACAGAATTTGGATCAGTGGAAGACACCAGGACAGTGTGGAAGAAACCAGGACAGTTCCTAAATTTAGTGATGGTCTAGTTTATTTCCAAAAACTCTGCAAGTGTCTAATCTGACTTTGGATGGCTTCAATTTTAAGCAAACAGCTTGTAAATACCAAAATAAGTTGGAACTATTTTCTATCATGGAGGATGTATACATTGTAGTTCACATATATTGCCTGTATAGAGGGGGCCACTTGTGGCATGGACAAGACATTTTGCTGAGTGTAACACAGCTTTTATGAAATTGTGAATTATATTGTTGTCCTAGTTCATAAATCTCCATAAAGTAATAGAATAAATACAATTAAGCCTTTTTGATATCACAAAGCAAAAACATCGGCTTTGTATGGACATGTAAATAAGTGAGAATGCATTCTTTTTGGACCCTTTTGTGACCACAATTTAACATGCACTAAATGGCATAAGTGGATTGAATACCATCTAACTTCTGATGAGTAAAATCATCCCTTTCACAGGCAAAGTGTATGCTAAAGTTTCAAAACTTTCTTTTTGTCTCATGATTTCCAAACATTTTCATTCAAAGCAGTGGACCGGATATTTTCCAGCAACCATGCTTTGTGAAAGTAGTTTGGCGTAGTAATACGGACAGCTGTTGTTCGACCTGATCCGGTGATTTGTCCAAAACAGATCAAATTATTGTTGACCCAATTCGATTTTCCAGGGACTGTCAGCATTCTGCTGCCACTTGACAGTCCCGAACAGAGACAGGCAGCCCACCAGGTCAGAGGCTCACTGGCAGAGCCAGCTCGAGCAGTGAGCCGATGACTACGGGAGAATGCAGTCGTCCATGCTACTAGCTTCCCAGATACTTGTTCAGCAGCAATGAGCTTTGATGGTTAGCGAACGAAAAGGCAAGATTGTTTGTCTCTCTGGACTTAAATTATTGGACTTTGGTGAAACTATGACTGTTCTAGAAGTCCAGGAGTTTTGGGGTAAGTAAAGCCTTCGTCTCCATCCAGATTGCCTGTTCGATTCTGTGTCCCAAGATGATGTCCGGGCATTGATTCCGGTTGAAGTCACCACCTAATAGGGCCCTGCACGGGACTAGATTTTTGTCTCACTCCCGCCCGTTCTTTCCAAATGTGCTCCAGCCCCGTTCTTTCCGAATTTTGACCCACTCCCGCCAAATTTTGTCAAGTTCAGTCCCGTTCCCGTCCCGTGCAGGGCCCTACCACCTATCCTTGTTTGCTGCGAATCACTGCATATATATATTGTGTCTAAGCAGGCATCAGAGTTTGTCTTGTTTCTTGTCAGAGACACTTAAACATTGTCTATACGTACAGGAGCACCCAATGCAAGTGTCTTTGTTTGGCATCAATCACTTCACAGCTTCATCTTTCAACCTGTAGGCCTACTGACTGACAAGTGAGCGAGCAAGGCTGCAGACTGATGAAATTCAAGTCAAAATGGGTTTCGAATCGTTTTCTGGAGTTCTGGGCCACTAGAACAGCTGCCTATAAGGTCCACGCTGCTGCATCTCAAGTCCACCCTCAGCATACGACTTGTCAAGATGACCCTCAGCAGAACTCAGCAGAACTTCATGTAAGTGAGGACGTGAAATAAAGCACCATCAGTGAAATGTTGTAGCCTGCTCGCTTACGTTCGCAACTGAAGCAGGCTACTGTAGCCTTGTAGGCCTATATATGATCCTTTACCACCTTAACCTTGCAGGATATTCAGTTGCTTCTTTCTGGTCTTCAAAGTGCTTGACTATTTCCCACTAAGGCCTATCCTGTCGATGTGCCTCTCTCTCCTGTTTAAAGCGAATGGAACGACAATTGCAGACATCATCCAAGCCTGCTTTCTAGGGTTATACTTAGGCCTCCTTATTTTGGACTATTCTTTTTTTTTTCATTTCTGTACACTTGAACTGTGAATTTCTTACTTCATCTGATCCACTGGCAGTTCAGGCAGATGCAAGATTTTCATCCTCAGTTCGACTTCAGGAACAAAATACACCCATGAGTCTGCATGAGTATTCTTGTATATCCCACACTTGGCAGTGATCCTCATGGAAAACCCATGAGGAACAGCCCTTGGGATATAATTTTTCGTGGTCTGGCTGGCTGCAGAACTCACTAGTGGCTTCGCCACTCTTGAGTTCCTCTGCCAGCCAGACCACTCATGGGTTTCAGTGGACTGATCCACCACCCTGAGTGAGTTTTATTATAATCTTTTTGTTGGAGCAATTGAATTTGGAGGAGCAGTCTGGACGTGTTCAAAATAATGTGTTCAGTGACATGTCCAGGCCCAGGTCTATAGTTAGGATGATGCTGCACAAAGATGTTTTGTTGAAACTTCGCTACTCTCCTACAGGCGCAGCACCTTCTACCATATGTACAAATGGACAGGCGCTACCCAATATTTCCCACATGCCAAGGGGACTGATATTAGCCCCCTGGATATCTGCATTCTGGTGAATGTATATGTTGAACATCCGATGGGGGAGGGAGGAGGGGGGGGGGATCCGCAGGCATGGCCAAATGCCCCACTAAATTTGACACTGCGTGAACTTTGATACATAACTCGACACATTAGGCCTATACGATATGATCATTTGACTTTTATTCATGAATTTGTTTTATACAGTTAAACATACAAAATCATAAATTCAAGAATGAGATGAGTTTCAAGACTCCCAGCCTTAGCCAGATGGTATATATAGGCCTACATGTGGTCAACAAGGCATCAACAAACCACCCAAGCAACAGAAATTTCAAACTTAAGGATGATCCATTGCATTGAATCATTGATTATCAGTTAGAATTAGGGATGTACCGATCTGATACTGAGGATCGGTATCGGTGCCGATCCAGCACTAAAAAGCAGTATCGGATCGGATCGGTGGCACTACTCTCCATTTAAGCAATGGTATCGGTATTGGAATGGTATCGGAAATCGGTGGTATCGGCAACAAAGTACCAGGATCGGTATCGGATCGGAAGTGAAAAAGTAGCATCGGTGCATCCCTAGTTAGAATGCTGATGGCTTTTAAAAATGACGCAACAATGCGATTGAGTGCTAAATTTTTCACTAAGTCTTGTTGTCTTGTAAGATGTGTTCAGTGCTTTCGCTAGGTCCTGCTAGTTCGGATTTTATGTTGCCAAGTTGGTTGTTGCTGTGTGTTGGTGTGCACATGTAGTGATGGCCGTCTCGCCTTATGGTTGTCACCTAGTTGAGTCAATTGACGACTGTAAATGTAGATGTTCAGACTCAAGTGAGTCCAAGAGACTCCAGTGAACTCCAAGCTGCTGACTGTTGAGAAACGTTCTATAAGTCCATCACGTCCACCAGAGGGCACATTGTCAACTACTCAGTGGCGACACGTTGTGCTGCGACCTAGAACCACTCAAGCATGACATTTTCCTTTTGCGACAAATATTCCCCCTGTCAATTTACGGCATCAAGCTCACGCATGCGTGTACAGCGTCGGGGCTGCAAGTGGTTTTTACCGAATTTGAATGTGGATTCAGGGAATAACATTGTTTTTGAGGCACAGACAGCCTGGATTTGCACCACGGTGATGTGAGAAAGGAGCCGGGTCAGTTTTGGATTTACGCGGACAGCTGATTTGTCGATCGTGGCCAGAGTTGAGAGGCAAGTTGGCAAGTCCCCTTGCTGCTCCAGTCACGGTGCACTGCTGGCTGAACACCAGTCATGAGGCTTGGTGTCAGCCAAGACATGGTCACATTTAGAGTGTGTTGTTCTTGTGGATGTTAATTCTTAGCATGTGTGATTTTGTTTACTTTAAGTTAAGTGAGACTGCTGTCGAGATGCGCATAGCTTTGTAGCTATTATGAATGTGGGCAGCAGAGGCCCCCCAGCCAAATCCCCGGTGCTGGCCAGCAAGCTGCAGGCGGGGAGGGGCCCCCCGGGGGGAGGAGGCTCTCCTTCTCTGAGACACTGGAGCCAGAGAGTGCAGGAATGTGTCCTGTCTGGATCCCCTGATGGCCAGCTGGATATACTGCTCAGGGGAGGGGCTGACAATGGCCAATTCTGCTGGATAGGTGATGTTAAACATGAGAAAATATTCTATCACACTCCTGCCAAGCTCCAAACTGATGGCATTTTATTGGAAGTACAGGGATGGAAGATCGCTGGATATACCTTTAGAGATGCTCATACTCTCCTCAAACATGTCAGCAAGAATGGAGCACCTGTCATGTTCAAGACTGTCAAAGATGGTAAGTCCATTGGTTCATTCATTACCAAATCATTGGTCTGTTTTACTTGTTGCAAATTTGTGTTTGTTATTTTCAGACATTGAAGGCTTTTATCCTGCTTTTACCTTTTGAAGTTTAGATTTGATTGATGTCAACTTGTTTTGGTTAAATATTTGTTGAAGTTGTTTTATGCCTGGATCAATACTGTCACAGAGATGGCAATTTCCCAAACTGCAGACTCATTAAAGAGTAGGGAACACCTTGGGCTATTACCTGGTATCCTGTTTGAAGGATCTCAATAAAAAGCAAGGTTATGGGCTGGTGTGTTTTTATGGCCCCCAGGTACAATGATGTGGTAAAATCAACTTGCAAAAGTTTAATTCATGCAGCAATCATGCTTTCAAACCCCACAGAATTCCCTGAATTTTGGAAGTAAGCACTTGGCTTCCTGGAACCATGGATCTCATATTGCACACTTCTTCTTGATCTCACAAAAAAATAAAAGAAACCTCGCTAGGATATGTTTTTATGTCATTAACCCTACAAATAGCCATATATATTGATTTCACCTGTGTCCCTAGATGCTGTAGATAGTGTGGTGATTTGAGGGCTACAAACACACACTGCTCAAGACTTATCAGACTTCCAGCTTTGTTTATTTTACTCTTGCCATGGTCAATGGTCAGTGTGGCCCAGCCCTCTGCCAGCAGAGTATCTGGTAAACAATTGTATGGGACTAGTGTTTGATTACTTGATGAATCTATTCTCTCTCTTCCTGCCTACCTGTTGTATTAGCTGGTGTTGTTTACTCTGCTATTTGAAGCTCTTTGAAAAGGAATCACTCTTCTGTGAGGTTTTCATTCAACAGCTTTGCTAATTTCCAGTCTATTCTTGACTTTTGAAATTCAAGTTGATGGTCGATTTTGACATTTGGTGCTTTTCTACCCTGCTGAATATTTCAAATTTTCAATATTTAATGCTGACCATGCTTTAATGCAGACCTTTGTTGTCAGGTACTGTGTGATGTGGAATTTACCTGAGCTCAGGTAATTTTGGCAGGGGAGATGCTTGATAGCGACATCACAGGTGGTAATTGGGAACAGGTGAAAGGGGGGGCTGTCATGCTTGGCTTGCTATCTGTGTCACAATCGTGTGTGCAAGCTGTTTTGCTGTTATAACTGAAAGTTCTTGGACCATGACCTATTCTGGGTTTCATTGGCCATGGATGAGTGGTCCCATACTTGAGTGGCCTGCTCTGAAGCTCTCTGAACTCCATATTCATAACACTGAATGGAGTGAGTGCCAAGCCCATGCACATGTCTGCTGTGTGGACAGTGGAGTGGAGGAAGGGGGAGGGGCCCTCTAAACCTGTGTACAGTGTGAAGGAATTCAGGTCACCAGTGTTTACTCAAGCATGACTCTGGCGTGCGTCTCTCGTACGCTGGTATTTTGATGCCCCTCCAATCCTCTCCACCTCACTCCAAAGTTCTCCAATATGACTGTGATTTCTGAGCATTTCTCCCTTGTTTTCTTGTCCTGGACTGCATACATGGTTCAGTTTCGGATTTGCTTGTGGTATCCTGTCATACTCTGAGCAGTCTTTGTTGGTGGTCTGTTATTTGAAAAAACCCTGCAGTTCTGGGAGCATTCTCCACAACAGCTGGCAGATGAGATGATGAGATGAAAGATATATCACAATCACTCTCTTGCATGAATTGTGGGCTGTTATTATGCACGATTATCCAACTACTCATCAGTCATCATCCAAGGGACAGTACTGCTCTGGCAGCCCCTCTGCAAATTGAAATACTCTGCACACCTGACATACGACTCAATTCTTTTTTGACTTTTTTAGATCAAATTTATTTGAACTAACTAAACAGGGTTAATGTGCTTGTTATTAAACTGCTGACATTCGTGCAGGGAAGCACGCCACACTCAAAATTGGCCCAAGACATGCTTCTCTCTCGTGACGAGTTGTGGAGATGGTCTTGGAATTCTTTCATGTTTTCAGAGAGATGCTTTTGACTTCACAAGTTCACCAAAAGAAATTCTGATTACTTTTTATGCCTGTATACTTCAATGAAAACTACCTGGATGTATGCTATTCCATTTCATATTCCAACTTCTCTCTATACTGGTCTTGTATGTCACAAGGTTTCCTAGATGTGGACTCATACTAAAGACTGTATACCATAGAAACATGTATACTATACCGAAGCATGTATGATCAAAGTAATGCAGAGTGTATGTAATTATATTCCAAGGCCCTCACTGGCTGGTCCATAATAAGCCTTGGATGTATGCATTCCTTGCTGCAATTACCATGAAATATCTCTGCTAGGTCGTCAAGGGTTAATTACCAAACCCAATCAAGTGCCTATTCTAGCACTGGCGTTTGATTAGCTTAGCTACCTGAGACCTCTTGAACCCTAACCCAAT